>JANRGV010000073.1:67089906-67102322 GCA_024734035.1 Alethe castanea
GTTTTTTTTTTTTTGAGTTTTTTTTTTGGTTTTGGGGTTTAAGAGCTTGTAATGGGTTAATATTCAGAGAAATTTTTGACTTAGCTGCTCCCAGATTTTAGGATAGTAATTTCCTTTAATTTACCTCCCTTTATAATGGGAGTTAAAAAAAAAATTAAAAAAAAAAAATCAATCTCTGCAAGCAATAATCTAGTACTCCACTGCCAACCCATGTAAATAAGAATCATCCAAAGAGCACATTCAGATAAAAAATGCTACCAAAAGCTTGTTGGAAACAGCAGGATCTGAGCTGCACACATACAGATATTTTAGGGCCATTACTGTATGATCCATCAAAATTACACAGCACATTCCAAACGTGATAAATAATGTCCTGAATGACCTAAAAAGAACGTACCAAAGAACTAAAAACTGACTTGTTTTTCTTTCCCACAGGGGTATTTGGATTCCTTAGTGTTACATTGTGGCATATTACTTTTTTCTTTTTCTTTTGAATCTTTTCAGACAAACTGTTTCAGATTTTTGGGTGCTTGAGAAATGACTTGTGCAAGCTGACTGACAGGCATTTGAATTTCCTGTCGACTGTGAAGACAGAAGTTACCTTTTATGATTACCACACTTATTCCTTCCGGATATGAATTTTAAACCCAACATTTTTCTTTTAAAGACAAGATCTAGCATTTCTGCTCTTTTAAGCCTTGGCAAGAGATACTCAAACATGAAGTCAGCATTTATCCTTGCCTGTAACATGCATTTTCTCCAAAGTTTTTGATTTTATTAACTCAGAAGTAGCATTAACCCTCAAATATTCCATCCAAGTTTTGAAGTTTGGAAGCAACTTTAGCAAAATGCACTACTACACTGATAGCCCCTCACAGCAGCTTTCTGCTTTTGAACTATGTACAGAACATTTATGCCTGTTTGTGGATGAAAAGATCCATTCTAAAAATCATGCCCAAATTCCTCTTGACTCTTCACTCTGGAACCATTAAAAAATTCTACTCAGATGCCAACTTCCTTCCCCAGAATTCTTACCAGTATCCCAGAACAACCCATATTTAAGTTATTCAGACATGCATAACCTAAACAGTTGGGAAAACACGTTTTATTCATGATGGTAAGTACAATGCAATTATTAATTGTATGAAATACATCTGAGAATAATTACACCAACTAGTTCTCTTTGGCAGCAAGAGTACTGCAATACTTGGCATGGTTTTTGCAACCTCAAATCACTTCACCTGGAAAACCTTATTCTTGTGCCAAGGAGTCAAATATACCCTGCATTAATATTTTAATGTGGAACATGCACAGCTTATTCACAGAAGCATGTGAAAGAAGTAACTTGATCTGCAGTGTAAGCTGATAGACAAATGCAACTTAAAAAAAACCAAACAATACCCCACCAAACAAAAACTAAATCCCATCCAAGTATTTAGCTTGTCCCCAAAAAATTAAACTCATAATGTAAAACAGGCTACATTTGTTAAAATGAGCCTCAAATGTTCTTCCTGGCTGGAACAGCAAGAGCAGGAAGGTTGCCACAGAAATGAGTCTTATCCTAAGCAAAAGCCTTTTAAGTAGTGAAAGAGACACAAGGTAAATTTCTTCAGAAAAAAATCCTGAACAGTCTCACATTTGTTTCTTTGTTTCAGACTTAAGTTTCAAAGATGCTGAGAAAGGACTGCTGTGGTTTATCCCCCGAAATCCTACACATAAATTTTCGAACAAAGAACAGAATTCACCTTCAGAGCGTGGAAAATAAAAATAGCAAGTTTCCTGGAGAAAAATAGTTCTCTCTTTCCTCTGGGTTGCTTGCTCAGGGCTGGGACAGAAAGAAGGGAGAAGCAAAGAGAGGAAGAGCAGATGAAACTGTCACAAATTCCTGTTCCTGGCAATAGCAGAATTACTCTACCTTTGAAATCTTTTATCATTACACAAGTCACTCTTTCTTCTTCTGAATCAATGATTTGATTAGTCACACTGATATACCTGTAACCCACCAGTGACCTGTGCCATCAAGACACACAAGGATTTCGTCACCTCCAGCAAATGTACAGCCCAAAAATGCAGTGAGTTAGAGATTTCACTAGTAAAGTGCCACATGATTTAACATTCGCAGCACAGGTATTATGAAGTTCTCCCATAAAGGCTAATGTTTTTACCAGTCAGTGAGTTACAGATTCTTTAGGAGATTTTCCATCTATACGCCGATGATTTTAAAGTCTCTGATATCATTGGCAAAAAATATCCAAATGTTTTTGTTAACAGGAAGAACATGATAAGCAGATTATAACTGCATTTTCAATATGCTCCTTGAATTGGTTTGGACACAGAAGTCAACACTTTCATAATGCAATGAACTATTTCCATTCCCTCCCCTACATTCAATCATTTCAAGGACATAAAAAGCAACATTTAAAAATATTTTGACACTTCCCTCCCCTTTAGATATATATACACTAACTGGCTGAAAGCACAATTACCCAATGAAGCCAAGCATGCTTTTTTTTTTCCCCCACAGGAAGGATTAAAACAGCAAATATTGCAATTCTCTTTACCCTTGACATCCCTACTTTTCCCACGCCATCCTCATTTGTGTCCCATCACATTTTATTCCACATCCCACTCCAACACTGCTTTTTCATCCTCTTAGTCCCAAGCTTATGCCAAAGTAAAATGTTAGACTGGACATCAAACTGTGTTCTTGGAGCAAGTTTGCAAAGAGGAGGGAACACTGAGAGCTTGAAAGAGACTGAAAATACCACCTGCTTTAAACAGCCTGAATAATCTCTGCTATTAAAGCAAGGCAATGTTAAGGACAGATGTTTTTCTAGAATAATCCCAGTCTTCAAGTTCAAATTCAGTTTAACTGATCTTTGACAAATGCTATTTATATGTGCTGTATTTACAGTCTGTGCATTAGACTGTGTATCCCAGCCAGTGCTGGGATGGACAGCAGAACAGGCAGGGAATGCTGCCATCTACCAGAAAATCAGAGTTTTCCACTGCAGCTGGCAGGGAGAAAGCTGCTGGGTCAACACAGCAGACAACTCTTATCCAGTCATAATCTTTAAAACATAAATGCCACTAAATAAAATGCACAAGGGAAAATAAAAAAACACCTTTCAAAAAGCAGAATCCGGTCTAAGCATGGAAAGCAAGAATGTAAAGCTGCAATTGCAGCAGGCCAAGAAAAATTGCCTCTGGCATATGGCACAAAAATCGAACAGAGGCTTGCTCCAAACAGAGAAAATTCTCTTGGAATCTTAGGAAGAGGTTTGATCTGAGGAGGCAGAAGGAGCACTCAAGACAGGCAAAACCACAGTAAAATAGCCAGCCACATTTTTGTCATTGGAGAAATCAAGTTCCCCTTCGAAGCACTGAAGCATTTATTTACAGGCAGGAGTTATAAAGTGTCCCAAAGCAATGTCCCTAACAAGTTTTATTTGAGACAACTGGTCAGTGAACTGCAATAAAACCATCTGGTTAAATTAGTATTTATTTCATTATTCTAAGAGAATAAGGAAAAAAATTAGTAGTATGACACAATGGCTGCACTTTGCACAGAAGCTAACATTTTTGTCAGAAGAATGTGGCTACCAAATGGTGATCCTGTCTGCTATCCACTTCACTTTTTTCCAAATTCACCCTCTGTATGGGGTGGTTATCAGGTATAAGAAGAACATAATTATCAGGTATTCAGAGAAGAACATAATAATAGAAATTGGAATGTATAGAGTATACTGTGAAAAAAATGAGTATCATGTCTGTAGGGGAAAGCCTCATCTTGCACATTTATTGTAATGGAATCATATTAATCAGAGCCACATAGTTATCTGTAAAAATGTGATTTTTTTTTTTAAAGTCCTTCATCCATATCTCTTAAAGAAGCCTCATAGTAATGAAACAAAACCTGAGCCCTGTCTATGTAGGGTAGGAATATGCAGAACACGAGACCCATTATATTCAAGATATTCATCAGCTCTCTGAAAAAGCAAGTGAAGTGCACAGGAATAACTTGATATGAAATTATTCAGGACAGGGAAATGTGATTGAAGAGGGCTGCTGAGAAAACCTACAATACCCATGTCTGAGACACAAGGCAGCAATTGAAAGGAGGTGCATTAATTTTGCTATTTTTATTATATTCTTTCCTAAAGGTCTTAGAATTCATCACACACAGGCCTCTTTGGTCTGCCTGCCTAGTACAGAGGTTATACCCTAGATGACCACTGATTAAAACAAAAAACAGAAGCAACCCTCCATTTACTAGACAATTAAAATTGAGCCATAAAATTCAACCACTTGGACAAAACATCCCAAAGGCAGTCTTAATGTTTTCTTTGCATAGGAACATGGATATCAGTGTAATAATAAAATAGAACACTTAAGATAACAATAAAATCCTCCCCTGAATATGCACTTAGGGAATGCACTAGAATTGTTTCAAAAGTAGTATATAATCCTTTAGGAGAACAAACTGATGCTTGTGGGGCTTTTCTCCCCTCCACTTATTAAAAAATAATATGTTTAATCAATATTAATGTCAGAGCACTCCCAGTTAACTAGTTTAGTAACAAATAAAAAAAATCTCTTATTCCCAACAAGAAAATTTTCACACTCCATCACAAACTTAATTACTAATGGCACTTCAGGCATCAAGTTTCAAGCCTAACCCTTTTATCCCACCATTACATCACAGCAACTTTAACTTTTAACAGTTAACTTTATAACTCAGGTGAACTGACTCTGCCTTCCATCAAGGATTTCTGTGTAACAATCACAGAAAGCAACTCTTGAGTGCTAAAGCACTAAAAGACTCTTTACTTGTTTCCCAGGCAGTCTATTCAGCCATGGTTACACATTTTTTTAAATAAACACATAATTAAGTCCTAAAATGCAAAACTAATTTCCCTGCAGGAGCGCTTGCTTGGTAAAATCTTGGTAAACAGATGAACAAAGGAAAATAAAAAACATTTGGCTCCCCAAAGCAAACACTTGGTTTAGCATGCAAAGCCAGGGAGATTCCTGGAGATGACAAGGTCACATTATTCTGGTTCCAGCCTTTAATAAGCACTGGACAGATACCACAGCACACAGCTGATACCTGATACCATCACAAACACACACTGGCTATCAGCTGCCTCACAGTTTTAACTTAGAAAATCCCTTTCGTGGCCCAGAAACCAAGAGGTGTTTTGATTTGTGTGCTGCACATGATACAGGAAAACTTAGTCAAGGACTAGTACCTTATCATGCATATAAGCACGGAATAAAACCTCTTACTTCAAAGAGATTTACATTCAGAGAGGGGAAAAACAGACCAAAAACGCAGATGATACTCAACAGAATGTACCTGATGAATTACTGCTGGAAAGCTAACAAATCCACCCTGAAAGTAATATACTTTGTGAAGTCTTTCAGAATGCAGAGTGCAGCACTGCAAAAAACAAAACCAAAAAACCCCATGGCTGAACAAACACCAATTCAAAAACCAACGTGAAAGTTTAACACATGCCCAAAGTGACATCTTAATTCCAGAATAAAAATGCCCACTCAGGGCACATTCTTAGCCAATAAATCTAGGCTATAGCTAGATATTTGAATGTTTTTATCATGTGTTTAATACACAAAACAACCATTTGAAGGTGTGTTAACACCATGACTACAAACAAACTGCAACTGTAATCTGTCCCACCAAGGCTTTTGAAACTATCAGGAACATTCTTCCCTTTACACTGGTTTTTAATTTCCTAGCTCCAGTCTCAGAGCATCAGTGCTTGTCCCAACTACCAGACACAGAAAACCAATTACTCTCACTTTGCTGCAGATGTTAGAGCACTTCTGGAGTTCCATTCCCTTCAGCTTCCTCTTCTGCAGGTTTCATGATCTCTCCCTGCAGGTTGTGTTTCCCTGACTCTAATTGCTTTGCACTGTTTTTGCTATCTCAAACTCTGCATTTGCTGGATGGGATTTCACCACATTATTGCTTAAATATGGTGCACCCATGAACTTACAACCCTTTCACTATTTCCTACAGTACATTTGATGTGACTGTTGAGGAAAGTCGAAATGTGCATGGTCTGAAATCCACTACTGCCTTTAACAGGGGTCTCATTCAGCCCAACCAGGTTCCACTCTACCGAACAGAGCTGGGGACACCTGGCTTTCCCAATCCAAGATTCCTAATATGGATGCAATCACCAGCACTGCTCATCCTTGACAGGCACACTTCCCATCTTCAGTATTTAAGTACTTGGGGTGTTTTTAGTTCATCTCTATGGCTGAGGATGCACCTGTGCAGCACTCTCACAATCAAACAGATCAATTGTAGAGCAGCCTCTAGGATGCAGTCACCAGTTCTATCCAGAATGACCAGATTCTGGAGAGAGAATCCAAGAACGAGACTGTTTGTCCTCCAGCAAGGATATAAAAATCAGCAAATTCTTATAAATAAAACTACTGCATGGCTGACAGGGAAATCCAGATGTTTTTGTAAGGCAGTTAATTACACATGGGCTTGAAAGTGATCTTGCAACAAGGAAATCTTCCTGGACAGAGTGTTACAGAGAAATCTCATGTTGATCTTAGAATAATAGCAACATTTTGTTCTGAACAAAGCAAACATGTCACTACAGTGCTTACAACTTGGGAACAGACTTCCCTTTTGTACAGAAACGCTTCTCTATCCTACAAGCCCCAAAAATCTGCCTCAAAGTTTCCTTCCAAAGCAACAACAATGCATGAAAATGCAAAACAGTCTCTTCATCTGCACCACTCATGTCACAGCTCCAATTCTTCCCTTAATGAGGCATATAGAGTGTTTTTTGATGTTCCTTGCTTGCTGTTTGCTGAGAATGAAGGAACATGCAGCAGAACTGCAAACGAGCCACCAGGATGCTTGAGGACATGATGGACTGGGAATGGTCCATACCCAAATGGGCTTCCAGCTTCCATACAGAAATACTGCTTCAGAACTCTGGCATCAAAAACACTAACTGGATTGAATATATCCTATTATTATTAATATAGTTATTTCTTCCCTCATTACACATTTTAATACCAAATAATTTCACCCTATAACTACTGTCAATGCCAGACTAAGTAACTGTGATGGGCACTAAACAAATCCAGCTTTTCCAATATTAATTTGTAGGCACAGCATTCTTGGAATGGATCAACAGGGGTACTGATGCAACTTGTCCATTTTACCAATACATCAGTACTGAAAAAAAAAAATAAAAAATTTTGGAACAAAAAGGAAGAGAACACTTTGCCCATGGATATAGTAATAACACAGGATTTACATGTTAATGAATAAATTATTAATAACATATTATTGCAATTTCCTTAAACGATGATATATTTTTTATATGATGCAATCTTTTACAGCTTACCTACATATACTTGCATTTTTATGTGAGTGCTTCATAATTTCAGAACTAAACACAGAAATGTTCAGTACCAACCCCCAGAGCACTCATAGAGTCTTTGCTGCCAAAAGCACTTCAGAGAGGACTGGTTTTAATGGCATTTGAATATCAGCTGAGTGGATATCAGCTTCTGCAGTAACCACGGGTGACCAGAGAATTCCATTTCCAGGATGCTCTCAGGAATCACAGAGGAGCAGCTTCAGCAAGGAAGAGACTCAAAAGTCTTCCAAAGGACTGGCCCTACTGGACCTGAACTAATCTGTGGCATCTGAAAGCTTTACTGCCCTTCTCCTGCCCAACATGCCAGGCGGGGAGAGCAGGAGAAGAATAGAGGGAATACAAAAGGAGAAGAATGGGTCATGTGCCAGACCACACCTGTGGCAAACCTGCCATTAATTCCAAGTTGAGGAACCAAATCTTGTAACAGAAACGCACAGAGTCTCAGAGGAGGAAATCAATCATGAAAAAATGATCCAGTATTTATGAAGAAATAAGCCAGAGGTAACTGGGAAGAATTCCAAAAAGCCATAGAGGCAGTTCAAAGCATTACCACAGATAAGTCACTCAATGCCAGTCCTTCCTCTCAAATGGAGCAAAGATCAAGCTCATGAACTACCAATTAGTGCAGACTGACTGGACTGCTGAAACTGGGGCTACCCTAGCTAAACTAACGCATTACTTCATTCTTCAAAGACCCTTCCCAGACTTAGACACTTCCTTGTCCAGGTTTCCCCTATCAATACTACAGTAGATACTAAATACTTGTGTTATACGTTCTGTAAGAGTCACCTTACCAAAACAACCATCTCCCTTCTGGTTTTCTTCACTCTCCCTTCTTACATGCTGAATTTTCCCCTTTCATTTCACATCTCTACAGCTGCTTTAACTTCTCCAAGTTAGGGCATCCCTTTTTGTGTCAGACAAACTCTGGCATTAATTTGCCTCTTCTTATTTCACTACCTTTTAGAGCAGGTTCAATCCTCTTGATACCACTCTAATATTAAAAAATTAAGACTCCAAACAACCTCTACAGGTTCCTTGCAAAGGAAATGAAGATTAGAATTAAATACTTCATTTTAAAGGTAGCATCCTCCTTGGAGTACATCCAAAAGTGCCTCTCATTTCACGCAGATTAAGACTATTACTTCTCAAACACTCCTCCAGACATCATGATGACTATTGACTTGAGAAATAAAACTCCTTTCCTAAACACCATCCTCCACCTCTATCCTGACATTAAGAAGGCTCTGGCATCTTTTCTCAGTGGCACCTCAAAAAGACACAAACACAAAATCAACCTAAGTCAGTTACAAGCTCTTACTTCATATGGAATGAATCCAAGGTGACAGCCTAAAGGCACTGATAGCAGCTTCCTCAAGGCATCATTTTGATTTCAAAAGCCAGTTTGAACACACTTAGGAAATGTGGAAATAGATTTTTGTCCACACAAAGTTACACAAGAGGGCCACAGGGATCCACAGAGCAGACAGAAGCAGAAGCCAGGAGTTGGTGGTGATTGTGCTGCTGATGTGAAGGGATCCCTCAGCCCCTGAACTGCAAAGTTCTGCGTGTTTCTGACACAGCCACACAAGCACACACTGCACTGGGCACTGCAGATGGTTGTGGTGAAGAACACCCTATCCTGAGGGTGTCACACACTCAGCCCTCAGGACAGTGACACCCACTGCCTCCAGACAGCAGCCACACTGAAATCATTCAAGATCCCACATTAGCTAAAACCTCTTTTTAATTCCTTCAGGTAAAATCTGCTGCTTTCAGGTGGTGTCAGTCTGGTGGCCACTCAAAGTCTCACAGTTTTAGATTATGCTTCTCATCACTGATACCTGCTGATGAGGAGAAACAAGAGACAAACTGAGAAGTTCTCATTGTGAGCAGCTCCTGGAGTAACAGCACCTTTTGGAAATGTCTGGTATTCAACTACAGAAGTCACAAGAACGAGATGATTTAATTTACAGTTCTACTGTGCAAAACACGAAGCCATCTTGCTAAAAGCTACAGAAGCATTTAGAATTGAGCAGGATGGAATACACAATTTCAGATTGGTAATGAAGGAGCTCCTAAAACTACAAGCTTCACCGTAACAGCAGCAGCACAGAATAGGCTTGGATTCCCTTTCCTAAAATCTGGCACAGTAGAGGTAACACACTTGAAACTATAAAAACACAGGAATTACCAGTGAGGAACTGCAGAGGGAATTTGGAAGTGACAGCAGAGCAGAAGCACTGGGAAGAAAGCTTCAAAACCATGTCAAGCTCCATCTTTCTCTCTGGTTTAACCACTTCTGGTGTGTAAGCAAAGTCTTTAAAAAGTCAGCCCAAGAATCCCTACACCACAGTGTGTCAACACAGGCATCCCTTTTGAAATCATTTCTGAGGTGCCTGAAGGTACAAGAATAAATCCCTTAGGAATTCTAACTCCAAACACTGTCCCATTTACAATAACAACCTGAGCACTGCTGATGTGGAGGCTCCAGCAGGATTTGCCAGCAGGCAAATTACTCAAACTGATCACACTGGGTTACGTCACGTTAATTGAGTAAAAAGCAACTTAAGTTGTGCTGAGTGCAGAATTGCAGCTTTGAGCAGCTGCAGAACACTGCTTTGGAGAGATCATCTTTTAGTCCTAAGAAGATCACTGTCCTGTAATGCCTCAGCCTGAAATAATGGCATTCAAAACATCTACATGCTATATTTAGTTTGTTCTGTTTTCAGTGGCTAATTAGAAAAGAAAGATGCTGCCTGTTTACAAGCAAAAAAAAACCCCAACCAAAAACCAAAATAAAGCACCCAAGGCAACCATGTTTTACTCCTAGAAAAACAAGTTATTTTACTTAGCAACTGATGAAGAATCAGAGTGAACTCTGATTGAAGTTTAACCCTACAAGCTGCAGTGTGTTGTTTTTTTTTTTAATGCAGATACCTTGGGTTTCCAAGCAGTCAAAATACAGAAGCACAAATTAACTCTGAACATGGCCATGTTGAGTTAACTGACATTTTGGTTCACACAGCATTGAACATTTGAATAAACATGATGCAAGCTCTTTAAAGAAGCCAGTGCTGCAATCTGAAGTTTATATTATGCAACTTGTATTAATTGGCCTGTTCACTGTACAGGAAGATTCCACCAGCTGCAATCTTTGTGTGACTCCAGCAAAGGAGCAGATTTTAACTCTATTTTTTAAAAAAATTAAATGTTATGCCTTTAAAATAGAAAGTATTTTATGGAAAAAAAAAAAAAAGAAATCCAACAACTTCCTGCAGTTATTTCCTGAGATGCTTTTTACTGATTTTTATATGCAATGAAGCTAAAGAATCAGAGAGAAATGCTCAGTATTCGAAGTCTTTAAATGAAATTAAATACAAATTCATTTACAGCTAGTTTCTAGACTGCCAGTTTGGGATTATTACTACTTATGTATCAAAGTCAGGCACCACTTTAGAGGATTTTGCAAGCCTCTGTTGTTTGCAAGAACAAGATAAAATGATTAGTAACTGACAGAATTCTTCATTATTTTTATCTTGTTAAAAAGCCGAAGGTCTCACGCAAGAAGAACATGTGGAAGGTGCTCACTGAAAGCAAGAGAGGCAGGAAAAAGCAAGAGAAATAATTAAACCCAGGAAGGAGGGAGCAGCAGTGCAGCTCAGGTCCACAGGGGGGACCCGAGCCTAACACTTAAGCAGCTCTCAGAAAATCTCTGAGATAGCTCTGGGAGAAGTTCAGGGCCTTTCAGAGCTGACAAAAGAGGCTCCTGAGGATGGCAGAGGCGAGGATGGAAAGGGAGGAGAAGGGGGGGCACACATGAAGGGACTGACACAGAGGGACAGGACACGCTGGGCACTGCTCCCCTCCCTCACCCTGCACTTCACAAACCCCATTTCTCATTTCTTGGTGCAAGAATTGGCTCCTGAGCCCCCACACTGGGGGCAGCCTGCACTAACCCACCAGCCTTCAGTGCTGTGCCATAAAAGCCTCCAAACAGCCGGACCCCAAACATTCTGGAACACTGAGGAATTTTCTTGACACTTCCTCAATTGATTCCCACATTAAATATTCTGAAATAATTTCTCATTACTTCTCCCCAGTGCTATTCCCTTCTTAAGTAGTGACTACTTAAAAGCCAAGGCAATACCCCAAAAGCATTTTAATATCGAAGAAAATTGCTTCCAGTTGAAGCACCATGGCAACTACAAGTTGCTATGCATTTTATCACTTCTTTTGCATTTCCATTTATAACAAAGGAGAGTTGTTTAACACCCAAACCCACTGACAGTCCAACCCTCCAAACAATGACATTTTCAAGTATGATTCTCCACTAGTCAACAAACAAAACAAGAAAAAAGTTAACAAAAAGTGTTCTACTGGCAAGAATAAATACTGAAATAATTTCATAAATTGCTTATTGCTGTCACAACTATTAACATTTTTGCAAGTCTCGTCATATGGAGATGTGGGGGCTCACAGGGAAGTGAATGTGCTCACACGAGGTAGGAAATGTGAGAAATGCTTAAAATGTGAATGGGAAACATAGCAGGATAACT
This sequence comes from Alethe castanea, assembly GCA_024734035.1. Classification (NCBI taxonomy): domain Eukaryota; kingdom Metazoa; phylum Chordata; class Aves; order Passeriformes; family Muscicapidae; genus Alethe; species Alethe castanea. The sequence goes on from JANRGV010000073.1 coordinate 67,101,902, forward strand.
GAGGATATAAAGTGGAGATGAACACCTGGCAGGACTATCCAAGCTTTAAAATAATAGAAGTATTGTACATGTGCCTGCAGAATGTCTTTACATTTCCATTTGCAACTACCTTCCAAGTCTAAATTATTAAAATCTGCACACGCCATACATCTGAGGATGAAGATCAGAAGTACAAACTAAGGTGCTTTCTTTTTTTGTTTTTAGAGGGAATCATTTTTCAGGAAAATTCTAAATTTCTAAAACTTACAGAATCCATAGTGATTAATTTTCTGCATGCTTTAGGCAAGAAGAGATCTCAATGAGTTAGTACCTTTCTTAACAAACTTCACATTTAAGCAGTTTCAGACCTCTTCTAACTTCTGTGCAGAGCAAAAAAAAAAAAAAAAAAAATCTCCAGACCACAATGCATCTTGGATCCAGC
>JANRGV010000073.1:67105349-67136364 GCA_024734035.1 Alethe castanea
GTATTGCTGGTTTCAAGTTGTGGCTGGATAGCAGATGCACAGAATGCATTGTTCCATTCTTACAGATTTTTGACAAACCCTTTTCTATAATTCCACAAGAAACCACGGCAGCGAATTATTCATTGTCACAAGTGTGAGTGTCAAGATGTGACCATCCTGACTCTGGACAATTTGTGAAAGAACTCTTTGATGTGGATTTACATTAAAAGGGCTCTTCCTCTTGCCCCCAAGGTGCAGTAAATTTCAAATGCAGACTTCAGTATTCCGGCTTCATTTATAAATTACTTCTGACTGACAGAAGACTTCCAAGAGATTCTCTTTAAAGCAGATGAGAAGATAAGAAGGTGGCTGTTAATCATATCCATAACATGCACACATACTGCAGCTACCAGTCTTAAAATTACCAGGATTTTATATTTTTAGCACTTGAAATTCTTGCAGAGGCAAAATTATGTTCCTAACATTTCTCAGAAGAAAAAGTGAGACACTTCAGTATTTTCACATGTCAGAGCTACTCGAATTAAGGGCTGATAAGGATCTGTAACTAACTGATTAAGATGCTTGTTGATATCTACTGAAGATAAAATACAAATGAGCAAAATCCTCTCATATATTATATACACAATTAATGCCTGTCTACTTGTGGAAAAAAATTGAAATATTAGTTCTATCAGGTTACTTGAGGTTATGAGAAGACTTCCTTAGACACTTCTATGCATCCCCTCCCCCCAGAACATCTAGAAATTGGTAACCTGACAGCTCAGAAATGCGCTCTGGCAATTCAAGAACTAAGGCACATTAAAATACGTGCTAATTTGTGAACTGTAAGCTATAGACTTACTTTATGATGTGCTATAAATGACAGAAACCTCTCTTGCTGCATTGTCTCCTGAGAGAATGGCACAGAAAAACCTTTGGTAAAAGTGAAGAAGTAAAGCAGCCTCTTAACTTTAACATCTAAGCAAGGAAACCTCTAAAACCACTGTAAAATGCTGAATTCTGTCTGAAAGCAGACTCATTAAGGCACCAGCTCAGCTTCCACATTTGCAGGTTTCCAATCCTTGTTCCCCTACATTGGTTCCCTACACTTATTCATGTCCAGTGCAGTCCATGTTCTGCCATTTTCAGACTGGAGACTCCCCCCAGAAAAGCACCGAGTGCTTCAGGATGCATCTCACAGAATGACTTAAAATAGTTCTGAGCTACCTACCACCTTTGACAGCTCCTCAACTGCATTATTACAGAAGTTCTGATGTTCTTATCACTGCTACTGGGGAATTATTAGCACCAAAAGCCTGGGAAGATGCTTGACTCTGCCCCCTTGCCCAGGCAACAAATCCAAAATCTCAAAATCCTTAATGCTGAGTAACTTTTATTAGCGCTGTACTGAGTCATTCCTTCTGCTCTTGCTCTTTCCTTTTCTTACTTTCGTTGTTGCTGTTTTCATTTATTTTAATTTACGAGCTGCCATCCAATAAAGTCCACTTATTTTTTGGTAGGTACCAATGTGGATACACCATTTTGCATGTTAAAAATCAACACACACTCACATTCATGAAACTACTTCCTGCCTTGAGGGATTTTTGTTATATCTCAGTGTTGAATCTTCTTCCTAAAAGATTCAAGTTTAATCTCCCTAAGCCAAATTTATTTAAATATTTTGGTCTGAAAATTATAAATCCTAGTTATACAAAGCTGTGTTTATGAAGTCCTACAGTTCTCACTCGTTCCTTCTTTCACACTGGCATATTCTCAACAAAGCAAAAAAGTCAACACCAGCATTAAAGTTTGTGTAATCCTAAATAATTTAAAATGAGAGAAAAAAAATTATAAAAAATAGAAAAAAAACCCCCCTCAAGAGCCTCACAGCAGTACTCAGGTACTCACCCTGAGGCCTAAAACAAGTTTTTCTTGTTGACCACACCAACCATAAAGTTCATAGTTTAGCATGGAGGAACACACTCCAATTAAGCAGTGGTGCACAGAAAGGATGTTTACTTTTTCCTCCTGTGCTAGTCCTTGTTCATTTATAATTGAGCTAAGATAATGAATTGCTAAAGCTCCTCCACCCCAGCATTACTCATGTGTTTTAAGTAAGAAGTAGAACAAAACAGTGAAAAGCTTAGGAAACACTGCTCAAATCAAAGCACCACAAACAGCTAAGCCAGCATTTTGTTTAACTGCACTTGAAAGACAAGGTCCTAAACTGGTTGTAAATTGTTGTAAACTCTAAGTTCATCACCTGCCCCACTGCCCAGGGGAGCTACAATCACATGGAGAACGTTGTGCAATACACTTCATAAATTTAATACAGATCTCACCCAACCCCACGTTCACTACAGCTTCGTTGGGCAATTTCTGATAGCTACAATATTGTGGGTCTTAAAGCAATAAATGAACTTGGCTGATGAATGTCCTCCATTGTTCCACCTGGCTCTGGTACAAGGAGGCACACAAAGGAAAATGACAGCTTTTCTTGCTACCAAAGGCGAGGGTTTGTGTTTGTGCAAACACTCATCAAAAGGGATGCCAAGCACCTAAGGAAGAAGTTTTACAGGAACTCGCTATTTCATTATGTCAGATGAGAAAGATCCTGAAGTTTTGGATACAGCATTCCTCATTTTGAAGAGGTGTCTAAGAAAAATATTTGTGGATCTTTTCTTAATTTGGAGAAGTTATTAAACATCCAGACGCCATGAAATGATAGAGAGAGGAAAAAATTACAAGATAGCTCTCTAAAGCTCAAAAAATTTAGGCACTTTCACACATTGCCACGACAGACATAATAACAGGACTCCTTCTCCCATAGATGAAAAGTCTTGCTTTATGCTTTGAAGCATATTATTAGTCTAAAACACAAGTGTTCATTCCACTTCATTTTAACCTATGTCAGCCTTATGAGAGAGAAGGTGAGGGCTGCAGTTTAATATGTGGGTCACTTCAACAAGGAGCTTGAGCTCTGATTCTCTTCTGCTTCTATGAGCCAAAAAGCAATAATCCTGGAAATTAGCACCCTCTTAAGCAGCCAAGCTGCTACAGGAGTAGTTCAGGTGAGCAAACCCAAACCAGCACAGTCAGAACTGGATCACTCCTTCAGCACAGGGACAGCATTCCCAGCAGGAACAGGAGCGTGCAATCTCATTTTACAGCTCTCTGTCTAGAAGGAAGGTGCATTAAGCCTCAATAGCCCAGCATCATTTACAGCTTTCAAGTATGGTATTAGTGGTTCCTGGCCCTGCGCTGAACTCCTGCAGTTTTCTCCCTAAATAACAATTCTAACAGAAGAGCACTATTTGAATACTCAAAAATAACCCACCCCTAAACCCCACAACAAATGCACACTGATTTTACTTCAAGAAGCACTGCCAAAGAAATTAGCATGAGTTAGATAAAAGATCAAAGCCTCTCATATAAGGTGACACAACTGCAGCCATGACTCACATTCCTTCTGTTTCTGAAACAAACAGGTTTGACCAAGTGCAGAAGTTGCAGACTCAACAGTGTTCTCAATATCCTGCTCCACGAATGAGCTGCTTACAGCACCCTTGTTACTCTGCAAAGTGTTTGTCCTCTCCAGATGAAACCACAGCAGCCAAATAGAACTCTCCCAGTGTCTTTTTAAATTTATTTCCCCCTACACTGTTCAGAGCAGCTACTGCCATGTTAGGGTTGCCTCCACAGAAACAAAAAGCTTCACTCCTAAAGGTTAGAATTTCCTCCAGTCTATCCCTCATTGTGCCACTTCTTCATCTCTGCTTCCAAATTTTTTCCAGACACATGAGCTAAAATTATCTGCAGGATGATCTCACCAACACAGATTTGCCCAAGGAGGTGCCCGAAGTTCATGCTTGCTCTATTTTCTGCAGCAAAACACCACACTTTGGAAGGCATCTGGTCAGGCAGCCTCCTCTCTGCTCTACCAGGGAATGGCAACAAATCTAGGACATGTTAAAGATGTGAAAGCACAGTGGAAATCTCTAACAGCCATCAAACTGGAAATACCTGCACACCACACAGAACTATGCAGCAATGCTGCTCTGGCCTGCAACTAGCACAGAAGTATGCCAGAGACAAAAAACAATCTGAAAACCTTTTTATGCTCCAGAAAACCCACCCAGGAAAGATTTCTTGATTAAGTAGTGGATTCTCTGGTGTATCACACAGAAATTAATTTTTTAAGTTCTCCATGATATTTTTCCCGCACAGAATAAATGTTTCTATCTGTTTACACAAATCCTTGTAGGGATTAACCATGTTTGAGCTCTAACCCACTCCAGGCACGTCTGAAATTACTTAGAGCAGATAAGGCAGATAAGTGCCATTACAAACGTGTAGCAGTTCATCCCTGCGTGGTCACACTTGGGCCCTGTGCTCAGCCTGGCTTCCCTGGGCTGGGAATCAAGGCTGAGGACAGCACTGGCTGATCCACACTGCTCCAGTGACAATGCCACCTGCTCCAGGGTGACACAGGTGGCCCTGCCCAGGTGACAGCAGCCACAAGACAAATGGTGGCTTCAAACACAGCGGCAAGAGGGAACATGCACAAGGAAAACAGAGAGTGAGGGTAGCTGCACCCACACCTGGTGCTCCTCTCCCTGATTTTCTGTGAGGTGATCTGCATTTGCCACAGGAAAGTTACACTAATCGATGCTTCCAGAGAGAGCATAAACCCACCACTCCAAAAAAGTGACCACAGCCGAGTGAGGAGTCTGTGTGTGACACAGCCACCAGGCTCCTCCCAGCAATTATTTCTGCTAGTCATATGTACCTATGAAATAAGATTAGGAAATTCACCTGCTGGCATGAAAAGGCAGTAGTTACAAGAGACAGCAAAAATGAAAAAAATAACCTCAACTCCCAAAATAAGTCCACTTGTTATCAAGGTTCTGTAACAGGTGCTCCAGATCAAACAAAAAAATCAAGGTGAGTCCATCAAGCACACGTTTTCTACAAAGTCCATTTTCTTCTCTTCCCATTCTGGATTCCCACTTAACAGAGGGAACTGTTAAATTTTTTAATTAGATTTGAAGCATAAATTAAAGTAGGATTACTGGTAACATACACTGCAACAGAGTCAAACCACCAAAAAAAAAAAAACCCTCAATAGTGCAAGTTCTAAACAACAGGCTCCCAAAATTTAAGGAAGTTCTGCCACTTTTTACCATATTTACAGGTAACATTCACAGCTACAACACATCAATTAAAACTAAATGCAAAAAATAAGACTGTACTGGCATTAGGCATTGCTTAACTCAATCTATTTTACACACATAGCAGACCAGAAACATCCAGACAAGCATCATGCCTATAAGTAAATAATAAATAAATATTCAGCTGCCACGGAATTCAAAACAAGAAACAACAACCAAACAAGAACAATAACACAAATCAAACAACTTACTTGATTTATGCTTTATCAAATCAAACTTACTTTGTGTGGTAACGCCCAGAGAAGCGGTCACAGTCAATTATCCTTCAATTTAATATTAAATGATTAGCATCAAATGCTTCATGGACAAGCACATATAAAAGCACAAAAACACATCAAAAGTAAAAAAAATAAAATGCATAAAAGAGCAAACTTTAAAATTTGAGATCTGCTGCTGTCTATCCACAAGGAAAAAAAACAACAACATGAACCAAACTGAGAAACAGAAAGGGTTTAAAAAGCAAAAGAGATTTTCCTCTCTATTACAAAGCAATATTTTACTGGACCAAAGAAGAAACAAGATACCTTACATCAACAGCCTCACTGCATGTTTGTATTGGTGCACCACAAAGCTCTCCCAAGAAGATACACAAGCATTGGATTGCTTTGTTTGGCTGCTGCTGTTCTTACAATTTAAAGACACTACCAAGCTCCCTCTACTGTTCTGTTTATTCCTGAGACGTCAGTAAAGCACAGCTCAGGAAAAATGCCTTGTCCTAGACAGGTCTGCATCCTGAAAGAAGAGATAATTTGATTACTAAGACTTATTTCAACATTTTATTTTTTTTTTATAAATTGAAAAGTGCTATATTCTGAATTCAATGTAGTATAGAGAAGAATTTCCTTAGTAGTTACTGCAGCACTTAGCACTTCCAAACAAACAAACAAACAAACAATTTAAAAATTCATAGGTATAATAATACCCACTAAAAACACTAAGCAAAGGAAAAGCACCACAAATTTCTCCTTCACAGTTCACCACGCTCAGGACAAGCTGGTGCCTTAATCCACTTCCAGTAACTTTTATTCTGCATTCCAAATATTGATCTTTCCTCGTATCCACTCGGATCTGAGGGGGTCTTTAAGCACTCTCTTAACATCCAGCACTGCAAATGAAGTCAAACTGCAGCTTTTGTGAGCAGCCTGGGCATGGTGCTTGCCCCCAGTATTCATCCCAGCCCAGGCTGCATCACATCACATCAGCTCTGAACTCCCTTTGGGTCAGCCTGGGCTCCAGCTCCCTCCCAGCTACACACAGCCAAGATTTTACAGTCTACACTCAAGCTGTGTCTTGATTTCTCAGTTCAGGGGGACTCAAGTGAAAATCACCTCTCACTGGTACTGGGATCCACAAAGGTGCCCAGCTCTCATCATCACTGAACAAACTGCAATTTCACAGGCATTTCCAACTCTCTGTAGCCTACAGCTGCACTGGCAACCACAAAAACATCCAAAAACCCCATCTCCACCCATGCTGCTGTCACTCACCTCTCAGAGCAGAGCTGTGTTCACAGCCACAGCTCTGCTCAGGGCTCATCCTTCCACATCTCAGCCACAAGCTGATGTCCACGGGGAAAAAACACTCCCTTATTAGCATCTGACAGAAGAGCACTGCTTCACTGACAGAACATCACCCGGTGATCCAGGCTGGAGACACCTCTGGAGCTCATTTATCCTGACCCCGTGCTCCGAGCAGAGCACCTCAGACCCAGCTCAGGTTCATTAGAACCTGGTGCAGTCAGGTTTCAACAATCTTCAAAGACAGAGACCCCACGGCCTCGCTGGCCAAGAGCTGAGATGAAGCACCTCACAGATTATGCTCCTCTCAAGCATAATTGCATTTCCTTATCACCAAGAGCTGGCAAAAGCCCCTGCCATTGCTGACAAAATATTGCCATGTCAAACAGCACTGGAAGAGTTAGCAGCAACAGCAGCAGCAGCTGCCAATTCCCTGTAAGAGTTTCTGCACTGAAAACTGTTTCTGACAGTATTTTTCAAAGCACAACCATTTCCTGAAGTCATCTTGCCAAAACTGACAAAACTCTGGACATTCAGTCAGAAACACTCCCTCTATTTCTGGGCATAGAGGTCCATATATTTACTATTATGCTGTGATAACAGGTGGATCAAAAACAGAGTATGTTTTCTGCCTTTAAAACCAGCAGACACATCCAATAATCCATGGAGAAAAAGCAGTGCTTACAAACAAGTCAGCTAAATGAATGGTCTTTTCCCTTATTTTATCAACTTGATGAATGATTTGCTGAATCACTTCTGAAGTCAACTTCTTTTGCTGTTTGGGGTTTTTGTTTTGTTTAGTTTTAATCAATTATAGTAATGAGTCAAAGACAACCTAAAGATTCAAGTTCCCCCAGGAACTTGCAGCCAAGGTAAACATTCCTTGTGCCATTATTTTGCATTTGGTGCTTCCCTCCTTGATTGAAAAACAAATCTTTACCTGCTCAGGCAGCTTGGCACTGATTTTCTTATGCTAACTTCAATGGTTTAGTCTCTAGCTGTGATCTAGAAGTCCAAGAGAGGACCTGAATTTTTGATATTGAAACTGGCAGGAAACTACACTAAATATCAAGGTTTCATATGCATACAGACACATGTGCACACACCTGGCAGTCAAGAGAAAACACCCAGGGCAAGTAGCCTTCCCCCGGTCCCAAAGTCACTTTTAAAGGCTCCTAAAAGTTTAAACTTGTACCTGCAAGTGTAATCTGCAGGTTTTACACTCATTTCAGAGGGTTCTAGTTATTTAAGATCTCAACACACACTGCTAAAGCAGAGTAGTTAATTCTACAGTTCTGATTAATTCCTGTCAGTACAGTTACTTTTTAACTTGACTCATCTTCCATTTCAGCTATACCCAACAACATTATTTTTTAGACTCGTGTGAACAGACAGGCAAGTAGTTCATCTCAATAAACAGTATTATCAATTTTGCTGGGTTCCAAAGTTTCTGCTGATTTTGGAGGCAGCCATAAAAACAGACTTCAAAGACTATCTTCACATCTTTATTTCAATATGCCTTCTATGCTAGAAATAGCACCTACTTACTGTTTTAGTTAATCAGAGACAACTGTAAGTATAAATAGAAACACAAGTGAACTGCAGGGAAATACTGAGCTGGCATTACTTAAGTATGCACATAAAAACACTGTATAAAAACTGTAAGCAAATCTACATGTCAGATTTTTTCCCCCATATAGCAGTACCAGGCAGCATGGTATTTAGTGAGAAACATTTCAGCATTAACAAACCCTCTTAAGGCAGATGGAGCCTATGCCAGCATAAAAGTCTTTTCCCTGAATAGCTGGAACTGTCTGAGGAGCTGGTTTCTGCAGCAGCTTTTCTGGAAAGTGATACAGGTTCACATGAGCTCATATCTCCCTGTAAACCAGCCCTAAAACTGACACATCTTCACTGTGATGAGATTCGCCCTATGGCTGCACGATTGCAAAAATTATTGTGAGATAGACTTCATGACCATGGGAAAAGGAAACTGTGGCACTGATAACTTCCATAGTTTCAAGCCAGTCTAAGCCAAGACGAACTAATCCTGGCAAAGTGCTCCAAGGTGCAATGAAAACACGAGCAAATAAATAAAAACCCCTGAAGGCCTTTCTCCTTGGAGGAGCCACTGACTCTGGGCTTGGCACAAAGCCACAGCCACTCTGTGCAGCTCTGACTGCAGCTGGGACTGCTCAGCCTGGCAAGGAGCAGGCTTAGGTCTGACCTACCTGTGCCTGCAGAAGGATGGAGAGGGGCTGCTCCTAAGGGACTGCAGGAACAAGGGGAACGGTTTAAACTGGCAGAGGGTGGGTTTAGGTGGGTGTTAGGAAGCAATTCCTCCCTGGCAGGGTGGAGAGGCTCTGGCACAGCTGCCCAGAGGAGCTGTGGCTGCCCCTGGATCCCTGAAGTGTCCCAGGACAGGCAGGATGGGGCTCTGAGCAGCCTGGGATAGTGGAAGGTGTCCCTGCCATGGGTGATCTCTAAGGTCCATCCCAACCCAGCCATCCTACAACAGATAACTGCACAGCACAGCCTGAACAAGATCCACTGTAATCTCTCCCATTCTGATTACACACTTTATCCTGTCAGCACTTAAAGCAGCCTCAACTCACCATGCCTTCAAGCCTGCTCAAAAACTACACATCAAACAGTGGCTTTGACAAATGCAGCCTCTGACATAACTTCTAAGTTATGTCAAATTCCTCTTTTTTATTTTCCTGTATTCCAATTTCTTCAGCTATTACAAAGAGTTCTGCAAAAATTAGGTCCCAAGGGTTTTTTAGTAGGGAATGAAAATTAGAAAGCTGCACCCCAATAATTCTTGATGTGAACATGTCATCACGTCAGATTAGGTGCAAGTCAGCTAAAAGGTAAAAACAGTTTTCAAGTTTTATTACTGTATGCAGAAGAATTTTGAAGTAACTGCATAGAAGGCTGTTGTAGTTTCTCTAGAGAGTGGACACCATTTCCCATTTAGACTTGCTTCTGGAAGACTGGAGATTTTCAGTTTTATTTTTTTCAAAGTTCTGTTAGTGCTTTTGCTGTCAGCAACCTGGCTTAAAAAGCTGAAGGCAGTGCCAAGATACTGGTTGCTGACTTCTCTGCCAAACAATTCTTCTATTGTTTCTCAGGATTTAAACTGACTTCTTTTTGGATAAAGGAGTAGTCACAAACCAGTCCAAATTAATAAGCCTGAAAATTGGGAAAGCATGGCAAGATCTTTATCAGTATTTGCAAACGTACTCAACTGTTCTTCAGTTTTGTTATTTTCTTATTCTCTCTTCAGAAATGGATTTAAAGAAAAAAAAAAAAGCCACCAAAGACCTTTAAAAGCTTCAGTGAATACCTGGTAGGATTAATTCAGGCAGTGTTGCTAGAAGCTTCACAACCTAATTTCTGGTGATGAACAATTGAAATTAACAAACTTGATTTTAAAGGGGTTAGTTTCCAGTATTCTCGTTACTCAGTTCTCTCTTGTTTACTAGATCACACGAGAATCCAGGTTTCCAGTGCTGTTTTATATTTATTCCCAATCTTGCTCCTCCCAGCCCAAATGAGAAATCATTAAAAGCACAGAAGTCCTACAGTAGAAATCCAGCTGGTTGTCCACTAAGCAGCTTTCACCAGCTAAATTCTCTTTATACCATTTTCTTCATATTTTAAAGTAATCCCAGCAAATTTAGGAACTGATTCCCATCCTTTCAGAGAGTTTACAAATCTATCCTCACAAATGCAATCTAACAGCAAAAACCATCATTTGTGTCAAACTAATAATCTGCATATGTATGCACTCTACAGTGATCTACTATTACCAATACTAAGGTAAGAATTTGGCTTTCAGATGTTATGAATATGCAACTCTATATTCTGACACCATTACTACCTAGGAAAACACAAATTCATTTCTTAGAGTTGATCAACATTGAGATCCATATGAAAAAAAGCTTCCAGATTCATTACTCAAATAAATTCATTGTTTCACTAGTTAAAAGGAAAAAAACCCAAATCCATAACTTCAGAGAAAAATATTGTATAAATTATGATTAAATCTCTACAACATTTGTATCTCAATTGTCACATTTTCCAAAGAATTTGCTTCTTGAGAGAGTAAGATAGAAAAGGTAGTTACTTCCTAATAATCCAAGTACTGATCTAGAGTTGAACAAAAATCATTCTTCAAATGCCCATGTGCTTAGATGAAACTCTCTTCTTTTTGGGAAGAAAGGACAGAAAAAAAGAGAAGATCTTCTTTTAAAGTAAGTAAACATTTCATCATTTAGGTTGTTGTAAGCATCTTACTCTACCTTCCCCAAGCTTGTATCATCTAAATTAATCTCCTGCTATCTTTAAAATGATCTCTCAGGATTTCTGAAAGCAGGTACAACTTTAATACTCCAAATCCATTTATAATCTGAAAAACAATTCAGCTTTAAAATCTCTTTGCTAGGTTCCAACTCACTCACCGAAACCCCTTCGTGCAAAAAGTCAATTACAACAGTCTGAATCAATACCCAGCCAGCAGACACTACCTAATGATTTCACAACTTTTATGTTTCTCTCATTAAATCTCTGTGCATAGTAAAGCTTCAGTAGGAAGATCAGTAAGAGTTTCATGTTTACATAGATTATTTTCAAAACAAGTGAAAGCCAAAACATTACTGTCAGCAAACTATTCAAGTGTTCCCATGCAGCCATGCCTTGAGCACACACAGCACCCATCAAAGCTCCAGTGATAAGATACAGCCAGAGATACTCTGCAAGACCATTTCTAAGGACCTGCAGCACCATAATTAAAACAACACTGCTCTCATTTACTCCTAGCCAATTAGTATGTGCAGCCTGGTGATTAAAGCTGCTCAACCAGGTAGACCCACACAGCAGTGCTGGGATCAGCAGCACACACCTGGGACAGCCCTGCAGGACACAGGGATGCTCAGGGATGCCTGGTTTTGGAATTACACACCAAATGAGAGCAGTGACCACAGGATCCCAGGGCTGCAGCCCTCCAGGACAGCAGGGATGCTCAGGGATGCCTGGTTTTGGAATTACACACCAAATGAGTGACCACAGGATCCTAGGGCTGCAGCTCTCCAGGACAGCAGGGATGCTCAGGGATGCCTGGTTTTGGAATTAAGTACCAAATGAGAGCAGTGACCACAGGATCCCAGGGCTGCAGCCCTCCAGCCCCACCATCCCCAGCCACACTTGCCATGAGTTTTCAGCCTCTTCCCTGAATGAGAGGAGTTCCCTGCAGACCTTTGGAACATCAGCCACAAGGGCCAGCTCTCGATTTGTGATTCCTCCTGGGAATTCTCTTAACTGGAATACACGGCCAATCTTGCCTTTCTACCCTTTCTAACTCTGAATCCTTGCACTCTCCACGTCAGCCAGGTATTCCAGGCACTCCCCAAATGAAGCTCTTCCATCTTTGATCACCCTTATCAAACTCTCTGTGCCTCCAGTTCCATCATTCCATTTTCCTGCCAAACCAGTACTACTTCAGCATAAAACTATGCCTGCGTTTCTAGACACGCTGAACTGGAACAATATTATTCCAGATGTCAGGCCTTTACAGCAACATGACTTTTCCAGCTGCAGTCTGAATTTAAGAAGCGTGTTTTCTCTGCACTATGGATCAAGGCCACAGCTTCCCCTTCTTCTCCTAAATGAAAAGGATCAAATATAATCCAAATATCAATAGATTGCATTTTTTTCCTAGCCTGAGGGCATGCAATTCTGTCAATTCATAAGCTTAGCATCATGAAGATATCAATTGAATATGAGCAAGCAGTGCTGCCTTTCAAATAGGAAAAGGAAATCTCGCTAAAAAGAGCCAGAAGTCCTTGCATGAAAAGGTCAGTGAAAAGCATTGTAACAAAAAAGACCACACCTAGGAATCTAAAAGAATTATCTCCTTTTTACTTTGCAAATGAAATTATTAAACCCCACTCTCCTGAACAGCTTAGGACTCTTTAAGCACTAGAAACACCAATAAGGCAACAAATTGATATAGCTGCATTTCAAGTTTTTTTTAAATGCATGCAGAGTTTCCTCACTCAAAGCACAAGACCATCCAATCAAGAAGCAACATTCGCTCCAAGTTTATTTTAGCAAAGTAGAAATAAAAGATTCAATTAAGATACTGGCTCAAAATGAGACATAAAGAAGAAGAAAAAAAGCCCAAACAACCAACTTTTCCAACTCTGGAAAGTCATTACTAAAATTTAGGACCTGGTGGCTCCATAAGCTCAAGTGATAAAATAGAATCTACAATCTGCAGATTGCCTTTGTAGAGGTTCAAATCACATCAGGGAACCAAAAAAAAAAAGAAAAAAGGCAAGCCATTATTTAACTCAAATTTTAATTTTAGTGCCTGCTTTACAAAAATCTGTACTACAATTCACAAGAGTTGGGATATATTTGAAAATCTTTGAAAGTCTGAAAGAACATGGCGTTTCTACTCCTCTGTACTGTGTGAATTCAGTATTCACCTTGACACATTTCCAGTGAGAGGGTAGTTTTCTTCCTAGTTATCTTTAAAAAGAAACAGACTGTTTTATTTTTTTAAATTTATTTTTTAAAGAAACCAGTGGTAAAATCTGCAAAAAAGGGTATTTCAATGTCCAAGTCAGCACCTAAAGAATGAACACTACAGGTCAGCTAAAAAGAGAAAAGCCTAGAACCACCATTAACACTACACAATGTGGTTTTTTATTATTTTAATTTTGAAAAGTCCCTCTCTACAGGCAAATGAAAAAAAAAATCAACTAAGTAGTCACAATGAGCAAGTATATAAAGAGGAAAAAACATTTACCAAAATAAATTCTCTATAGAACGCCATTACACAGGTCATAGTATTTTCTTTTAATGCTGACTACCTATACAGGGTAACCAAGAAAAAATTTTAATTGGCCTCTAACTTCATATTCTTCCACCTATTAATCTTGCAACCTAAAGAAAACCTTTAATCTGTTTTAGTGGCAAAACAATCTCCGACAAGCAGATGGTTAATTTTGGTTAGATTAAAAAAATCCTTTAAAAGGGAGAGCTGAGCTATGTAAAATATTTACCATGAACCACTTCAGCTGCCTCAAAACAGGTTACAAAGATACATAAACTTTTGATGAATTCACACTACTCATTTCATCTACTGCCAAGACAGGTCACATCTTGAAAACACTGCTGTGCTCCCCAGCTTAAAGGAAACAGCTCCTGTTTGTAAATTCCTGTCCTAATTTCATGTAGGGTGCTCATCACTCTCTCCTCAGCTGCCAGGACTGTGCATCAATCCAATCCTGAGCATTTGGAGAAATAATCCTTCTTGTAGGTATTTTCTTTGCTCCATTAAAAGTTTCATTCCGAGGAAATGTGTCCATCCAGAGGAATGCTGCCCCTTCCCACAGAGCTCCCTATTTACTGCTGTAAATCACAAAGTATTTACATCTCTGCAGTTACACATCAGCTCTTGCTCTGTACCATTGTCTTTTTTGGGACTTGCACCTCCTCAGCTTTACATGAGTCAGATTTCCCCAGATTATTACCCTGGCCATTACCACACCATCAGGTGAATCATACAAGGATAAAGTCAGAATACTGCAAGAGGAGTACAGCAAATTACTGAAAACAAAACCCCAGCTTCAAAGATCATTCCACACACAATATTTATATACTCATCTTTGCTGCACCTCAAGCAGGTAAATATATATAAAAATGTATTAAATACCCAAGTATAGCTTACAAACTAGCAATGGTCTTATATAATTTTTGGTGGTCCAAAGAACCACCAGAACAACAATCACAAATAGCTCAGAGCAACGCCAGCAGACAACTCCAGAACTAACATTTCCATGGCATTTTGTGGAGCACAAAACCTGGGCTACAGAGCGTGAAAAGCTGAGGTGCTTTGAAAAGTGAACAAACATGAGCAGTGGTTTTATATGCAAATTAAAAAAAAAAAAAAATCAAACGTTTAAAAACATAATAGACCCAAGTTGCTAAATTATGAAAATGTATTATGAAACTACATTCTTTTCTATTCCCACCTCTTTTATTTGAACGCTGAGTGCTAAGAATTTACCATTATGTGGAATTTAGTCAAGCAATTTTTTTTTTGTTTTACCATTTGAATACATAACTTGGAAAGCAACCAGTGAAATAGCACAATTTGTCTCTAAAAATAAGACCAGAGATTTTAGTGGCTCTTGATTATGTTTTCCTTACAAGGATTCTTTGCAGAAAAGCACAAGTTCCAGTTTGGAGCCCTGATAATTAGTGCCTGTGGGAATAAAGCAAATTATGTTTCCACAGCAGCATAATTTCCTGTAACTTTAATTTTTACACGATGATATTCCAGTGGTTGCTCAGACATAGGATTTTACTGTCTACAGTGTGATGGGGATTTGGAACAATTATCTGTGAGCAAACAGGGTCCTACAGGCACAGAGCTGTAGCACAGGCAGCAGGCTTTCCTCCCGAAATTAAAAACAAATATCAGCACTTCTCCCAAGTTTTAATGATGTGCAGGGATGCTACGTTTAATCATCATGAGGAAGAATCATTAAACACTTAAAAAAAAGCGTCTAAAAAAGACCAGTGTTCTACTTGATTGGAAAAAAACCAAACCAAAACTCAAGCAAACCCTACGTTCCTAATCTCAGCCGACAATATTGGCTCTTTCCCAAACTAAACGCTGGGGACACAGAATTAGAGCAGGAGCATCAGTGATGCCAGGCTGAGCTGAAGGGACATGGTGGTGCTGCTCAGGCAGCTCCAAACCCAAACCAGAGCCAGCCCAGACGTGAGCCAGGCATTCACTATTGGTGTTTACAGCACCCTGACTGCCTGCCTTCAGAAACGCAACAGCACTCAGCAAAGCGCTGTAAAAAACAAGCAAAGAAACAAACAAGCCTCACAAGTCACAGCTAGGCACAGGCCAGACCCTTTGTAACCCGGCTATGAAATTCACAGAACTTCAAAGGGACTTTGGCAACTACCACTACATCTTTACATAAACAGCAACAAAAAAACAACACGCATCCATTCTTTCATAAAGTAACAAAAATAGTTTTTCAATTTTATTTTAAAAGAAGGAACAGGACTGATAGATGAGCTGTTCCTACTCCTTCACAGCCAGTAGCCTGAGTTCTACTTGAATATTTTAAGCAATGGCCTACCAGCACAGGTGTTTATGCTCTTCATTTTTAGCAAGAAAAGGTATGAAATGCTGATCTCCCAAGTAACTTATTTCTAGTAAAAAATGCTGTCCAATGGCACAAAACTAAGTATTAATAATGCTGTTAAGGGATGCATTTTAGTGCTATTCTTGAAAGATAGTTTTACACTCCATAATACATTTATCTTCGCTTCAGAATGAGTATTTGCTAATGTATTCATTTGAACTTAACATTACTTTGCTTACATGACAGCTACTAATGCTGTTCATTTTCAAATCTGTTTTATTCTCTGTTCAGAACTGTAGTTTTTCATCAATACCTCCAACAGTTATTTTCAATACCCACTTTAATCCAGTGAGAAAATCAAAGTGTAGCATTCAACAACCAAATATTCCTGCATGTGAGTATCATGAAGCCTCCCAGACAAAACCATGAAACATTACCAGGAACAAAACAAAAACATTGTGAAGCATCAGGGACTTATCTAATAACAACACTATTTATCTACTCACAAAAATAAAACAGCTTTGATTTACAAAAGACAGCAAAAATTCCCTGACCACAAGTTGTATTTTTCTGTTGTCATTTCACAGTGACACAGTTTCTGTCATCATTACCATGCCATCTGAGAGACCTGGAGAAAGAATTGGCCTTGCCATGGTGTGGCCAACAGAAAATACCCAACAACTCAACCCCTGGGCTCTCTATTAACATTCAGAGGTTTTTTTCTTATAATTCCATCAATTAGATGGATTCTTCCCCAAACTAGTAGCAGCCAGTCTTTCACAGACAACAGTCTGAAAGACAAACCAACCTGAAGAAGGTCAGTGCAGTGCCAGCAAAGCAAACCCCTCGAGTTCCACTGGTCATCTCCCCTTCCACTCCTGTAAAACCAGCAGGGCTGGTCCCTGGCAGCACACAGATGCAAGCAATTCAAACCATCCTGTGGCAAATTAAAGAGCATCACCGATCTAAAGGAATCACAGGGAGCAATTCTCCCTGCAAACAATGAGCAGCAGGTTCTTTGAAGTACAGGAGAAAGCCATAAAGAGCAATTTGTTTTTCCTCTGCCATGGGAGTTTACCCCTGTCCATTCCTTTTCAGGGAGGAATTAAGGAGAAACACAGAGGAATAGATGGGCTGAGGATTTTATCTGCTACTTACAGCAATAGTTGAATGTTTAGGTGTCACTGTATTGAGTATGTTACAGGAGAGCATGCACACACATACACCTCTTCCTCATTTTTACAAATAAATCAAGTCATCTAATCCATCAGCATACAGAGGTTTCAAAACATCTGTTATTTACCACCATTCTAGTGAGTAGTCCCTAGTGCAAACCCTTTTACTTTAGAGGAAAAAATTAATATTAATAAAATTAAAAAAAAAAAAAAAAAAAAAAGCATCTGTAAAGCTTAACATATAATTCAAAGTCTTGACTTGTCAACATTTAGCAGTGTATCCTGAGCAGGTTTTAACTTTGACTGAATAGCAGAAAATCCTGCTGGGTTCATTTCAGGCTGCAGGCATTTGATAGTGCACTGACCTCGCAGTATTTACATTCCCCGCAGGAAAATCTGGCATGCAGTCCAACTGGGGAAGATCATGTCTAACACTGCTTGAGCTACCAGTGCTACAAGCAAGCAGAGGAACAGTGAAAATAGCAGGGGGAACAATAAGGGCACGTACACAGAAATAAAATTAAAACAAAGAGAAAGAGAAGGTCAAACAGCAGAAGAAAAGAAATGAAGAGACAAAGACTTGGAGACAGTTGTTTTTCTGATATAAATAAATCCCTTTTTTTTTTTCCAAACCAGTGGTGCAGAATGGCTTTTAGACTGCTAAAAAACCAAATTACTTCATCTCAAGGAAAATAAACTAATCAGAAGACTTGAAATGTTTGCCTCTGATCAAAACAAGTTAACAGCTGCCAACTGCAGCTTTGTCTACAACTGTGTTTGATTTGCTGTTGCGGTTGACAAATGTCAAATTCGGACAGAAAAAACCCCAAACCATAAAATCCTTCTGACCACTCCCCCTATACCCCTAATAGAGACACTTGGTGAACCCAGCCCTTAAATCAAATCCAAAACCTACTCACCTCCTTCCATTACAATGTAGGTCCCTACTCCTGCAAAGAAATTAGACAGGAATACGAGAGCCAATTTTCCAGAAATGCTACTCCAATTTTTCTTAGAGGTGCTTAACCCATCTTCAAACAAGTAAAAAAATTTTCTTTGTTCTTTACAGGTTCACTCTGCCAGCAACATAATCTCCTATATGCCAGGCCTGGTGAAAGTGTATGAGACACACAGGCTCTGAACCAGTGCCAGAGTCATTTCTTCACCTCCTTGAAAAAAATAAGTAAAAGCCTTAAGTTACCAGAACTTCTTTTAAAACCCTGTTTCCAATTGCGCAAGGCAGTTTTTCAAGGAAAATAATGAAAGCGAGAGCTCTTGCTTAAGTTCATGATTGCAATACTTGACAAAAAGGATGGTACCTTCAACCCTCATTAAAAGTTTGAGAAGTCTCTGTCTGCACTAATGACCTAAAAACAGCATCACTACAAGTCAGAAAGAAAAAACAACTTCATTACTGAGCAGAAGACTTCCTCCCCCTCCCATTTAAAATAATAAATGATAATTCCAACTCCTCAGCCTGGTGCTCTTGACTCAGATCATCAAGGGCAGTCAAACTCAGCAAACCCCACCAGAGCCTAACAGGACATCACCACTTTAATCAACAGATGCTTTTCTACTAATGTCTCACTCCTTTTCCAAACAGCACGATTTTCAAGGAACTTGCATATCTGAACTCAGAAATGTTTTGAGGCAGCAGGCACCCAAACAAAAGATTCTAATCACCAGGATAAAAAGCTGGCATTTGAATTGCTGAATTTGACAGCACTTTTTGTTGTTTTGAACGGCAAAAACGAGCAATCAGAGGCACCAGAAATCCCGAATTTCTTGTCAGACAGGTTTGGCACTCTCACCTGAAGCTGGATCAAAACCACAGAGTGAGCTCAATTCTGAAGCACACTGCAAAGTGTTTAGCTTAGAACGCAAGAATGAAGAACCTTCAGGAAAAGGTTAAGATTTTTATTCTGTTTTGAAAGTGAAGCAAAGTGCCAATGTTCCAGGTAAGAAACTTGGGGGTGGGTGATCTGTAGCAGAGGCATAAGGAACAATGTGCTCTGTATATCTGTATATATATGTAAGGAAGAAACAGTAGTGGTAACAGGAAAACCAAAAGGATGCCCTTTCATTAAATCTGCATTTAAATACAAGTCACTTTACCATACTACTAGGCATCACTCATCTAAATAACTCTAAAATGTCACCTTTTATGCTCTTTATGATGTACTGTGGAATATCTTCAGCTAGAAAAGAAGGCAAATTTAATGGTTTTGTTGTCAGTTTATCTGCTCTTAAGAACAAAAAACTTTCCTTAAGCCCTCCTCTTTGTGGCACTCACTACAGACAAAGTTTAAACCTGGCAAATTTTTAAATTCAGTTTACAGGGAAAAAACCCTTTCATTTAGTTATTGAATCGTCAGACAGACAGGAGCTGCAGACAAAGAAATCCAGGGCTCAGTACAAAGGCAATGGAACACCTTTTGCAGCAGTGTTAGCACAATTCACACCCTGCTTCCCTGCAGCCTCCTCCCCAGGGCACTGCAGGACAATGCCAGCGAGCCCTCCTGCCTGACCCAGGGCATCCTCAGTGAGCTGCTCCTCCAAACACCCTGCCATAGGGACAGCTCAGGTCCCAGCTCAACGAGGTAAAAATATATCAACCCAAAAGTCAAAGCATTTTAACTCTGCTGATACAACAAAGAAGATGGATCAGTCAGCAGAAGCTGAAATGTTATTAATTGAAAAAAAAAAAAAAACAGTAACATTTGTGTGTGCTTTAACAACTGCAAATATTTCAATGTTTCAGACCAGGTAAGCAACTGATCCCCACATCAAGCAGAGGAGAGTTTGTGCCACAAGAGAGATGTCAGATCAGAACAGATGATAGGAATATCTAATGAGGTTTAGCTTGCATCATTCCTCTGATTAAAATTCATCATTAAAATGAGCACTTGATCTTACAACATTGATTGCTCAAACATGTATTTTTGTTCACAACTTTTTTTCAACCTTTGCATCAAACCTTACAAAGAGTTTTATATTTATCTAGAGGATTTTCCTTGTACATCAAAATGTACAAAAGTAACCCTACAAAATGGTGTGCACAGCATCTAAAATCCACAACAAAACTCTCCACCCCACAGTCTTGGCCAAGAGGAAACCAAGTTACCCTTTTATGCATTCAAGTAAAACAGATTGAAAGGTTTTCTTCTTCACTGGAAGCATTTGAGAGCACCATGTGTTTATTCTGGTTGCTCACAAAATTTTGTTTCAAAGAGAGATTTCTGTCCTTTTTATAAACCAAGTTCATTGAAGAATTTTAAAGATTATACATCACGTGTTTTTTCTCATCTCAAAAATAGATCCTCAAAAATGATAAACATTATAGACATTGGTCAGGAGCTGCATAATCTGCGGGATTTAATTAAAAAAATAGAGAATTTAAAAAAAAAATCCTAAGTGACAAAATTTTGCTAGTAGTACAGCTCAGAACAAAATCCAAAGCTGTATTTTTGCAGGATTTGTGCAATCACAGTACCCTACTTACTCAGTGAGTAGTAAAGATGATAAAAGCTTCCAGGAAACACTGGAATGGAAAGATGGCAGAGATGGCATTTGAAACTGGAACTTGCACCATCATTTTGCTTTCAAACACTTTTTCCTACCAGGACTTCTCCTGGTCTGACACACCAAAACATTTCCAATTAATAAAGCTCCAAATTTGTTTTTAAAGCACTTGTTTCTATTAAACATGATTTATAATAGATTCTGAGAGAAGAAAAAGCAGGGAGCCAATTTTAAAGGTTAGGTTGCTTGGCAATATACCTTCCCTTACAAATAATTGTTCTTACTAAATCTCAGTGGATAAAGCCTTGAAGAACTACATTTGTGGAGCCTCCTGAATATGCAGGTGTCTTTTCAACTGTTTATATAAAGCTCCACGACAATCACAGGCCACATAGGCATTCAAAACACAGTCTTAAAAGCCTTTTTTTTTTTTTTTTTCCCCATCCCATACCTTTCAAACAATTCAAGGTCTGGAGCAGAAATTCAACTTCACAACCCACCATTTATCCAGACCTTCCTGTCCTACCCTGCACTGGGAGCAGAGTTTTACTGGAGTGCCTCTGCTGGCAGGTTCCCATGCCCAAATTCCAATTCTGATGGTGGCTGCTTTTCCCCCCCTCAGCATCACTGTCAGAGAACAGCTTCCCTTCAACCAAACTGGGAGAACTGGGAGGCATGGTCATCTCACCACCCAAAGAGAGAAGGCAAGGGAGGAGGCAGAGAGAGCAAGTTTAAATTCAGGTATTTACTCACTGAAACCCAGCGAAGAGCACACATCCAGGCACCACGCTGGCAGAAATGCCAGCACTCAGGGCTCTGGAGCTTGGCTTCCAGCAAGGATTTATTTCTCTGCCTGAAGCTCCAGCAGAGCCCTCTCCCCTCTCACACACAGCAGTGAACTGAGGAGCTCTGCACAGCCAGCCCAAGGTACCTCAGCTTTAATCAAAGTGTAATTCATTAGAATAAGAGCTGGGGGAACATAAACATGTGCAGGAAAAACAGGCTTGGTCTAACACCACAAAAGACACCAGGTCTGATCAGCACAACAAAACTCTGTCAGACCACAGGGATAAAAAAAATAAAAAATAAAGTGGGTGCAACTCCTTTAAAGCAAAAGCAGAACATAAAAGGCACCAGGTAAAATCTGGACCTGTAAAAGTTCTACCAAAGAGAGCTACAAAGAGTAGGTTCCTCTGCTGGTTCACCTGGTACCTGCCTGCCAGGTGAGGAGTTTTTGGAAGGGTCCCTCAGTTCCAGGCGCTGCAGGATATGGGCACCAAGACGGGGAAAAGAAAAAGAACCTGTGCAGCACCCAGACACAACAGCAAGATGAAATACTGCTATGTGCCCCTAAATCATTCTTAAGGAGGCACATCAATTACCTTTTTTTGCAAAGAGAGGGAAGGTCTGGGGAAAAAAATGTACCTCTGTATTTATTAAACATTGCAGCAACCGTGCACATGGAAGTTTTGACAGATGAGCATTTCCTTTGCTTTTCCCATCCTTCACGCATGGTGAATACCAAAAATGAAACAAATGCAAGAATTCACTTCACTGGAGTAAACGTAGAGTACATCCACTTTCTACTATTAGTACTTAATCACCAAAGAAGACCAAAGCTAGGGAAAAGATCTTTCCACTTCAAAAACCAAGACCTAAAGCTAGAGACCAATTTAGTAACTTGTTAACAAATATCAAAAAGGTTTGAGTGCCTTCAACATCTTTCTCATGGACTTCAATATTTCACGTAGCTACTTCTGTACAGGCATTTTTGTATTTTAAAATAATTATTCATTAAACCCTACAAGTGTTGAAAAACTTGGTAATCACTTAAAAACAAAACAAAACAAAAAACCAAAAAAAAAACCCCCAAAAAAAACAAAACCAAAAAAAACAAAACCAAAGAAACAGTAAGCTCCCTCATGCTTTCAAGTCTTTCTCAGTGAAACTGAAGCATTTAAGGTATTGCCCAATTTAGAAACACACTTCAGGAAAGAGACAGCTCCAAATACCAACCACAGACGTCACAGGCAAAAAGAGCCTTCAGGAGCACAGCAGCTCCTGACACCCACATTTGAAATTCCCCCTCCCAGCCCAGCTTTGAAGCAGGCTCCTAGGCCAGGGATAATGGCCCCTTCCAGACCTGCACAGCAGGCAGACAGGTTGTTTTTGCAGGGTGAACTCTGGCCTCCCTTCCCTCTGGGAGAAATCCCATTAGGTTTGCTGTAGGAAACCAGCTCCCACTCCTGCTCCCTTTGCTGCCTTGCCACCGGCACTGCTCCTTTCTGCCGGCTGCCTGCACTCCCTCCAAACCTGCCCCTGCACACCCAGCCCACCAAAAGCCGCTTTTGGGTGCAGTCCCACCTCTCCCCTGCCCCACACCCATCTCTTCCTCAGCCTAGCATCCTTCCACCCCCACACCCAGCCTCAGCTCTGCGGTATTTCTGGGGCTCGAAACATTGTGGTGGGAGAAAGAAGAAATGTTGGAACAGATAATAAATGTGCAGGCATTCCCATAGAAGTGCTCCTCATCTGAACAGCTCTGCTCACTACAAAAGGCACAGCAGAGCTTGTAGCTAAGTTCCAGCTCACCCATACACCATTATTTGATCTACAGGTCTGACCATGTGAGAAAAAGAATTAGGTTTATTCTTCATTTTAGTAAAATAAAGGTTAGAGGTAACAAGAAAAGAACTAAATTTCCGGGAGGAACACTGTGATTCCTAGTCTTGGAGAAAAACTGTTTGATCTATTTGCATTTTTCTCAAATTCCATTTTTCCTTTCAAGAAAGGGCTTTTCTGCAAACACCACTGGTTGCTCTTTGATTTTCTGGAGAAAGTCTCAGCTGAATGGGAAAGGACCTTTAGAATGCGCATAAAAGACAAAGGTTCAAACGAAAGCTGAATTCTCAATGAGCACAGGTTTATTTTGGTAAACAATAGAAACTCAGAGCTGAATGAGATCTTATCCCTTTTAATCACTTCATAAACTCTTCTTTCCTTCCCAATTTCCAAGCTCCGTGTCTGCAATAAACAGACCTGCACTGACAAAAGTCTCTCTAAAAGCACACAAAACCTCTATTTGATGCCACAGTGAACTCACCTCGGCTTTGGCCAGGCTTTGCCAATGCCTTGATTCAGCTAGCAACAGGCTGCTCTGATGAATGCAGAAAAAGGTAAACTTCAGGAGAAAACCCTAAAAATGAAACTTCAACCCTCTTCATTCTGTGAGCTTTTAAGAACTTTTGCAGTCAGCTTTTGTACTGCCCAAAAAGTGTCAGTCCTACAGCAAAATTAAGAGAAACCAAACTCTAACATCCAAACAGTTTATCTAATAGTACTTCTGTAGAAGCCAGCCTAGGTACACTGATGGAAAAATTCCACAAATAGCGTCTTTGGATTAATTTTCAGAACAACCTTTTTTGGTAAATTAGTAATTTAAATAACATAACTCTTGTTTGAAAAGAAAAAAAAATACAAATAATTGAATATATATTCAGAACTACTGCAATAAGAACCAACAATGCAAGAAAAGTAAGCAAATGCCCGAGTTTTAGATCATTGGGTCACTCTAACCAAGGATAAGGGCTTCTTAAGCACATGCACAAACGCATATATATTTATGTCATTTATGTAATATTTATGTAAGGTCCCAAACCCAATGCTTGGGCACCTAAAGATTATGAAGCCATCACAAAGTCCTAGAAACATCAAGCAGGAAATTATCAGTGATGTTGCTAGGTGAGGAGTCTGAGGCTCATGACCAGGTATATTTCCTCTACTGAGGAGTATCATAATGGGATTGTCCCGTGGGGTCCTTTTCCTTAGGCACTTGTAAATAACTTAAGGTCCCCACACCGGGCCAGCTCAGATGTGTTTTGGGGATAAAGCTCTTAACTTTTCAGAGCTCACGAGTGAACAATACACCCAGCATAAGTACCCAGTCCAGTGAAGGACCCTAAAAAGGACAAAAGGAAAATATCAAGTTTGCTGCACCACAATTTTCAAGCCTCAGGAGTTATACTTCATAATACAGAATAAATCAGGATCATTAATTCAGAATAATAACACAGAAGATTCAATACTTAACTGAAAATAACGAATGTTATAACTGAATGTAACAGTTTTACAGTCAAGGGCCCCATATTCTGGGTAAAAGTTTAGTTGCATAAATATCAAACCAAGCATTACTTCAGCAAAGTTTGCAGCTAGAGCTCCCACCAAGTGCCAGGGAAGGGCTGTCTGTGCACAGGTCTAATGCAAAGCAAACAAACCCAGATTTTCTCACTCTGAAAGAGACAAACCCCCTAAACAATGTAATCCCACTCCCTCGAACACATAAAAGGTATCAGGCATTGCACATTTTTAAACTCCAAATAGCACAGGACACCTTTTGTCATTCGGGTTTACCAGAGGCGAGAAGAGTGTGGGGAAATGATCCTGCCATTAGCAAATACTCCACTACTCAAAAAACCCCACCAAAAATAACACGCAAAAAAGTCCAAGTCCTAGCTAGCAGCAGCTTACTAAGACAAGCCTGCACCAAAAGAAAACCCCAGTATGTAACGGGAACAACTCCTTATCTGAGCCTGTTTTAGTGCATCTTTCCACCTCAAAACTAGAACAAATTCTGTGCCATGGGAGAGGGAAAAAAAGTGTAAAATAGTCACCATTTGGTATTTATTTATTCTGAAACCAAGTGCACACATCCCAAGAAAAACAGTGTCCTTTAAAAATAATCACATTTCAATGCAGTCTGTATACTGAGTCATTTGTTTGAAATGCCAGTCCAAGGAATGCTAAGATTCAGCTGACGATTATCTCCTCGACATTATCCCAATTTGATTATACAGTGTTTACTACATCAAAGCCAAAAAAAGCACAGTAATAGATTCAGCAACACACCCACTTGGAACACTGAAGACCTATTATTAAAGAACCAGAAGAATAATTTTCAAAAGGTTTTTATTTTCAAACACAGTCTAGCATAAGATCTTACCATAAAGGAAGGTTGTTAAACATTTCTATTCAACCCACATATTTGAAGCTGTGCCTCAGAAGTTAGGTCAAATTATTTATGTGATCAGGAGACTTGACTATCCTTGTCTAACTCTGGCTGGACACAGTGCAGGAATTCTACAGACAGGTTTCAGTGCTGAAGCACCAAGAGCATGACATTAACATTAATTTCCTTGTGACTCTGGAACTCACATGGAACATAAAACAATATGGTTCTTTCAGACCCAACCACAAACAAGCTTGCAGTATCTTCAGTTTTAACACAGTTTTATTATGCAGCAATTGACACAACAAACACTAATATTCAGCAAATCAATACACACAAATGAGCAGGTTATGGTTAAAAATCCACATGTGGGGCTGTTTGTATAGCAGAAGGTCACAACAGCCCGTGCTGTCTGCCCCCCATGCAGAAGCCCCAGAGTAGTTACAATTCAGACAACCAGAATTATTATAACCAACAGGTCAGCTGGAGTTACAGTGCCTAGGATTAGTGACTATAACACTGTCACCCTGTCTACGTTAGCTCACACATCCTCTCCAGCAGCAGCAGGGCTCAATGAGACAGCTTCAAAAGGAGAAGCAGGAATTCAAACTCAGCCTGAGACACTGCACAACAAACCAGTACTTAACTGAGGATGCCACACTGGTCAGACCATGTGAACCCTTCAGCAGGCTGACAGCAGCATCCCTGTTACCCTCCCGCATCTACCAAACCACACAAGTGCTTGTGCAACGTGTTTTCAGAGCCAGCACAGCTCTCCAGAACAAACTGGGCTGTTTTGTGTTGGCTACCAGCAGCACAACCAGCTCCATGTTCATCCTCACAGTCACGGTAACACCTTGAGCACAGGATCTTGGGAGGACCAGGGCACACAAACAACCCCAGTAAGTGTGTACAGAGAGCATCAGTCGCTCCACAACAGCTGTTCACACACTTGTTTATTCCAGGAAAGCCCAAGTCGTTATTTGCCAGTTGCTACAGCTGGCCAACACACTGTTCATAGGCTTATTCTACAAGAAAAGGCTCCATCTCAAACTCCAGAATTTTTTTTTTTTTTTGTATACACCATGTACAAACACAACTTTCTTTAATTCTCACTTGTCTTCATCTAACAATCTGCACAGAACTCGAGAAGTGAAATTCTGAATGGATCCCTGACCTCAGCCTGGTGTATTTCTTGTCAATTGTACACAACCCTGCTGCAATGTAAATTGCAAGAAGGCAGAATAGAACAGAAAAACTAAAATGTTACTTACTAACAAATAATCTGCCTTCCTAGACAGAACAGCACCTATTCTGGTCAGATTTTTGGGAGCATGCTACAGTGTATGTCTTCCAACTTTGTTTAGGACCAAATGAAACACACTCATATGAAATAAACCATGAAACAGACATATAACATCCACCTCACGCTGTCTACAATGCATCTTACACAGAACAGCAGCTCTGTGCTCAACACTACCTGCAGCCCATAAACTCTATCTGTAACCTTCACTCATAAAAGTGATCCCACCAATGCCATTTTTAATTTAAAGACAGCAACCCAAACACAGAGTGCAGTGTGCAAAAACTCCTAAACGAATCGAGAAAAACCTGTGAATTGTTAAACAGAAGGAAAAGAAGCATATTAACCAAATATACATAGATGCCACTTAAAAATTTTCCAGATAAGGATGGTGTACCTATCTGGAGAGGAAAAGCTTGTAAGAAGTTTGTACAGATAGACTACACCAACCAATACACCCTCTGTTTCATGTGTCTCATCCAAAAAGACAATACACCCAGCAAGGAGGCTACCACAGTGAATGTGCTCCTCAAGACATAATAAAACTGTACCAAAAAAAAAAATAAAAAAAGGAAATCAATGCTAGAAGCAGAAGGGCTGCAAAGAGAATGGCCAAATTAAACCTTCAATGTGGCTTTAAACAATGTAATTAGAGAACAAGGCTGGAACCAGGACTCTTCTCCCAGTGATGAAGTAAGACCTTGCCTTTGTGAAAGCATTTATGGCACAAGAGGGTACACACACAAATGTCAAGCAAACAGACAAATTCAAGGCATTCTTGGCTTGCAAGGACATTTGTTGCTAGATATTTACATTCACAGCAGAAACTGCACTTGAATCTGCATCCTCAAACAGTTTAACACAAAAAGTGAAGAAATTTTTTTAGCTGTGCAGAATTCAGTAAACGAAGGACTACACACCCTATGACAAACATAAATGCTCCTTTTGGATTTATAGCACAACATTTAAGTTCAGTTTGGAACGCGTTCAAAATTACACTGACATTTAGACAAACTAATTGAAAATTATAGTATTGTGACAAACATTCGACTTACTTTACATAATATCTTGCGCCTTCAAAAGTATACGCTTCCTCCCAACCCGTGGGTAAGTCTGGAAAACAAGCAGCAAAACATTCCAATTACCTTTTGAAACGATGCTGGCCATACTGGCCTGCTCCCCAGCACCAAGGCAGTTAAAGGACTGGCTCTGATTCCACCTTTAGCCCCAGAAACAAGGCTGAGTCACTGCCTGAGCGTGAATTCTGTGAGCCAAGAGAAGCTACATGCCCACATCTGACTGGGGTTTCTCCTTCTCAAATAATAACAAGGATGGTTTAAGTGTGCTCTTGCTTAAGGTTCCTTCCTCTGCCCAGCAACTCAGGCTCATCACCAGATCCCCTGCCAGGAGCTGCAGCAGCATCAGCTTACCTGGCTGGCAGAGATCTGAACAAAAACCCACCTGGCTGAGTTACATGCAGGTCACAAGCTCCTTGAGAGGCACACATGAACCACACCACAGAGCATTAGCACTGCATTACCATAATTCCACCACTGTTGTGACTAACAGGTGTTTCTGCAGTGTTTACAACTCCACTGCATTCTACATGAAAATGCTTTCCCATGTAAATCCAGTGGAGGATGTGGGTACATCTTTTCCTTTCTATTACCACTCTGAAGGGTCAGGAGTCCAGATAGAAAAACCCCATACCACTAAAGATCAAAATTCCTCAATTAACAGTTTCCTGGTGTGATGGAAGCTCTGGAGATGCTGGGCACCTCCACATGCACCACTACTCTTCAAAGTTTGCCTCTGCCAATGGATATGTAGCACTCTTCCATTGAATTATAAAAGCAAGAATGCATTTCGTAAAGAAAAAAAAAGAAATCAGTCTCGGTTATGTGGTAGTTTTTATCCCTCTCATTACTTATTTGCTCTGGCTGCTTTTTTCTTCACCCCCATCTTCTGCAGAACAAAAATCAAGGTGTCTTTTGATAATGGCACAGGGCAAAGTACAGCAAACAGGAAGTGTCTCCAGCAGAAGTATTTATGGCTGCTAGAAGAACTTTGCAAAAAATACCCTTTCAGTGCTGAATAGCTCAAAGAATAAAAAGCACTTCAATTCATAATGGAGGACAAAGCTTTCCTCATTGTCTAGAACATGCCCCACAGAATTACTCAACAGAGAGCTTTACAATAATATGCACCTGCAGAAGAAGTGCCATTCACTCAAAAATTGCTTAAGAGAAGAATGTATTTTGAACATATTTTGACTAGGTTCCAAAACAGTGGTCAGAGCAAAAGAAGAGAGAAACCCCAGCATTATTCTGTTTGTTTACATCTATGTATGGAGAAATTCACTAACCTACGCATGTAAGATACGCATGAATGAGGAAACCTGCAATAACAGATTTGGTTTTTAGATACTTCAGTATCTGAATGATAAATTATGGTCAGTGTATCCAAGGTCATGCCTCAGCCTTTTGTCCAGAAACAAGTTTAATTTACTTGATGATGGCTCTGCTACACACAATACTCCAGATACTCAAAAGCAAACTGCATTTCCTTTAGAAGGCACTTAACAGCAGAAACAAATGAGACACTTGGAAAACTGCTGGGAAATCATCATCAGTCAACAGAGACAGTGGGAATAGTTTAAAAAAAGAATTAATACTCAGCTAATGGCAGCGTTGAACAAGAAAAGCACTTCACACACATCTGCCCCCTTGCATATTGCTGTAGATGAAGGCCACTTTCTCCATCTGAGCACTGAGAGCAGCAGCAAGAGGAGCCTGATAGCAATCAGCAGCTCTATTTCCCAGCATCAAATTACTTCTTATAAACAACAGAACCTTCACTGCAAATCAACCTGCAGAGTCCTAATAGCCAGAAACCTGTGGTTTTTAAATTATCCCCAACTCAAAAAAAAAAAAAAAACCCAAAAAACAAACAAAAAAAAAACCCACAAATAAAAGAAAGGCTGCCTACAGTTTTAGAAAAGGCTGCTTCTGATTCCTTAATGCATACGTATTAACCAAACATAAAAAGCAAATAATCTGGTACGGACCAATTCACTTGCAGATTATTTGATTATAGGCGCTTGCATACACGAAAACAACTGCCCGTATTACTACACTCCACCACCTCCCAGCGGCACACGCAGCCCGTGTGCAGTTCCAGCAGCCAGGAGTTGGGCTCCGGGTCTCCAGTGTCTGCTGCAAATCCTCCTACTCCAGCACCTCCTGCTGCTACTTCTCCAGAGTGGAACAAACAGCAGAAGCGAAGGCTCGATTCCACCCTCCTCCCTCCAAGTTATTTCTAATGTTCCGAGTCCCTTTTCCTCCTACCTATTCCACCTCTCCCAGTCACTTGGAAACCACACAGACTCCCAGCCTAGATGGAAGCGCGGGGAGGAAAAGGGTTTCTAGGTGACTAGCGCAATGAGCTTCTACATTTCCAGCACACCTACGGGGGTCACAGACAGAAACACTGCTGGAAACAGCTATACGATGAGAGGCTCCTGCTCAGCTGAGGAAGGATGCTGTGCAGGTGGATAAGCGGGGCGGGCAGCGAGGAGCAGGGAGGAACGAGGCGGTCTCTAATGGTAACTCCATAGCCTGGCAGGGGTGACACAAGACGACGGAGGGACAGCACAGACAGACAGACAGACACATCGCAGGGCACACCTCGGGCACGGGGAGAGAGAGGGAAGGCGCTCGGAGAAACCGGCCAGCAGGCTGGACACGGAGGGACGGCAGCGCTGCTCAGCCCAGGGGGACAGCTGCAGGAAGTGCGGGGAAAGGGGGAAAGCAGCGAGCGTCCCGGGGGATCCGAGAGACCCGGTGGGGAGAGCCGGGCACGGCCGGGGCTGCGAGCAGGGCACAGCCGGGGGCTCCGGGCAGGGCTCCGGGCAGGGCTGGGGGCTCCGGGCATGGTCGGGGGCTCCAGGCAGGGCTGGAGGCTCCCGGCAGGGTCGGGGGCTCCGGGCAGGGCTCCGGGCAGGGCTGGGGGCTCCGGGCAGGGCTGGGGGCTCCGGGCATGGTCGGGGGCTCCGGGCAGGGCTGGGGGCTCCGGGCAGGGTCGAGGGCTCCGGGCAGGGTC
>JANRGV010000073.1:67146385-67182139 GCA_024734035.1 Alethe castanea
GCATCTCCCAGTGGGATGATGGAATTTTATCAGCCATGCACTGGGACTCAATGGCCATTAACAGGAGAGATCTCCTGAAGGGAGGATGGGCTGTGGGAAAGATAAAGATCACTGCCCCACCTGGTTTTAAAAATGGCCCATTAACAGGAGATATCTCCCACAGAGATAAGGATCACTGCCCCACCTGGTTTAAGAGCTGGTGATAGAACACAGACTTTTGGGCACATCTTTACATTGTAACCCAGGACACCATCCCTCACCAGGAAAAAATCATGGAGTGTCCGAAGTTTTTCCATGAAATCATGGAATGAGTTTGGATGGGATTTTCTAGTCCAAGCTCCCCTCTGTAATAAACAGAAACACCTCCAAGATCCTAAAACTCCATCCATGTGGGTGAGGCATCCACAACTCCTCTGGACAATCTTTCCCAATGTTTTTCCACCCTCACTATAAAATATTCTTCATTATATCTGATCTGAATTCGTTTTTAATTTAACCCCCTCACCCTGTGTCCGACATGCCCCGTTAAGAAGCCTGTCCTTAAAATTCCTTGAGATATTGCATATTTCTGTAGGATTGAGGTCCAAGGGCAATCCCAAAGTGAGGAATACTTTGCTTGAAGTGTTTTGGAGGTGATTGTGAAGGGCAGGGATTAAATTCAGCCCCAGTTCCACGCAGGTGGTTTTATTTGGGATGATCTTTAACATCCCTTCCAACCCAAACCATTCTGGGATTCCTTATTCTCTCAGCCTGATTCCAAGAATATGGAAGTGGGAAACAAAAAAAGAGGGTGAAAAAAGAAGAGAATGAACCCACAATAAACAGATAGTAAAATATTGTAAAATATTGTAAAATATTGTGAGCATTGTAAGAAGGGAAAGGGATCAAAAATAATCCCAGAGGAAGAGAAAGGTGACAAAGGGACACCCAGGGACACTCAGAGGGAAGGTTTTTGTTCTGTTTAACAGACAAAAATCTGGAAATATCACCTGATTTCTTAATCTGTAAATAGAAATTTGACTTGGCCAAAACCATAACCTTGATCAAGAGGAAATTTCTGGTGAAATTGAGCTCCCTTTGCCTTTCCTGAGGCCTGGGATCCACATTTGCAGGATTATTATCCTCAAATGAAGGATTTCAGGGATGTTCCCCTGCACTCGCTGCCCACAGCAGAGTAAAATCCAGCTGGAAAATCCACAATGGGAGGAAACCATTCTAGTTTGGAATCTGATGTCGTTTTTAAGCATCCAAGAATTTAAGCAGAAGCAAAAAGAGCTGTTTGCCCCTAAATTAGGAATCTGCTAATTGAGAAGGAGCAAAGGGCTGAGATTAGAGAGCTTTTATTGCAGGAATTTTGGAGGGCTCTTTTTGTGTTGTTGGTGGTTACAAAGCAAACAACAACAAAACCAAAACAAACCCAAGAAAAGAAGAGGGAGAGAAGTTTTAGGGATTAATTTCTCCAAACATCAGTTTCCACTGGGTTTCTGTAGCTTTGGGGAGCTCAGGGACACGATGGAGAGCAGGATTTGGATTATCCAGTGGGGAGATCATTCCTCAAAGGCCCAAATCACTGGGAGGACAAATTTAGAGCAGCACCAAAGGAAGGAAAAGCAGGAATAATTGTGGAGATTCATCCAGGAGAGAGATCCATGATTCCAAAAAAAAAAAAAAAAGAAAAAAGCGAAAAAAAAAAAAAAGAAAAATAAAGAGATTATTGGTTAAAACAGGTTAAAAACAGAGCTGGAAAAATGGCACCAATCTCACTTTAAAAAGCTCCTAAAAACCACTTTAAAAAGGAAAGAGGGACAAAGGAGTTTTCCCAGTAATATCTAATGGGACATGGAAAACTCTTGGACAAGGAATTCAGCGGGAAAAGTGCCTGGAGCAGCTGAGTGAAGCTTGGGATGAGATCTGGAGAAGGTTGGAGTGGCTTGGCTGGGCCTTTTGCCCAATTCCAAGTGAGGGACAAACTGGGAGATAACTGGGATGAACGGACAGAATTCAGTATTCCAAGGAAAAGGAACTGTGAGAACAGCAGCAAAGAAATAAAGGATCTCAGGAGATCAGAGTCCAGCAGCTGGAGGTGGCTGGGGAGTTTTCTAGGAGGATAATTGGGAATAGTGATGGACAATCCATTAAAAGTGCACTGGAAAGCCACAGGATTCCAAAGAAAGGTCTGGATGCAAACTCTGGATGCAAAATTGAGCCCTCAGTGCCCAGAAAATCAAACAGGGCTCGTGCACGTCATGGGAGCCAAAACAGAACTAAGGATGAGTGGACTGAAGCAGGGAAAGCCCAGGAATCCAAGGGAATGTTGAGTGATGAGGGATAAAGGTGATAAAAATAAATTAGAGGAGTAAAAGTGGTGGAAAAAGGAATCTAGGAAATCCCACAGAGGAGTCAGATCTGTGGGAATGCATTTTGTGTGTTCACAGAGAGAGAGGTAACTCAGATTTAATAATCCCAAGGAAAAGCCAAAGTGGAAAACACAGGTTAAGAAGATTTCTGACAAATTATGGATTTCTGACAAATTAGGGACTTCTAATGAATTGTGGGTTTCTAACAGATTATTGATCTCTAACAAATCAAGGATTTCTGGCAAATTAGGGATTTCCAAACCACCAGGATCTGAGGAAAGCCCTGGCATGAGAAGGAGCCAGCAGCAGCAATCTGAGAGCCTTGAGTGGCTGGGAAATAGAAAGCACAGAACTTCCCTGGAAAAATGATGGGGAATTACAGAGCTGTCAGCAAGACAGGAAGCCCTGGGAAGCAGAAATTCCTATTAAATAAAACTCCCATTTTCCCACTTCCTAGAAAATGATCCTGAGCAGTTTTACTGGGCTGGGCAAGAACAAACTGGGCCAAATTATTGAAATTCCAGCCTTAAAAATGGGAATAGATGTGGTGGATTCAGGGACACTATGGCACAGGGTGTTGTTTGGTCAGGGAATCATGGAATAGTTTGGGGTGGAAGGGATTTTAAGGATCATCCCCTGCCATGGCAGGGACACCTCCCACTGTCCCAGGCTGCTCCAGCCCCAGTGTCCAGCCTGGAACTGAACATTCCAGGGATCCAGGGGCAGCCACAGCTGCTCTGGCAATTCCATCCCAGTCCATCAGCACCTTCCCAGGGAGAAATTTCTTCCCAAAATTCAATGTAAGGCAGGAATGATGATGCTGTGAGGCACAAAATGCCAGAAATGATGGAGAATTCCAGGGAAAGACACCCTGGAAGCAGACACAGAATCCTGGACAGGAATATTTTGGGAAATATTAGCTTTTCACACCACCTTTCCCTTTATTTCTCTCACACAGAGAAAAACACACGGAGCAATTTTATCCAAACTACTTCAATTTACAAATCCCTGCAGCAAATCCCAGATCTCAGAAAATATCTCAATTCTCTTCCTTACCTAATCCCATTTTTCTCGGGGAGTCAAACCAACACAGGATGTCTCAAAGCATCCACGTTTTCACACCAGATGGGAAAGGGGCAGGGAGAGATTCTTCCAAAAGGAAGTTGGGAGCAGGAGCCTGATTCCTGTGTCCAGGATCGTGCTGGGCAGCAGGTTTTCACTCTGGATCCCAGGAGCCAGCCTAAAATTAGTCTGAACTAATGTGTTCCAGTAGAAACTAAATCAGGGATTATTTTCAGGACACGCTTTGAGTTCCAAGTTTAAGTTAAAAAAGGCACCAAGTTTAGCACTGGTTTAACTTCTTTTCTAATGGCTGAAATTGCAGAAAACAATTTTTTTCCATCCTAACATGCTGACAGTGCTGAAAGGCCTCTAAAAAATAAATACCCTTTTTCCATGCATGTTGAAGATAAAATCCATATCCTGAAAATTTAACAGTAGTTCAGTTAATTTAACTAGATGTTATCAGTTGCCA
Source organism: Alethe castanea (assembly GCA_024734035.1). Classification (NCBI taxonomy): domain Eukaryota; kingdom Metazoa; phylum Chordata; class Aves; order Passeriformes; family Muscicapidae; genus Alethe; species Alethe castanea. The sequence continues at coordinate 67,150,277 of JANRGV010000073.1, forward strand.
TAAGCAAATAAGAATTAAGACCACCTCCACCTTAGTTTTTGCATTTGCACCAGAACTGCATTTCTTACTCTACTCATTTTATTTACTCTTCCATAATATACCTGAGCAGGAACTGTAAGAACCTTCCACACATGTAGTTATTCATTCTGCAACAATTAACTTATTAAAAATACCTCTCCTTTCTGCCCACAAAATCCTTTTAAAGTACCAAAAGTAAATTTGTCATTTTTCTGTTGACTGTGTATAGTATTTTTAATCAAGTTAATGCAAGTTTTCTGCCCTTTGATACTGTGAAGCACTCAGTTTAATAAGGGAACCAGATCAGCTCTCATGTTTCCTTAGAGGAGTGACTTTTCCATACATTCAAAAATGGAAAGAAAACTTTCAAGTCATGAAAGTCTTATAATTTGGCCTGTAAGGTCCACCCCCCCTCCATAATTTATGTTGTTTGGATTAGTTTTCTTTTTTGATAAAGTAGCATTTTTAAGAACTGCTGCTTTCAAATGACTGATCATAGAAAAAACCAACACTGACAATTACCACGTGTCTTAAGGAGCTATTAAGTAAAAACAAGATCCTGAACTTGTATTTATAATATTTTATTCCAATTTATATATACTATAGTCTAAAGGAAGATGCCTTCAGTGCTTCATGCTTTCTGCCCACCCCTTAACAGGCACTTCTACCTGTATGTATTTCTGAGTGGAGTTTATAAATCCTTGTTCTCTCAGTTTTATGTGCATATCAAAACTGCCATGACAAATCACAAAGATGTTTTTGAACCACATAGACAAGAAGACACCTAGAGCAGAACAGTACAGACATTAGCTTTTGAAAATATGAGATGTAATCTGCCAACTACCATTTATAATACATTACAATAAGACATTACAGAATACATGCAAAACCATTTTGAAATGTCCTTGACTTTTTAAAAGCCAGACTAGATCTTTCAAGCATTTTTCTTCAGTCTTTAGAGCTTCTCTTAGTGAGAGAAATAGCTGCATAGGACTATTTCCTATTAAGTGTACAGCTCTTTTATTTGTGGACAAGAATAGGGAAAAAATAAATGCTTTTCCTGTTGTGATGACATAATCTCCACTAAATGTCATATTATCCACATTTTGCAAGAGTCTTTTCTTTCTAAATTTCTGTTCCTGCCCCCCCTCCATTCATTCTAATAAACTGTCACTGCTCAAATGTAAGCAAAAATTCTAGACAGTGGTAGCTCTACAAAAATGACAAACAGTTCACCTAGCCTTAATTTTTTCATTTTTCCTGTTGGTGTCAGAGTAGCTCCTCAGAAAACTGAATTTACTCATAAAAATCAAGATATTAAATAAAAAAAATAAAAAAGCATATGCAACCCACACAAAGGAATGAGCCTATTTCTATTTAAATGAGCTTATCACAATGCATTTTTTGCCCTTTGCCTTGTTATTCATGAGTGACTTTTTGAATTCTGAACACTAGCTCAAAAATTCCGAAAAACTAATGAAATTGCTTTGAAGGAACAAAACACCTGAAAATTCAAAACAGGATGTCAGCAATGCTCTGCCACTGTGTGGAGGGGTGGCTGCTGGGCTGGGGGCTGTGGGAAGGCGCTCACTTTGGTCCCTTCTGCCTCTGTCTCAGGGGATTCTTTTTGTGCTGCTTTTCTTTCCAGACTTGGCTCATCCGCTGCTGCTACACAGGCTTTGCCCAGGGTGGGATGGGCAGATGGGTGGTTTGCTGGAGGGCAGGAACAACCAGAGAGCAGTGTTTGTGTTACCTCCTGCTGCTGCCCATCCTAGATGTGACATCAAGACCCGAAATGCATCGCTGGTTTGTGCGTTCATGGGGCAGGCTGGGCAAAGTGGTTTTGAGAGAGAATGGTTTGGGCCACTGAAATCACAAACTGAGCGGCAATTACCAACTCCAAAACACAAAGTTAGGAACCTTTCAGTGAAAATTCAGTCAGAGGGGATAGCCTGGTAGGACAGGTCCAGCATGGGATGTCATAAGGCAGGTGGTGCTTGGGCTCTGGTGCCAGGCTCAAAGCTGTGGAAGAACCAGATGTTCACAGCAAGTTGCACTTCTCACTTGGATGTGCATGGAAGAGACAAGCTTTCCTGGCAGAGCTATATGACAAGAAAACAAAAATCACCTCTCTCCTCAGCTCTTTACCCACCTGGGCATTAAAGACCACTGATAGCAACATTAAAAATGTCCTGTTAGAAGATATACTGAACAGAAATAGGAGCTTAAAATAAATTTACCATCTCTACACTGAAGCATTGTAACCCACCTGCTTTCTAATAAAACATTTATTCTGTTTACTGCAGCTCCCAAACCAAAACCTTTATTCTCAAAGAGGTCTCATTTTTCTTTATATTTAGTTGGCGTTGAACTGAGAATAGTGAAGTGTAAAAGGAAAGCTTCCAGTTGTCTTGTAGTCACAATCATCACTTTCAAAGAAAGTACAGAATGAAAAAGGGAAACTCAGTGTTACATGTGAAGCACAGTTTATTCTAACTGCCAAAATTAATCAAAATAGCTGTATTTTAATAAAAAACCCTATACTTATTTTGTACCCTGCAGCTAGCTTAAAGAAATGCATGCTGTGATTCCATCCTAAGAAAACTTAAATACCGTGAAAAATAATAACAGTAATGTTGCTTTAGACATATCAAGGTAAAACCAATATATTTTATTAGACCAACAGGTTTATTAAGCCCCTGAGATTTAAAGACAGCCTTGTACACCCAAAAGCTTGCATTTTTCCCCCAGCTGTCCATCTTGTTCAAAAAACAAATAATATTTCTACTACAAATTTGTACTTGCCTGCCTTGAAAAGCCGACATGAATTTTTGTGCTTGTTTTATAACCCAACCAGAAAATATTATGTTGAGCCAGCTTGCCGTTTCCAAAGGTTATAGCCATAACAACTGTGAAACCTTAAAGCAGGATTCTTGTGGTATAGATGCCTATATTATAAATCTACATTTGAGTTTGTCAATGTAAGCCCTTGGATAGTGAAGAGATGGAAGTGGAATTCTGTAATACTCAGCTCATTTGATGTTCAACGCATCGGCATAAACAGGATATCAGTCACATGACGGAATTGCCACAAAGAGCAGCCAGCTCATACGCCAGTGGGTGTAAATATTAAAGCTAGGTGAGAGGAGTCTTACCTCTAGGGAAAAAAACCAAAACAAAACACCCCAACAGGTCAGGTACGCACCATAAATAAACCTTCCACAAGTTGAGTAAAATTATGCTGTGGGAGTAGTGACTCCACAAAGGGCTTATTAAGGGCTGGGAATGTTTGTTGCTATATTAGGTGCCTGGAGAAATATAATCTTCCTGTTGAACATGGGAAGAATGCAGTGAGGTGAAACAATGATTTAGAATGGGAGAAAACCCACAGGCATCTTTCTACTCTAGTTCTTCCATCTTCACTTTGTTTAAAGAATGTGGAGGAAATTCACTGATTCATATCACTCCTCAGTCCTGTTTCTATGAAGTTATATCTAATATTTTTAAATTAATCCCGTTCTGGATGTGAATATAATGCTCCAAAGCAAAAGGAAAAACTGCATTAGAGAAATGGAAAAATGTCATTGCTAGTTCCAATTTCTTTTTCATATTCAAACAATTATTGTGTGTTATCACGTTCACACAGAAGAAAAAAAAAAGCTAGGAAATTGTTTTCTTATATTAAGCAATAACATCGATAAGTAAAGCATCAGAAGTTAAATTATTATACAATTTTAATTTAGTCATTTCGATTACCTTTAACATATCTTTAATTTTTAAACTTTTCAGATAAAGTACCCTAGAGTGCAGAGTTATTTGTTTTGACTACTGAGTTTTAGCTCTGTATTATTTCCAATAAGTCAGTAGGTGTTTCTACCAAAATTTATTCCAGTAAGGACTGAAACAAACTGTTTACCAAAGAGAGTAAACTGGGAGGAACTATAGTTTGAGACAGATTCAGAATTAAAATCTGTACTTTAGAGTCATGTAGAAATAGATGGCCAGGTTCTCCCTTATTATTTTGATTTAAAAAAAAATTAAAATATTTCATCTCTTGTTCATCTGTTCATCCTATTTTAGAGGGTCACTATGCAGCTACCATGCATTTTTCCTGTTACTAAAGTATGAAGAAAGTATATTTTAATTACTCTTAGGGAATTATTTAATTCATTAACTGAAAGAAATTGTATGACAGAATAACCAATAAAACATCAAGGAGATTTGCAGAGCTGGAATTTTTAAAAACCTATTTCAATTTTTAAAATTAACATCAGTTCTGATCTTTCACAACCAGAAAATCAAAAGATGAAATATTGACTCTAAGTCAATAGACAAATGGACATTGATCTCAGGGAAACTAAGGTTTCAGTCTTGACTCACTCTTGCAATAGAATTTCAAGTTTAACTTGCTTCTTACATTTGATATGCACTATTTTTCTATTGTTTATGTACTATGATATTTTGGGGGTTAATTAATACTATGAGGCAACAGTATGAAAAAAAGCCTTTTTTGTTTTTTTCTTGGGGGGCATTGAAGGGAAAATGACAATATTTCTGAGGAGGTCAATTCTCTAAGAGAAGTTACTCTGTTAATATAGTAGAACATAGATATCTTCTAAATGATTTTGAGGCTACTATTCACATGTCCCCATGTGATATTGCTGCAGTTAAAATGAGGTGTCTTTGCTTTTCTTCTGTAAACAAAAATTTTCTGCTTATAAAAACAATTGCAATGATTTCAGGCTCATGCATTGTCTGGAATTTCTCTCTGAACATATGTATCACCAATATAATTTTGCTTAGTAGCTCTGAGTTTAGAATCTGCCTAAGCCATTTGAAAGACACTGAAAGCATTGGAAAAATGCTCTCCATTTTAAAGCTAAATATTCAGTTAGTCTAATTGTGTATAGACTGTTTTTAAGAATGTGTATAGATTGTTTTTAGGATGAGGGAAACACAAGGTCCTTATGCTATTGTATTGGTACATTTTATATTCTGGTTTATTACAGTACCATCCTGGAAGACTCCACTGTACATACAAATTATCTGAAGCAGTACAAGAAAAGCTTTGGAAATGACAAATGCTCAGTTAGGACAGTATTGGTGGATTTAACATACTCTAGGGAAAAGTAAAAGTAAAATGAAGTCTTTTGATTCCACAGCAATAATGCGAAACATTAACATTCAGTGTAATTCATCTACTTTTTAAAAGCTTGTTTAACAAGCATCTTGGGTGCCTTAACAACAGATTTATTTAATTTTGTGAGATGCTATTGAACTACAAGTTTATATGTCTTTTATATCTTTAGTAGTCACTAACACATTTCTGTGATAAACTTTTGTCTGCAAATTCTTTCTCCCTGTAGAATGTAGCTCATCTTAACAACCTCACTACACTAAACTGAAGCAATCATCTTGGTAACAACATCCACTCACATTGTTTTTATTTCAATATTCTCATATGACTCATGAAGAAAGGGAAATTGACTCACACAAACAAACTTCTATTTTGGAAATGTCAAATTCAGGAAAAAAATCAAGTTTAAAAAGACATAAGCAAAATTGTTGTAAATTTAATAACAGTATGCACAGCAATTCACTGCACTTCTTGCATAATATCAAATTTATTAATCTAAGTGGAATTCTTCATTTTGATTATGGACTAAGATTTCTTCTATTTCTTACCAATTATTGAATCATCCCCCAGACTTTCACTGTATTGTCCACATAGAGTACAGAACTGCAGCAGAAGTCATGACTACATCATCAACAAGTGGCCACAACCTGGAGGACTTTTGGTAAATGACAGAAAAAGAGCAGTATCCTTTACATGAAATACGGCATTGTCCAGAATGATGAAAATTTAAACACATTGCCCAAAGGGAACAAGTTATTTGTCAGGCTTTATTTTAGGGAGAGAAAATTCTTCTTCTAAAACCCAGCAAGTCTGTTCTATTAAATGTTTTGACCACCCTGCTTTGCCTACTTTGAATTACTATCTAGAGAATCTTCTCTCTGCCCTAACTATGGCAGGAGTAATCTCTAATAATTAAGACTAGTCTTTGTGAGCACCCCAACTCAGCATATGACAAAGGAAGAAATGTCAAAAGGTCACCAGCAGCAAGCCTGAAAATGAATTTGGAATTTTTTCTCCCTTTAACTTTTGCATCTCTTCTTTGGCTAAATTGCTGAAGCTGGTTTTCTAATTCATCATTTCAATTTATAACACATAGTGCATGACATCATCTCTACTTCCTTTGAAGTAAAATACAAAAAGCATTGCTCACTGCTGTCTTCATTTAAGGCTGGTTTTTAATAACCCTCTAAACCCATTTACAATAAATGTGTTAAATGAACATTTATAGAGAATATTTTATCAAACATCAACAAAATGTTTTGATTATTACTCAAATACACACAGAAAATTAATTTAGACCCTTATTTTTAGGCATATTAAAATGATTGCACTGTAAAAGATAATAATTCATTTTTAATTTATAAAAAAAAAATCATCCCACTCTTCAGCCATAAATTTGCTAAACCTACAGGATTTTATGCATTTTAAAATGCTAGGTTAGTATTTTGAACATGCTGCTTTCATAATGAGTCTATTGTTTGCTTTATATTTTATTAGTCTTTGCACAGACTAATGGTAAATAGAACGTCTATCTGAGTGTGTTCTGGAACTGAATTGAATTAATGATGAACAAAAGGAATGAACGTCAGCTCTGATAATTATTAGGATCAGCTGAATCAAGGAGTCACTGGGTACATTCAATATGGTTCATACCTGTCATTAACTTCAGAAACCTAGCAGAGTCTGTGCTAAAGCTCTAAATGCTTAGAAAATAACTCTCTTTTGTCACCTAGAACCTGCTAAAAATGAAGAGGAACATACTTATGGCAGTACTTCTCTGCATTCTGATGTATTGAATGTGAAAGAGCAGCACACCTGGAAGAAATTGAAGGCAAATTTTTTGGGGAAAAAAATAGTAAAGATTTTGTCTTATACAGTTAAAATACAGTCCACTTAAAGCAGGCTAGAACTTTGAAAGTGTGTGTGGGTGTGTACGTGTGTGTCCCTTTCAGGTTTTTGTTTGTTTGTTTTTTATTCACAATATATGGTGGCTAGCTGTATATAAAAGATTCACATTTTTGAGCTCTAAGCCTAGGTATATAATTTAATCATAATTATTTATTCATATTATTTATTTTTACAGTGATCTTACCAGCTCTAAAAATACATAAATACAAGTAGTCATTTAAGATTTCCCATTATGCTAATGAAGACTAAATCTATCAGAAAGGAAATGAGACAAAGCTTATTCAACATAACCCAAACTGTAAGCAGCACTAAGAGTTGACTACAGCATAACTGAATGAGAAAAATTGCATTCCTCTTTTTTTTCCCTAAAAAAACCCTAAAGATGAAAAAAGTCATGGGTTGAAGCTGGAAAAGAGTAAATGGGCACTTTCAAGATTATTGCAGAAATTTGTTAAACCAAGCAGGCTGAATTTAAATAATAAAAAAATTACCCTGTCAATTTATCATTCCTATAGCTTGATTGCAAACATGCTGGGATCAGTAAATCTAAAATTGTGCTCATTCCAGCAGGAGTCGTTTCCAAGGGAACTTCTCAGGGTCTAATCATTGAATAAAGAAAACAAAAGGTATCTGTGAGGAAAGGCTTCAGAATTAAGGACTTACTGATATCCACAAGGTATAAGTTTTTCTTATTTTTGACAGAATGGAAAAAGTATTTTAATATTTAAAACTAAAACAGAATGAGTAATGTTCCAACTGTAAGGGTTTGCTTTACGATGCTCATGATGGAGAACTGCACGTTATTGCAGTGGGGATAGGGATATTCTCTCTCAGACACAGGCTGGACTTCATCTGACCTAAAGGAAACCCTTCAAAAGCAGAAAGTGTTTACAAATGCCTTGGTACTATAAGTAAAAAAGAATATCATTAGACCTATTATTTAAATAAAACAGATCTCTGAAGCAAAGTATTTTCAACCCATGTTGTTCACCATGACTAAATTAAAACTATATTTTTCTAATAGGATTCTTTCCTAATACTAAACACATTTTTAATTAATTATGCCAGAGACAGCAGGTATGCCTTAATTAAAATTCCCCATATAAAAGAAAACCTGCTAATCTGAAGTATAAAAGTCTGCAAATGACTTTGTACATTGCAGGACATTTTAGAATGTGTAATTGCAGGACATTTTAGAATGTGTAATTACATAACCACAAACCAAAAAGCCTACCAATTATGCTTTTTATGTGAATATTTTGATTAGTTACAAGCTAAAATAATCAGTGTATGGTTTTTGTTTTGAAAAACAGGGTATTTCTTAGTCCCATCTCAGAACAATAAAGCAATTGATTCAAATCACTTAGACAATAATATTTTTTCAGTGTGAGATACAGATCTTCAAAGAAATTTAAGTTTCCATTAGGATCAAAGAAAGAAAAGAAAAGAAAAGAAAAGAAAAGAAAAGAAAAGAAAAGAAAAGAAAAGAAAAGAAAAGAAAAGAAAGAGAGAAAGAAAGAAAGAAAGAAAGAAAGAAAGAAAGAAAGAAAGAAAGAAAGAAAGAGAAAAAGAAATAAAGACACATTGTTTCTTGTAACCACATTGGATAGCTATGCTAAGAATAGCTAAAAAAATAGCTAAAAATCCTAGAAACCACCCAAAGGGGTTTGAGATCAGGAGATGCTTCCACATTCCCACAGGGGACAACACAATGGGGTAGACATCACCATATTGCAGTAAGGGTGAGTCTAAATGGCTGAAAATTCAATTTGGTTCTGGAATGGGTGTGCAGGGGACAGTTGCTTCAAAAGGGTGCAAATGTGTCAGTCATATGTCTGAAAAGGCTGTATTGACCCAGAAAATGCAAACCCATGTTCAGCCAGTACAGCTATGCTAGATATTGATTGACAGTTCCCAGGGAGCTGCTAGAACCACTGAGAAAAAAATCTAAGTGGAAAAAAGATAAGATTGGGTTTGGAGCAGTTGTCACTGGGAAAAAACCCAACAACCCACCAACCAAACAATAATGACAAAAGAAAAATAAAGGGAAAAAAAACCTTCAACCCTCAAAGCAGACAAAAAAACCCTAAACCAACCTAAAAAAACCCAAGCCAAGCCTGTTCAGTTGCAGACCTGAAAGAGACCTGGTTGAGTTTTGGACGTGCCGTATTACTATGTATTGCATATATCAGTTGTTAGAGCCAGTTCCTAGGGAAACTAGAGAAAGGGAAGAAAACGTTCCAAGAAAAAGATGAGAAATTATCAGCTACTTTTACTGTGATTGTCAGAAATGAGAGAGTTTGATGTAGAAGGAGAGCTTGGTTACACTGGTAATAGAGGGGAATCTGTAAATAAATGGATTTCACAGGTATACCCAGGATTAGGAAAAAAGGAACAAAATAAGATTGAGATAATTCACCACTTCCTTTGGTGTCACAGTTCTTCATTGCTTTTCACTATCAGGCACTGTAGTCTTTCCAAGACAGGAAATATTGGATAAGTACTTCTTAAGTGAAAACCCAGCTCCTTCACAGACATCACGGAACACAAGGATGTTTTTGGAATGTCACTTGCTTCATTCAGCCTGTCATATATTTGTCAGGTTGTTTGTTACCCAAAGCCAAAACCCTCTCAGAAAAAAAGTGACACGAGAAGCTTCTGGCAAATGCTTTCCTGCAAAAGCATCAGTGCTGACTGCAGCCCTGCAAACATGCAGTCACATCCCTTAAACATTTCTTCAGGGAGAGCGGTGAGGACCAGGCTCCCTGGCAAAGCTGACAGGGAGCAAAAAGCTGGACAAAATGTATGCCACATGTAGGTCTAACAGGACAACCTTGCCTTCCTTAGAAGGAAACACAGAACTAGAAAACCTAAAGAGGAAATGGGAAGTGTGTCAATCCTTGAGATGTATAACTTGTAAGCAGAATCATAAGAATTACTTTAAAAAAAAAAAAAAACTTTGTTTATTTGCAACAGATTCTCTATGTGCCAGAACCTGCAGGGAATCTCAAATGAAGGTAACACATAATTTGTTCACCAAAAAGATCTGTTCACTGTGTGCCTCGGCAGCTGAGGAAAACAGGGCGTCTTTGTAACATTTAACAACTGTGTTTAAGAAGTAACAGCAAATGAAGAGGGAAACCAGAAGCCTGTCACGTATTTCAAGCGCTGCAAACACACAAACAAACCCAACCCAGCATTATGTCCCAGCGGAAATGAAAGTCTTTGCTAATGACACAAACTTCTGAACAGCTTGCTGAGTATTTGGTACGGCTTGTTTCTGTTGTAAAATAAAGACTCTGAGTGCATTCGGTGGCGTGGTGGAATCCAAAATTACAAAACACAGTTTTTAATAATTTCTAAACACGCGCAGATGAACCAGACTGCTGTTAGTGCAGCCTGCCCTGCTTCCCAGGGAGCTCTGTCCAGAGCTCCAGGTGTGCAATAACACTACAGGAAAGAGCTTAAATCACAAAAACAGCCCAGCAAAGAAAGCCCTGCTGCCCTTTCAGCAGCAGCAGCCCCAGCCCCGTGGGCTGGCAGTGCCCTCCTTCCACTGGGCTCTGAAGAACAGCACTTCTTTACAGTCTCACTGCTTCTGAGGGCAAGTGCTCCATGGTTTCCACAAGGGATGGAGACATAAACCAAAATGCAGTAGCCAGGTGGATGGCTTTGCCCACACAGACAGACCCAGCCTCTGTCACACAGCTATAAAATACAAGCTAAAAGGGAAAAAAACACCTCTTTTCCCACCCTGCAGAGTCTCTTAATGGATTTCAGCAGTGAGTGGGCCACAAAGCTGTTTTTCTGAAATGGAAATGTTGTAGTTATTTCCTTCTCTAAATATACAAAGCAGGCAATAATGCTGGAAGAGTCTCATCAGTAAAGAAATTGAAATCAATATTGCAATACATGATATTTGTGAAGCCCTGATTTGGCTAAAAGCTCCTAATTTTCACTATGGTGTTTGTGCTGCTGGCAGGATGCTGCCCAGCAGTGATTCATCAGCAAGGAAAATAGGTATCTGAAGCTGGGCTCCTGTGTCCATACCTAGTTACCAAAATAAATTGCCTGATTTTCAAGCTTGCCAGGAACCAGAAGGTCCCAGGAGCACACGTGTGATAGAGAACAATTACACAGCAGATCAAAGCTAGAGCAGACTAACCACAGTCCCCTGAATTACAGGGGAAACTGAGCCTTTAGTGCCAAATGGAATGTATTTTATTTCTTTTTGCTTTTCAGTTCCAGGTCTCTAGTCTGTGATCCTCTGAGAAAGCTGCTAACTCCAGAATCACCTGTTGGTGACCAAAGTGACAAAGTGGAGACTAAATCAGGGATTTTCACCTGACATTTTAGGTCAATTTCCTAAAGCTGTTCCAAATCACTTACATGTCCAAATATCTTCTAACCCAGGATAATGTAATGAATTTTAAGTTACTGTCTCTGAATGATTAACACAGGACAGTTAAAGACACCTTAAACTCACTTAGATCAGCTTTCTGTGGAAAAAAGCACAGCATTTTGATATTCATGCATTATGTCTAATGTTTCCTGCTTGATGCAAGCATAAAATTAAAGGTCTGTCTTCAGAATAAAAATTAAAGGTCTGTTAGTCTGATATTTCCAGAGCTGCATGTTTTATTTTATAGGGCCAAGTGACCAGAAATGAAATCTACCTTGGGCAGATGCTATTGACCCTAATTGGTGCCACTCAGGCATAAAGAAATGGCCCCAAAACACCACAATAAATCAGGATATTACAAATAATTTATTCACAAGTAAAGCCTCGGGCTCCTGTGGACTACAAACATTCATGTTTCAAGACATAAATGAGAATAAAATGTGGCTAATAAATTCACTCCTGTTGCAAAATCAGTTTTTTTGTTTGGCTCAAACAAATGCAGTTGGAAATGACTTACTGAAAATGTAGAAAACAAACTCCAAATGCTTCATCTTTATTACACATCACCAGCTACATAAATGGATCCAAATTCTAACCATGTCAGCAAGTGTCCAGTATCATTAGAGACTATGCATGTTGCTAGAATAAAAATAAATTCAGCAACATTAACCCAAGTAGAACCAAAAATCAATTTAACCTCAGAATAAAAAAACCCAGTGTTCTGTGTTAGTTCTGACATACCAGAAAAAAACCACCTTTTTCCAGTTTCAGCTACATCTGATCCAACATTGCTTTAACGTAGTGTTAGAAGCACATGTGTAGCTTTTGGAGCAAACTGTGCTAGTTAAACAGAGTCTTGGGAGGTTATCCACAACAAAATTGCACAGTAGATCTGTTTCAGTAGAAAAGAAAAAAAACCAGAAAAACCCTTATAATGTCTTATTTTTCTAATACACTAAGCTTAGCTCTCCTCTTGCGCTGTAGTTTTTCGTCGTGACACAAGTGTGACTGATTTTAGGAGGAGCAGAAGTTAAAATGCTCGGTCTGGAATGCACCTGCACTAACCTACAGTGCACAGGGTAAGTGCAGTGCCACTCATGTTGCAAGAAAGTGGATTAGACCTGTAAATCCCGTAATACTGACTACAGCTGGCATGACTCAAGTGCATTTGCAGTGAAATTTAGGGGTGAGAGCATGCAGGACTCCTTCAGTGAGAGATTTGCTCTTGTGCAAGAATGACCTAGAATTTTTACGTGTAAATCCACGTTGTTTTTACTATGAGATTATGACTTTTTTGGGGTGCTTTTATCTAAATTTACATATCTGTGTGTAGGGCTCAGGCATAGCCCCATCCATCTGCTCTGCCATTTCTTGCACTCTGTTGAGGTTCCCAGCTCTTGCAGAAGCATGACTCACATGGAAAAACGTTTCCTTTTGGGAAAGCTTTGTTAGGTCTGGTGTGAGGCAGGTTCTTCTGACCATTCCAGCTCGAATATGAGGTCACCTTTGCTGCAAGACTCCAGCTTCTCTAATTTCTGCCAGCTCCTCGTGAAGGAAGCTCAGAGTTTCCCCAGGGAGCCTCAGCCACAGCCTTTGGTTTCACTCTGATTCCCAGACTTGCAACTTCTTTATTTTGTTTAGGGACTCTGCTGGCATCCCTTTCATTACCTTTGTCAGAGCAGTGCCCCAGCCCTTGTCCCCCCAGACTGAGTGGGTCCAGCTGTGGTCCCTTCTCCCTGCCCTTTGTCACCTTTGGACAAACTCCTTAACTCCCCTTCTCATCTCATTCAACCACTACAAATTCTCTGCTCAGATCCTCCACCACAGGTCTGTATTCCACCGGTGCTCAGGTGATTAGTCAAGAATGTTGGCATTTGCACATCGCAGATTTGGGTGGTGAATCTCGAAGGCTGCCTGCAAAAGTCCTCAAATCCTTTTGGCACATCTTTTCCCTCCTAGAAATCTGTGCTGAGCAATGGATTTAGAAAAGTACACAGCCAAACAACCACTTCAAGTATAGAAGCTGATCTTGGAATTATCACTGATTTTATTTTAATGAACATCTGATTTTTAACAATGGCAAAAAATAGGCTTTCCTGGTTTATTTCATTATATATGCAGCCCCAGTATTTGTTGTCCAAGTATCTGTGGGCAAGGGTCAAATATTCTTGAAAATATTCACTTAGCTTAAGGTTCTTAATTCCCCCTCCCCAATTTTTATTCATTAGCATGCTGGATGGAGCCCTGGGGAGCCTGGTCTAGTGGAAGGAGTGCCTGCCCATCCCTGCAGGGGATTGGGTCTGGATGATGGATGACCTTTCAAGTCCCTTCCAACCCGGGGCATTCTGTGATTCTCTTTGTTAGACACAAAACCTTCCTCTGCTCTTGTGCCATCCAGAGTTTGTGTAAAAAAAACCAACAAAACAAAACAAAACAACAACAACAACAAAAAAAAACCCAGTTGCCTTATGCATAAACCTCCCTGTTTCCAGAAAATCCAAATGGATTAAATTAATTCTCGCAAATGAGCTGAAAAACATTAGTATTGATTTTAATATTAGCTTAAAGAGGCCCAAATAAAAACTCTGGTGCTTACATAGGAATAATTTAAGAGACCACAATTTATACAACCACCATCAAAAACACAGAAACACACAGAGAAGAGCCCAGCAACCTCCCAGTATAACATTCTGATACAATAAGACAGCAGAGAGAGAGATGGGTCAGATTTCCCATTTCTTGTGCACATAACTCATGACGGTATTTGCTTCTTGGCAGTGTTGCTTCGCTGATATAGCCTGTAGCATATCAACAAGTGTACTTAGAGAAAGCAGGATCAGTTAAGGAATGATTCACGAGCATGAGGAGGGGCTGCATTTGTAACCAGCATTCACCATCCCTTCACGTCTGCAGGTCTCACCTCCTGCTTACCAAGTAGCTTCTGCTTGGGTTTGCAGCATTCCCTGTGGAAATGGAAGTGCTGGTCCACTCCCCAACCACACCTTTCACTTTTAAACACAGGTATTTGTATCAGGTGAATAAGGCTTTTCTTTCCCAGTTGGACAAAGAGATGACTACCCTCTATTGTTGCTTTCCCCCTTTCGATCTTCATGGAGACAGCAAATTCCTATTTTCCAGTACAGCACAGCCGGTGGAGTCACCTGGAGTGACGATGATGTGCTGACCCCCCTTTGCTACCTCTCATAAAGTACAAGGGCTTCCCACCACTGGGATTTTAAAGACAGATAACCACCATGGCATAATCATCTCCCTGAAAAGCAGTGGAGAATAAAGTTGAAGTGTGAATTAATTTCTTACTCATCAGCAGGAACGTAGAGCCTCTAAACCTTGTGGCTGCTGCTGAACACGTAGCACAGAGGAGCCACAGAAGCCCTCGTGGGGGATTCTTGATCCCCGAGCACCTCCACCATGCCAGCAGTGCCAGAGCTGCGGAGGAGGTGTCACAAAAGCAGCTTTGCAGTTTTGGGTAACAAAACCAGTGCGGTTTTGCATGTCATAGGCTGGGGTAAGAAGCGTGGCTGTGACTTGCTGGGAAGATCAGATCCTTGGAGCGTATGAAGCCTGTGACACGGCAACACTTTATTTCCACAGCAGAAAGCACCCTCCAGTTATCATCTAATTGGAGACATTAAGATTCATTTGCATGTTATGGGGGCATATTTTAGGGACAGGCTCCTTTGATCTTTCCAAAGCAGCTGATAAATGGCTGTCCTTTACTGTATCTAAATCAGGTAACCTGAAGTTAATACGAGCTGAGTTTCAGTGTGCCCGGATTTACATCGGGATGATTAGCATTTCAAACGGGACAGAGCCAACACTAAACGCAGGCGTGTTATGTGTCTGTGACTGGCAGGAGGGTTGGGTTATTGCTGTCCTAGGACATGAGCCACAGGTGACTTTATCATCTTTCAGACTGAGTAGACAATATTCGGCTTTATTCAAGTACCCCAAAAATGGGTTATAAAAGGCATTGCATGCTGCATATAAATACATGAGAGAGGGGGAGATGGAGAGAGATTTTGCTTTCTAATGGAGACTATTTTACTGAAATATGATCATGGTTTTTTATTCAACTCTTTCCCTAGGTTAATACAATCAGGTAATTCTTCTAATCTGTATTCAGGACATCTGAGCCAGGAATAATTTAGGAATGAGAAAAGATATGCAGGTCTCACTTCACCTTTGCAGAGTCTGGAAATTGACTGCAGACTGTGGGCCCTAAACCTTCATGTTTTATTGGGGAACAAGCTACAATCATTCCTCTGCTTTAGTGCACATGTTTATGTGAGTGAGATTATTAAAGATCATATATTGCAGGGCAGCCTGTTTGTGATGTGAATCCCCAGTGAAAAGGAGAGGGGTGTGTGGCACAGAGCTCTCTCCTATACAGCTGTAAATAGGAGGGGAGAAATTCCCCATTTTCTGTTTACCTTGCTGAACAGTTTTTTCCCAGTAAGCTCTGCTTCTGTGTTGGCCAGTGCACAACACAGATATTTCTTCTCTGTTTCTGTTTCTACACACCTCTCTTTTCTTCTGTACACCATCAGCAGTCGGGGGTTCTCACTCTTGGCATGATTAGATGTTTTCATATAAGTAATTTATTTCAGGACTGTGCTGTCTGCCTGCTTCTGGGGGCATTGGCTGTCACTGCATCTCCAGGACCCCCAACAGGCTGTTCATTTATGAGCCAGGTGCTGCAGTGACACAGGAGCTGTGCTGTGCTGGAGATACAAGTGCTTTGGGGCAAACATGGGCTCTGTCTCACCTGCACACCAGTCCCTCCTGTCATCCACTGCTCACCTTCTGTACTTGTGCTCAGGGAGCTGGGTGAGACAGTGCAGAATAATGCCAGCACCTTTCCTCATCCATGCTTACCTTCCTCCAAGAAGATTTAATAGATTCTTTGTGTGTTGAGGAAGGCTCTGTGCACAAGCACAGAAGGGACATGGGTAGACAAACTACAGAAATGAGAGAAGGGGAAGATTACAGTAGAAAATAAAATCTGCTCATATAATTGTTTTTTAGTACTGTGCTATCTATGCAGCATCTAAAGCCTAGTGTCACTCACAATTGCTCTGCAGAATTATCATGGTTGAGACTTTGATGTTCTGCTGCACCAGTGGCCTTCTCTATTTTTATCCATGGGCAACAAGTCCTTTGAGCCTCCCTAGCTCTTTTGTATTCCTACTGCTATTAATAATGACGGACAAATTATATGGGCCATAACAACTGAAAGGCCAAAATGTCTAGATCATGAAGGGGTGAAAACAAGGTCACTGCTGACATTGACTTTTTTGAGGGAGATTCTACAGATTTAGATTGTGTTGCATGGCTTTGAGAAAGTTTAGTTATTTATCTCAACTGGTTCCTGTAAATGCAACAATAATTAATAATAACGCTGTAGAACCATTGCAAATATTAAGTGCTTTGGGAGCCTCAAAGGAACAGCTTTAAGTAAAGGCACAACACTATTATTAACTATGACAAATATTGACTGTAGCACTAAATATGTATTTGTACAATCATTCATTCAATTTGTTTTCACCCAGAAAACATACTGGGACAAAGCTATGGGTCTTCATCCAGGTTTGAACCTAAATTTTATTCAGATTAGCCCTACATAAAAAAGCAAGGTAAGCTACATTTTCTAATAATGCTAACTGAATGATGTTTCTTGGCTGTGTTTGGCCTGATCACTATGAAGGTGGCCAGAAAAGGAAACCAACTCAAACTATTCCATGATAGCCTTGACTGCTCCAGACTTGATCTGTGTGAGTGATCCAAGGGAGCTAAAGCAGCACCTGGCTCTGTCTGAGCAGTGATTCTCAGTGTTGGCTATGGGTTTGACAGCATTTCTGCTGTGTGCTGCACTGCTTTTCCTCCTGGCTCCCAGAGAGGGGCCTGGGGCTGGCTCCTGGAGCACATGCTGCTCTCCCAGCTGGAGTGTTTCCCTCTGGGAGTAGTGCCAGTGGGGGTGGGCTAGAACAGACAGTCCCTGGGCTCTGTGTCTCTGCTCTCCCCTCTCTGAACCCACAGAAACAGCTCCAGTGCGTGGCTCCATGTGGAGAACAGCACGTGTGGCAAGTGTGGGGGTGATGCTGGGCGCTTTGTAAGAGCTTGGAAAAGGCTGTCACTCCTGTGGTGTGTTTGCATTATGAGCAGGATAAATATTTCTCTCTGAGAGGTCTGTCTAGTTAGCAGAATTACACATCTAGGCAGCAGCAGCAGCAAATGGTCTTTTTGTCTGAATACAAGAAGGGCCTGTGAGATACCAAGCCAGGCAGACAGCAAAAGGTACACCAGAGGGGTGTTGCAGTCAGGCTGGTGCCTGGGACAAGTGCTTGGGTCTCTACAGCTTTATTCCAGCTAAAACCAATAAAGATTTTTCATTATAATAGTGTCTCATTAGCCTGCATCACATGAAGCATCCTCCAGAGCTGGGCTGGGTTTTGGGAGCCAGGCAGTGTGATCCAATTGCAGAGGCAGTCAGGTGGAGCAGGACAGGAGCTGGGCCCTGTGCCTGGCACAGCAGGACCATAAAACCAGCCTGCAGGGTGTGTCCTGCCCTGGGAGCAGGGAAAGAACCCTTCCCCAGCAGGGATGGGCTCTAAGTGCCAAGGCAAGGGCCTGTGCAGAACTCTGGGGAGGAGGCTGGAGGAACAGCACCTGGGAGAAGTGCATGGGCATCCCCAGCCCCAGGAAAGCAGGAGGAGCAGGGTAGAGCTGCCTGTTTCCATGACAATAGGCAGCACAGCATCTGGGTGAGGAACTGAAAGATTAGCAGCCACACAGCAAGGATTCCCACCAAACCCCTACCTTTCCTGCAGCTTCATGAATGGAAACTTAACCTTTTATTTGAAAGATCGTCAACTCGATGGAGTCTTGCCTTCCCATCCCACCAGCAACGAATACATCCTGTAGCAACTACAAATTTTGTGTATTACGACATTTTTCACATCCATCTGAAGGTGTATTAGAATTCAACGGCAGCTGTAAGAGTGATGTGAATGTGAGGAAAAACTTTTCCAGGAAAAAGAGCCTCTGTGTGGCTCAAAACTTTGCATTACCACTCTAGTGAATCCTAAATGAATCTATCTTTCCAGCCTACACTGTGGCTGGTCCATTAATTCATTATTGCCTCTGAGATACGCAGTGCTTTGCCTAGCTGTGAGATGGTTGTAAAATACTGTCACCTGAAGAGGTGATATTTTACCTCCACTTTGCATTGTTATAGTAACAATTCCTGGTTCAGGGCCCTGGTTAATAAAATTTTACAGCTTTTTCCACAGGAGCTGTTTTTGTGATCCTTCAGCTACCTCTGCTCTCATGGGGTGAAGAGAATGATCTATCCAAGACTGGCATGTTCTGAGGCCTCAAGCTGTCTGCCAGATGCTTAATGAGAAATGTGAGCCTCAAGTCAAGCAAATGGTAGAAAAACCAATGTGAAGGGTTATGCTTGGTAAAGGGACCAGCTAATTAAAAAAATCTGAAGGGAACAAATTACTCTAAAAGTATAATGTTTTAGTAGATATTAATGGTCTATACTGTAAATTAATTGCTTATTCTGGTGTAGCAAGTAATTTTAATTTGTGTTTGTCCTGCATCCGGGTCTGTGTGAACATGATGAAAGAAATAAAAGGAGTGAAAATGCACTGCCCTGGATGTACAGACACTCACAAAGGAGCAGGTTCACCTGAGTGCAATCATACAAATACCTGGGACAGCCTGTTTGCAATATTCATGGCGAGCCATTAGTCATCTTCCCAAATATTCATTTAGATTTTGTTAGGCTCTTAGAGGAGATATAATCAAATATTTGTGAAGCCTGCACGCAGCACTGCTGCTGGAATTGTGTTTTGGATTCTCTAACATGAGGGCAGAGCTCTGTGGGCTGCTGCTGTGCACTCTCTAACAGGCTCTGCAAAGCTTTCTAATTTGAAACACAGCTATTATTTCCCCAAAGCCTGGCACAGTGAGTGTTCACATCCTGATTTTCATTACTTTCATTTTCGGGGACTGAAAGCCCTTGGACTGCGGGCTGCAGAAGTTTCCTTCTAATCAAACCTTTCCTTTTTTTTTTGTTTTCTTGGCTTTTTTCCTCTTTTACTTCACTCAGCTACTGTTTGCATCAGAAGAAAAAGAAAGGCATAAGGTTTGTACTTTCAGTCAGGTCCCTTTTCCATCCATAGCATGTCCAAGTCTGGTTACTTTCTCTCCATACATGACATAATTCATAGGACACATTTGTGGATAACTCTTAGGAAGTTTCCTAGTAATTTTAGAGAGTCACTGCTAAGCCTCATTTACACTGTTTAAAAAAATCTATAATAGGTATAAATAGCCTATTTCTTAAAGTTTAGACGAGGTTTTGCTGTGATAAAGGTTGTAAATATATATTTTATTTCACAGTCCTTGGCTTGAACTGGATACAACAAAATAATTACAACCTTACAGATTAGTATATATATTCTGTATAAAAATCCATAAAACTCCATGAATTATCATGAGAAAGAAGTAATCATTCTGTTTCTCAAACATAAGAATCTTTAAGTGCCAGTAGGAGGCCTGTAAACTACATCTAAGGGGCAATTTCCACAGTGTAGAAATTGGTAAATACAAAATTTGCCTAGAGATGCTAATAATTTATGAGTTGTGATCCATGTAACACTCTGCAGCTGATTTTTCAACACTGAAGTGAAGGCAGGTCTTTCTCCAATAATGGTAGCTATTGCACAAAGCAGAAGTGAGCATTATAAGCATTTTCAAACACTGCTGTGTGTCTTGGAAGTTCAAAATGTGTCAGCAGGAAAACCAACACTGGAGGAAATTCAGAATCCTGGCACTGTCAAAACACCAAGTGGATCAATTCATTTTTGGCTTAAGAACTTAATGTGCTTCAAATTCTGGAAAAGTTGAAGGCCACTGGTGGAGCAGGAGTGTGGAATATGCCATGAAGCACAAGTACCCCACAGTGTCATCAAGACTCAGGTGCTTGACTTCTTGAATTGCCCTTGGAATATCTTTGCTTATGTCTAGAGGAAGGAAACAACAGATCTCAGGGTGGGGGGTTTGTTCTGTTTCTGATGACATTCAGCAATGTCATCTTTGCTGGAGATCTTGAACACTCAGTTTATCCTAGTGCAACAGAGCAATAATGAAACCTGCTTGCAAAATGAATATTCAATTTTAAGGTACCCAAGTCACTTTTTTCCAAAGCATTCAAATATGTAAAACATTACTGCTTTGTTAGCTGCACAAATGTGCCCCATTGCTTGGGGAATGGCTGGTGCCTGTTGGATTGAAACCCTGCTTTAATGAGCTGCCCTTATAGTCCAAAATAGAAAATATAAAAAGTAGTCAGCTGGGATCCTGATTACCTTTGCCCATGTGGTAATAAGACCTTTGTGATAAAACAAAAAGTTCTGAACAATGCTGTCTGCATCATCCTCACAAGCCAAGATTAAAATAGATGTTCTGTTATGTTTGGGAAAGTCTGGTGGCCTGATTTTCCAAAGCACTGTGTGTCTGAAAGCAACCTTTGCATTCAAGGTGCAAATGACAGAGAAAGAAAGAAACTATTTACTTGTAAAGAATAGTCAAATTGGAAGAAGTTAGAAATTGACTTTTACAAAATGAGCCCGTGGTCAATAACAACTTTAGCAGAAGGGAGACTAAATTTACTGGCATATATGGAAGGAGTGATTTAATCTATCGCTGAACGACTGCCAGGGCTGGGGTGGAATGCAGCAGATGTTTTTCATGGAAACTTTCAACAGAATTTTCCAATAGAAATTGAAGCATAATATTGTCTCTAATAGAAATAGTAGGAAAAACTTCAGTGGGTCTAGTAACTATCTTTCTCTTAGTGAAATCCTCTCCACCCTTTATTCTCATTTCAACTTTAATCCTTTTTCTGCTTAAGAACCAATATACTTAGGAAGAAAATGAAATTATCATAGTAAGCAAAAGCAATTAATTCTGCACAGAAGCAACAGAATTAACTAGTCTGAGGTGAGTAAGCTTGTGTACTAAGCAAAGCCTACATATTTAGACCTTGTTACCCATCTCAGCTGCTACACAGATGGGAGAACAAACTCTTGAAAAAGCTACTCCACAGTGGCTGCACCAGGTACTGGAGGCCATTTAGATAACTATTAAATGGAAATGGTGACCTCTGATGTGGTTGCTCTCATCCCCTCTGCAGAGCATCCCTTTGGTGTGTACACACAAGATGGGCTCTGTCCCTGGAGCTGTGCAATGCCAACTCGAATCCTCCAAAATATTCCGTTTTTAACCTAGAAATGCCTATGCTAAGATGCACGAATACAAAGGATCTTGACTCATAAAGGTCTTGTTTTTACCTGAAGTTTCCCAGGATTTGACAAGGGAAGAAATATTTAGCATCATGCAAAGTTAGGGGGAAACTTTTCCACAGATACTTGTGGCCACAGGGAATCCCCAGAAATACTTTCAGGAGTAAATGAACAGTTTTAAATTAACATTAATATTTTATGATTGCAAGAAACAGAAGAATGACAAACAACAGTCCTTTAATCCTGTTGGTAATCTTATCAATTTATTTGGATAAGTATCTATTCATGTTTTGCAAGTTAAATACATTCATGAGTTGATATGGATTATCCCACAGTTCGTGCTATGGAGATTTAAGAGGAGTGTGCTCCATTAGTCATAAAGAGAGAGAGGAGCCATAAGCCAGTCCACAGCCCCCACAGTGCTCACTGCAGAGCTGTTCCAACTCATTTAAAATGGCTCAGTGATGAGGTTTTCATTACTTCCTCTGGGAGATTATTCTACAGAATTGCGAATCTCAGAAATGGGAAGTGTAAATATTCCCTCAGTTAATTTAATTAAGCTCCTCTCCATTCTTGCCCTCTCACCACCTTGTAATTTCCCTCTTTTCTCACTTAGCATCTTCCTCTAAAACTCTGTGCTTGAGTGGCTGCTAATCTGGCTGGGGACAGGGAGCAATCCTGCTTGCTCTGGGTGCACTGCTGGGCTGGTGCTGGGGAGGAAGGAGGGGATGAAGCCAGGCAGGGTTTGGGGAGGAAGAGGAGGATGAAGTCAGGCAGGGTTTGGGGAGGAAGGAGGGGATGAAGCCAGGCAGGGTTTGGGGAGGAAGAAGAGGATGAAGTCAGGCAGGGTTTGGGGAGGAAGAGGAGGATGAAGTCAGGCAGAGTTTGGAGAGGAAGGAGGGGATGAAGTCAGGCAGGGTTTGGGGAGGAAGAGGAGGATGAAGTCAGGCAGGTGCTGATGAGGAAGGAGGGGATGAAGCCAGGCAGGGTTTGGGGAGGCAGGGGCCAGCACAGAGGGGCTGGCTCAGCCTGCAGCACCCACACAGCGATGGAGAGCAGTTCTGCAGGGCTCAGCACCACGCTGAGCACTCCAGTAGCTTGCCTGACTTTCTGCCTGTAGCATTTACTCCTCGAAGGCAGCAAAAGAACCCCATTTTGAGATAATGGAAGTGGCAGAAGCTGTTAAGCAAGTGATAATGTGTCTCCACCACAGCGTGCAGTGCCAAGCTGAGATGCTGAGATGCCTCTATCAGGTCAGGTGGGGTGCCCAAAGCAGCATCTGCTGGCGTGCTCTGCACAGAATAATTTGCCCTGTGAAGAAGCTAACTTGGGTCTGTTTGCTCTGCACTAAGGAGTGTAGGCATGGTGCTTGTGACAGATGTTGAATGAGCTCAGCTCTTGTTAGGCAGCTAAGAAAGGAAAGACTAAGGGGGTCTGCTGGAGCCCTGGTGGGAAAGCTGCTGACTGGTGTGAAATCACAAAAGATGAGAGTGATGCAGGACCTTTCTTGTCAAAAGCCTGGGATAATGTCACCTTAGCTCTGTAAACTTAGAATGGAAACCAGAGAGTATTAAAGCTAAAGTTTACATAGCAATGTCTGGTTCTGTTGCTTGGCTACTTATTAGGCTGGTAATTTTCCACTTTTTTATATCTGATAGGCTACAATCTCCTGCTTTGTAACAACCAAAGTCAGATCACCTCCTTGATCCAGTAGAGCTATTGAAATTTTCCTCTGCTGTCAGTCAGTCATCATAATTAAGAGGGAATTAGAGTTTACATGCTCTGTCCACATATGAACAGGAATGGATATTCTCAGCTATCCCTGTCTCACTAATGTTGAGAAAACTGTATGAAACTTACAGGAATACATGATGGGGTTCAACCTTCTCTAACCTTCTCTCTTTCCCTCTCTCTCTGTAGTCTGAGCAGTCAAGATAAATAGATGTCCAATACCTTTTGTCCTAAATACTTCCCTCCCCCAATAAATGCTCTTTTTCACTTCCTGACTTCCTGTTTATGAAGCATTCATGAATTTAGAGTATCAGTAGATCTGATGGTTTGAAATAGGAATGATTTGCTTTATCAAAAAAAACCAAAAGCAATCAGTCAAATGGTGAAGGTTGCTATAGTTAAGTCAGTAGAGTTACATCAATGTTAAGCAATTATAAATGAAAGAACCAAACCCTAAATAGTCTGTAGGATTTAACCTTTAATGCACAGCTATTAAAACTTCAACTTCTCTCTTTGTACTTCTCAGATCTCCTCTCATGCCTGTTGTCTCCAGTTCCTTTTCTCCTTGGCACTAACATGATCAAAACTTAATGTCTGCCCAATGATCTTCTCTACCCACACATGCTTTTTTCCCTTTCTGCCCTCTATTTATTAGCTTTCTTTTAAATTTAGTAGGTGTCAGAAGCTTGTCAAACATTCTCCTTTCAGTCCTTTACTGCTTTCAGACCTCTTCCCCTCCGTCTTTAAAATGCCTCTGTTCCTCTCTGCCTGTCTCCTGCTGGCACTGGTACCCATGCTCAGGAGCTGAGGGGAGGCAGCTCTGCTCCTTCAGGTTCAGTAAATGGATCAGCTCAGCATGGAAGAGCGGGAGAATAGCATGGGAGTGACAGAGAGATGCTTTTAAATTGCCCAGTAAGAAATGGATGAGTGAACATCTAATGGTGAAGTCAGAGGGTAAAGACAGGTGGTAAATCTCTCCTGGATTTGCTTTATTATGTTAAGAATACATCCCTGTGACGTGCAATGTACAATATTTCATGATACACTACATCTCATCTTCAGCATTTTACCCTTCATGCCTGCAAGGCATGTTTTTTAAATTTGGGCTTGTGACCTTTCTGATTCATGAAATATAAAAATAGAAAATTCTTGGTTTTTTTTTTTTTAAATCTGATGGTGTTGAATTTTGTGAGTGTATTATTAGTATAAAGACTTTTATTTGGGGTTACAAGTAGTGTTTACTCTGACATTTAGTGAAGGAGTGTTCTGTTCTCATGACTGCATTTGCTCCAAAATGCTAAGTAACCACAGAAATTTTAAAAAAAATTTACAGCTGCCAACCCTTTACGTATGTGTTAATAATTTGGTTTTGCTGTGATGCTCACCCTTTCAGTAAGCATTTTGATTTGTTTCTTCATGAAAAAAGAATGCAGCTTGGCAAAGAACAACCTTCAGCAAGTTCGTAGGAAATGCCATTTTGCTCTCAAGTGAGGTGAGATTCATGTGGGAAAGGCTGCTCTGCAAAAAACAGTCACTCTCTTCTTTCTGCCTCTGCAGGATGAGCAGATGCTTCCTGCAGGCCTAGGAGAAAGTGTGGCACCCCCTTTTAGGGAAAACTCCTCTTGGCACCAAGTCAGGCATTTTCAGAGGCATATAGCTCTCTAAAGTAGTGGCATGAAAAAAAAATTTGTTTTCTCTGTGTTCTCACAGAGGTTGCAATATTAACCTCATCAATATTGACCTCATCAACTTTCCTGCACTATGTTTGAAAGGTATAAATCCAAAAGCAAAAATTACAGAATTTCCCCAGAGGGCACAGATTCATTCCAACCTGATCAAATCTATCTTGTAGAAAAAACAGCAAGCTGTTGTCTATCCCATATTCTAAACCTTTAGTAGAAAAATCTCTCTCTAAAATGCTGATAAGGCTGAATAGAAATTTCAAAGAAGGAAGTGCCATAAGCCTGCTAAAATGTTTGCCAATAGGCTTTCTTTAAAGAAAAAAAATTGAGTCTTAAAGCTGCTCTTCTTAATTTGAATATGCAATGTCAGTGCCATGACAAAAAACTCAAGTGTTGTTAAAGTGTGGATAGAAAATCATGTAACTGGTGTAATATTAATTACACATCTCTCATCAGCATGGGTGTGAATGGATCCTTTGTTTGTCAACAGCATATTTCACCCATTTGTAGATGGAATAGTTATTTATAAGGGGATACAGCACTACAAAAATATAGTCTGATTCCTGTCGCAAAGTTGTTTTTAAATTGCCTGATTACTTCTACTACTTTTGTTTTTCCTGTATTTAGTCAGCAGTAACCAGTGCTGATGTAGTTCCTGATCTTTTAGGGGTATAACATATGCTTAAATTTTGACAATATGAGAATTCCTGCTAGCTTTGATAGGACTAGTCTTTGGGTATGGGCATGTGTAAAAGCCTCAGTGAGCACTGATGCCAAGTCTTTGCTGTCTAACTCTTGGCAGGAAAATGACCCCAGGCTGGATGGGAATACCAGGAAATAAAAATAAAAAAAGTAGTACATAGATGCTGTTACTATTCTCCTGAGTCACACAGACTCTAAAAATATTTTAAAAGCTGTACACTTTAAAATTAAAAAGTGCATTTAAGACTTCAAATGCTTTCTTTCAATATATCATGTGTAAATATACACCTCTAACTTGTTTTTCTATCTTTATTGAAAAGTATTGTTCTTTAACTGAAAGACATTTTTGTGGTTAACCTTAGAAGGAGAATATCTCTTTATTAATAATAGCAAAACTGTAGTGCCTGATGGCAGCAGGAACAGCATCATATTTCAGTTTGAACAGCTGCTATCTCCACGGCCAGACCTGGCAATCCTTTTTGAATTGACACACAGAATAGGCCAGACAAGAAGATGTGATTCAGCAGCTTCCCTAGAAAGGCTTTTATGCCCTCTACTGCAGCCACACCTGTGTGGCCACTCGTGAGTCAGCAGAGCAGAAATTAATTTTTCAATGAGTCCAGTGAATTTAGCAAGCAAACAGAACTTGTCATTTTCTGGTAATTCAGCTCCCCATTGTGTCACTGACCTTGGGCAAGGTGTTCAGCTTTCCAATGTTTCATCTTCTATGTTAAATGGATTTAACAAGACCCAATCATCACATGGTATTCTGCAGACCTCAGTGGAACTGCAGCCATGGAAATGAAGGAAGAATTTAGCACGCTGCCCTGCCACAGAATTCTGAGGTTCTCAGATGACTTTTGACCAAAATGAAATATAAATTATGCAGAGACCTGCTAACATTTAATTAAGTGGAGCCTCTTGCTATTTTCAGAACAATTTTCTAACAAGCAGAATTAGCAAAAATATTCTGCTGGTGGAAGCCAGTAGCTTCTCCAGGCAGAGCTGGCCTCTCCCCATCCCTGCTAGGCTGAAAACTCTTTCTGTGTTTTATGAATCATTTATCTCCTGATTTCTCGTATTTTGGGTGTAATTTTCCCTTTGCTTAGCTCTGAAGAAGCCGTGCATGTAACAGGACAAGATGACGGCTGTTATTTTTTGTACACCCATGAGCTGAATTGCTGAGTAGTTTAAGCCACTTTGCAACTGTACAAACACACTGGGAGCAGTAGGAATGCACTTATGTCCCCAAGGACCTAATCTGGCTTGCAAAACTTCCACTAGTGGCACAGATGTGCAAAAAGGAAAAATCTATCTTCGTTCTCTGTTTGCATTCACAGAATATGGATTTAGCAAAAAAATAATATATTAACATTTATACATCGATTTGTATTCATGTTCTCAAAGCATTTTATTTACATTGAGTGGTAAGAGTCACATCAGTTAATATTTCATATTTGGAAACTGAGCCAAAAACTGACAAAGTATTTCTATCAAAATCATGCAGCAAGTCAGTCTTGGAGAGAAATGTGCCTGTTCCACTAGACCGTGTTTGTATATATCCTCTTATTTATGAACAGCTGTGACTATTAGAATCTATTATTTATATTTCCACCAAGCTTATTTTTCCCCCTTGCAGCAGACAGTCTACAAAGGAGAATTGCTGTCATTTTTCTGCAGGTACTGTGGCTCACTGGGGCATTGTGGATGGCAATGAAGCAGCACTGCAGATACTGTTCAGCAAGGATCTTTGCAGAGCCATTTCAAATGTCTTGCTTAAAACCAATGCAGCACTTAAATGCAGAATTAAAAGTGTGTGGGCTGTGGGCTTTGAGTGATGAAATAACTGAGGAGAAGTTGGTTCTGCCTGCATCACTGACCCCACACCATCGAGCATTTCCAGGCAGTGTCAGTGCTTGTCCTCACTGCCAGCAGCTCCATTTACACTCATGCACTGCATCAACAGCACACCCTGAGAGCTGCTACCAGCCAGGAGGGAGAATCTGTCACCTGTCCACTCTAGTGGCCTGAGGTTTACACTGCTTACAAGCAAATTTCAAAAAGCCCAGAGGATTGGCTTCAGGCCCAGAATTTCAAATCGTCAGAGTTTGGCAGCTCACTAAAGAAAGCAATAATAAAATGCCAGCAATGATCACTGGCAAGCTGCAGAGGTGTCTTGCACAGCAGAGGTGTGTGTAAGGCACCAGGGCTGCCTGCCCTGTCTGTGATCAGTGCTGGAGCTGTGCTTCAGGGAGGCTGTGGCTCTGGGGAGATGGTAAAACAGGTTGTGTGAAGAATAAGTGCATAAACTAACTAGCACTGACTGAAGACACAGACATCTGTTTTCAATTTGCATGGAGTTGCTAATTTTTAAAGGACAAATTAGCATATATCTAATTTTAACCAGGGAGTTGTAATTGGTATTTTCAGAAAATGTGGTGATTGCTGCAGGCACGGGAGAGCAATATCAAAGTTCCACGCTGCCCTGGTCACCTTTGGCCACCAAGGTTAGGTGAGACACAAGAACCATCACATATTTTGTTCAGCAGGAAAAAAACTTTGAAACCCAGCCCCCTTTCCTCCCTCTCTCAGAAAACAACTCGATTTGCTCTCGGAGAATGCAGCATTCTGGTTTTTCCCCTGAGCAGCAACAGATGGATTTCAAAGAAATCTCCACTATTACAGCAGTACTTCAGTCCCTCCGTTGTGCCTCCTCCTCCAGAAAACCAGTAGCTGATTTAATCCAAGGTCTTTTACAGCTCTGCAATGGATATCCTGTTTCCCGAACTCCTCAGCTTCACCTCCCGGTTTTCTCAGCCCCAGGGGTCCTGTATCTCAGTGCAGCCACCTTGGAGCATCCCCCACACACCCAGGCTGGGGAGCTGCTTCTCTGCTCTGCAGCGGCTCCAGGAGCAGCTTTGGGACACAAACATGAAAATCCAGCACTCCAGTGCATTTCCCTAGCAAACACCTGGAACACCTCCCTTAGGCTCTGGCAATGTGCCTCTAGCTTGTCATGCCAGTAAGACGTCTTTAAAGTGCCTTGGAATTGAAACATTAACTCTGTTCCCAGAGGGGATGGTTTAGTCTTTTAAGCATCACATTTAAAATACCCAAGTGCTTCCAGTCTTGTGAGTTCCACTGGAGTACAGACAGTGAATCTCTTACCATTTACTCACCAGGTTCTCTTTCCAGATGAGACCTTGGAAACTGAGAAATGCACCTTGTAGTAATTTTGGGGTAGAGATGTCTCCTGTTTAGCTATATATTACAGAATTTCAATCATCATTTTCTCTGGTCACCTCTATACTGTTTAGTGGATCACACCATGCAGATCCTTGGTCACTCCAGGCACAGCTTCAGTTTTCCACCAGCTGCAATACCCTCTGACAGCTCTTTATGTTGTTTGAGCTTGTCCCTATCAGCAATTGCTTTAAAACGGTTAGGCAGGCTCTGCATATCATTTGTAAAGTAATTTGCAATTCTTTGGAGTGAAAACTGCAATATAATGTAGTATCATGAACCAGACACTCAGCTTACTTCTATTAAGCCAAGACCTGTTCCAGATAAGGGTGAGGTGGGTTAAATACACTCCTATGACATGCTCTTCAAAATAGACTTTTCCTAAGTTCATAATAATTGAATTTCTCCTGGTTTATAGGATTTTTTTGTGTATGAAGTTTTGCATTCCAAAGCCTCAGTCAGCTGAGTGGAGCCCCTTCCCCCAGGGATGACTCTGTTAATCCTATGGGATAAGCAAGGCTGGTACTTCCAAAAGGACACTGGATTCTCATATCTGCCTAACATCTGACAGATTCCAGGCTCTGTTCCCATGCCACAATATCTCCATTCATCACCCTCTTGTTTGGCTATAAAGGAATAAAGAACAACTTAGACGTCCTGATGGGAGGAAATGTGTGACTTAAGTTTTTATTTAATGGCCAGATTGTGACTTTTTTGATAAGGAACATGGGAAGGAAAATTTTTAGAGATGCCCTTAAGTCCTGCAGAGAGAGGCCAAGGCCAGATCTGTATCCCAAGCTCTGGAAAGCCAAGTGACTTCGCTTTTCCTTCTCTGCCTGCCAGGTATCCTGGAGACTTGCTGGAGGGCAGAACACCTCCTGTACCTTCCCACCCTACTGAAATACTCTTTTTTAGGGCTGTGGGAGTTAGCTGAGGGTGTTTTTCCTCCATGTGTTGCTGACATGGCATCTCTTCTCTGGTGCAACCTAGTTACCAAGACTTGCTCTACTCTTTCCACATTTGTCCCTGGAGGATGGATCAGAGATCACAGGGGCTGATGGGGAGGAGGAGGAAGAGCTGCAGAGAGATATCTGATATTCTGGCAGAAGAGCAACAACGGTTCTCATGGGGATCTCTGTGTACTGAACTTGGAAAAAATATCTGTATTCCATTTTTAAACACAAAAACCTCCAAACCAAACAAAAAGAAAACCCCAGCAACAAAAAATAGTTTTGCAATTTGGTTTTGCTTTCACCTCCTACTTTACTTGTGCTTTCCTCCTTCTCTTCATAATCCTAAATATCATGACCTCCTTTGTTAGATTTCCTTCTTAAAATGTACTGTTTGCAATCTATAGATAGAAATTAATAATGTCAAAATCCAGCCAGACTGGTAATGGGAGATGTAATCCACTACAGAGCATACCATAGGAATGTCAGCTGTGTTTTTTTAGGAGCAGTCTGGAACTTTCTGTAATTGTTTATTCTCAAAAGAGTAAAATTCATATTCTGTTGTATTTGCTATGTTTCTTTTCCTCCAGCTTTTTACATTGTGCCTATGTTCATAGAAAGCATGGTTTTTTTTCTTATAAATGTCCTCAACACATCAGTTCGGTGAACAACCGAATAATAATTTTCAGTATCTTGATTTTAATGTATGTGTGTTTGTTCACAAAGCAACTTAAATGGCTACTTAAGCTTCCATGACATCTGGATTTTGCAACTGGCAATGTTTTTATCTTTTTCTGCCTGACTTCACAGCAGAGTGACAATGAAAATGCATTTAAACAAAAAGAATGAAGAAAAAAAATCTGATTTAAGCTTGTTGTTGTCAGACAAACAAGCACAGTAGTTATACAACAGCCTCAGAGCACACTGAATGAATCCTCTGAAATCAAAGTTCCAAAGGCTGTGGGATTATTTTTAAACTGCTTGCCAAGACCCCAGAATATGATAATGAATGAACTTTAGTATATAAGACAAAATTCCTAATCGAAGTAGAAGGGGCACAGGGAGCATTAATGAAATTAAACTGAGTTTTTGAAGCATCAGTTTTGAACCCTTCAATTTTGTCCTTAATTATTAATTTTAGGGGAGAGCCTTGAGAAGTTCAGTGACATTCATGGTGAAGTCAGAGGTGTGGAGAGCCATGGAGAAAGAAAATAGCCCCTGGAGAGAGTCTCCAATCATGCAAGTTTTCTCTGTGGTTTTTGCAGACTCAGGCTCTAGAAAAGAAGAAAACAAGGTGGTGAAAAGCATGAGGAGATGAAAGAGCTCGGGTGGACTCCACACACAGGGGGGGCAGGAGAGGCAGCAATGGATCCAGCTGCTCCAATGGCTGAGCCCAAGGCAGAGCCCTTCAGGCCTCACTGGCTCCCACCCTTCAGCATTCCCACTCACATCTGCAGTGGAAATGGGATTGCAACCGTGATTGAGACATTTTGGGTGAGCTAGAAGAAGACTAATCCCAGAAATGAATGATAAAGAGTAGTTCTTGAATGGATGTGGCTGGGTTCTTTTCCTTTTCCTTTTCCTTTTCCTTTTCCTTTTCCTTTTCCTTTTCCTTTCCCTTTCCCTTTCCCTTTTCCTTTTCCTTTTCCTTTTTCCTTTTCCTTTTCCTTTCCTTTTCCTTTTTTCTCCTTCTCCTTCTCCTTCTCCTTCTCCTTCTCCTTCTCCTTCTCCTTCTCCTTCTCCTTCTCCTTCTCCT
>JANRGV010000073.1:67192437-67203092 GCA_024734035.1 Alethe castanea
TGCTGGAGAGCTCTCCATATGCCAAGGCTTCCCCTAATAATGATAGGGAATCCTCTCCAGAGCTGGCCCTGGGAGCACTTTAGAGCTCATCTTGTGTAGGCAGGTGCCAATTTTGGTTTAGATGCATTTCTGGAGCATTAACCACTGTCATGCAGATGTGTCCATAAGGCTGGATTTTCAGAGGGAGAGAGCAAGAAATGTGTCAGGAAACACCCAAAAAATTGCAGAGAAAATACATGCTCCTGTCTGAATTGCTAGAAGACAGCAAAGATGAAAAATACAAAGCTCTGGTTTGGCACAGTTCTCACAAACTCTGCTAATAAGAAATACACCTGATAATCCTGCATGAATAGAAGGCCAAGAGCTTTTTAAAATATTGGTTGCACAGAAGAGGTTTTGTGTTTTGCTGCCCTGAGCAAATTTAAGGCAGTGACAGGTATTTAAATGAAGAAACAAAAACTTTAATAAAAAGAAAGGAAAGCATTCTGTTCTGCTTGGAATTAAAACATAATATTTTTTATTCCTCACATTTTTTTACTTATGTTCCTTATGGATATATAATTAACATAAGAGTTTTTTAAAAAATATACTTCTTTGAATAATAAGTCTTCTCAAATGTGAGCCCTGAGACTGGGACGGGTATCTCCTGCAGAAAAGCAGAAACCTGATTGTTTTACTGTTGTATTGTAAAATGTTACATGATTAACCAGGTTTATTAATCTCTAATTAAAATTTGGGGAGTAAGAAGTTCTGGCAATTCCTGGAAAATCTCGAAGCAGGAAAGCTTGCTCCTATCTCACTAGTGTGAGTGGTCAAAAGGAGAGAAGATTTTTACTGTGGATAAAACTGAATATTTAAAGCCTAAAGAATTTTCTAAATTGATTGAGTCTGGCATAAGAAATTATTGTTTTTTCAACTGTCTGATACAGGCAGTGCCTGGGAATGTGGCTGTGCAATGAAGTCACTGAGCATAAGAAGATTTTGAGTGATGCTCAGACTACTCCCTGCTTAGAAAAAAATACCAGTGGAGACAGTTTTAAGATGAAAAGCTAAACCCACCATGTGTAGGATAAATCCCAGATAAATCCAGCTCCCTCCTGAGTAGAAGGATGGAGGAGTTGATGTTGTGGGCAAGGCTGGGGATGGATGAGCACAGCTTGTCCCCCTGTGACTGGTCAGAACCCATGTGTAGCCCTTTCCCTTGTGGCAGAGGACCTGACCCATAGCTGAAGGAAGAAGGGCTTCGCTGCACCAGGTGCACCAGACATCTCTGATAACATCACTGACCACAGCTCTGACAGCTGTGTTTTCACTGTGTCTGTTTTCACTGTGTCTGAGCCCTCTGTCACAGGAAGGAATAAGCTGACACAGATAGCTGTCCCTATCCTCTCGGCTCTCTCTTCTGAGCAGCTGGGGGGTGAAGCTTCCCCTGCAAACCCACAGCATGACAGAAAAGTGGCCTGGAATTACCCCTTCCCTTCAGTCAATACTTCAAAAAAACTAAACAAAAAAAGATAGTTCTTGAAAGCAAGAGTCTGCTTCCCAGCACCTCCCAGAGCGAAGACTGATGTGCTACTTTCCTGCGGCCTGGAACGACCTGGTGGCTTTTTAAACGTGTTGGTTTTCAAGAAGCTGCAGATTTTTTGCATGCTTCTTGTTCTCAACGTTATTATGAAATACCCCATGTTTTCCATGCAGCACTGGCAACCAATGTGTGCAACACAGTTTAGGAAGGAGAGGGGCTTAGGAGCTACAGAGCTTTACTTCTGCATAACCAAGTCCTTTATTTTACAGTTCTTTATTTGATATGATTCTTAATCTCACTGGGCCTCAGCTCCCAGCTCTGGGAAGGATAAACCAGCATGTTAATAAATGCTCACTAATTCATGCAAAAATAGCGTTTGCATCCTTCACAAGACAATGCTTCCCTAGGAAAATCATCACTGGTTTTGGAAAGTTAAATTACCCTCACCATAAGCATTTATTACTGAAGCAGCAATTATGCCAGTAGAAGTCATAACCATTTAGGTATGAAGGCCTGTAGCCAAAATGTTGATGCTACTCTTATTGTTGTGTGACCTTCCCTGTGTTTCCAAGAAAGCTTTGCTGTGCTGAGAAGAATCTCCTGACCTAAGCTTTTAAAAAGATTGGCAGACTCTTCTGAGTGGGAGGCTGCATGAGAGCAAAGGATAAATATTTGCAATACAATGGAGATAAAGAGGAGGCTGGAAATGTTACTGCAGCATCAAGGCTTTATTTTACTTTTGAATTTGGCTAAGTGCCAAAAGGACTAAAACAGCACACTGGAAAATGCAAGAAGGAACTCTTGAAAGAAAAAGATAAGCTACTAGAATCAGGAGTAGAAATTTTATTCTGAATATGACTCTTGGAATATTTTCACATCTGAACCTGAAGTAATACTAATGGAAAAAAGTATTGTGTTTTTATTTCCAGCCAATATATATCTGCCTTTATAATTTACATAAGTCTTGTAGTAGAGTATTAACTTCCATTATTTATGAATCTATTGAACTTTGCAAGGACGTACTGACAGCTGAAGGATTATAATTTTAAAGGCAGTTCAGTTCACATCATAAATATCCTAAAAGGTCACATACTACCTTACAGTATCGTCTGAAGGACAAGGAGCTTAAAGTCAGAGTGGTTTCTGCCAGTTCAGAAAAAGTTCCATCAACATTATCATTTTAGAAATCAACATGAACCAATTCATCACCCTGTGGGAATATTTTTCCACACTCTAGCCACTTTTGTGAAACACTGAGCTCCCATGGAGTCACTATTTGGAGTTTTCTCTTGGTTCTTGCCAGATCTCCTCACTCTGGGGTTAAAGAACAAAGTGAAATCCCAGTGTTGAGGCCCCCCTCATGCAATGTGGACACTGCAATACCAAAATCAGCTGGATTCCCAGCAGCTTTGTTTCTTATGGCTACTCACCCTGCAAGTGCCAGAAATAAAAAAAGGCACTCAATATTTTCTGGCAGCTAGGTCAGCTTAAAGGTCCACTGACTAGAGCAGAATGACTTCATTTGTAGAGTCAGAGAAGATCCTCCCTTGGAATGGATGCACAGGGATCACTGAATCCAACTCCTGGCCATGTCCAGGACATCCCAAGACCAAACACTTCTTGAGCTCTGTCAGGCTCCATGCTGTGACCACTTGCCTGTGGAGCCTGTCCAGTGCCCAACCACCCTCTGGGTGAAGAAACTTTCCCCAACATCCAACCTAAACCACCCCTGACACAGCCCCATGCCATTAGTAACTGTTAATTTCCTGCTCCTTGATGATCCAAAGGGAAATAGTGACATCATTTCCAATTACCTCTTCTCAACAGAGAGGGGAAAATAAAGCATTTATTAACTGGCTGTAGTAAAGCCAACAAATGGATCACATGGAAAAAAATGGAATATTTCATTGCTTTAAAAAGTGTGCCTGTAAAATTTCCTGTTAACTCTGCTTTATACTCTTGAGTAATCTGTCATCATAAAAAGTCCTAGGACAGATTTATAAGAACTTGTCATTATAAAGATGCAAAGGAGACTGATAAATATAAACTGATGCTCTCTGGCCAGAATACCAAGTTTTTCTAAGAGTTTTAAACAGTGTGATACATTCATTGGCAGCAGCCAAGAACAGGGCCCGATGCTCTATGAGTCATACACGGGCTTATTTTTGTTCACCACCGAGCAAAAGGCAGCAAACACCCTATTTTTTTTATTTAAGCAGTTCCTAAATGTGAGGTTCTCACACTGTATATCTGTTTGATACAGCTTAAAGGACTGGGGAGAACAAAGCAGGGGCTGCTGTCATTGTGCTGCTGGGTAAGGTGTGCTGGCAGAGCTGGCATCAAGGGGAGAGCCTGTTTTATACTGCCCACCTCAAAACAAACTCACCTACTCAAATATGGGGAGTTGAAGTACCCCTACTCCTGAAAAAAGTCAGCGAAATTCTTTCCTAAGCAGATTAAGTACCATGATTATTTTAGTGTTTTCATTCTTGTGTCAAAGATAAATTGCTTTAGTTTTTTAGGAGCAAAACAAACACACAGAGCTGCAAGATTTCTGGTTTGGGGTTCATTAAAATGCTATAAACGTTCCAGGGAATGAAAAAAAAAAACCAGAAAAAACAAAAGGAAAATAAGCCCCAGCAATCAGTGGGTTCTCAGAGGCGACAGCATAAACTCCTTGGGCTGCAGGAACAGAGAGAGACAGGACTGTCCAAATGAAACTCCCAAGGAATTTAGGTAAATAAACTCCAGAAACCAGGATGGAGCTGCAGGATCGGGTTACCACCCTTCAACACTTTCCCCGGGAAGCAGAGATACAAGTGATTGTGATACAAACCCCCCTTCCTGCCTGCTTTAACTCTTTCAGAATCAGGGTCACACCCACCAGCCTCAGGGAGACTGCTTGTTACATAAAGGATGGCAAACGTGGTCCTAGAGTGGTAGGCTCTCTTGATGAATGTGCATCCTAATTCTCAATGACACTTAAGTGAGTGAAACATATGCACAGAGAGAAGAAAATGCCAAAACGTGCTGCTTGGCTAAGTTGCCACAGTCGGAAGGGTTCAGTAAATTTCAAGGTGTTTGTTGATAAATCCTTCATTTTGAATAAAACATTATTTCATTTTTAGAGTAGATTTAGAGTGACAAGTCCTTAAAGGCTAAGCAATACCTTGGTTGGTTTGCAACACCTGTGAAAGAAAGCAACGTCTTCACTTTTTCCTCTTGATATCTGCAAGAAGTGTGAATTTTCTAGTAGCTAACTAACTTGTTATACAGATGTAAATTTTTAAAAGCTCAGAGGCAAATATCAGTTCAAAGGTCCTAAATGTTTATTGCTAGAAGTGGAAACGAGCTTGGTTAATTGTTAAACAACAGACAATTTCCTGGGTGATTCAATACATCACAGGAGATGGGTAGCCCTGATTAGGGCCTCAGAAATTATTGAACAGGATGGATTACAGAAGGAAGCTTGAAATGCAAAGAACACAAGAGATGAATTAATTTAGCATCAATACTATTATCTTCAAATTTTTTTAAAGGGGTGGGGTTTTTTTGTATCATTGTGCAAGATGTTTCAAAGCTGGCTGAAGTTACTGAAAACACAGTGACATGGCAGAGAAGAGCTGGAATTAAACCAGGATATTAATTAATTATTTAATTTTGCACTAGTCAAGAGAGAGATCTATGTACTCCAATTAAAATTTAATACTGTAGAACAGCGACAAACAATTTTAATTAGCATTAGATTGCTCCATAATGCTAGTTAACATAGCAGCAGCTACTTCACATCCATAACAAGTGATTCTGTGATGCAGTTCACATAGCACAGCAGGCCCTGAACTAACAATGCTGTAGCTGTTTCCTCTGTCAGAAGCCTTGCAAAAATCTGCAACGGCTGAACAAGGAAGGTGCAGTATTTGGAAACCAGCACTGTACTTTCCTCAGTTAAAGGATTCATTTCCATGTGCAGCTATTCACATCTCCCCTGCAAATCTCAACCCAATGTCAGCCCAACCTGCAGAGTCCATATGACAGGCACCTGGGATGGAGGGGAGAGAGCAAAAAAGCAAGGGGCTGTGCTCTCTGCCCACAGCTACTGCCATATGTCCAGACCAGCTGCACAGACACAGCAAACACACAATTCTTATACCCAGAGTATTCCCAGCGTCCACTCTGCAACTCAAGAGCTTCTAATTCATTAAAGTCAGCAGAAGCCAGATTCATGCCTAGATGTTGGCTGAATCATCTGGCAGCTTTTGGAATCATCCTTAATACATTGCTCCTTTCCAATAGTGAGCAGAGGAGCTCTTGGTGCTCGGAGACAAACGCCTGTCCTGAGGGGTCCCTGTCCTGTGAACCTTTCCTTCAGTCACCACACTCCTCAGGTCACTCCCTGCTTTGCTTTCATTCACCAGTACTAATTGTCTGGGGCTTCAAGGAACAAGTTCCTTCTCCTTTTCACTAGCAATATTTCTAACAAAAAGCGGCTCTTGTATTTTCTGTCCAGCAGGTATTTCTGTAATGCCTCAGTTTAGACATTGCCTCTGCCCCTTGATGAAAAACCTTGGACGTTGCAAGGAAAATTACTTTAAGGGACTGGGAGCTTGGAGAGGTTTGCTCACCACTTGCTTTCGTGAATCTGTAGCATCTCAGACCAAGTGAAAGCTGAAAAAGCCTGAATATCTTGTCTGCAGAAGCTTATATAGAAATTAATTGTAGGTAATACAGTTACAGAAAGGAAATCTAACTCTTTGAAATGTCACACTGGCAAAGCATTTTTTTAATGTAATGTGGCTACGAAAGATTATTTCAAAATGTCTTGTAAACCAGAAAGATCCTAAAACATAAATAGATAGATCACAGTTTTCAATTTATCCAAGTATCCCATTAACGATATATTTGAAACAGATGTAATCACTTCTGAGCCCCATATATATTTTCTTTTTGATATCCTTGCCAATATCAATCTTATTAGCATTTAATTCACCAATATGACTGAAAAAAGCTGAATGTTTGCATTACTGACAGAGGTGTTAGTAAACGTAGTAGATGCAGAAGCTCCTTGTAAAATCCATGCAGTGAATGAGCAGATGAAAGCCAGTTTTACTAAATACACATTAAATCATTAATCAAAATAAAGCAAAAATCCAAGGCAAATTCTAATGTACATAACAAGTGAAGAGCGCTGGTGATATTCTTAAATATTTAAGAAGGTTTTCTGGTTTGTTCCTAGCCAGAGATGAAATTACTCTGGAGTAGTTTCATCAACTACTCTGAAATAAACCCCATAACACTGAGTATTCTAGTTTGCTCCACAAGCCTACATAAAATCATGCTAGCTTTTAATTAATTTAAGGCTCAATTGGTAAAACATTAACACATAAAGGAACATTTTTTTTTTAAATAATCCCAATTGGCAAAAAAGTTTTGATTTCAAAGACTCTCACAAAGTTCAGTGTTGTCAGAAACGACAATGGTCCAAACCATTCCAATAATGACTATTTACAGAAGAGATGGAGTGACTCACAAAAAGAGCTTTCAAGGCAAACTGCAGCAATATATTTCCAGAGAGCAGCCAGTTTCTTTTCAATTGTCAGCTGCTCACTATGATCTAAAAGGCTTCAACTGCAGTGATTTGTACCACTCTCCATTTTCATCGATGCTTCACAATTCATCAGTTTCAAACCTAAATAATACTGTACCCCACTGCAAATGTTCCTCTAATCTTTTCCTCCTCCAATGACCTGATCTACACAACTACAGGGGAAAAATCCCCACTGTTCAGCACCAAATATGAATCCTGCATGAAACAGATGTCTTCCCTTTATCTCTCCCAATGCTTTGGGATTGCATTTAATGATCTGTCTATGATTCCCCTTATTTCCTGTCTTTTAATAACCAAAGAAGAGCAGGCAAATCCTCTGCAATACACTGATCTCTTTGAAGTCTCCCATCTGATAATTATAGATAAAACGATGTTAAAGAATATAAAACCCCACAAGTTTAAGAGAGCAAACAGGCAATGTATCTATAATATTATACTCTGTTGTACCTTGCTGTTTATTATAACCTTCCTTCTTCGAATGTCATACAAAAGCCCTGAGACACCAATTGGTGTCAAATTGTATTATCATAATTTTGTGGTGTAATTCCTAAATATTGCTGGAGTTTTTTAAAATAAAGAATATTTTTGGGCTTAAAATGTTACTTAAAGAAAAGAGACACATCCAGAATGCATATCTCCTTTCCCAGTGCTCTCCTCTTTAACACTTGATTGATACACTCTCCAGGTTGGATTTTCAAAAGAACTGAAAAAGCAAGGCAGGAATCTGAGTGTCCCACTTTCTCCAAAACCTCTGTTATTTCCTCAGTTTCACTGAAATTCTCAGCATATCCTACAGAAAATTGCAAGGTGTGGCTTCCTTAATCAATGCCAGAATTCAGCACATATCTGAGAATTATCGCCTGCCTCTTGTTCTATACCATGGTGAGTTCCACAACAGCAAATCAGCCTTTCAACCCTCAGAAAGATGCTCTGCATGTGTTAAAACTGGGCTTGAGACTGTTGCGTTTCCTGGACACAATCATGGCAGAGCAGAGCTGGGTCCCTCATGTTCCACAGCAGTGGGTGGGCTGCAAGGGGACTGGGTTCAGATGCACAGAGACCATCTGGAATGGGAATCAATTCCTGCAGCAATGGCAGAGCACCTCACATCCTCCCTAACCTCTCCTCTTGTTCACAAAAGAAGGCCTGTGCAGCAACTCATTTCTAGGTCCTTGAACTCCTGAAGTTCAGTATAATTTAGACATGAATTCTCTGTCTATATAACTTAGGAAGTTACTCTGCTTCTTCATGGAGTAAAAGACTTTCCTCATGGCCAGTCTGATACTTTAACGTTGCAGTTTAATCCTGTTGTCTCTTTTACTCACACCATGGTCATTTCATTTTCTTGACACCTTCTTCCCCTGAGGAATCCCTGGATCCGTCTCCTCTCCAAGTTCTGAGCCTCTTCCTGCAAGGCAGGGTCTCCAGCCCTGATCCATCGTGGCAGTGCCTCCACTCAACCTCTGTCACTTGGTTCATGACTTTCTTGTCCTGGGGCTCTGAGAATGGACATGGCATTCCAGCTTTGTCACCTGTGACCCTGCGTTTCCTGGCATCTCTGAGAGTGCAAATTATTTTCTGTGCTATCAAAATATTGTCTGAGCTATTTATTACAACACAAGGGGGGGATTTCTCAGCATGATTAATTAGTTCTTTAGATAAGAGGTAAAAGAAAAGCTTTAAAACCTGGGGAAAACCAGCCAACTTGCAAAGGAAAATTTAGAATGAGTGAATCTGGTCCTTCTGTCCAACCTGAACATTCTTTTGCCATGGTGCAAGCCCTTCTGTGCTCCGGGGATCTGCTCCCAGAGGATCTGAAAGAAGCTCCATCTTTCAGACTGGGTAGGCTGGGTTGGCACTTTGGGAACGCACAACACACAGACGATGAGCTTGATGTATTTGCTGACATTTCATCTTTGTTCATGTATTTGTTGGACTGACAAATAGCTGTGGAAAGCAGATGCATAAGGAAACCTTTTTAAAGGGAGAAATGCATCAGTGGTTGAGGCTGATGTTGCATGTGATGACAACTCCCTGGCTCTCTACAGCTTTTGTCCTGCCTCAGACACTGCTCTTCATGTCCTGTCCCATAGCTTGCTTTCCTTTACCTCAAGTCCCCTCTTCCCCAGTTATCCTTCACTCTGAAATATCCCACCTATCTGTTCTGTTTTTCCATCCCTGTCACCAGAGCCCTCCCTCACACAGATGCATCTTTAACACACAATTTTGGAAGCAGGAGCAGCAGCTTGGAGGTCAACCTCAAACCATTCAATGTGCTTCCCCGAGGAGAGCCATTGTGAGCTGCACAAATAGAGATGCATGTGAATAAAGGCTCTAATGCTTCATTACCACTGCAAGGGAATAATTGGTGCTCTAATTTACATCCTCCCAACACTATCTATCTATCAGGATGTAATGAGATATTTAACATGTTGTTGCTCTATGTATGCACATGTTTTATATATAACAACCTGTTATCTGTCAGCTTAAACCAGCTCTATACAGTACAATTAGATTCTTTCCCCTATAATTATCCTAACATATGTCTGGGCAACCCCAGCAAAGTCAAAAAATATGCACAGGATATAAATCATGACAGAATAAGGTGGTGAACTCTTTTAGTTTGGTATTTCATATTATTTTGCTTTCTTGAAACCTCTGATATTTAAAGACAAATAGATTTTTAAAATGAAAAATCTCTTCATGTTTCTAAGAAGATGGCACAATACTTGGAATTTCCTTCTCTACATTCTTATTAAAAAAGGAATAAAATGAGCTATCCAGTAGGGTAGAATATGGATCAATATGTGCTTTCCATGGTTTGTGGTTTTATTTCCATCCAAGTCATGAAGTGTTTTGCCACTCATTTTCAAGAGCACAAGATTAGGTTGAAGCTGGAATTGGTATCAATCCTGTCTCTTTTTTTAGGTTCACAAGTACTCTAGAAATCTTTAAATTCCCTACATATGAGTAAAACTTACTCAAAAATGTGGAGTTCCCCCCATAACCTGAAAGTTCTGCCATCACACAAAGTCCTTCCATTCAAATCACTGCTCTTGCAAATAATCTTTCTCAGCAGAATTAAAGCAGTAACTTTTTCCTTGTTCCTATTAAAACCTGTTTTTTCACCATCATATACAGTAAGAGTTTTCTGCCTTCTGTGTCTCCTTTGTACAAAGAACTGCAGTGAAAGAATACTTGTATTCTTAACAAAGATAATGCCTGGTAATTTCAGGGATAACTTACATCAGGATATTCTCTCTACCTTCCCTGGAACCTTCTACATGAGCAGGAGGTATCCTTGTCAGGCATAGGTAAGCACACCAATTTTCCAAAACGTTCTGCTACTTCACATTCAAGAAAGAGAAAAACGAAACCATTCAAAGAGAGTGATTCATCAAGAATATAGTGAAGAATGTGCATGATTTTGAAAAACATTAGGTGGAAACAATTGCAATTACACTAAGGCTGATGGGACTGTTCTGTTCCATAGAAATGCATAGATTGACAAAGAGGTTTTAACCC
>JANRGV010000073.1:67203192-67225737 GCA_024734035.1 Alethe castanea
GGGATGGATGGGTTGGGATGTGATGGGATGGATGGTTGGATGGATGGAGTGGGATGGATGGATGGATGGATAGATGGATGGATGGGGTGGGATGGATGGATGGGATGGATGGGGTGGGATGGATGGGTGGATGGGTGGATGGGGTGGGATGGATGGATGGATGGATGGATGGATGGATGGATGGATGGGGTGGGATGGATGGATGGATGGATGGATGGGATGGGATGGGATGGATGGATGGGGTAGGATGGATGCCCTGATTTCAGTGACACAGACACAGCTCAGTGGGACCTGATTTCAGCAGTACTGCCTGATCTGGGCTCAGCTTGGCTCGCTGTGCTCAGAGCCTGCTGGAGAGGAGATGCTGAAAGAAGCCCTGGGAAGGGCTTTTATAGATCTTGGGAAATGCCAGGTCTTTAACCTGAACCTGGAAAAATTCTGGGAGCAATTTGCTGTAGCTGAATTAAAAAGTTTAGTATTTCCAGTGATTATTCATGTTAAGTTGAAAAGTTGTTATTTAAAACCAGTTTTGTGAAGCCTCAGCAAGTTTGTGTTCACTCATCTGTTTTGGTTTTGTCTCCCCTTTTGCTTGGAGTAGAAAATAATTCAGAGGAATTGTTTTTTTGGGTTTGACACAATAGGAAATTTATGAAATCCAGAATGGTTTGGGTTGGAAGGGACCTTGAAGCTCATCTTGTCCCAACCCCTGCTGTGGGACAATTTCCACTATCCCAGGTTGCTCCAGCCTTTAACATTCCGGGGATGTGGCAGCCACAGCTTCTCTGGGCACCCTGTTCCATTCAGAACACTCCTGTTTTTAAAGGGTTTAGTTTTTATTTAATAATTATTTCTCTGATAATGTGTCCTGCATCCCTGCAGGTTGGAACACATCCCTGCCCTTCCATCCTAGTCAGGGAGTATAGGAAATATCACCCAGCAGTGAATCTGGCTGAGCAGTGTGGAGAATTCCTGGAGTCTGAGGTGTTGAAGGAATGTGGCAGACTCCTGTCAGATGTCATTTGACAGCTTGATTAAATCCTCTCATCGTACATTTATTTTTCTGGTGCTGAGAGTGAAGGTGGGAGGTGCCACTGGTGTATCCAGACTTTGTAGTGACACTGAATTATCCAACTGTGTCCATTCCCACGGGTGTAGGGATCACCTGAGAGGAAAATGCTCCCACCAAAACAAACCTGGAGGATTTGTTGAGTGTTAAATGAATTTCTGAAGCTCTCAGTCTGCTCAGTGCAATCAGAATCCTGCAGGAAGGCTGAGCAGCTCTACCATGTCACATTCATCAGTGTTATCAGCTCTCTTCTTGTACCTGAAAGATTCTTGCATTCCCAGGGGAAAGGTGGATTACACAGTTCCTTTTAGATTAAGCAGCTTGCACTTGCCTTTCCATCATTTGGCTTTTTAAAATTATCCCATCTTTATTTGAGTGGTCTTTCACTGGAACACTGACAGATGGGATCTCTGCCTGCTTCCCAAGTGAATTGCTGTTGGTTTCTGAGTCCTTACCTTGATATTATTTCAATTTTTCAAGTCACTTTTGGTGAGGAAACAGCTTTTCCTTCTGAACAAATGACTGAGAGCTGAATTCTGTTCAGAATTCCACCTGGAAATTAGAAAACCTGGCACTAAAGAAAAACCCTAGAAACAACAAAACCAACCCCGAAAGAAAAACCCCAGAAATAACAAAACCAGCCCCAAAACCCAAGCACAGGATTCTGAATGAAAATACATTCTGATTTTTATTATTAATGCAGGCTCTGCTCTCTGTGTCCTGTATTTCACTTTCACTCAGCCAGATCTATAACCAGCTACAGAGGCCTTTTAATAGAGCCAAAATATAGGAAATTATCAATAGCTGTGTCTGGGAGCTGGCCTGGCCAGGCACAGATGGTGCAGCAGAATCCTGCTTTAGTGATTAACTCAGCCTCCAGATTTCCTTGAGCAGCCAGCCCTGTGCTCCCTGCAGGAACAGAGTCCCAGCAATTTGCTCCTGGGCAGCCTGGAGGGACTGGGATCTCCAAATTCCCAGCAGGGCAGGGCTTAGCAGGTCAGAATTGATCTGTTGAGTCCCATCTTACATAAACATCTGAGTTAATTGTCATGTGCTGGGGATAAGGGATGCTTTGTGTGGCACCATCCTGTTCCTAAGGCCATAACCTTTCTGCTGGATCCTGGGAATTCTGACCTTAGAGCAGGATGAGGCCCATATGGAAGGAAGTCTCAGA
Organism: Alethe castanea; assembly: GCA_024734035.1. Classification (NCBI taxonomy): domain Eukaryota; kingdom Metazoa; phylum Chordata; class Aves; order Passeriformes; family Muscicapidae; genus Alethe; species Alethe castanea. Next base: position 67,205,433 of record JANRGV010000073.1, read on the forward strand.
TAAAGCTTGTCAGGTTACTCTGAAGAACAGTGTTTTGAATTTCCTTTAATCCTTTATTAAAAAAAAAAAAAAAAAGTGCTGGCAGCTCTTTAATGTGAATGGTTTTATAACACTGCAGAGCTTACATGGGAAACAGCAGCATTTCTATAGTTTGTTTTTTTATTGAGGCCCAAGAACTTCAAATGGACGTTTTCTCCTGGAAATACCTTTTAGAGTTAATGAAAGCAAGTAGAATGAATTGAAGGAATAATGTGTGTGTGTGTGTGTGTGTGTGAGGCTGTGTTATCTGTGTGAGGATCCTGGAGCTGCTGCTGCTTGGGAGCTCATGGAGCTCCCTGCCAAAGCCAAGCCCTTCCCATGCTCAGCTGGGAGTGGAGAGTCAGGAAAAGGCTCAGAGTGGGATGCAATCCCTGCTTTTTCCAGCTTTTCCTGGCAGGAGTACACTGGGCAGTGCATTCAGCAAATCCTTTGTGTGGAAATTGGGAGGAAGAGCAATGGAATTGAACCCATTTTGCATCATTTTGATTTTAATGTCATTCTGCCATCATGTTCCTGGTGCTTGTGGGATGCAGTGATGTAAGCAGAGATGGAAAAGGTGGGATGCAGGAAATCCCATTTCCCCCCCCAGTTAAAAGCCCAGAAGAGCAGAAGGTTGCTCCCTGCTCCTAGCCCAGGTGCCATCTGTTCTCAGGTGCCTCTGCTGCTGTCCCATTTGTCCCAGGCTGTTTTTAAACCAGTTAGGACTCTGTCCTTCTCTAATCCCTGTTGCAAAACTGCTCTTCTCCATCTGGATCTCAAATCTATTCATGGCCAGTTTTTATACCATGAATTCTTGTCCCTTTCTCTGAAATAGTTTTTCTCTCTGCTATTTGCAAGCCTGAGGTATTTAACAGCCATAAACAGCTCGATGTTCTTTTGGCAAAGATAAACAGAAAACATTCTCTGGGCTCCAGAGGGAAGTGTTTCCATCTCCATCCTGGTTTAAAATCATCCATTTTGGATTAGAATGATTAGAATTAGTGCTAATTTATTATCTGTATTAGGTGAGTGGCTGGGAATTATCACATGTTTTAATCATCATATTTTTAATATAATATATTGGAGAGCCTGGCAGTGACTGTTGGAGCAGTAAGTACTCATCAACCAGGCTAAATTTAATTATTTTATGTGAGAAAGTTTGAAGAAGTAATAGAATTGAGCTATGAGCAGCATCTTAATTGAAGTAAGGTTGGCTTGAGAGCTTCAGGAGCAGCACAAGGTGGAAGAATTGTTGTGGGTGATAAATTAATTTAAATTAATCTGCTTTAGAAGCAGATGGGGTGGGATGGCACCTCGGGGTGTGGTGGAAGGAGGAAAGGTCATTCCTTGTTTGTGGAGAGTCCTTCCTTCTGGCCTGCTGGATGAGAAAATTCCACTTGTTTTGTGATGTCATTTTGGCCTGAAACTTAAGGAGGGAGAGACAAAACTGGGAAATGTTTGGAGGATTAAAGCAGTGATGAAAAAGTGGTTTTCAAACTGAGTTTGGCAGTCTCGTTTTCACATGCCCAGCTGACCTGGTAGGGAGAAACTTGATTTCTTTGAGTTTGACACATGGTTTGAAACATTCAATTAAATGTATTAAATGTCAGTATATATTCTGCCAAACTAATCATCATTCCAGCCACTAAATACAAACTTCCTTGCCAAAGCGAGATAAAATTCCTGTGTGAATGATTTGGATGCTAAAGAATTGTCTGAGGGAGAGTGAGCACAGAATTGTTTAATTACTGTAGAGTGCTAAACCTGCTAGTGGTGTAAAATGGGAATTTCAGTGCTCCTGGAGTGAAAACATTAAAAGATGGTTTGTGTATTGAGAAATTGTGTATTTTAGCTGTCAAGGTTGACTCTTCCTTGAAGAGGAGGGGAGGAAATACCCCCAAAAAAGCCCAACCAACCCCAGAAACCAACCCACACCCCCAACCCATTTACCAAACTCTTCTTTAGCAGTGAATGCTCCTGTATTTGTGTAAATTTGGAGTCTGAATAGCTGGTTTGTTTATCCCCACGCCTGCTCAGCAGTTAAGAATAGTTCTTTATCTTCCCATTAAGACTGTATTATTTTACAGAAAAGTGGGTGGTATCCAATTTTACCCTGATACTGGCCCACTCCCAGCACATCCCTACTGACACTGGAAGATGTAAGAAATACCCACAAACATTTCCTCCAACAATGAATTCTGTACATTTTAAAGTCAGGAGTTCTGATACACTCAGTGTATATCCAGCATGAGCTGGGGGTACTTCTTGATATCACAGCCCTATAAAAAAACTCCTATTTTCCCTCATAATATCCTTGTCTGTTAGTTGCTTAGACACCACCAAGTAGCAAATTGTTAAATTATTTTATTTCCTTGACAATAAACACCTTTGTTTAATAAAAATACAACCTTCACAGAGGCATTACTTAGGAATTTTTAGGGAATTCAGAGATAAAGTAATTTTAAAAATGAGAGCTTACGCAGTATTAAACTACTTTTGCTTTGCAGACAACAGCAGTGGATTCATTGGGTGCATTCAGCATGGAGCAGCACTGAGATAGGATTAGGGAAATGCTCTAGAAATCAGCACCCACCCCTTTGGTATTTCAGATTTACATCTTAATTTCCCTTTCCTTCAGAAAATGTTCAATGTATTTCCATGTGGTTTTGTCCATCTAACGTGAGGGGTTAGGGTTTATTCCCTGTGCACAGACATTTTTCCGAAATACAGCAATCTGCAGCTATTTGATAAATAGGTCTAGAGGCTTCCTTGTGAAAACATTTAATTTCCATTTCTAATTTCAGATCACCTTACTGGCATTCGATTTATTCTCCTACAGTCAAGCACGCTAGAGAGATCAGTTGTTTTGTCTAGACAGTAAATAACTTGGAACAGGGACTATAATTTATTCAATATTAATATCACTTTCAAAATAATGTAATCTCAAATTGATTCACTTCCAGTCAGTACCATAATACACATGTTAAAACGGGGCTGCATTTCATACCAAAGCACAAGTTAGCCAGCATTCATGGAGCCCAAATTTAATCCTGTCATGGGTGAGTATCTGCACTACAGAGTTCAAAGTTACAGTCATTAAATGTCTGAAAGGAAGCAGATCCAATACCTAACTGGGCAGTCAAAACAGCTCAAATTGCAACTATCAGACACTTATGATGAATTGCTCATGAATAAGCAGCAGGCTAAGAATTACTGACAGAAGCTATGCTGAGAGGAGTTATGAACAAATCCTGGGGAAAAAAAAAGTCCCGCTCTTTCAATGACAGTTCACAAACAGAGTTGACATTTGGCAAACACATAATTCAACATGAATTACTCAGTCAAGATTAGTAATAACACCTAGCAATTATATAGTCTTTTACACATTCAGTGGATTGTACCAACTCTGACATTAATTAAGTTGAACTGCCTCTTCTCTGCTCTTTGCCTTAAAATTCTCTTTAGCGAAAAACTTGGTTTGGCACACAGATTTTCACACAAACTGGCTGTGTGACCAGCAAAATCTCCATCTTTATGGGCCAAAAAAACAAGGTTAAAGCCTGAGGTGAAAACCCAAGGCTGGCTTGTAAATTTACAGTCCGGCATAAATTAGGAATGCTGCACAGTTGTGACAGGCCAAAGATGGAACTGAGATTTCTGAAAGCCCAGCAGCCAAGTCAGTAATGCACAGCCCATCCTTGCACAGGAAATATTTACAGTAATAATTTACCATTATTGCAGGAAATGTTTACAGGTTATTTACAGGTATGTGAGCTGTATCAAAACCCTTCAAAGGGCCAGGAGACATAAAGCCTGCATATGGACTTTTTTTACTTTTTTCTTCCTTCCCTTCTCCCAACCTCCTTTCCCCCGTAATAGAGAACTTATTCAGGATCATATATAAAAAACAGAATTGTACAACACCTGAGTAAAACGTATTGGAAGAAAACAGGAAGGCTAATAGGCTCGGATGCCTCTCATAGCTCAAGACAGCATTTTCTGTCATTTAAGATTTATATGAAATTAATTTCCTACATATAGTCAAATCATCTACCCTTTCTGTTCACATGGATGATGTATGTGTGAAGTTGATTAGTCTGTAAAAAATATGTCCTGCAATAATATCAAGCTGCTGATAGTGGTTTAATCCAAATTCTGGAGGATGCCTTGAATAGATCAGAAATTAGGAATGGCTCTTGATACACTCAGGAGACTGCATATCAATTTATAAAGATGATACATATTCTAAAGAAACTAAAATAAATTAGCCCAAGCATTTTTAGCTGATGGGGTTAGGAGGCAAACTCATTAGCACATTGATAAGATATTTGCTTATTTGCACAGTAGCCTTGTGTTGCTGAACAAACTTCCAGAGTATCCCCTGGTTCATTTCTCTGGCTTTGTCACTGGTGCCACACGTATGGGCTCCAATATTGCCCCAGTTATTCAGCACTGGTGAGTAATCTGTGTGCCCAGTAGCCACTCACTCATGCAAGAAAATCAAATGGTTCAGAGTCTTTGATCTCACTGCATTTCACTGCTCCTGCAATTTATAGGGCTGATAATTGAAAGTGGTACAGGTTCCCCAAGTTAAATTCTCGGCTCATTTTCTAATGTGCTTTGATAAATGAAGTAGGTTGGTAAGCATAATTACAGTCCTGGATTTCTGTATTTTTCTCTCTCGCTAGCTTTAGGATTATATTTAGATATAGTGGCAGTACAATTTTAAAAAGAGCTTTTCCTCAACTACCATATGCTGAGTATCTCCCAAAGCTCAAGTCTTTTAGGTACAAACTCTTAGAGAGCATACAAGTTTCTGACAGACAACCACCTGTCATGTATATGAACGTATTCTTTATAAATTGCTTGCCCTTTCTATGATTATAGAAAGGAAACTTTAATAATCAGTAGTTCCAACCTTTCCTGAAATTTCCTGCATCTACATTACCAAATGTGCCAGGTAGCAATTCCTGGCTCTTTGGGCCCGAGACATTACTAGAATATTTTGTGTTTCAAAATGAGCTATTTGGAGAGGAAAGGGTGAGACCCGTGCTGCAGCCCCCTGGAGCAGTGCCCCAGAGCAGGATGCCAAAAGCACGCACTGCTAGCCCTGCAGCCTGTCCTCAGGGCATGTGCTTGTCTTTGTGGCTCAGAGCCTGCTGGCACCCTGTCAGGGGCCTGGCCAGGGCTGGAGGAGCCTGCTCCGTTACCATCTAGCTCGTGCTCTCTGCCTGGAGCGAGCCCTGCAGCAAATGAGCGTGCCAGCCGTCCCTGGGTTCCTCCCGGAGCAGCAGGAGGGACTCCAGCAGCCCGGAGCCTGGCCAGCCCGGGGAGAGCGGCAGCAGGAACAACCAGCGCCGGGCGGGGCAGCGCCTTGCTGGGGCTCCAGGACAGCTGCCACGGGCTCTTGCCACCCACCGGGGGCTAAAAGTGTTTCCATGGTGGAACAGATGATAAAATCTCACCCACATCACAGTTTCCATGACTATATGAGCTTGCAGAGGGGCTTATCCTCACGTGTGAGTTGTAAAGAGCAAGCTTTTTGTCACCCTCTGTGTAAGATCCTGGTTTAATACAACAATTCTTATGGCAAGACAGTTTAATCTCTTTTCTTCCTGTAGTGGGATTCTCCATTGCACATTTGTTAAGTTCAGGGGGAAAAGAAGAGAATTGCTGGAGTGCTGGGGCTCTGAAAAGATGCTATAAGCATCAGAGATCTGCCTTCCAAGCACTAAACAGGCACCACACCCTTTTTTTTTTTTGGACAGCTCTTTCATCCTGCCACTTTCACAAATATTAAGAGCAATTAAAATAACAAAAAAAAAACCACTGACTCCTACACACCTGTGTTTTAAACTGCTGCTTAATATTTACTTAATTTTCATAACAGTATTTAGTGCATTCTCTTCTTTAAATGGATCTGTAACCATAGCAACAACATCATCATCTCATAACTTGTTCTTTAAAGTCACACTCTGGAAACAGCACATTGTTCCAACTTGTAGGGTTTACTCTGATGCTTTGGCTGTCAACGGGACTGCACCTACTTGGCTGGTGGAGGATTTAAGTAGCCCCTTCCAAACAAAGCACTTTTCTTATGCCACTAAATGCCACCACCACGTTTGTTAAGGCCACTGCATTATTCCCAAGAGGAGGAAACTAAGGCACAAGTATATGAGCTGGGTTGTCTGCTGTCAGACAGAATTTCTGGGCAAAAAGAGACACCAGAACACATTTATCTACACTTCTAGGCAAAACACTCACTGGTCACCCACTAAGCAATGAGGTGTCCTCTAGATCTTAAGTGGGGAAAAAAAAAAAAAAGAGGGAAAAAAAACCCGAAACGATAAAAAAATTAAGGTTTTCTCCATTCAATATCAGGCTGAAGCACAGTAATTCCAGAGGTCTGAGTGCAATGCAGTTTGGGTAAAAATTCATTCCAGCATCTAGGTCATTGGCCATAAAACACACTCAGAAATCTAATGTGGGATTTCTTTTGCTTACACTGCTATTTGTTTACTGTAACTGTTAAATTTCAAATTTATGCTGATTCCAGAGCAGAACATGACCTCTTGTTTTCATACAAACATCCACCACATGAAAAAAAGAAAGTAGCAGTAAAAATATCCAAATGAAGCCAGATAGTTTCTCAACAGCATGAATTTCTTAGTTTGTTGTAAGGCATCTCTGAGGGCTGCAATTGTGCTGCTTTTTGTGTAATATGACATTTTTTTGCCCTTCCCTTTTTATTGCTATTCCCATTAGAACAGAGCAGTAAACATTTTTAACGATGATATGTTTTCACCAATTATTCAACAAAAATAGAGAATGTCAAGTCAGGGGAAATAAGGCACGAAGTTCTGCAGGCAGAGTTCATACAAAGCACCAGAGGCTTGAGAGCAGCTGCTGAAGGCCATTGTGCAAAATTTCACTTTGAAGAAGGTACACTTCTGTTCAATAGGCTAAAACACTTCTAAAGAGACCATTCAGAGGCTTTTGTGTAAATCCTTTACATTCCCACTGTGAAAACAATTTCATGTAAAAATAACTAGGTGACTGAAACGCCACAAATACTCACATGACTGGAGTTTGGACCTGAGAACAGGGAAATAGAGCTGAGATAACCATTGCAAAGGCTGCAGGCTGTCCTTGGCTGCCTTTGCTTTGGAAGCAGAGACAATGTGGGATGAGCTGACCATGGCCCCTGTTCCTGCCCTCTGCAGCACTGGGGGACAGGAAGGAGAGAAACGGTGAGTGAGCTTAAGAAAGGAATGGTGGGAGGAAGGTGTTCCTCGTTATCCTATTGGGTTGGTAATAAAATAAGGAAATTACCCCAAGCTGAGTCTGCCCGTGACTCCAGCATGGTGAGTGGTCTCTATCTGCTCTCAGGGACTTTTTATTACATTTTTTCTCCTTTGTCCAGCTGAGCAGGGCAGTGACAGAGTGGTTTTGGTGGGCACCCAGCCAGGACCAACCCACCACACCACCTTAGTAAATCTCTTCCTTTCATACAATAAATCCTCCTTTATTTCCATTGCTTTTAATGAGACTCGAGGAGCTGTTTATATTTTCTTGTTCCCAGATTTAGAAAGCAGCACAATGATGTCATTTTTATACCAGCATACCTTCTGGCCATGCTGACCATGAGCTCTCAAATGCCATTTCTGATGACTCATGCATATAACTGGTTATTCTCTTGCCTCCCTTTTCCTTTGATGCTCTGCCCTTTCAACTTTGTGATTTCTCTGCTTTCCTGAGCCACTCTGTGTCCTTGTCTGACCCTCCCTGTCTCCAACCTCTCTGACTCTCATATTAGGCAACCTGCTTTCCATCATTTTTATTTTCAATTTCTTTATTTCTGCTTCTATTTGTGTACGCAGTTTGTCAGACTGCTTTAGAGGAAAGTTAGTTTTCTTTACTGACAAGAAGCACAGTTTTAGAGCTGGGATGCCATGGTATTTGTGAGTGCTGAATAATAAAATAAGATTACAAAGGACCATACCATGTGATTGAGAAACATCATCCAAGTGCCATGGAATGGAAAGAAGCTTTATGAAATTTGCCCTCTCCTTTTTTAATTTTTATTTTTCCAATTTAAATAAACTGTAAAAAGGAATCCCATTTAATTGAGGACTGATATCACAGTCAATAAGGAGTAATGCACTCCAGCAGTATCACAGAGCTGTTCTGCAGAAGAATGGGTCACTCTGTTTTTAGTTTTCATCTGCTGAGGGCTGGGAAATGGGAGTTCTCAGAAACAGCCCTAGCTCTCTCCAGCTCTTCTCTGTGGTCCTTGTCCCCCAAGATCAGACAATTGCCCCCAGCTTTGTGTCCAGCTTGTTTCTGCCTTGTCTCTGTGGCCTCCACACTTCCACATCTCAGGGCTTGCTGGGGACTCTCCTTCCTTATTCTCTGCCCTATTCCTTCCCCCCTGCTCCTGCTACAAGTTCTCTGGGACCCTGTGCTGCACCAGGTCAGGGTAACTCACTGCAGCTCCTTTCCTTGCACCACTTTTCAGCCTCCTCACCCATCTCTGGCAGAGCCACTTTCACAAGCATTCACACTCTGCATTTCACTTTCCCAATCAGCATAACTGGAAGAAAGTGTTTGTCATTATCCTTGTTCACTGGCATAGCTGGGTCACGCAGCTCAGCCTGTACTTCCCATCCAGACCCAGGGACATATCTATCTAGTATGGCAAATTCTAGCACTTTCAGTAAAAGCTTGTCAGATAGTGCCTGGCAATCTTAATAATAACCGTAATAACTTAAATAATAACAATACCTCCAGTAGTCACTTATAATATATGTGTTTTCCTTGATTGTTATGGAAGATTTCCCTGTAATACTCCTTTGAAATTATGTTATCTTTTCTCTCTATGAGTAAATTATAATTGACACTACAATTTATCATTTGAGAAAAACACTGTAACCTTTCATTTTTTAAGAGCTCCTTTTATTCAGATCACACAATGGGACAGACTCTACCCAACAGAAAAGATCACATAGTGTAGTTTGTCTTTCAAGGTCAGCTGGGCTATGGTGACACAACAAGATTTGCCCGATCACTGAGAGACTCATGTCATACCTCTGTTAAAAGATGCTAAATTTCATTCTTATATGTTCTTCTGTTTCAACCAGCATCTCCTTTCCCTGTACCCTGCTTTCCAAACCAAACAGAAAATTGTAGAAGGAAACAGTTCCCAACTGTTGTTCACTATCTCAGAGAAAAAAAAAGTGAAGAGTGAATGCAAAATTAAAAACCCCAAATATATACAGCACCCATTACTGTCATTAAATATAGGTGGCTTGTGGCTCTAGGTTTTTGGGGGACTGACCAGAAAACTGTTAGTGTGTAATCCATTATATTAGTGGAGGCAATAACTTTTAATATTTCATGCAGCTTAGGAGAGAGTTTCCCAGAAGTGTGCAGGAATCCAGAGGCTGTGTTTACATTATCATTACCCCATTGCTTAGATTACTGGAAGGGAAATAACAATAACTTCAATACCAGTAGTGTAATATAGGATTTTTTTTATCTTTAGTTTACCCAGAAGATTGGCAAAAGTATCTTCATAACAGTGGTATTATCCAGCTTTACTAATGTGCAACCAAAGCCTTAGAGAATATATACCAAATGCCATAATGACTTTCCTTTCTTTTCTTCAGACATTCTTAGCCATAAAATCTCTTACATAGTTTCCCAAACCAAATTAATATTGCACTGTAATACTGAGCATGACATCGATGTTTTCCCAGAGTAAGTCTAATTTAGCAGGCAATGTGTAGAAAAGTTTTGAGCTCTTCCTATAGGACATTTTGCTGAAATTACTCCACATAAATCAAAGAGAAGATACCAAAATAACTTGAATGAGTCTTCTGCTTTCTCAATGTTTGCATGTTGGGCATAACTGAATCGCTGCCTAGTGTGCCCTGGAGAGTTATGAAATCCAAAAAAGGAAGCCTTCCCTGTTGAAACAGCAGAGTGTTATTCATTAAAATAAAACTGCATTGAGAAAAAAAGCCTTCTAATTAACATGGGGCTACTGCGAGCAGGTCTATTATTTTCCAATATTAAATAATTACTGTTTTTATTACTGTACCATTGAATACACACCATTTGCTTATTTATTGAAGAGATATAAGGGTTTTTAAACTTTCATTAATATGGTTTGATGTAGCAGAGAATTGCTTTACTGGAACAAACTACTCCAAACCTCTTATTTTTCTCACCCGCTCTTAAAAGAATGAGAGGTGAAGAGCCCAATGAAGCTGAACGTGCTGTGTCTTCTCATATGCACATTTATCATTAATGTGACATTACTGTGTTGCTCCTGCCATTGTTTCATATTTCTGGTGCAAAAAGAAATTAATTCCTGAGCTATATTTCCCTGTATAGCTCTCTGGAGTTGGAAATTTCATTTGGAAACCTGTCTTCAAATCATGCTCACCAGGAATCTCAGGTTCTGTGGTACCCACATCCACTGACACAACTCTGTGCCCTGTGAAAACGTTCTAAAAAATGGCACAACAAAGAAAACATGTATTTCAGCACAGCCTGAGAAAGGCAGAGATTTTTAGAACTGTGTTTGAATATCCTCTGGTGCCAAAAGGGAATGATGCCCCATTTCTACTTGTTGTGTAGAAAATGTTTGATTGTTTTTAATAACTGTGTGTCAGTTTTCATTGAACAAAAAATACCAGAACAATTGCATGGACTATGGTCAGTGTCCAGACAGCTTTTGGCACTCTTCTCTGGACTAGGATATTTTGCCACAATTGGGTTTGCTAATCAACCTAGCAGCTACCTGAAATTCTGTTTACAAGATACAGAATATTTGGACTTGTTGAACTGTGCAGTCACAATAGCAGCATCAAGTAACATCTACAGTGTAATTTTTTATGAGGGTTTTTGAATTTTTGTCCACAAGATGCTTTTTAAAACCTTACCTGTAGTTAATAAATAACTGTATAAAAATAACAAAGCCAACTAACCTAATACAGCCATTAGGTTCCTTTGAATGGAGTGCCATGAGCTGGGAAAGATTTTAAAGGGATTATGGGCTGAAGATAAGAATTCCTATCTGACAGATCCCTCTGGGGGTCATGCAAGGGAAACAGAGAAGAAGCCATGTGGCCAAAAGATGATCCCCTAACAAACAAGTAGAGGGTATGTGGGTCAGAGGAAGGGGAGAGAAGGAAGGCAAAATTGAAGAAGCTCAGTTCTGCCATAGGACTGAGATGCTGATGCAAACAAGTACTGTGTCCCTGCATGCAGCCATGTCCCAGTCCTTCAGCTTTCTGATTTGCTTCTATCTGAGCTCCATTTCCAGATGCTTTGGTGCTGTGCCTGCTTGTATGGCCAGAAAATGCTGGGAATTAAACTGAAAATGATCCCTCTGGTACCCACGATGTGTCACACAGGGCTCAGCTGGGAGAGGAGGGACAAAGTGGCTTCACTCCCTATCAGATGAAAAGTCTCACATGAAGTACGGATCCCTCTGGGGCAATTATCCCAGAAAACACGAGATATTTTCATCAGAAAATCCCAAGCTGATGTTAGTGCTCTGACCACTCTCATGAAGAAGGAGCTGCCCCAGGAGTAAAATGTCATTGAGGGAGAACTATCAGCATTATAGCTCTGGGGAGAGGCTGCAGATACGGCACAGACAGACTGAGGATTGTTCCAACTGCACAGATTTGGATAGCACAGGAAGAAACAGCTTTTACCAATAAAGCTTTGAGCTTATAGGAAAAGAAAAAAAATATTACAGTCCCCAGCTCCTGAGATTGTAACAAATGTGAATTCTGTGTGAAGACCTCAAATGCACTTAAATAATTCCTAAGTTAATTCTGTGAACAAGCCCAGCTGAAGTTAGGAGGCTTGAGAGAATGAAAATGTTCATGTTTTTTGATTTTCTTCTCACTTCCTGTGAATTTATATGGGCTGAAGGAGAACAGTTGAAGCGAGACAGGTTCCACAGAATAACTGGACTGAAGGTTGGAGTGTTTTCTGGCTCAAAGGACTCAGAAAATAACAATGTTCATTTATAGAACAGCTTCCAAACAGAAAAAGAAAACACTGAAGAAAAGGAAAAAATACAACAGGTCTGAGGTGAAGTGGTATATGAAAATTATATTTACTATTTAGGTAACCTATATGCTTTTATAATATTTTCTGTTCCTCTGATTTTTTTCCTTTGTCACCACTGTGCCTGTTTGTTTTGATGTATGATTTTTTCCCCAACCTGTAACACCCTGGATCAGCTGTCCTCTATGTAAATGATGCTTTGGCCATCACTCCTAGCACTCTATTACTAAGAAGGAAAGATAACTGCAGAAGTGTTTCCTTGCTACACTTTCCAACCAAGCCTACACTAGTCTGTAAGAAAAAAGGATGCACCAAAAAGTGAGTGAGGAGTGAAGGCAGAAAAGAAAGACAGAGAAAGAAGTACCTAAATTGCTGAGGGAATCCTAGTTTTCCTGGTAATTGCACAGAATTTTTGTCCAGACCAAAAGGATCACCAGCTATTCAAGGTATGACAACTCAATAACCCCAAAGGATATTGATGAATATGACCAGAAACACAGAATGTTAGTTGTTCTTATTTTTTTTTTTTTCTTCTCATTCAGGATGATGTTCAAAACCCCTGGAGTACTTTCTAATTTTCCCTTTCCTCCCCACCACCCTTCATTTCGTTTTCATTTGCTGTCATGCTGAGATCTATTTACAGTATCTAATATAAAGTTACAACATGATCCAACTGAAAGTAAATTTTTGGTGCAAATAAATAATACAGAAAACCCCAAACTTTATTATTGTTGCTATTATAAAAAGAAAATATATTTCTCGTTTAAAATATATTTTCTCTTACACTCAAAATATTATTCCTATTGGGAAATCAGACTTCTGTAGCCATAATCCCCAAATCAACTGCACAAGTTCCACTGAACTGATTACACTAAATATAGATTATTTCATAAGATGCTGCAGGTTTTCGGATCTATTATCATTGTTACATGCTGGTTGTATGTAATATATCAACAGTTTTGCAAAACTGAGTTGGTCTCTGAGTTGTTGTCCTTTTCCAAAGCCTCTGCTTGTGCAAGTATTGCTAATTTCCATTTCTAACTCATCCAGAAAGAGTGGTTACAGCAGCTCAGTGAGAGATGGAGAGAGGGGGGGCTGTGTAAAAGGAGGTGGGTGTATAAGCTGGGATGTTGTACTTGCCCAGCACTTAGAACTCTTTCCTCATTGCTATCCTGAGTATCAGTGCTGGGAAGGAAAGTGCTGTGTTTACACTGCTGGCTGCAAACACCCCGCGTAGTGCGAACAGCAAGTGGGAAATCAGCCTAAATGGAACTCCAACCTGTCACAGCCAGGCTCTTTCTGGTGCTGACACAGCTCTTACAGCTGGCCTGGGCAGAACCTCCGTGGTAGAACATAATCAAAGGAAAAGCTGGGATGTCTGAGAGCATCCCTGTGTGCTAATGAAGCACCTCGACAGGGAGTTCTGTGCCTGAGTTCTTGTGCAGAGGAGGAGGTGACAGTGACTCCACCCTGGGAAGTTTCACTGTGCCAGCTCCACTCTGCCCACACAGACACATCTCACAAAACTTTGTTAATTAGTCCAGGCTTCACAGCTCAGCTCCTAGTGAGGCATAATTAGAGGGACTGCAGGACAAGAGGTGTGTGATGTGAATCACTGAGTCAGGTCCCAAGCGTGGAAAACTCTGAACGACATGGAAATACGACACGAAAAGTGCTACCAGGGAAATGCATTTGTATTCTAAAGACACAGCCAGGAAGGCAGAGTGGATCAGAAAATGACCATGCAGAAGAAAAGCATCACTCAAGGAAAAAGGAAGCGAAGAGGTTGTCATGATGGAACTGGAAGAGACAGCTCTCTCAGGGGCTGTGTGGAATATATTTGTGAACAAGCAGGAAGCATAAAAATGCAGTGCCATGGACAAGAACTTAGATGAAAAGTGAAGAGCCAGTGACAGGACAGATGGAGATTGTAAGAGAAGGAATTATAAAGAAAAAAAAGTATTGAAAGAGAGTAGAACTTGTGACTGTGACTATGACTTGGCTGTTGCACAAACGCTTTGCCTGAACTCACAGATGCTGGACATATGAAGAAACCATTTTAGGGCAGTATGGATCTGAAAACCAGTATTTGAATCTGAAAACCAGTGTTTGTCTCACAGAAAAGGCAGCAGCTGAAGTACTCCAGTGCTGATCCTTGGCTGCTGAAATGTCTCGTTCAAGCAGAGGCAGCTACACATCCTTAGGGGTAACTGAGGCTGCTCTAATCTGGCACCAAGAAGTGCTCAGAGTTTATTGCTACCTGTGATCTACATACAGCTCTTTTTTTTTTTTTTTGGGCATAGTTATACTCCTCAGTAAGCATAAGATGTTCTCTAGAAGAGAGAAAAAAAAATGGAACTACCGTTTAAGGAAATTAGGTTAAGGCAGAAAACACAGAAATGCCTTTTCATCTGATTGCTCAGACACTAGGAAAAAATCTTCATGGCTGAACAGGTGGAACCAATTTGCAAAATGCTTCTGAAATCACTTGCTGTATGGTAGAGTGTTACTGGTGCCAGAACACTTCAGTAGAAATTTGAGGAACAAACATGTTAAAGTAATTTCACTCATATATTATATATATACACACATACACACTCATATGACAATGACAAACAGTATTTTATGTGGAACAGGAAAAGGAGGGAAAAATTAAATCCAGAAAGATCAGGACTCTCTCTGAGGCCTAAATCTCCAGAATTTTGTGCTTGCTGACTGTAAGGCACTGAGGGGAGGATGTGATTCAGAGTACTGCTAAAACTCCTCATAGTCTGGAAGTTTCAGTAGCTAGTGTGTGGAAAAGATAGGTTGGATTATGCTGCTATTAAAGCAGCATCAATGATATATCTTCTTCTGTATCGAGATTCATTCCCTGAAGATTATCCCATACACCCATATAAATTGTGTCATGGATGGCACCAAATAGAGCAGGAACTGTGCTCTTAGAAATGGTGCACTTGGAGACAATAAGGCACACTAAATGGAGAAGGTTCATTTCTGCCTGTCTGACAGTCATTCATCCAGCAAGAAAATGGGAGGGGCGAGGGAAGGCCTGGGAAGGATGCAATTTCTCAGTTCCCCTGTAATAAGAAATTGTTCTCATCAGTTTCTGCAGGCATTCCTGAAGTTAATGACTGTAATTTCCACCATCTACCTGTGAAGAAGACAGAAAATTGGACTTTTCAGTGAAGAAGGAAAGACCCTTCCACTGTTTTTTTAGGGTATCTGCACAACAGAGATGTCCTTTACCATCAGACATTAAAAAAATTATTGCTGAAATTCCTATTGAATAGAGCTGTCTGCAGATATAGGTACAAGCTCAGTGACAGCTTCCCCAGTCAGGATAGCACACTGGAAGAGGATGAGAGGTGACCAGGAATAACCATCCCAGTTTCCAACGGTACAGGTCAACAGAAAGTGTCTTCACCCTAAGGTAAGGTGGGGGAAGCGTGGTTTCTAAGGCAGGAATGTGTTATTTGAGTTTTCACATCATCCCTGTAAACACAAGCAGTGTGGCCTTATGGAACTGTAAACCTACAGCTGAATTTCAGACACTAAAGAAAGTGGTGCAGATAGAAAATAAAGCAAATCAGCTGCCAGATTAGAATTGTGTGGATTGCTTTGTTCTGTTTTTCCTTTAGTACTTTAAATCACTGTACTTAGTATTAAAACATATCAGTTCAGGCAGCCATTAATATCCTCTGAGATTTTAAAGCAATTACATTTTAAAAAGGAATTGCAGAAGATATATAAACAGGAGTGATGTTTTAAAGAAATTAAACAAAGACCTTGATTGCAAATTCAGTCATATGGCTGAGAACAGGAATAAACCTTTGTTAAATAAAGTCTTAGTGACACGAAGAAGTAACAACCTGACATTTTATTGCATGACTTACATTTTTATTCCTAGCTACTAAATACTTGTCTGATGTTCATTTGCTACCACATTTAGAGCTGTAAGTTCCCCCAGAAAAATGGAGTGTGTTCAATGAGATGCATTACTTACTATGGATTTGGGACAACAGCAGCAGGGACTACCATGGACTGTGCTCCTAATACATATCATGTTAGGTTCCACTCGTAATTTGTAATAAATAATGACAATAAGCATTTGTAATTCTAAAGTAGGCTGAGAACAGTCCTGGTCTCTTTTCTAGTCAGATATTTTTCCATAGCAGTCCATGATAAGAAAGTATTTCACTGCAAATGAAATTGCCCAAGCTTTTTACTTTCATACTCTAGATAAAAATTGAATCTTGTTCAGCTCTGTTCCACTCTTATAAATTGCTAAACAATATGTATCACTTACTTGGGTTCAGATCTTGCTATGACCCCGAATTTAAGATAATTTTCATTTTTATGCTCTTAGAATCTTCAGGGAGGTTTGAGTGAAGCATGCAGCTTGCATTACATTCAGAGGGAAATTTGGCTGATTGCTTGGCTTGGCATGGCAAAATGCTGATTTTACAGCACAATGACAACTTGGCAGATGCCCCAATACTTCTTCCCTCACTATTTATCTAGTTTTTCATAAGACTTGTTCTCAGTTGTATTTTCCCAATGATTATTTCTACGTTTGAGGATCCCGTAGGCCTTATTTAATTTGACATTATAGTCTGCACCAAAACACAAGTCCAAAGATCTGCTGAAGCAAATGAAGCAAATGATGAGGATCATGAGGCACAAAGACTCTAAGAATATAAACATTTATATCACTAGCACATATACTTTCCTGACCTTAATCCTTACAGAATGGCTTCACTTTTTGACATGTTACAGCAATTCTTTAGTTTGTAGTTCAGGAAGCTCATGCAAAATTGAGGATGAGAAGATGGAGGATCATTCCAGCTAACCTTTGTGTTCAGTAAAAAACCAATATTAAATTCAAATATTACATAAAATATTAAAACCTACTCAGAATAAATAGTAGAACACACTGCTGTGAAATGACTGACTTTCCAGAAAAAGACGTAGCCAGCCATATGCAATTTGCATTGCAAAAAGCATGGAATTAGACAGAGGAGGTAATCTGATTTGTTTTCTCAGCTCAAACTGTAATACAATATCAAAGAACAGTATGGCAATTATTTAACTTTGTGGATGAGTAATATACCTTGAATTCTACATAGTTAAATCTGATTAAAAAACATGTTCCTGAATTTCCCGAACAAATAACAAGAATTAAAAAAAAATATTCTTTGGGTTTATCAAAGAATGCCTTGTTTGAAAGAAAGTTCCTCAAAAATCATTAAGACTATTTCTTGCTCTTGTTGTTATATTACATTAGAGGTTTTAAATTACAACTTCTATTACTTTCAACATTTTTGAGGCTACTAAATAAAAGCTTTCTCCGCCAGAAATATAAATTACCATAATGCTTACTTTTGACTAGAGAGGAATAGAATTAAGAACCTCAGAGTTGTCTGCCTAAGAGTTCTGATTCTTTCTCAGTTGCTGGTGGGTATCTGCTGAATTTTCCAATCCAGAACCTCACCTTGCCTAAGTGAATTCAATGAGAGATTTATTGTTGATTCCTAAGAGTTCTGTTGATAACTTTAAGGAAAAGAAAAACTACAAATTATTGTTTTTCTGAGCTGGGCTAGCCAGAACAGGAAGCTGAAATTACAGCCTCAGTGGAGTCCTATTTCCAGTTCTGTAAGAAGAGAAAAAGGTGACCAGGAAAATGAGAGCAGCTGTAGTCACCAATATTGGTATTTATCATATAATTAATAATAAATCTAAAAGTTTATCCTTTAGTCCAGTCTCAACACAACTAATTCCTAACTCTACAGATCTTAATTCTGCAGAAACCAGGCTAAGGTGTAGCAATATTGTAAGGCAATCCTCTCACATCTCTGTGTTTGCAACAGAGACATGTCCTTCCTGGTGAACTAGAAATAATTCATGACTGCACACAGTGCTAGAAATTTCAAAGTTCAGGCATATACTTAGGAGACTTAGAAGCCTGGCAGATAAGGTGAAAAATTCAGATTTTTTTTTTTGTTTTGTTTGTTTGCTTGTTTTATTTTTGTTAAATTACTGTGAAGTTTTCTTTACTTTAAAGACCAAGCAAAGCCAAACTTGAAGAATAACATATGGGCAATCACATTCTTTGTTGTAGATTTCACATTAACATTTAATAAAGGGGAAAAAATCAGCTAGTAGTCCTGCACTTCTCTCCTTTACACCATATATCACATAGAGAAAAGCTAGAGTGAAAGAAAATAAAATTAACTACAGGGGGAAAAAATGGAATTACAATTACCTGTATTTGAAGTTAGCCTCCCCTTGTGTATATTAATTTTTCTACAGTCTAATTACACGATCACATATTAATTTCTTCTCTAGACTCCAGTTCAGTCATGCATAGAATGGATGGTTGCCTAAGGATTTTTCAGCATTTGGTTCAGTGCACAGCCCCAGGCCTCACATAGATTCAAACCATGTTCTGAAAACAAAATTTTTTCACTCCCACATGGACTTTTTTACCTACATTGCAATATCAAAGTGCCTAACCAGCATTAATTAAACTAGTTCCTGCCACTTTTGAGATTTAAATGGCCTTTATGGCTTCTTATTTACAAAGGGAAATTGAGCCACAGCAACTTCTGCCTGTGGCAAGGAGCGCAGAAAATGTCAGCCAAAATGGTTTAAGTCAGGTGATGTCATAAGTTGCTAATTAGAGGATCTAAGCATAGAAAACACCAGCAATTTTGTAAGTGAAATTGTGCTCTGCACTCTCCAATGTATTTCCATAATTTTTTATATCTACTTCCAGCATTCCAGGATATATCAATAGTAAGGACACTTTGGACCAGAATTTCAGGAGCAATTATATAGTGCCTGCTTATAAAGTATTGGAGTAATAGGATCAATGCCTAAAGCTGCTACAGCTTGTTTATTTGTGAGCTGTGATCTCACAAACTCAACAGGGTCATTTTAGGCAAATCTTCAGAGTAACTTCAGGAGACGTTTCCAAGGAAATGTGAGATGCCACGGGGGATTGTAGGAGCATGCTCATTCCTCAGTGAGTGATGCATAAAGCTTCAACATGCTGAGCATCTTCACCTCCCCGAGAATTTTCCAAGAGAAAATGTTCAGAACATGGCTTTCATATTGGGCTTGTGGTGGTCACATCTCTGCACAGTTCACAAAGACCCCAAATGACTGTGCCACAAAGCGTGCCACATGCTACAACCACCAAAATAAATGAATGTACTGATTTATCTGACTAATTTATAATTTGCCAGGCAGGAAGCCATTTCCCTGTATATTTGAAGTTATGATAATGTAGGTGTGAGGAGACACACTGCTGCCCACTGGAGCTGACAGCAGTGATCACAGCTTTCTTTCAGAAGCAGAATAGATTTAAAACCGTTCAGAACAAAGTTCCCAAACCCCCAAGGTTGAGCAGACACTTCCAGAAGTAAGTATGTGTACAGGAGCTGGTGCAAGTCAGGAGCTGGTTGCATTTTGAGTGTGACACTCACTTTTCAGGGGTCACTTACTGTTACCTTTGCATTCCCGACACCTAGATCAGGGAAATAGGATTGCACAAGCCTTCTGTGAAGCTTAATATAAAGAAAATGCTTTGAAAAGGCAGAGAGAAAAGTATCATAAAAATATCATAAATACTGAAAATTATAAGATGCTGATGATGGTTGTGTTCTTATCCCTGGGTAAGAATGATGAGTTTGTTCATTTTCCTTGTATTGTTTCAATTTCTCACAATATGTATGAAACACGTTTTACCCATGGAGGATCTTGGATTTTTATTTACTATAAGGCATTTTATTTCTGCGTTTTAAAAGAATGGTGTATTTATTTACCTGCATGGAAATTTACTATTTTACTGAGGTGCCCAAAGCCTTTGGTAATTGAAGTTGTAGGGTAACAATTACGGTGTTATTTGTAAAGTAGCTTATTGATAAGTAAACTAAAGAATTCTAGCATTCTCTGCCTTGAACCTAGAGCAAACAAAATTTTGTTTTCCTGGGTTTTAAACTTAAATCTTTCTCCGTGGTCTTACCGTAAATCTCACGTACCTTATTAATAACACTGGCCTGAATTAGTAGGATAAAAGCAGTTGTACAGCTTATCTCCTGCTACACTGTTGTTATTTAGCATTGCCCCACTGCTGCTCATACCTGTTTCTGTGCCTGGGGCAGGACCTACACAGAACACAAGGATCCCTCTT
>JANRGV010000073.1:67225813-67272805 GCA_024734035.1 Alethe castanea
GTGTTGCTCACTTTATGGCTGATTTTATTTTTGCCAGACTGGAAGAACAAGAAATTCATGCCCAGGACCTCTCTCCCCAATGTCTGAGTGTTGCAGTTGTATAATACAGAGCATATATAAACTAACAACCTGCAGGAGTCAGGATAACACCCCACACCTGGAAAAAGTTACAATGCCTACAATATCCAAATAATACAGGTAGTCTTCTGCTGATGGGTTAAAAGAAAAGTACTTGAGAATTTTAAGATTAAAATTAAAGATGTCTCAGCCATCCCTGCAAATATTGTCTCCCAAAAGAGACTATCCTCCACCTCTGACTTTTTGACTAAAAGTGCTTCTCAGGAAAATTCTGTGGTATCAGTGATAACCCGAGGAGATTCTGGCCCCCTGCACCTTTGCTTCCTCTTTGGAAAGGTGTATTTAACTCCAAAAAATTAAATGAAAAACTTTGAATTGCCCCTATTAAGAAACATAGACAAATCATTCCAAGATGAGAGGTAATCCAGTCAACCGAGGTTGGAGCCTGCAATTAGGGAAGCTGTTTTCTGGTAGCTGTAATACAGCTCCTGTGCATGATTTAGCTCCTTAAAGAGCATTATGGGCTGAGCAGGACCAGCTCTACCTGCACTTAAATCTCTGGATCAGTCTGAACGTGAGTCAGGGCTTTGTGCTTAGAACATTAAAGCAATCCTCCCTGGGGCATATTCCAAACTACAAGGAGCTGTGCGCAGTTTCAATTTTATTCAATATTATTTATCTTACTTTATTTTATTATTAGATCTGTGTTAACTCAGGGTCTCTTGGGTGTGTGTGTGCTTTTGCTGATTATTTCATTGCCATGCCATGGGCTGATAGCATGCTCTGAGTGCTGGATATCTAATCCCATTGGGGGATTTGATCATGCACATGTCAATGACCTGGCAGAGTATTTATGCTAATAGTTGCCAATAATGGATCAGGGCTTACGTTTTCCGTGTGTGCCAAAGGTTCTCTGTGTTTTACAGCACAGCAAATTGTCTGCCTCTCCCTTGATCTGTGTATGCCTGATCCCAAGTGCTCAGCTTTTCTCTGGGAATAGAACAGTTCTTGTTGCTGTGACAATGGAACTCCACAAATTAAACATTTCAAGCAAAGCTTATACATACATATATATATATTTATATATATAAAACAATAATGCAAAAACCCCCGTAACTTCTCTATTGAACAGAAAACAAGATGTCCCCATGTAGGAAAACCCAGATGACATTTTAAGTGACCAACAGTTCAGCATTTTTGTTTCATGTGCTATTTTATATGCTGTAACATATGTCTACAGAATTTGAATCAGTTATATCATCTAAAACAACATAAGGATATCAAAACCATACCTGTTTCACAATGCACCTTTCTGGGACTGCTCCTGCATTTCATTTAAGGATAATACAATATATATAAATGCAGCTGGGTTTTTGGTCTTCCACGTGTTATATTTTGCATGACTTGTTGTACCTCAACTGATTCATCCCAGGTTCATTAATCTATAGCTTTAAAAAGAACCTTTTGGACTACTAAATCCTATTTTTCTAGTACGCCAGGGGACCTGACTTTTGTAGGTGTTCTTAAATTTAATTTTCCTGTCACGATACAAAAGTATTGCAGAAGAAAAATCAGTATATAGCAGAAAAATCTAGAAACCATGACCTTTCTCTTGTTATGAAAGCTGAAATGTGTGACTGAACACATCTCTTTAATCAGCTGAACAGAAAAAGATGAGATATGAACAAGTGGAAAATAGGAAAGACCAGACTGGATTTCCAAAAGCTGGGATATGCACCCAGAAAGAATTGCTGCGAACATGACTGAGTGCAGAACTAATGTAGGCTCTTAACAGATTTGCAGAACGTGTGTGCAAATCCTATTTTTGGATTAAATGAGTCATGTTAACTACACACAAGCCAAGTAACTCTCTGAGTACAATAGAAATAAGTTAAATGCAAATATGTCCTTCAAAGAGTGTTGGGTATAGGCATTATTAATTTTAACTTTTTTTTTTTAACAAGCCAATGACCTGCTGGTAGAACTGACACAAAACTTGGTCAGGCTTCTACCAGCCACTCAGTGAGGGCCACAGCAGTTCAGAATTTAAGCTACCATCATCTTCCTCCAGAAGAAAGGAAAGAATGAGGTGACATTGCCCAAATAATATTAGTCAGGAGGGAAAAACTCTCTCCCACCTGGAAGGTTCAGTGGCCTCTGCCAGGAACCAGCCTCCAGTCCTTCACAGGAGGATCTGCTCCCTGTGTCAGCTCTTTCCCCTTTCTATGCCTTTCTGTACTGAACTTGAAGCTGCAAAAGTCTTGAAAGACATTGCAGCTGGAGGTTACATGTCTTCCTCAAGATGCCTCTTCAGTAGACCCAAAAACTTAAATAACTGCCTGGAGATTAGTAGTTAAGGTGCCTACCACAGCTCCACAATTACTTTTTGATTCAAATATTTCCACTTGTCTCTTGGACCTAATAATATTTCATCATGTTTCAATTGCTTTGATATCCTGCATTTACAAATGTGCCTCCCTCAGTCATTATCCTGCTACAGAGAACCAGACAATCAGGTGTGCATTGGGATGGCCAGTGTGTGATTCTGGGGCTAGACTGATGGAGCACAAGGCAGAAACCATCAGCTTTACTCCTCAGAAAGAGAGAGCTGTTGGATCTGGCTCTATTTTCTTTAGCATGCAACTGGCCCAGTTTTAAACTCTATTTCAGATACAGCAGACTAACAGGATTGACTCAGCTTTGTGCTAACATTCCTACATAAACCAACCCCATCAAAATTAACTTCAAGACTTCCTGGCAACAAGAAATTGCAGTTTCCTTACTGCAAGAGATATTTGGCTTAGTTACATTCTGAAGTGATCACAAATCCTCAGTCTATCCATTTCCTAAACTTATCCCTACTTCTAGTTTTATTCATATCACAGTGAGTAATTTTCACTCCACAACAAACAGAGCCCTGCAGAGTTACAGAGAAGGGGTTAAACAAGGCAAGGCAAGCTTGAGAACTGGTGCCAGTAAAAGCAAGTGGTTTTTCCTCTTTAGTTGTAGTGGGGAGTGGAAGGCTGTAGGGACCTAACCACCACCACATAATGGAGTGTTCCTGGAGCTTTTGGGCAGCCCTGGCATGAAGCTGTGGCTAGCCTTAGGATTCCTAAGGGTACCTTTGGAGAGAAGGCGTTTGGAGGGTTAAAACAAGGGTTAAAACCAGCGTTAGGATTAGGGCTGCAGCTAAACCCAGAAGCTATGTTTGGTGTTAAACATCAGAAAAACAGTGAGATTAGGGAGGAAGGCACTGCTGGCAGATATTGTCTTACATTTTGCTGTAGGAGAGGATCATATTCTCTGATATGGTATTAGGAATAAAGATAAGGGTAAGGTACAGGCTAAAGAAACTAGGATTTACAAAACCTGCTCCAAAGCATCTGTGAGCCACACTCCTCATGCTCCCAGCTGTCTTTACTGTGTGTGCTTTATGGTAGCTCACCTTTCTGTCTCCAGGAATAATCCTTGAATCCTGCTCTTTTCCTTATAACTCAGTCCTTCTGAGGACTGTATTGGATCACCACATACAGAACCCTCTACACCTGCAGAAGACACAACAATACAGCGTTTTTATTCTGTGAATAGTGTTGAAGCATTAAATAGCATCTTTAGTCAACCCATTGCCAGGATATTTTGGAAGTTTCCGCCAAAAATAAATGCTGCTTCTTGCCAATGGTATCACCTCCACATCCCCAGCCATGTTTTCAGGATGAAGAGGAAGCTGTTTGTTCCTCCAAAAGGAGTCACAGGCTACTTTAATAAAAGTACAGGTGATGTGTTGTAGGCAAAACTTTAGCAATTGCAGTCTGTCTGAAATCCTCTGCTGAGCTGCTCACTCTCCAGCACAGCATTGCACTCTCATTCAGAGACCACAAGGGTATTTTACTTTGCAGAGAATGATGCAATTCCAAATTATGACTGTGATTTATGATAAAATACACAGTGTGCATGGGATATTTATGTAAGTGAACTGTACCATTCCAATTAACTGTTGGCTTTGTGGATTTAGGCAATAGTTTAAAGGTCCATCAGCTTCACCAGATAAAAGCTTTATCCTCTCACTGTTTCTTTGTGATTGAATCTCTGTTGTATAATCAATCAAGTCTCTCATTTGTTAAACCATTTTATAGCCTGTGATAGAATGTGAGAGTAAAACCAAGAAATACATAAATGCTGCCATTATATTTTCAGGCTAAAGCTACTAGAAAATGGAAACATTAATTTTTGGGAAATACATTTTTTTTGTTCATAAAACAGACATAAATCAGGCAGGGAAAAAGAAAATAGGATTAAACAGATTCCTGTAAATTTGATATATAAAGTTTTCAGTTAGAGTTTTCTGTGCCTAAACCCTGTTTGGTGATTCTGTATTTTGTGAAATATTTCAACAAGCAGAATTCATGAGCAGATCTTAGCACTGGTATTCAAGACCTTACTCTGTTTCAGAAAATCACCCATATACATTTGCTACCTGGTGACTGGAATCTGAAGTTCCCTGAGCAATATCCAGACACCACTTTACACATCATTAAAAAGCATTTTTACTTTTCCAAAAAGCAGGAAATCAAATATGCAAAACCCAAACATGGGAACAATCAGAGCACTTGGAGATATTTGAACACTTGTGAGAAAACACCCACAAAAGAGTCGTTTACATTTATTATTCCTGATGTGGTCTGCAATCAGAACATCAGTCAAGGATTCATTCTGTCACAACATTTAGTGTCAAAAAGATAATGATTACCTATAGCTAACAGCTAGAGAGACAGCATCGGTGTACTTAAGTGACTTCTATGAAAATTCAGTGCAGTAGCTTAATTTTTTTTTTTAACCTTTGCCCACAGCAATGGATTGTACCAGATCAGCAGGTGAAATGAGGTAAAAAATATATGTTAAAAATACCAACCAGGCGCTGCAAAACCAACCAGCAATTTTGTTCATTGCCTTGCCCCTGCTAGTCCTTGGCTCAGCTGTGTGATTCACACCAGTTTATCCCATACCAACAAATTCCTTGCATTTAGTCCCCCAGTTTCAAAATCTTCTGAAAAGAAAGGATAAAAAAACCCCCTTCCCTGAATGTCTTTTTACTTCTTTGTAGGGGACACCTACCTGAACAATTCCCAGCAGGAACTGATAACAGCACATGCAGTTATCCAGCTCCTTGCTTCCTTGCTTTTGGAGGATTCCTGTAACAAACATAGAACAGACTCCTTTAAAGATATAAGAGCCTTACTTTTAGCCATAAAACCTTGTTACTAAAGCACATGCTGAACCATGTCATTCCAACAGGATTCACAATGGCTTCACTCCATGCATTTACATACCCACAACCTGAGAATTTAGAAAAGGGAAAGGGAAAAAAATCAGTATTTTCTAAGTAGTTTGTCTCACCCTGACCTGAGGTTTGTAGAACCACTGCTTGTTCTCCCCTGACACGACCTCTCACTTCTACACTTACAACATCACAGCCACTAAAAAATTAAGTGTGGTGGCAATGATGGGCAGAGGAAAATTACAAATTACTTGTTATTGACAGCTAGCAGAGAACAAGAGACCAGGCTGAATAAAATTGGTGTGATGAGGGAAAAGATGCATTGTAACATTTCTGGGCAGATAAATAATGGCCTGAGGGCAACAGCCACATGGTACACTTGTTGTTGTAGTCACTGATTTCTCAATATTAATCTACATTTTGCAATTTGACTGTCAAAATGAATATGGTCTACATTTTCCTACGACCAACACCAGTTATAAGAGAAGCATCGGGGCTGTAGGTGGTGTGTGGTTTGTGACACATCTGGACCAGTCTTTCCCTCTTCTGCTCCTGAAGAATTTATGAAATTGCCCTCAGCAATCCAGAGCACAGCCCCTCCATCCTGTAGGACAGAAAGCAGGAGGACATTGAGAAAGACAAAGTGCTGCCACAGTGACACTGCTGTCCTTGTGCTAAGCTACCTTCAGCACTGAGGCTGCCAGCAGAGCCAGCAGTGGAACTGAGCAGAAACACTAAAAAGGATGCACAAGAACCCTTTAAAGAGCTGACACCTGGATAGAGTCACCTGAAATAACCTCACTGCTGTGACTGACATCCAGGCAGAGGAGCTGCCAAAAGTCACCTGTGAGGAGCCAGACTTGGATTCTGCTGCTCAGCTGGACATCAGGGCATGTCAAATAATCACCTGGCCCCATTTGTCAGCTGGAGGAACAGCAGGGCTGTCTGAAGGTCTTGCTGCCAGGGCAGAGAACATCCAGCCTGAATTCTGCTGGGGAAAGCTGGGGGAACAGTGCTGGGCAGGGCTGGAGGTGTTCCCTGGAGGCAGCACCAGGGTTCCCTTTAGAAAATATAGTTTACTATATGAATATAGAAATATATATGAATATGTGAATATATATACTTTTTACTATCTTTCTGTACTATTGAAATTTTTAAGAAGCAGCAGTACTAATTCTTTTGAGCCAACATGATTTTTTTGCCTATGCACTAGAAGCAAGATGAAAGGCACAGACATCTTCAGAGAAGAAATAAGCATATATTTCTCAGAGTTCTACATTAAATTGAATAATATTGCAGATTTTCACGAGAAAAAAGGAAGTTTAGTATACTCTGGTTAACAAACAAAGCGAGAATTTTCTGCTGTGACATGAAATAATTGCATCCACCAACCAAAATTTTATTTTGAATGGTGAATGGAATAGAGGAATTGATTCTATGATGGTCATTGTATGGGTTTGGAGAGAGCAACTTGATCCATGTCCTGATGGGTGCACAAGTGGCTAAAATTTATGTTTGGACAAAGCTGTATCACTATGGGGAAAGGTAATACCCATAACCACACAGGACAGATTTATTATATTCCCTTGTATTCCCTAACTTTGAAAGTTAAAAGTCTAGCAATGACTTTATGAACATAGCACTAAATGATCCATAAAGAAACTGCACTTAAATCAGGATGTATGGTCCTCCACATGCAGAGCTGAAAGTCAGAGCTGTGCATCAAACTGGAGGTTTGCTTCCTGCTGGCATTTGTTCCTCTGCTCTGGAGCCCCGTTCATCCTAGGAAGCACTTTGCCAACCTTAGTGTCTGCATGGCAAACATGCTAGTGAGAAACAAGGGGACAAAGAAACAGCAGGAAGTGTTAGCACTGAGTTTGCCCAAAACAAGAGGCAGGGGACAGAGGGGTGTGACAGGCTTTTGACTGAATATTAGTTCTGAATTTGTAGGGCTTTTAAGAAGAGAGTCTTAAAGTACATCAAGGCCTAAAACAGCCCTGCAGATACCCTGCTTGTCTTCTGCTAAAAGCAGTTAAAACAATGCTCTCATCTGGCATAAATAATTTTTACTTACATAAATAAATTTCCTTGCATTCATAACCCTTCTTGGGACTGATCTTCTGTTCCTCTCTCTTTCTAATGCTTTTTGTGGGCTTGGACTTCCTTTCTTCCCCACCCTCTGTAGACTGCAAGTTCCCAATTCCCTGAAAAGTCATTTTCTCTACAGCTATGCTTTCCAGCTCTGTCTTCCACAGCTTGATGGATCCTGGCATTCACTTTCTTAATTTTCTACTCTTGGCTTTGAAAGCTCTGTAAAAATCCCAGCTCTGAGCACGGCTTGAAAATTGACTGTACAATATTTGCCCAACTGTTTGATTCCTTCTCCAAGGCCATTTTGGTAGTTAAGAAGCATTTAGGCTCTAAGATGAGAAATGGCCATGAGTTTATTCCATTTTCTTGTCCCACAATCATTCTTTCTGTGATATAATTCTCCTCCAAACAACACTTCTCCCTCATTTCCAGAATTGTTTTTGTGATTTTGTTTCCCCAAAATATCTCTTCACCACTCTCAGATTTTCCTAGCCTTAAATGCTTAGGATTCATTGCAAGGGTCTTGACCAACTTTCCTTGAAGCCAGCAGGAGTTTCTGTTGCCTCAAACAGAAGTCAAATCTTGCAATAACCCCCATATATTCTAGTATATTCTTCAGAGAAATATGACAATTAGATCACCTTGCTTTCCCCAATAAGAACAAGGAATTTGGTCATTAACTTCTGATTTAAAAACCTGAAACGTGGCCTGAATTGCTAAGTATTTCTCATCCAGATAGTCTCATTGCACATGATTTAATAGAACCCCTATTGAGACAAGAGCATGGAAACCACAAGGGCGTGTTTTGAACCTTTTTAACTAGTCCTAAAACAAAACAGTATAAAACCTAACAGAACTGAAGAAACAGAGGAGCAGAGATAAAAAATTTTGTCTCTGTTATTCAACTAGCAAAGAAGTTTTAACTGGTATAACCAAGAGGAGACAGTTTTTAGGATGGCACAGATGTGCTGTAGTCATAGTGAATTAAACTGGATGTGTAGTTATGCATCCAGCAGGGATTTTAAAAAAGAACAAACTAATACACTTTACAGATATTTCAGAAGAGAGAACCGCTAAAAGGGAAGAGTTCAGTCTCTGAGCTGGTGTGACAGGCCGGTTGAAGTATGCTAACCATGAATAAAAATAGAAAACTTATAAGCACATAAATGAATCAAGAGTCTCTTAAAACACATGCCCTACAGCAGTTGCTTCCAGCAGTTTTGACACATTTATCCATCAGTAAGTGAATCAGAATAGCTTGAGAAAAATTGCCTCCCAGAAAACATAAAACAAAACAAAACAATAAAAAAAAGAAAAATTTTCTTTGGAGCAACCTCCATTTATTGCTATCATAGCACCAAAAAATTCTTTTTCATACAATTTGGCAGGCTTACCAATATTATTCCCATGTTGAAGTTTCTCAAGCTGTCTGCCATGTTTGAGTGCAGGTAAGTAATAATGCTCTCATTATGAGATAGAGCAGGAAAAAAATGCAACTGGCATTTTGTATGTCAGGAGCAAAGATCTTCATTGCTTGAGAAGAAACACAATCAGTGAGTGCTAAAGAAACTTCTTCTTGTAATGAAAATGTTACCAGAATATTATTTAGGTTTTTCAGAGTGGACAAAAGGCTCATTTCACAGCACACCCAACTGCATGAGCAGGGAGGGTGCACCAGGTGACCTCTGTGGGTCCCTTCCAGCCATCCCCATTCTGTGACATTGATAAATTAATGTTTTTTCACCATATCTCATTGACCTCTTATCTCATATTGGTCTACATGATAAAACTAACAGAGATTATTCTTCTCATGCCTCCCAAATAGCAGATATGAACACAATAAGATTTTAGTTTTGAATGGAACAAGAAGCAATAACTCACAATATATTACCCAAACCAAAACACAACTTTCAAACAGGATTGACAAAAAGTTAATCTCCTAAAAATAAAAAAAGCCTTAGTATGCAGAAATTAATTACAGAAGAATTAATATTTTTACAGTACTCGGGGTTTCCTGCATTACTGATCTTTTTTTCTTTCAGTTCAGCTGTGCTTCCACTGCTGAATTTCAAATACTCCATTTGGACTTTCACAGGGTGTGATGCGTGGCACCTCTCATCCAGAGTACATGGAAAATAAAAAGACACTGAAGGCAAAGAGCAGGAGACACAGATGGACAATCACTGCAAATCTGTAACAGTGATACAACATTGGCTTTGTGAACTGTAAAATCTTTCCTTAAAAACCCACTTACTAAGGTATGCTACTTTTATACATTAAAATATAGATATGCACACATGCACATAAAATATATTATTCTCTGATATTTTATTCATTTGTTATACTGAGTTGTCAAAATATCTTGCCACAGACCAGGAAAAACATCCCACAGTCTAATAAAAACAATGGCAAAGACATTTGGTCACAGAACTGAAGTGTTTGTCTTCTGTGCTTGCCAACAGCAAATCCCACACCAGCTAAAGGCAGACAAACAGCCTTCTCTTCACTGTGTTCTGGCAGCTGCCAAAAATCAAAATTGGACAGATCTTATGTGGAAAAAAATTTCAAGTTCAAGACAAATTTGAGGCATATGGTCACCGTATTACGTATAGTTATCAATCATCCCTCATTTGACAGGAAAGTATGATTTTTCCATCTTTTATATTCTAGTTTTCCTGTACCAATGCCTCTTATTGAAATTTTGAGGTCAAATATGACCATTGCTCGCTGCAGGGTGAAGATTTTTTTTAATGATTAGGCCCTAATCCAGCTCCAATTAAAGTCAATGAAAATACTCTAATAGCTACATTGAACTAGGCACAATGCCAGCACTTCCAGACTTTGCAAAAGCCCCAAACAAAGGTGCTTATTGTTCTGCAGATCCCACATTTGTTAATCCAGCTATCTACATGCAGTGAAGTGGTAGCCAGATTTTTGCACACTGCTGTAACCTTTCTGACAAG
This sequence comes from Alethe castanea, assembly GCA_024734035.1. Lineage (NCBI taxonomy): Eukaryota > Metazoa > Chordata > Aves > Passeriformes > Muscicapidae > Alethe > Alethe castanea. The sequence goes on from JANRGV010000073.1 coordinate 67,236,221, forward strand.
CACTGGCTGGCAAGAGCAATGGCCAGGTTCACTGGAAAGCTACTGAAAATAATATGAAGGAAAACATATTCAGCCCTTCCTGAACATGAATTCTATTGTTTGGATTCTTGGTAAGGAGTGCTTGTGAATCTCCATTTGCAAGCACTGGATTAAAGTGATTTACAGAAGTAGAACATTATTGGGAAGCAGAGATGAAAGGGAAACTCAGTAAGAATAAAACTTGGGAAACCAAGTAACCCAAAACTTGCAAGAACACTCCAGCTCAGGATAGAAGGAGCAAGAGCAAAAGTAGCCAGCCAGGAGCCATCCTCAGCAGCACCTTACACACTCACCAGGGCCCAGAAAAGGATGAAACCAGCTCAGGGACCTCGCTGCTCTAACGTTAAAAAGAAACAAATAACATCACCTACATCTTTCTAATGTTTTCTTAAAAAAACTGCAGGCTCTTCTGGCTTCTAATGGTTAATTGAGACTGTATGCATGCAGGGTCATTCCTCCAGAACAGATTGTTCCTACAAGCTCTATTTATTAACAGGCTGAAAAGGGTAAAAAGAAACTTAGTTGGAGTTTTAGGTTTTGGTTCCGTTGTTTGTTGTCTTTTTTTTCTTTTTTCCCCGAAAAAAACCCCACAAAACCCCCAACATTGAATTTCTTTGTGCATCTCTCGAATAAATTACCGCAGCACTTTAAATGTAGAGAGCAGAAGTTTTTCTATGCCATGCCAACTGCTTTCCAAAGTTTTAGAAGAGAAGGTGCTATATTAAGTCCACAGCACAGTGTTTGTTGTGCGTTTGCCAGGTCCAATTAAGCAAAATTTATCAAAGCTGGCAACAATCAGCTTGTTTCATCTGCTCCTTGAAAGGCCTGATCCATATTTTCTGTGAGAGAATTAATGGCTGGTCTGACTTAGAATACTGATCACCACTTCAGGAAAACTGTTAAAGATACAGAAAGCTGAAGGGACCAGAATTGTCTCTGGAGTTTATTACTGTATATGTAAAGTATTTCTGATAATACTCTTAGTTTTGTGCAGGAAAAACATGATTAATTAGCAGGCGACAAAAAAGCCTGGGTAAAAGCATACATGACATGAAATTGGTGAAGTATTCCTTTTTTGTGTTAGCTGGAATGTGAGGTTTGTCATCTTACTGGAAACCTGTAAGTAAATCATCATAACACCAGTTCTGTAGCACATACCTTGTCTGACAGATGTTCCTCTTGCTTTCAATCCAGCCTTTCTGTCTATCTATGGCTTCTGTTGATGGCTTTAAGAGCATGTTTGAGAGCCTGTGAGAGTTGTGGTGCTGGTCCAGCCCAGGACAGATTGGTAGAGCAGTGTCAGAGCTATCACAGGGTGAGTTACTCCTCACACTGACAATTTCACTATAGCCCACTCCACAGCAAACATTGCATGCCAGAGTGTGGAGTAATGGAAAGATACTGTGCTACAAAAGATTTTGTGACAAGCTCTTATCATTGTAAAACACTATAAAACTTGTGCTCTGTTACCCAAGCCACACAGCCGTCCCAAACCACTGTCAGGCTCTCTTTCCACCTGTCTCCTTGCCCCTGGATTATGTTGTCTGCCACTGATACTGCTCAGTCCTGTAAATGGGGAGCTGTAGGTCATTCATGGGACAGCCTGGAGAGGTTGATTTCTTCTGCCACTGTTCATGCAGGGGCCATCTGGGGACACTTCCCTGCCATTCTGCCTTTAGGGAGAGCTCACTGCTTGTCTGGAAGCAGATGGGAGGTTGCTGTGTCTTCTCAAAGACAGTGTTTGTGCTCTTGAGCTGCTTGCTAGCAGCTTGATTTCCATCATTAGTACTGCTCCAAAATAAAGACCTCGACTGATGTGACACAGTGAACATTCCCTTAAATCACTGCTGAGTGCACTGAGAATTTACCGAGCTTTGTTATCTAAAAATCTAATTAAGCATTTTGGGGCTGGGGAGGGGGGGAGAGGGGGAGTGACAGCAGTGATTTACAGTACAGCAACTTCGTTTATCTTCCGAAAAACAATCCCTGAAAGAAAACAAAATCTGACTGAGAAGAAGAGCTAATTGGTCCTTTGAACTTCACTAAAGTTGTTTTTGGACTGCTCTCCACAGCTCACAGAAAGACCATACTAAAATTACTTGTTGGGTAAGATACCTGGAAGGACACAGCAGAGAACAAGACACACCAGATGAAGTAAATTTAATTAATTTGTTATTTTTATGCTACTCACAACTCACAGAAACCACTTGAGATAATTTCTAATGCCATGTTGTGGTATCATAAACCCCTTTTTCACAATTTATGACAGTAAATAAGAATGTACAGTTCCTTTCCCCATCAGTTCCACTTCCATGTTGGAGAGCTAATTTTGGAATTTCTATTCAATGGGCATATTTAAGGTAAAGAATGGCCAACTACCCAAAGAAGTCTCAGGTCTATTCCTCCTACCCGAGGAAATTTGACACAGAATTGTTGTCTGATTGTTCCTTACTACGCCAGATCTACTGGAGTCACTGAAATTCACAAAATTAATCTTAATTCAGACTCTAATGTGACCAAACTTTAGATACCTGGACTTACATATATCTTAACTAGACTACTATGCATGATCCACATCTTTTGGTTGTTATTTATAAAGACAAAACGGACTTAGCCTGGGCACAATGGGACTTTTTCTTTCCCAGGAACTTCTTTTTTAAATTTCCCATTAATTCCCTGCTCAGCCATACCCATATCCAACAAAAAGTGTTGCTATAATTCCTCTTTTTCCCACTTATTTTTTACTTAATAACCTTTCTGATCTATGTAATGACTCTTTTTCCTCTTTTACTTTACTTTGAGATAACTAGCAAACACCCAGCATTTGCTACCTGACACCTTCATTTCCTACCCTGAGCCTGCTTAATCAGCCTTTAGTCTGTTCTCAGTGGCAAATTGTAATAATTGCATAATAGTCACTGTAAAATACTGAAGTAACTGCAAAAAAGCCATTTTATCAATAAAGTGAATAATAATGGAGGTAATGTAGATAGGATGTGCTATATTTGTGTCAAGTAAGCATTTTTCTTGCCCGTCCTTGAAAGGAACTGCATATGAAACAACAGAGCCTCAATTTTATACTAGATAAGAGTTGGAAATGCTCCTGCTTCTCCATATCAGGCAGTGAATAAGGCACTCTTGGGTGCTATTCTGAGAATGTGCACTGAAGTTATTAGGGACATTCATTGTGGCTATCAGTGTTCATTTGTTACAGAAAAAAGATAATACAGGCTCTGTCAGAGCGTGAGATCTGTGTGAAGAATACCCAGCAGCCACTACTTGTAGCTGGAAACAGAGGGTTTGTTAGCTGTGTGCATTGTTAGCCTCTCCAGAAGCACGCTGGGGTGTTCTCTGAGCAGAGGAAACAAACAGCAGTTTGTTATGTAATATATATAATGGGAATGGCACATTCACATCATACACTCACCACATAATAAACTCCTCTATTCCCATTTCTCAGGAGAGCTGGAGGATGTCGCCGGTAAACTGAGAGAATAAAGACTCAACATCATATAATTTATTGCTCCTTTTGCTGAGTGTGGTCTCTTCTGTGGGCTTTGTTTAGTGCCAGAAACAAACATAATGTTTGATCCCTCTACCTGCTTAATTCTTGATTTAATGGCTAATCTTTCTGTCGTATTTATCTTTCGAAATATAACATTAGTTCAACTGAGTTACAAGTATCATGAATGGAAAATTGGATTCTCACAGCCCTCACAGTTGCTCAGCTGCTTCTACTGTGTGATATGTGGTTATTGCAGGCACGCTCTTGTTGAAGGCAAGGGACTGGCTTTGTAAGTCTGATTCAGGGTTGTGAGAGCTCAGTTTCAATGATAAGTTCAGCAAACCACTTAGGGATGTGTTATGCTGTCCTGAGCACTCCAAGATCAGTGTTAGGTACAGAGTGATTAAAAATTCCCCTGCACTGGAGAGAAAAGAGTGCCTCTTTTTAAACATATTGGTCCTTCACCCACATGCCTACATTTTTGTACAGCTTTATATGCTATATATGCAGCATTGACACACAGTATGTGGAACCATACAACTCCTTTTTTTCTGGAGAGTTTCCTAAGTAAGCCAAACACCAATCAACAAACAGCAAAAAGATCATTTCTGTGTGACTATTCTGTGACTGGTTGAACTTTATTTGTTGTTTTGGGTGTTTTTCCTTAACTAAACAACAGTGTTTGCCTCCTTTAGCCTCCCTAAGATCAAAACAGTTGTCGTCAAGGACAAAATGTGTCCTGGGAAAAATAAAAGAAATAAAGAAATAAATAGTTGAAAGACACACCTCTCCTGGATTCTTGGCTTAAGCTAATGGACACACTGGATATCTTAGGATTATGGTTTTAGCACTTCAGTTTTGCCACCACTAAAACAACAACAGCAAGCCTTGTGTGTGGTACAATAGCTGAGAGGCCTCACAATTAATTCAAGTATTCCTCAAAGCAGAGATGCTCCCGATACAGCCAGAGGGACACAGCTCTGTCTGCTGAACACTGGCATTAAATATTGTCTTACCCTTCCCCAAAGCCTGAAATCTTAAACCACTGGCTTTGAGCTTTGTCTCCTGCTTATATTGAGAGAGAAACAGAGATGTGTATCTCCACCCCAAGAGTTCACAAGAATTATTATTTGCACAGCATTTCTTAGATACCAAGTGTTGCATTCTGTTATTTTTGTATTCTTTTGTACTCTGCTCAAAAAAATACTGTACTGTGCCAGCACCGTACAATTGCTAATTGTTTTAATTTATGTCCTTAGAAGATAAGATAGGGTAGAATAGGAGAAAAAACAGGGCTTGCAATTAGTGCAGGCAGAGTGTTTTACTGTGCTTTTTAAATCCCTTAAGTTGCCAGTGTAGTTATAGCACTTCATTTTACAATACCCTAATCTCTAATAAAAACATTTAATCTACAGCTTTATTCTCCTTTTGAAAAGACATTTTTGTGGGTCTCAGAAGCAAAGCATTTATGTTGTCAAATGGCACATTTAATGGCTAAAAGACTCAAACATATACAATGCATTAGCTTTCTATTAAAAGTCTTCTGACGTATCATAGAGGGATTATTTTCACTGCTGGAAAAAATCAGTAAATACTGAATACTATTTATGTTTGCAACTTTTGGCTGCCCCTACAAAAACAAATTTTAGAAATCAAACTTGTGGTCAAGAGATAGTTTTTAAGGTCACTTTTTAATTTTACTTATCACACACATTTTGAATTTGAATGCTTTTAAACAGAGCAGAGTCACCTTTTCTGCAAGGCAGGGTACAATGCACAAGACACTGTGTAAAACCAGGACTTTAAGTAACCAAAACAACAGTGAATCAGATTTAAACTTGTCATTCCACAGAATCACTTATTTAGTCTCTTTCTGACTCTAGCTTTTTTCATCCTTCCTGTTTTCCTCACCTTTATTCCTACTGCATTATTTTTTTTCTTTACCTGCTTAGCACCTTCTTTTCCTTTACTCTCCCAAAATACACATTGAAATTATTTTATTTAGCCTCAAATAAAAGAGTATAATCTCAGACAATGAAGTGCCAGTCTTCCACTCTGTCTCTCTACAAAGAACCTTATTCCCTATTCCAGAATAAGACACTTTAATTTATAGATAATAATTTTTGAGTGCATCTGGGGACAACAGAACATGGAGGAAAAAAAAGCTAAACCAAACATTGAATTTTATTTTTAGCTTTTTTAAAATCTTCTATTAAAGTAGATTATGCCCTAAACTGGGTTTGTTTTGTTAATATCTTCCCAAAATATCTGCATGGATTTGTTGGAGTAGTTTTTTGCTGTGCAAAGCATCTGTGTCTGGAGCTGCCATGTTTCCCACCACCCAGAGCTCAACCTGCAGCTCCCCCTGCACCAAATGTGTTCCTCAACAGCACATTGGTGATCTGCCCACTACAGTGTCAGCATCACAGTAAAAATAAAGTAGTGACACAAATTTGATGACCTTAGTGGATGAAGGGCTTTAGAAGGATGCACAAATGAACCTATTTTAGGTTTATCACTACAGTGAGCCTGAAAAATCAGTTGAGGAGAGAGGAGTGAGTCTTTATAATGGCTCTATTCTCAATCAAATATAATCCAGGTCTGAAATGCAAGGAGTTCAGCCAAAGATATGATTATTACTGAGTTAATGAGTAGGTGTGATTGCACAGGAGCATGCTCTTCCTCCAATTTTTGCAGGGAAAATTGTCTATTAGAAATCTTTCACCCTTTCAGTGACTGATGCTTCTGCAGTGTTTTATCAGCTTGGTATCTGTCCCTACTCCTCCTGACCCTTGTAATGAATTCAGCTCTAAAGTTTATCCAGCTGAACGGAGGACCCATAATTTGCAGAGCACCACCTACATCCTAATCCAAACAGGTGGCAAAAGGTTAAAAGGAGGAGACTATTTCATCCTCATTCAACAGACAGAGAGCTTGGCCCAAAATGTCAAGTCTCTCTTAAATTACATCTCATACATCTCACTTTGAGAACTCTTAATCACAATGAATCCTTTGTTGAGGATTCCTACTAAATGAGATAGAAGTGGGTTTGTAAGAAAATTTTGTGTAATGGCCAAAGAAATCTAATTGCCAGCACTTATATTCTGTCACTTATGTCCAGTGTTTGCTGGGGGCAAATCTGCTGTGGATCCACACGTGGGCCTGAGACAGCACCAGGGAAATGAAGCTCCTTGGCACAGGGAGAGCTCCAGGGCCCAGGGATGGGGGAGTCTCTCCAAAACACCCCTCAGACAAATCCAGCTGGATCACAGCTGTGACACTGCACTTTCTTGAAGGCTGCATAAAATCATTGCAGGCATCATTTTTCTGTCCCTGATAATAGGAAAGTGCTTGCTAAAAACCCCCTCAATATTAAAACAAAATAATGTCTTCTACTAGGCAGACTAATGGTTTGGCAGGGGTCAAAAGTTAAAGTAGCAGCAGTACAGTGGAGCACTCTGAGGACTGAGAAATAAAAATACACATACAAATACATCTGCTTTGATTTGCTAATGATAGCTCTCAGCTAGACTACAGTATTTGAATGCCTGGTAGCCACTGCAAAGTGACAGCAGTTATAAAGCAAATCACAAAGACACAGCTATTTGGAGTGACAATAATTACATAACTGGAAATTATTTACTTTTATGCATCTAAATGGAAACAACTTAAATAGGCTTCAGATTTGGCACAATCTTCAGAAACACAGCCCAGAGCAATAAAAGACAAATGTAAAAAACAACTATGCATGAGGTAGGAAAACCAGAGAAGAGAGAAAACTGAAAAAAACCCCTCTCTATTTACACTTGATAGACTCTCCCCAGATATCTGCTCAGAATGACAGTGTTGTAAGCAGGTGTGCAGATCCAGTATGCAAGATTCATAATGTATCCTTACATTGATTAGTTTTATACATGGTTTTATACATTGTGATCATGTTGATTAAATGAGATTTTTAAAATGTTTTTCAAAACATAGTGTTTATAATTATGTTTTATGCAGCACCAAATACTGAATCAATATCTTTTTAGCTAAATTTAATCTTCATATAAGGCATTCAACATTTTTTAGTACAAACAAATTGTTGGTTGCTCCCATTCTGCTTTCTGCTTTTCTGACCTGAAATTCCATAGATCCAGATTTTTGAGCTCATTATTCTGTGGGAGTATAGAGTGGAAGAAAATGAAAAATACTGTTTGTTGGTACCTGATTTATCTGTATTTTTTGGAACACACTGAAATTAATGTATTTTAAATAGTACCTCATATTTAGGGATTACAGAAAGGCATTAATTTCTAATTTAATATCAATACATGATTTTGTACAAACCACATATGAATCAAACTTGTGGAGCAGAACACACCAAAAAGGAATTAAGAAATAATTTAGGAAATGTTTGCAAATCCATATCTTTCATTTATTGTGTTGTCTATGCAGTCCACTTCAGAGCACAAAGTGTTGTACTTAATGCATTGATATAAAAATAATGGGAGAATATTTTAAAAAATATCTCAGTGCACTCTGTATTAAATTAGGAAGACAATGGGATTTTCATTGAGTACTTCAGAGCGAATTGTGCTCATCGAGAATCAAATTCAAGGATAGACAGGATGCAGGATTCTACCGAGAAGTCATGTAAGCTCCCCACCACACAATTATTAAAGGACAGCATGTGATTTAAAATCAAGATTTAAATCATTCTCCATAAGTACCTTTCAGGAAAGATTGAATTGATAGCTATTACCCTAACCTTGACACTCGGCTATTCTGAAAAGGAATGATTTGTGTCATAGCTGAAATTTAAGCAGCTCTTTTTTTTTCATTTCATTTGCTGTTATAAGGCTGAAGCTTCTCTCACCTATGAAAAACATTAAGACTCCAAAGCTGGATGTAGATGCACCAAACTATAAACAAACCAAAGTGAAACACCATATATACCAATTGCTAAGGATCACTTTTAATAATTATTATAGATTTATACCTAGGTAAACTCATACAGAAAGCAATAAGAAAAGTGGGGAGCCATATTCTGATATATAAACTCCTATTTCCTTATATAATATGATAGATTTATGTTTAGAATACTGTATTAGACAAAAGACTGAATTTTGTTCTTTTTATGCTGATGAGATCATTGCAATTAATCTGATCTGCTCTTTGTTAAACTGTTGGACATTCTGTCCTTTCACCCTTGCAGGCCAACCTCAAATTAACAACAGCTATTGTTGTTAAAACTTCTGTATCTAAAAAATGGATTAGAAACTTTTGGTGGATACAAACTGTAGTTGTTATTTTTTTACTTCTTTTAGTGTGTGAAGACAGGCCTACATGAATTATGACAAACAATGAGTGTTGAGCAGTAATGTCAGCTAAGTTAGGATGATTTTAGAGGGAGAATTTGTGGTTACTTCGATTGCAAGGATACACAGCATTGTTAAATAACTCTGAGGGTCTTACAGAACACACAAAAAAATACTGTCTTTGAAAAAAACCTGAACTATATTGGCAAGGGAATAGAATATTTCAGTGAACATGTGCATTAAGCAGGTAACTACTGCCAAGCGTTTTCTAACAAATTTGAGGCAAACTATTCAGCACATCAGCTTTTTTTGCCAGCCATCTTCAAAAAGGAATCAGATTATCTAATTTTAGACATCAATTTCACTGTGCCTTGCTGATCTATCAAATACTTATACCCAGAATAATTCTGTACAGAATGGCATGGCAGAATTGTTCAGGATACATATAATGTGTCTGCCCACACATCTGTGTTTGCAAATTGGCTTGTCAGCACTCTTCAATCCCAAGTCAGACCCAGTTATACCTATTACAAAACCCATAACATTTATTTCACAGTTCCTGATATAGCACTGTCTATCTAAAGGAAATTTTCAGTATATTTATAGTAATTTCATCACTGAAGTATTACTAGCAGCTCTACAGTTGCCATTGAGCAAAATACATCATGTTCTACATCCCATCTTATCCATCAGCTTTCATGAATTTTCTTTGTATCTCAGAAAGTTACCACTGTAAGTTTAGTTGTTCTTATAGAAGCTCTTTAAAAAATGTAAAGTATTTCTGTATAAAGTTGCTGAGATAACAAGGAGAAACAGAATATCTTTGCACTCCTCAATGTTATATTTAGTTTGTGAGACAGCAGTCAGATACATCTTCATCTATGTAAATGTTTCCAAAACAGAACAAAATAGCTTGGAATAGGAAATATTAAAATACATAATAATACCCTGTCATACAGCTATTCACCTTTCTGCCAAAAACATTCCTGTCTACAGCCAATTTTTGAGCTGGTTTTAGGAACAGAAGCTTGAACCCTGCAGAAGAGTTTTCTGTCAGTCTGATCATATCACGGTTTCTGTTAAGGACAGCAGAACTTATTTTAAAAATCAATTTAATAAAGTAAGTTGCTTCATTTGGAGGGGTGGGTGTAGTAGAACTGGAGCAAAGCTATTGGGATGTGGGAGGCCCTGTCAGAAGAGTTACAGCAAAGCAGCTATTGGATGTTGGACTGCTTGTGGTTTTTTGATGAATGTTTGTCCAAATGCAAATGATGTCTGAGAATGTTTTGGGTTGGACATGTTATTCTTCCTGCTTGGGAAAATCAGCCAGCAGTGCATTCCTGTGCTCTCTGTTTTAGAAGTCCAGGGCACTTCTGCTCATGGCAAAAGGGAAAAGACAGACAATTTCTGATGTAAAACTGACTGCATAATATGGTTAATTATAGTTTTTAGGATAATGATATATAAATCAGAGGGGTGAAAGAGTGAATGCAGTTCTAGTTCAGTGTAATGTGTTATGGGACAAGGGCTGATGATACAAGAGAATCTGTGCCATATTTCCTTGGAAAACGGAGAGATTCTCATATTAAATAAATATGAGATGCCATAAAGAAATTAGAGAAGACAATCAATTACAGGGATACAGTCAGAGTGAGTCAGAAAGACACAGGGAGGAGAAGTAGAATGCTTTTAAGATGTCTGAGTTCAACATCAACATGATTTATGTTAGAATAAAATGGAGATAGCTTCTCTCAAGCAGAAATGATCCTTCTGATCAGACGAGTTATGATAAGGGAAACAGAGCATGTTTATCAACAAGTGAGTTCTTGATGACTAATCACAACAAACAAGACTTCAAACAGGTAAATATATCACTACACTGCAACACCTCTGGGGATTTTTCAAAAAAGTCAGGAGTAAAGGAAAAGTTTTCAAGAAACACCAAATGTGAACAAATAATGGTTGGGTTGCAAATATAATTTAATCTCAAAAGGGTTTATTCATATAACTAATTTTGGTTTTCAATTAACTTTATTTCGTATTTCCTCTGTATTTAGACCTTGAAATGAAATTGCATTTTGAATTATTGTTGGTGAGCAAAGATCCACAAACTAAACCCACTTTGATTCATGACACTGAGGTGCTGTAAAAGGGGCAGGGAAGACAAAAACAAGATTAAGGCTCTGCTTCAAGCTCCTGTTCAGTACCCAGAACAGCATGATGTCACTTGCCTTATGAATAGTGGAGACCCATTCACCACTTTGACAGCAGTGCTAGAAAAAACTGTGTGGGAACCCTTGGGAACTGACAAACTGAAAAGTTGATGAAAGACATTCATACATTTTATATGGCCTTTGGTAACCTTAAGGACAGGAAATATATTATTCTTGTTATTATTTGATATATGACTGTCCATAATAAGTGAGCATACAACATTTTGAAGGCTGTGGTTCCAAAGATTTGGTGACAAAGGATTGACTTCTGACATATCATCACTTGGCATGATTATATTTCTTGCTCCCTAAAAATGAGCATGTTTAGGATCTTTTCAGCCTTTAGTTTAAATTCATGATTTAATCATTCATGTCCTGTTCAAGATGAAAATTCTTGTCTCTCACATATCAGCAAGCACAAAATAATTGAGATGATTTTCTGGATATCTCAGGATTTTCTCACCCCTCCCTGTACTTTCTGGTTCACAAGGCCTAAGTAAGTAAAATGGCAATATTCTAACCTCATAGGAGAATAAAAATTAATCCTGTCAGATAGCCAACTTCTTAGAAGCATTTGTTTGGTATTTTAGGGGAAGGTGGCTTTCTGTGCGCCAAAAGAAACAAAAGCAGAAGCAATCCTTAATTGCACATGAGCAGATGAAATAAAGGCCCCTGGTTTCTAGTTTGTGGAGGCAACCAATGATGAGAGGAATTGCTTTTAATATATTCCTACCTTAAGAGTTCTGAGCCTTGATTACTGAGCCTTTCCCCAAATATTAGTGGAGACTTTCCAGCTGTACCTGCTGTATATACTCAAATCCCACAGGTTCTGTGAGCACTCACTATTCCTTGTTTGCTTTCTGGGGAGAGAAACAGCAGCAGAAAGCGATGGTGAGGTCGGAGTTCATGCATTTCCTTCCCCCTTTAGGAGCTGGCAGAGCAGGAGAGGCGTGCCAGGTGTACATGTCCAGCTTACTGATCAGCTCAGAGAGTTCCACAGCAACACAGAGCATGGCTGGGGCCAGTGGTGCACCCCAGCTTTCTTCATGATAACTCCTGTCCCCAGTGCTAGTCTGTGTAAAGACTGAAACTTCATCTCTAGTTCCTTCTCTCCATGCCCCTAAATGGATGTATCTGGAAGCACTGCAAGGCACACAGTGGTGATAAAACTTGTTTCATTTAGCTCACCTGCTTAAAAGAGAAGAGGTGACTTATTGCTTCTCTGCTCTAGTACATGACCTAACAATCTGTGAAGCTTATGTGTGGTTTTTAACACTGTGAAAAATAGATATTTCAGGCTTTACAGATTTTAGATTTTTAACCTCTAGAGGGAATATAGATTTTCCTAGTTTAGCCAAAGCAGCAGTCAGTACAGCAGAGGAGTCCTCTGTGTGCTTAGGCCACAATCCTGTGTGCCCTAATAGAGACCCCACTAATACAGTGGAGAGCTGCAGCAACATTTAGGGATTTCTGTGATAAGACGCTAGTGCAATAGCAAGGTTATACAGCACAGAGTTTGCCTTCAAGGAATCTAGATTTTCAGGGAAGCTCATCAGGATTTCTACATCTTTTGTAATAAATCTTTTTGAAGAAAGAGCAGGATATGCAGCAATAGCAAGGTCCTTCAGCTTAAATGAGAACAAAATCGATTTCCTGAAACATATTCCATCTTCTTGAGACTGGAAACCAACATCCAGTAACTTAAAAGCTGAGAGTGTGTGCTGCTGAAAGTCTAGTGGTTTAATTGCATTTCTTTTCCATCCACAATATTGCATTTAATTGATGACAGAAATGAAAATTTCTGGTGGCCATTCAAGTACACAAAGATAAAATATAAACAGTCACATATAGTGAATGGAGATAGTCTGCTGATGAAGTCAGGGATGCTAAGTTGTGTTGTGCTATACAGCAATAGCATTCTCTTTAATCTATTTTCAAAATGACCCACCTCAAAATGAAGTTATTTTGCCTTTTTCTTAATATGTCAAAAAGAAGAGAAAGTGTAAACTGTGTCCCAAATTTATCTGAGGGAATGAAACAAGGTAATGAAGAAAGGGAACCTTTGTGCAAACCAAGCTAGCCAACATGCCAGCCAAACAAGCAGAAAATATCTAATGTGTGATTGAGCAGTTAGTGTATCAGAAAGTAGAAATACATAAAGGTAAACATCTCACTGCTTTGCTTTCAACGTATATTTTTTTAATAGAAAAGTTAGACACAATTTTTAAAGAGCAAATGGATCAAAACAAGAATTCTGAAACCTTGAACAATATCAATATTTCTTTATGCATAAGAGTGGATCATTTAGAGGCAGAGTGCAATGTCTGTCACTTAGAAAAACCAAGGGAAATGCCACAGCAAATTGACATATGGAGATAGTATTGACATATGGAGACATCCATAAGGTAGGAGGTTATAGAGAATAGGAGGTTATTATGAACTGAATTTCAGAATTCTATGGAATCAGCTGAATAAATTCAAAGCTCAACCACAGCAAAATGCAGAATACTATTCAGGAGCTATGGGCAAGTCTACTGCTACAAAATCCATTTTCCTGCAGTCCTTTTCCATATCCCCCTTTTTTAACTTCTGCTCCCTAGCCATTCCTCTTTTATCCTTCACAAGCTTTTTACCCCTGTGCATTGTAATTCACTTAATTCCTGCTTCTCTAGGCTGTGCAGCTTGCTATCAAAGGAGTACTAAAAACAAAGGATTTTCTGCCTGCTCGGTGTCATGTAGATGCAATTTCAAGGGATAGTCTTCCTAAAGCTGGAAACAATCTGCTCAGTATTGATGGACTGCCTGAAGACCTCCACTCTGTCTAGCACTATTTCATGCAGGATAGACATGTATTTAATAAATATTCATATACCTTTTGTATAGGTTTCTACATGGGCATCATCATAGCTACAAAACTCATTTAATACACAAGCCTTTAGTCAGTCTGAGAGTTTTTAGCACAGATATTCCTTCTCAGTAATATTTCACTTGATTTGACACTATCAAGGCATTTAAATACTCTTTTAATATAAATACCAAAATTAAGTCAAATATTATTTTTAAAACGATCCTAATGTGTATAAATACCATCTTTGTATAAACAGATTAAGTATGAGAGTGGGATAGATGTAATGTGGGATAGATTATGAGCAGTAGTAAGCTTAAATGTAGTAACTCTGCTTTTAGAGGTATTTACAGTAATCTGTAATCAAAGTTATTTTGTAGTCAACCTTTTAAGGGATCAGATAGCATCAGATAGCATTTTCCAAGGCTGTTATACTGAAAAACACAGTATTTGCTGTTTTATAAAAAAGTATTTAGATACCAAAGAATGCTGTGTATAAGCTTCAATGTTATATATTTATATTGGATATAGTAGCTGAGTCACTATTTTAAACTGCATATTTGTAAATCTATTTGGCAACCGGGGAAAAAATTTAGCTGTCAACCAATTATTACATTATTTTCTTTCAAAGGAAAAATTTTACCATCCTGAAATACGTAGCATAATACAGATATACCCAGTTCGCTGAGGCTGATCTTACTTAGATGCTCTTATTTTTCAATAATTCCTCAAATATAACTTTCACTACAACCTTTTTATCTTTTGAGGATTACCTGGAATTTCCATGGATGGAATCCTCAATGATACAGCATTAAACATTGAATAAGTGACTGCAGCTTGCATCCTGTATGTGAATTAGAGCTTAGCCTTTTTGTGATTTTTCAGTCTCCTATTTTTATTTGCTCTTATTTCATCTCAAAGTGTATATATATGCATACACACACTCTTTATATTTTATAGTATCTATGTATCTATATTTACATATACAATTTATATTTTAAATGTATTTATAGGCATTTTTCTTCCCCTAAAATATATTTGGCAGGTCTGTCCTGTCCTATATAGAGCATTTCATGGTCACAGTGTATTTGCAGTGACCCTGGAGGTAGCAACAGCAGTTATACTGTGCAGCACAGCTGGGGATTCTCTCAGAGATCCAGCATGAATTCCAAAATCAGCTGAGCTGCAGTAGCTCCATAGTGCATGGAATCTCATTAGCTCTTCAGGCAGGGCAGGAATGAATCTGGTTCAAGAGCCAGGCTGATCAGGGTTTGGATATCCCGGAACCAAGAGCAGTTATGCAAAGATTTTAGAAGGATTTAATACCAAACAAATGGAGATTCCTACTGGGTTATCCAAAATCCTTACTTTGACAGTCTGATAGAAATATATCAGCCCTGCATTTATTGTATTCAGAAACAGGTCAGGCACTACTGTACTCTAAGAACAAACAGTATTATGCCCCTGCCACCCTCCCAGCACACTTGGATTTCTTTTCTGCCACTTCCCATTTCTTTCATTTTCTGATGTGAGTGCTAACAGTCGCCAGGCTACTTGCCAAGCTCTCTTTCCTTTTGGTGTGCTGGTGGAGAACAGGATCTTGATCCTTTCCATCTGACACATGGCAGAAGAGTGCTCCTGTTAGGTGTGAAGGTGTGCACCCAGAGTTTGCTTTAAAGGGAGGAGGTAGGGACTGCTCAGAACTCTGCTCGTGGGTGAACCACAAAATTGAGCTTGCAGCTCAGATGATGTGTGTGCTTGGGGAGAGATGGGCATTAAGAGCAACTTCCCAAGGGAAAAGTGCAATCTCCTATTTCATGCCACGTTCCCTGACATCAAAACAAGGATGAAGTCCTTTGTGTGAGGATTTTATTCCAGCCTTTAGCCAGTGTGCCTGAGGAAGTCAGAACTTGTGTCACAGCAGCCAGGCTGACTCCTGACCTACATGGCCCGAAGTCATGAGCGTAATTCGGGTTGTATTCAAATTTTCTTCAGGCATCAAAAGGCAGAATGGGAGCAGGACAGACTGAATTGAGCTCTCCTGTGAAATCATAAATTGGCAGTCAGGGTTGCACATCTGAGTAAAGAGAGAAATAGCAAAAAGGAAAAAAACAAGCCGAACATGCTGAGCAACATATTCTGGCTTTTGAATTGTTTCCCTGCTTCTGGATGAGGCAAATAATGCACCCAAGAAAGCACTTCTGCCACTGTTGATATGAGACTACAGATCTGCATGGAATACTTGAAAATGCATAAATTCTGCACTAATTACATCTTAAACAAACATTTAATATAATTTCAGATTTCACCACATCATACTAATGAGCTACAAACAACTGTCCTTTGACCCAGAGCTTACAGCCCCTGGCAATTTCCATTCTACTTAGCACATCATGAAGTCTTTAGATGGCAATTTTACAATATGACATGGTTAATAATTTGGTCTTTTAGAAGCAGATGAAATAGAGAATATTCTTCTAGGGAATTGAAATTATCAGGATTATGTTGCCTATGAGGAGCTTAATGAAACAGGAACAGAAGCATCAAAGTCACTTTTGACTGCAGAATTTAATGATAAATATATTGAGCTATTTTTGTTTCTGCTTCAATTTTCTGCTTATGAAAATATTGTGGCAAAATCAGTAGGAATAGTAGATACTGGAATTACCTACTCTCCTGCAGAGGCAAATTTGCAAACGCTTTCATTTCTCCTAGTCTGGTCCTGTGTGTTCAGAGAATTGACAGAAATTGCCTTTATTTAGGAAACTCATATAATAAATCTTGCTTTTAAAAAAACAGTACTGGACAACCTGAAATTCTAAGCTGAAGATCTATGGCAAGCAAAAATCCAAGGTTTTTTTCACCATCATATTGCACCTAATTTCTAATCTCCACCCTGTTACCTGAAAACACATAAGTAGCCCCCACTCTTGTAGAATCTCATCAGCTCACAGTGCTTCTAAAACAGAACTTTACTTAGTTCAGTTGTACTGAATCCACAAAAGCAGTATGGCAAGTTTTTTAAGAAAATGTTTTTATGTCTTCCTGGTGCAGAAGAATTGACCAGAATGCAGTTCTCCAGCTGCCTTCCAGCTCTGCCAGGAATGATGCTAATCCTGCTCCTTTTATGCCCACAAATTGCTCATTCTGCAGAACACATGAACATTTTCTTACAGCTTTAAGCGAACTACACTGGAAAAGTGAGTTGAACAACACAGTTGAACCTCCTCAAGTACAGAAGACACTGAACACTCCTGCTCAGAGCTTAAATGGATAAGATGCTTCACTTCGCTGTTGTGTTTTTGACTAGAGCAAGAATAAATGCTTAGCATTTAATTTACTGAAGCTTCTTGCTTTTTAAGAACATTTCTTGATCTAGTAATATTAATTTAAAGAAAATGAATTAACATGTATTATATTGAGGACAAAAAAAATTGCATCAGGATAATGTAAATTGAGTTATAAAATAGATTAGAGCAAAGGACTGGAAATTGGTCTGTAGCAACATTCTCTAGGCAGGTCTAAGGTTCACAGATAAAAGAAGGGAACATTTCTGTTGATCTCTGCACTTTCTTTATCAAGTCCTTCATTTTGTATCATCAAATTCAACCAACTGTAGCATCATGGTACCTATATCATACTACTCCTCTCAGTGGAAATAGTCACATGATTATAATTAATCAGACAATTAAGTACTTTGTTGAACTGGGACTTAAAGAGAGGCGCCAGAAAAGAGCTGAAGGCAAAATCGAGCCTATGCATTTCAATCTTCTCTTTCTCCCCATGAATACTTCACGGGAAATAACAGGTTGTTTTGAAAGAACCTGCATTTTAAGCACAGTTTGTCCCATAATCTTGATCACACATTTTACAGCCTTAGTAACTTTGATAACAGAAAATAAATTATTGCAAACCAAATATCAAAATGTTAATTATGCTTTTCATTGGCTTCAGATAAATCCATATTTTGTAATGGATTTAGTCATATGGAACTGCAGCCCAGGGGCTGAAACAACAGCTTGGTTCTTGCAGGATTACAGATCATAGAAAGCATGTTGTCTTTAAAATGACCTTTTGATAGAAAGAGAAGGAATAAACTATAGCTGTTCAGTGAATACATACAACACTGGATGATAATTACTAAAGGAATTGGTCTGAGCAAGAATATATTAGCAGAAAATGTTAATTATTGAAGAAAGAACAACAGAATAAATTTGCATGTAGATGTTAATATGGAAAGCAGTGGTACTGAATCTATGTAATACAATACCTGAAGCAATCACATTTATTTTATGGACTTGAAAAACTGATGAACGAGAAGGTGACTTCTTACTGCAGATGCGCTTCAGGCATTACTTCATTAGCAATACAAGAATGAATAATAAATTCTTCAAATAAGCAGTGCTTCTTGTATCTGTCTCTAATGACTATGTAATTAAAGTAAGTTGTAAATGGGAAGTCTTGTGTGAAATATAGTTCTTAAATAAAATTAATATCTTCAGTGAACTGGCAATTCTTTTTTTTTCAAAAATACTCAGGGATTTGTAAAAGATATTTACTAGTGAACACATAAGCATTGGAAACAAAAGCACCTTTTTCTCATCTGTTGAATGCTATAAAGCAAGAAAGGCAGCATAAGGGAACTTGATGGCTTGGAACATACCTGGTTCTAAATGGGAGTTATCTATGACTCTTCAAGATCAATGGAATCAGTGGTACATAAAGCACAACACAGCTGTTCAAGGCATGTACAGGAGTGCTTACTTCTCTGCAAGCCTGATTTCTGAGTGGTGAGCTTCTCAGAGGAAATCCTATTAACAGTATCTTCAGTGCAGGGTAAAAAACCTCAAAACTCTAAATCATCCCCCCACCACCAACAATTTGTTCATCTTCCTTTTGTTCATCTTACTTCAGAAGCAAGATGTTTCTATCAGCCACTGAGTTCCCATAGTGGGATACAATCCCCAGTGTGCTGTCCCAACCTCCTGTCCCAACTGAACCCCAAATTAAACATTCCCTTCCAAGGGAAAGAAATGTGAGTAGGTGGGCAAGAAATGAGCCTTATGAAGTGGGCAGTTCACCATGTGTGCCTGCAGAATGACTGCAGGATTAGTGCCAGAAGGGGCCACTGTGACAGTCTCCAGCCATGAACAGCAATGACTGTGAACACAAACTCGTATTTTCATCTTCGTTGAATGTGTAGGATTTAGCATGGCCTGATCTATGTATTTGGGTTAAAGTCTAGTTCCTTGGTGGGCAGGCTGTCTCTCAGAAGTCAGATTACAGTAAAATTTCATGAGCAGTACTGTTCTAGATGTTTTGTCTTCCTCAGGCCTCTAAACTTCTTATGTTTAAGAATAAACAAAATGCATTTTTAAAAAACCAATGAATCAGTGAATAAGCAAAGACTTTTGATCCTTTGCTTTCTGCCAGTGGAGATGAGCACACCTAAATAGCTGTAGGCTTGCCAGGGGCTGGTGCACTGATCTGTGATCTGTGTAGGTAGATCTTGGCAGAAAAGAAAGCTGTCAAACGTGAGAACACAGCAGCGTGCTTGAGGATGTAGGTTAGTAATTCTAAATTTCAACCAGGATAGAAAATTTCTTGTTAGTTTATGCTTTTCCACTTTGTGAAAGAAACTTGCATCAACTTTCACAGAATTTTATTTGGGATCATGGCTGTTTTGCACACGTCACATATAATTATGTTAATCCCTACCTCAGTTTCTAAGAGGCAGCTATTGTGGTCTCTAATCTAATCTAGACACTGGCCTTCCATTCCCCTCAGAATGTGTCTCATATGCAGGTCTGGGGACTTACAGAGGGACAGCCCCTAGACAGGTCTCATCTGCAATCTCTGTCACTAGCAGCAGATTTTATTAGGATCCCAGGATCCTAAAAAATCTCAAGATATTTTCTGGGTATTAATTTAAGGATGTGTAGTAGTTCTTCTTCCATTCAAGGATAATTCACTACATTAATGATATAATATGGCATGGGTAAATTATAATTATTGCTATTATTACTACTAATGTCTCTTATTCCCTCAGTTTTGTATGGTGGCAATTCTAAAGTCTTTCTATTACAAACATGTCTCATAATTTCGGAGAATGCCAGGATACAATACTTTGAATGGCTCAAAATATTTATTTTTTGAAATAGTGACATTTTTGAAACCATTCCACATTTTTTATAACTCTGAAGCTTTCATTAAAAAGGACTGTAAAATTCACTGTTTGGGCAGGAATGGCATACTAACATACAGAATTAGAAAATACCTTGCACTTGCCATGTCATAAATCTACTTTTTCAGATTTATTGAAACATTTTAAACCATTTTTACTGTAGAAAAGAAAATAATCCTACTATAGCTGCAGCATTAATATGTTGGGTGTTTGAGCTCAGTGAGAGAGAGACAGAAAGTTCTTTGGATTTTCTTCATTTTTGTTTCCTCTGTTTTAAAATCATGTTTTCTTTTCCCAGTTTGGAATGGAATGGGGAGTAAGGCATACAGTGGAGATGTTAGTACAGACTACAGGCTGGAAGACATACAAGCAAGGTGTTTTGTTTTATAAAAATTGTCTTTTTCATTCCAGTAATGAAGCAAAGAAAGAATTTTCGGAAAAGATAAAGAGGAAAACATGAATTTCTTCCAATGACTAGGAATATTGATAGACTTTGTTTTCTGCCAACAGATAACTGGAGTCTTTATTGCCTGTTACAGATTTCTATCTATTCTGAAACAAAAAAAATAAATTAGCTTTTAATTCCACATATATATTTGAAAAAGAAATCATTATGCTTGTTTCACTAAGTGTTTTCATTTTGATAGGTCTTCCACCTGCTGTAGTACTAGAAAAACATGAAGTAAACTTTATAATGTGAACATTAAATAATCAGTCCAAATGCTGTCTTCTCATTTTAATGCAGCTGTAAGCAGACAATGAAGTTCAAGCTAAACTCTAATGTTACTGGCATAGTAAAAATGATAATTTTCTTTACAGCAACAGTTAATGACAGATTCAAAATTATTATCAGAAATAAAAAATTTGAGCCAATTTGGCTCAGGTGCATTTGTACCAACTTGGTGATTCCAATGAGTCTATATGCTGAAAATGGATGAGCAGAATTTTAACAAAATTCCCATTTTATTTTGAAAGCAAATTACATTTCCGTGTAAAGCTGTTCTGAACTTATAGAGTAGGTGATCCTCTCCTTGTGACAAAAAGCCATGGCTGTGGGGCGAGAAGAGAAGGACCCATAGGTAATGCAGCTCTCTTTGAAGAACTGAGAGAGCACAGAAAATGCTCTCTGTGCTCCATCTTTCTCCCTATTCAACTGCATTGGTTTCTCTGGGAAATTAATTATTATATCCAGATACATAAAGGAAGGAACCTCCCAAATGAGAGAGCAGTAAGTGTGCAAAATCTTCATTTTTCTTCAAAAGAGTAATCTGAAGATGTCCATTTTAGCACAATGGTTTTTCTCCCCCAAAACCATAGCAATGTGTAGTTCTTTGTGACATT
Organism: Alethe castanea; assembly: GCA_024734035.1. Lineage (NCBI taxonomy): Eukaryota > Metazoa > Chordata > Aves > Passeriformes > Muscicapidae > Alethe > Alethe castanea. The sequence continues at coordinate 67,257,648 of JANRGV010000073.1, forward strand.
TAAAAACTGAGACAATGAAAGCAATCATGAGCAGTCAGCAGGGAATCTATAAAACCACAGATAAGTATTTATAAGAGTTCAACCCATGTGGCACTGCCATTCCCACCAGCCGTGATGAACAGCAGCAAAATCTTATGCTTACATTAAGAACATCTAATATTTGTAAGAATAATGCTTAAATGTTCACACACTTTTTTTAAGTGTAGTGTTTATAGTAGTGCTTGAAATTAAACTTTGTGTTGAAGCTCTAAGTAAAACGTTATGTTTACAGAAAACAGCAAGGATGGTAGGCATTTGTAATAGTTTGTGATAAATGTTAGGAAATAATCGCTGTCACAGTCTGAAAGTAAACCAAAATCACATACATTCCTTTGGCCTTTTTAATAAATACTGGGAGAGGAGGAGTAGCACTACTTTATTCTTTAATGCTGCAACACCCAGCCTACATCCCTGGTCAGTCCTGAAATATCTTCTGCATTAGCTGTAAGGAATTTATTCCTCCCGTGTCCTGGTCTTCCTTTCGTTCATGTGCCCATATTAGGGATTGAGAGACATGCACTAGCAAAACCTGAAAGCTGAATTTACAGGATTTCTGGAGCAATGAAAGAAATCTAGATATTATGTCCCGATATCTTTGCCAATTTACCTTACAAACTTCCTTATAATCAATGTTTCATTCAGTGGTGAAGTTACATAAATGAATATAATTTTGATTAAAATTACAAAGGAAAGTAAGAATTTGCTCAGCATCTTACCTGTAGTACTGTGCTGCCTTTGACATTTTGACCATCACTGGTAAAGTACTTGAAAAGTCCATGAAGAAAGTGAAAAAAAAAAAAAAAGAAAATTATTTCTTTTATTCTATATGGAGACCTGAATTATTTTTAAAGTGGTGATTGACTGATGGAAGTCTTTGTACTCTCCTGAGTGATCCAGAAATAAATCAATTAAACAGCTCCATTTTGTCTTTCCCCCCTTTTTTATTTAGGGCATCATATCAAAGATAGTGTTTCAGTAAGCATGGAGGCACTTCAGCATTGGAGACCTTGGTGTTCAGATGCTGATCATTCCATAGTTTAGTCCATAAAAGCGTGAGTAAGAGGGAATTCCTCGACAGATTTTCCCCTCATATATCCTCTGACAAAACCTGAATGTTTTCCTGAATGTCAATACAAAACTTGGTGTCCTCAGCATGCACAAGTTTCATAAAATCTGTGGCAAACTGCCTTTGGTCTGTCACATTTAGAGTCTCACTCAGGCTTGCTGACAGCTACATGGAAGCTAACAACTTTGGAGCAGTTTGTTTGGAGAAGAATCCTGGTAAAATGAGGGGGAAATGGAGTCAGGGCAAAAGTCCAGCCTGATTTCCAAAGGCAGTCCCAGTGATTTGAAGGCTGAGGAGTCTCAAACAGGGCATGCACAGCTGCTCTTGCCCAGGCTGGTTTTGAGGAGGTTTTGAGTTCACTGCAGAAAAGTGGGAGATCGGATGGCCTCGCAGCACTTCGGGGTGTCCTCTCACAATTCTCCGTCATCCACCATCACTCCATGCTGCGGAGACCCAAGGCCCAAAGAAGAGGTTTTGTCCAAGCTGCTGCGGTGGGTTGGTAACCCTGAGCACCCCTCGATGTCCTTCACACCCTCCTTCATCCCTTCTGGTCACTGCCGTCTGAGTCTTTGAAATCTCTTCCTGCACACCTTGGGGCCTGCTGCATTCTCAGAGTGCTCCTGGTTATTTGGGGCAACAGGTTGTGGTGACAACAACATCTCCTCAGAGCAGAGACACCTCGGACAAGCTGGCCAAACTCCCTGGGAGGACACGGGCACAGCTGGCTTCAAAAGACTTCCTCTGCCTCACGCAGCTCCTGTCTGAGGCACGGGATGTGAGGTATGCTGAGGGTGGGAGACGTGAGTCAGGGCAGGGCCTGGGACACGCTTTGCAGAGGAAGGAAAAGGCATAAGATGGCAGCAGGGTGGTGGAGGAGCTGCAGGAAGGGCCTTTGCTGAAAAGGCACAAGATGGCAGCAGGGTGGTGGAGCAGCGGCGGGAAGGCCTGTGCTGGAATGGCACAAGATGGCGGCAGGGTGATGGAGCAGTGGCGGGAAGGCCTGTGCTGGAATGGCACAAGATGGCGGCTGGGTGGTGGAGCAGCAGCGGAAAGGCCTGTTCTGGGCTCTCTCATTTTGTGACATCACCAGAGTGGCACTGGAGCGACACTGGAAGCATGAGAGACCAAACATTCCATGCCATTACAACAGGGCACAGTGGCATGGGGAGCTCACTGTGAGCCCGAGCGAGGTGCTGGCAATGCCACTGCCGTGAGGGGGCTGGAGCAGGTGACGCAGAGTCACCATGGATGAGAACAGATATCCTTTCACTCCGTCACCTTTTCCTCCTCCTGTCCCCTCCCTGCACTGTGACAGCTGCCATTGGCACTCCCCTGACATGTCCCCTTCGCCTCAGGCCTGGCTTGGCCTGGGCACACAGGAGCCCGGGAGGGTGGCATGGAGGGCCTGGAGCGGCCAGTCCTGTCAGCCAGGGCCGGTGATGATGTTTGTGTGGGCACAGTGCTGGGAACACTCATTCCTTGGTGTTTCTTGGCACTCCCCATCATTCCCTGTCACTGCTGAACCCCCTCAGCATCCCCACAACTCCCTCCTCTCACTGCAGCCCTTTCTGCACCCTGAGCACCCCTCGAGGTCCTTCACACCCTCCTTCATCCCTTCTGGTCACAGGCCTCTGAGTCTTTGAAATCTCTTCCTGCACACCTTGGGGCCTGCTGCATTCTCAGAGGTCAGCAGACAAGGATGTTCTAGAGGATGAGAAAAGGAATGCACAAGCTTCTTAGGTTTAACAAAATTAATCTTCTCCCCCCTCATCTCCGCATTAAAAGGCAATTTAATGGGCCAGAATCTTCCTTAACCTCAGGTGTCATACGTGGTTTTGGAATCTCATTCAGAATGATTTCAAGACTGGGAATATTGATTACGAGGGTTGCATGAGGCTGTTTGAAAAAATGAACATAAGTTTTGATGAAGATCATTTTAAACATATTTTCAAGGTAAGGTGTATGTGCATTAAGCAATTAACGGTTTAGAAGTTCAGTACACATGTCATACGTTTGCTGATATTTTTCAATTGCTTTTGGGAAATGTATTTCGTGCTAATGTGGTGTGTAAAATCAGCAAAGAATTTTCCTCCTCCAGATCTTTTGTTTCTGTGTAAAATATCTAACCCAGGGCTTGCATTCAAATCACTGTAATTTAGAGTGGAAAATACATCTAAGATCACTGAGTCCAACCATTAATACATTGAAAAGTCCAACTCTAAACCCTGTCCCTAAGCACCACATCTACAGGTCTTTTAAGCACTTTCAAGGAATGGTGACTCAGACACTTCCCTGGACAGCCTGTTCCAATGCTTGACAACACTTTAGTGAATAAATTTTTTCCTAATAACCAATCTGAACCATCCCTGGCACAACTTAAGTCCACTTCTGCTTGTCCTGCCGCTTGTTACTCAGAGAAGAGACTGACATCCACGTAACTCTGTCTTTTCACCACAAGGAATCAGTGTAAGATGAAAAATATGTCAATTTTCATTCCCAGTTTCTTTTGTGACATGACCGCTCTAGAGAAAGCTTAAAGCATTTCGGTTTCATCCTATTCAGCTGCTTCTGTGATCAAACTAGAGAGGCAGATGTGCCTGTCTGATGCTGGACAGAGCCATGAGAGCAACTTCCTAAAAATCCCCCTGCCAGGAGGACAACATGGACTTGTCTGAGCTCCTCAGGCTTTAGATCCAGCACACACTCATTCTGTTCTCCACTATACCTGTCCTGTAGTATTTAAGAGGTGTGCCTGAACAGATGGGAATTGCACTCTAACCCCCAGGGAAAGGATTTGGCTTTGGGGCATGGCAGTGTTTAAAAGATTTCCATGAAGGTTGCATGATACAGAAACTGGAAACTGGACTTAATAAGTTAATTTAGTGCAGGTAAGCAAACTACTGCCAAACAGACCTTGTCTCAGGGAGCAAATACTACAAAACTGAGTGCCTTGGCACCTGCTGGGTGTATGTGTTCATATAATGACTCAAAAGATGTAAGGCTTTCCCTTTTACCTCATTTACCAACCACCCCCCCCCCAACAGCTTTCTGGTAATGCTGTTTCTCTAATGGAATGAAAACAAGTGTGTGTGTTTATTTATTTTCTTATTTATTCACATATTTATATATACAGTTCTTTTGAGCATGTTGCAATCAGCTGGCTGATTCTGTCCTGATTTGTCAGAGGAGAATTAACTGTGGCAAGTCAGAAACTTTTAGGCCATGAGACGGAAGGCACTAAGTTCTCCTCTCCTGTCTTCCTCTCTCATTGCTGTCTGCCTTGTCAAGCCAAGGTAGAACCAGCAGCATGAGCTCAACCCTGGATAAAGAGGCTTCCTGTGGTTTTTGCACTTGCACAGTGTGGAGATAGTTGCTAACCTAGAGACACTCTTGAGCACTTTAAAATACTTCTCATTGTTTCCTCTATCTTCCCCATACTTTGGATTCTGGCAGGAAATTGAGAGAGATGGTCAGCTATGTGGGTAGAGAAGAAAACTGAGGGAAGTGACCTGCAAAGAACAAGTCTGATCTAGTTGTATTTAACAACATATTATACCCAGTAGCCTGATCTAGTTCTTGATAGCACCACTGTTAGGTGTTCTTTGCTATTTGAGAAAGATTTACTGGTGTTCAGTAGTTTGGGAGGCTCAAATATTTCATCAGTGTACTAACATGTAAAAATTCACAGCATTCTTTGAAGGGAATCTTACTGACATCATTATAAGTAACTACACATCAGCAGTTAATCTAATGGTTATACAAAACAAAATACATTTTATAGAAAACTAATTTTAAGGAAGATCTGTTTTTTTCCTTGTCTGTTCTCTTTGAGTTTATTTTACCATAATACTCTTTTGAGCAGTATCAGAATTATGAATATTAATGTTTTAAGGAATAGTAAATTTTCATATAATTTCTCTCAAGATTCTTTGTCTCTTCTTTTTCTGAACAGCAAAGATTTGATGTGCATTAATAAAAACTGGAATAAAAACCTAACCCAAAAATTTTTAAGAATATCTTTTTATAGTGACATGATTTTTATAACTTTAATTTGAAGAGCTCTCTTGTATAGTATTATTGCCTGTATTTCATCAAGAGGCAACTAAAATAGAAACTTGATTTTTTTTTTGCCTAGCCTCTCTTTGTGCCAGTAACTAACTGAACATCTTCCAAGTCCTGATAGACTTTTTTTTCCAAAAGATGTTGGTATTTTCTTTTCCTCCTTAATGGTTATGAGCAAATTTGCAGTATTGTTAAGAGCATTAAAAATTGCATTGGATCAGCCTCAGTTGGGGAGTTTCTCAGCAGTAATGAAATGTAACATTTGTACAGAAAAACATTTTTGCTTGTGATTTCTGTTAAAAATGATGGTTATTATTCTCTTTCACAAACTCAAAGCAAATAGGGAAGTACTGATTTGTAAGATTGCTTTGCTAAAACTCCTCATGAAATTTAATTTTGTACTTGCTTCAGTTATCTGATATATTTTTGCTCCCATTGTTGTACTTATTCAGAAGTACAGTAGGAACTGCACTGCGTAGGAGGGAACTGGCAATGGATCCTTAAACTTTTAGGTTTTATGGTATGGCTTCAAAACCAATCTAATTTAGCAGTAATCCAAAGTCTTAATCAAAGAACAGCCAGAGATCAAGAAAGCAATTTCCTGTTCGTAGACACTTTTGTGGAAGCCAAACCAGCCATTGTAGGTGCCGTGTTCTGGGTGCTGGAGCTTGGCCTCTTCATCAGTCTCAGTTCAAGGAGCCAACAATTAGGAATTTTCATCAGCTTGCAATGATAATCACTGGACTGGCATTTGTTTGTGATTTTTGTGAGCAATTTTGTCAGCAGATTTCTCTTAACTTGACAATTTTTGAGAATAATTCAGGCTAAAATGTTAGAAACATTTGTATTTCATATGCAGTTACTTATTTTGTGGGGAAAATTTTAAAGGAAAAATAGAATTTTTAAACCTGAGAAAAATGTAAAAGGCAGAAATGGTAAAAAAGTATTATTCTACTCAAATTCTTTTGGCCTTTTAACTTTTCTAGTGGCTTTTATACTGAAACCCTGAAATTAATTACTATGCTAACATTTTGTAAGCTCTATGAAAACAAGCTTACAGTTTAATAATTCTGAAAGTGTGAATAATTAATCTAATTTAAACATTCTGGCTTGTTAAGAATAGAACATTATGTCATAGGTTATTACAAAATATCTTGCCTTCAAACTTGAATATTTTGTCTTATTGAAGTGTTGAAAGACTTGTAACTCTTGATAATTTGGTCATCCTTATTTCATTTTCAAGATTACTGGTTGCTGGTTTTGTATGCAAATTTGACTGACAGTATTTACAGTATGGTGCAAATAGCAGTTGGAGAGGTATTATACTAAATATATTTTCCATTTGACAACTTTTATGCTGCATATTTATTTTAATGCATAGCATTTTAGAAATTTTCTACAATGCATTAGATCTAAATTTATTGTACTTATTTAGATGTTAATTATGTCATATAGTCCATTTTACTATATGTAAAATATTCGTAGCACAAAAAAGTGTAATCTAAAAGCTGAAGAGTGTAATCTGATTGTAGCCACTACCTGTATTTACCTGAGGATTTTGGTGGCTTTTTCCTCAGAAAACCCTTGACAAACACACAGGAGACGTAATTAGCATGGACGACTTCAGAGCAATTTATCGAGCTCTTTTGTACAGACCTGAATATGAAGATCTATTCAAGGCTTACTCAGTAGATGGAAAAATCCTACCTGATGGCCAGCTCCTGAAATTTCTTGTAAAAGAACAATTTCAAACTGAAGCTAATGAAACAACTGCCTTAGAAATTATTATGAAGTATGAACCCATTGATGAAGGTATGCACAGTTTAACTATTGATATCTAGCTCTTATTTATTGAGCTTCTCTCAAATTGTGCTTTGCAAAACCTCATATCTTTATTTCTTTAATAACATGTCTTTTCATCTATTTATTATTTTTTCTTCCTGTGTTTTAATTTATTTTCATGGTGCCCTCCTTTCTCTGCTCTCTTCCTTTTTCTGTCATTCCTTTATATTTTTTTCTTGTCCTTCTATAAATTCTGTTCTTCAGCTCATTACAAACCTTTTCAATCTGTTTTTTTTTAAGGTTCTTATCTGCCATTTTCCCCATCTTTTCCTTACAGTGTCTTCTCTCCCTTGAGTCCTTTAGTGATAATGCAAGGTCTCGAACAAGACTTTTATGTCCCTCTGACTTCCTTGCAAAAGCACTGTGTAAGATTTTTGTAGGTGCCTGGTTGCCCTTTCTGAATTACAAGAACTCTGAGATGAGGAGGGATCAATAAAACTGTAACATGTTCTTCACCTGTTTAAAGGTGCCTCAAGTTGGGGTGTAACACTTCTGCTGAGTTTCACTGATTTCAACTTGTGGCAAAATTTACAACTAAGCTATGAAAAGGATATAACTGTATTTTATTGCAAGCTGTTACTTTATTCAGTGGAATATGCCTAGTTCTTTCATTTCCTCGGTTCCCAGTCTTTGAAAATGGGTGGAATTGATAAATTAAGAAAAACAAACTGAAGGAGAAAATATTTCTTCTGAGGAAATAACCTGGGATTTTCTATGCTGACCTGTAGTGGAAGAAGAAAATGGAAAATGCCCCTTTTTCAATGAGAAACAGAAGAACATTTGGTGTTTCATTAAGAGGCACTTACTGTCCAGTTATAGCTGCAAAACACGACTCCTTATGCTTTTATTCTTTGAGGTTGCCTTTCAAATTTGACTGTACTTTATTGAACATATTCTACTCTGTCAGAGGAACTAATGATTACTAATTGTACAAGTTACCAGTTTAAAGAGTTCATTTTATTTTGTGTTACCTGTTTTGATGGGAAAGTTAAAAGGTATAACACAGTTAAACAATGAAAAATATTCAGTCCATTAGAAAACATCTTTGTAAACATCAATGAAGTTTCTATAGGTTTAATTTAATGTCTGGTTTAAATTTCAGATGCTGAGCCAAATTCTTGTTTGTTTCTTCACCTGTGATAAATTTGTTTGTCTTGTAATTGGAAATAATCTTGTGGAACAAAATAATCTCTGTATTGTTCATGCTCCTTTGGGCGAATTCAAACCCCCACTCAAACATATTTATTGCAAGGTTCCAGTTATGATTGACATGCGAGATGATTCCTATGGTATTGTGATAGACCATTTTGTGTGACTGTCGTTCTGAATTTGCTACAGAACACTATTCATCAGGATGATCTGTTGGACTCATCTGTCACCCTTGCCCTGTGTTTTACAGAAAGGGAAAAGGGCAGGTGTTGACACTTGATTGACAGGTTTGCTAATAGTAATGACCATTCTCTTATAAGTGTGATAGCACTGCTGTGTCAAGATTAGGATGAAAACAATGATTACATTTTACATATAATTTAAATAAATCAATCTATAGCATTTAGTGCATCCCTAATGTTTGTGCAGAGAGATTTCCAAAGCTATTGAGCCAGACAACTCTGAATTTACTCTCTGTGGGTACTGTAGCTAGTTCAGGACAGTGGGGAATGGATTACTCTTTCATTTTTATTATACAGCTTAAATGCCTAATGTCAAAATGCTACACTAACAGTTTGTTTTTTTTTCACGTGTGTGCTAAAAGCTTACATTTTTGGCAGAAAGAGCCATTTCTATGGGATTGATCACAAAATATGAATATGTGATTCACATCTGACAGTTGTGTCCTATTAACACCCAAATATCAGTTTTGTTCTTTCCAGACAATCCATTATCTGCCCATTTTGCTATTACTTTGAATAGGAACCTCAAATCATTAAATGAGATTAGAAAAAACGTGCCAACTAAATGCTTTTTTTAAAAACTTAATATATATGTATTTTTTTAAAAAAATACTCTTCATTAACATGGATAGGATTAGAGGCACAGTGAGGATAAGAAGGTGCATCCCATTATTATTTACAATGTAGTGCCATTCAAAGACTCTACTCCTGCCTATTTTTCTGCTAGGCAATACAAAAATAGGGCAAAAATGTAATCCTATCTTAAAAAAAACCAGCTTGCTTTGTAAATAACAATATAAACCTGGTGCATCTGTCAGATAAGGACTTTGAGTAATCCAGAATGTATTTGTGAAGCAAAAAACCATTTTCAGTTTATTCCTAGTATACACAGTTGTGAGGAAATTTTTTTTGGTTTTTTTTGTCCATGTATATGAGGGACAGAGCAGGATGTAGAGAAAACTCTGCAGAAGAGAGCATTTGGCATCATTGGCCGATGTAAGTCAAACTTAATAAAGTTTGTCTACTTAATAAAGTAGACATCTCTACCAAATTCCTACAGATTTCATTAAAAAATCCTGTGAAGTAAGAAAGAGGACTTTAAAATCTCAACTAAGACAATGGCTCTGGCTGGATTTGTGAGACACAATAGCTCAGATGTGTGAAAGGGTGTGTAAATATCCAGTCTCAGGGAAAATTTGCAAAAGAAGGTGATTATGAAATATAAGCCCTTAGAAAATGGAACTGCTGTTCAGATACTTTATTCCAGTATGTACCAGTTGTAAGTGTGGGTAAGGCAGAAAAAAGCCTCCCTAGAATATAAACTCAGAGTAGAAAAGGAATAACTGTATTTTTACTTCAGTCAAGGAAACACTTCACTGTTCCCTTCTAGCATCAGTGTCTCATTCTGATGTAAAGTGGTCAAATTTCATAGTATGAGATTCCATCTGATGATCTTTCTGCCTTTTAACAACGATTGAAAGCTTCCTCCTTCCAGTACAGCAGAGTAACACCCTTGCCTCTGACTGCAAGTGTTTCTCATGAGTTCATCCCTAAAATTCCCAGCAAATGTATCTGTATCCACTTCACTACCCCTGGGGGCCGAGTAACAGAGACATTCAATTGCTAATTCAGCTCTTAGGACACAAAGAGCCCACATATACATTTAAAAGCATGGGAAACGCCTTTCTCCCCATTTCCTGGTCCCCAGTTCAGTTCAGGCTCTTCTCCTCCCCACTCCCAGTCTCCACTTCAGTGCAAACCCCTCTTCCCCCACCCTGTCAAGGTGCAGGCTGCACTCAGTCCCTCCAGGAGCAAACAGGTCTTGCAGGAGGTTCTGGCCAGTGCAGAGTGATTTCTTGTTTTGTTTTGTCTGCTTCAGTATGGGTACTCTACAGGCCTTCAGGGCAGCAAACATCTTATGAAAGTTTTCTTTCCAAAAAGGAAGAAAAATGCTTCCAAAGAAGTTCCAAGAGAAGTAAGAAAGCAGAATGTAATAAACTCTAATGTATAATGTAATAAACTCTAATGTATAATGTAATCTGAGTCTTTCAAATACTCATATTATATCCATAATTCCTCTGTGATATGACACTATTTGTATATATGGCAGAGTTGGAGTTTACCTTAACAGGAGGAATGAGAAAAATCATTTTGTCTTAAATCAGATTTAAAAAACCCAAACAATATAAAAGTCTATTGCTAATAAAATTAATTCTACACTATCCAAAAGAGGTGGGCAAAAAAAAAATTCACTGAACTTTGTGAACAAAAAAAGGCAATGAGAAGACAGAAATCTTTTCTTGCCCTCTCTTTCTACAACGAATGGATATGTATGTGCACACTAACTACTGCTAGAGGGTCCTAATGGAGTAAAAGACTGAGCTTCCTCCAGGGCAGAAATGTAAGGCCTTGATGAAAGTCTTTTCACTGTGGAATAGCTATGGAGATGAATTCCCATTTCCTTTAATGTAGAAGCAGAAAATGTCTCTAAATGGTCAGAAAATAGTGTGACTGGGCTGGCTATTCCTCAGAAATGTAAGGGCCTGTAATAAGCTCTGTAAAAACACGAGTTTTAGTCCGTTGATTGGAGACATGAGCTGAATGTTTTACTGAAGTCCACGAGCTTCCATATGACTAAAAAATAATGCTAGATGTTCATTTTGGGGGGATTATGGTCATCAGCTTATTTGCCTAAACATTAACTTCTCTTGAGAATATTGCAGTTAACTTTTGTCTTTGACAAGAACAGCCAGGAAAACATCATAAATAATTCAGAAAAAAACACACAGATTTTGAAAAGCCAGTATTTTTCACTAATTTAATAAATAAATGCAGAAAAGGCAAGAGTTGTTAGAAAATAAAAAATGCACACACACACACACACACACACACACATGCACTCTCTCACACACAAATAGTTAGTGGCTCTACTTGTAATTGCTCAGAGAAATATATAGACCATGAAAAATAAATTAATCAGATATGAAATCCAGACAGTTCATGTAATTCATTATAGGTCAAGTACACAGAATGAGTGTATTCTGAGTAACGTAAAAAAATCAAAATGTTTACTAAAGATCCAGAAAGTAGAAACATAATCCAATTGTTACAATTATAAAACAATATAACATGTGCATGTGGATAAATCTCTCAAGATACTAAATAGGATACACTTTTCAAGACTCATCAGTGTAGCAAGAATTCATCCTGCAAATCTCTTAGCTAGAAGACAAAGAAATTCCTGATGAAGTAAGTACAGTCATCTCTGTAGTATTATTAATATTATTAATCTGAGAAAGATCTCAGTCAAAAATGTGGATGAAACAGGATTGGACCTTCTTAAATGGTGTAAAATCCGGTCAGTGAAGACAGGTTGACAAATCCAAGTTCTTAAAAAATTGACTGTAACAGTCTTGACTAATACAAGTCAAAGGTTATTTTGAAAATAGGGGGGAAATGAATGATGAATTGAAAGACTGGAAAAGATCAAATGTAGTATCTATTTTAGAAAGGGAGCACCCAAGGAACTACACACTGTCAGTTACTAGTAAAAAAAGGGAGCAAATAATAAATATGTAAACCCTTCTAAGATGGTAAAGGTGAGTAGCAGTTTGTCAGGACATTCCATGAAGGAATAGTATCCTGTTTTCTCCTATGAAAGATTAACAGCACTGGTGGATAGCAGAAAAATGAAAATTACCAGAAATCTGAAACAGAAAGATGCCCTGGATTGGATTTGTTTTTGTGGAAAGCAGTGGAATGAGGGGAGTGTGAGAGCAGTTCTCATAAGTGAAAGAATATGAAAAAAGGGGAGAGGACTAATACCAAACAGAGCAAATACTTGGGACAGCAAGGAAGTTTCAGGGTAAACTTGTGTTTCCTAATTATGGAAAATTTCCTAACAATAAGTTATTTAGCTGTTGAAATGATTTTGCTGGGTTGTCTGTGGATTCTTCATCTGTGGAAGTCTGGAAGAAAAACTTAAGAAAGACTTCTGGTTGGAATAACAGTTCTTGGGTGAATGTCTGTTTGATGTCTGGATAGTCTTCTGCTTATCACTGTAAAACATTGCAAGTTTTCTATTTCAAAGACCTCTGTAATTGAGAAATAATTATTTTCTGTAAATTCTCATTCAGGAGTAAAACTTTCAGTCTGTCACACACTGAAGATCAATAACTGCAATTCTAACTTAGACATTCTGATTCTTACATTTATAATAAGAAGTCTCAGGGCAGAAAAGGGGGTTTTCTTGCAGGTATTTTCAGTCCCCAAGTCTGTATACATTGACTTCTAAGTTACTGTTAGCATAAAATAATCTTGGATTATTTACTGCTTGTTCACTGCTAACCTGCTATGGTGACAATAAAATTATTTTAGAGTAAGAACTGGACAACATCCCTCACTAATTCAAACTATGTTTTGAAGCAAAGATGACTTTTGAGATTATATCATTTGCAAAATGACTGCATTCAAAACATGACACTGGGAGCAGTAGCTGGCAGTGTAATGGCTCTCTTTGCCATTAAATCAGTCAAAACCAAAACAAATGGGATGACTATCACTGGCATGGACTCAGTTCATTTTGTTAAAAATGCAGCAGTGTAATAAGCTTGATTTGCAATTGATCTGTGTGGGCAGTTATTCCTTTTGTTAAGATGCTATTTTTATTTCAAATATTTCTAAATATTGATTTTATCAATATTTATTTGGAATTTTCCACCCCTGGGGAAGACATGTGGTGCTAGGAGTCATAGTTTCTGCAGGATTATATGGAGAATTTCTGACTGATTTTTTAGCGAAAAATCCTGGTTCTCTTAAGAGGGAAAAAAAGATTCTCTTAGTCCATTGTCTGGCATGTTACTTTCCAAAGTAAACAATGAATGTTTTAGTTTATATTTAATCAAGACTACTGAAAACTCCTCTTACTGCTGTCCATAGAAGAATAAAAGTGTCAAAACACATTTACTTCCTCTCAGAAGTTTGAACCACAGCAATTCAGCTCCAGAGTCACATGTATCTATGTTTGTGTTGTTTATACATTTGTTATGGATTTTAAAATTGCAGGAAAGTGTTGTGCTGTGTAACTTTTAGAAGTGTTCAGAATTGAGTATTAAAAATTTCAGAAAGTGCATAGATATAACCATCAGAGTGGCTTCGTGATAGAGATTTTTCCCTTTTGTTTTTGTTCAGTGAGAAAGAAAAGGCAGATGTCATTTGAAGGATTTATAAGGTACATGAACTCAGAAGAATGTTCAGTATTTAAAATCCAGTACAAGTCCGTCTATCAAGATATGACCAAGCCATTGTGTGACTATTTTATTTCATCTTCTCACAACACCTACTTGCTATCTGACCAACTAATGGGACCCAGTCATTTATGGGGATATACCAGGTATTTAGACATAGTTTTTTTATATTTTAAACATTCTTTGGCCTTTTTTTTTTTTAATGAATACTAAGTCACATACAATCCTAATTGGCAATAAGGGACAAAGCCATCAGAGATACGAGTTGAAAATGTGAGAGTGGTATTTTATTTTGTGTGTACACTTTTCAATATATTTGCCAAACCATCTGTTCATAGTCTGGAAACAATTTTTTCACTTACATCTCAGAAAATCAACCTTGCAGCTAACGAAATCTATGCTGTGGTGTACAGTACATGATTAAATCAGTTTTTAATTTCAACACGCCATGCAAAAATAACTCCCTGAAAGAAATGTAAAATTCCTGGGCAAGCTCTAATCTGTTCAATATATAGGATGTGTGTTGGAGTATGTCTGTGTCAATGACATTTGTGTTCAGTGAATTTTGCAATGGGGGCAGTTTAGGAACAACAAAAACTACAAACATGGGCATTCAAGCAGTCAGCAGGGAGAGGAATCTCTGCAGTGTGTGACTTCAAGAGGATGATGACCAGGATGCCTTATTGCCAAGGCAGGGGAGAAGGAAGTGGATTGGGTAATAAAAGCAACACTGAGAGGGCAGGAAGTATTAAGAATTAGGAAGAGATGTGTCCAGAATTCCTATTATTTGTACCACTTTATTGAAGAGGAAGCAGTTGGAACCATCATATACATGAAGTCTTCTTCCTTGGTTCCTCTCTTAATGTTCTATAGTGACTTCCAACCATCAGAAACAATACTGAATTTTTAACAGTATTTAAAATTCCATGATGTTAATGCTGCACTGCTGAAAGTAATTGCAAAGAGGGTATAAACCCTCTCTCTTCCTCTTTATCTACTATTTGTATGAGTAAAATGCTGAAATCAGCTAGAGGCATATCTGACATATTGTTAATGTGTGAAAAGCAGCATGTAAAAGACAGATTGGTAATTAAGTAAAACAGTTTATAAGAAATGTTTCAGTTAGTTGCCAGTCAAATATTATAAACCTAAGAATTTAAGGGATGCCACTAACATTAAAATTAAAGCAGTAGAGTCAAGGTGCCTGAGAAACTTTAGCACTCTCTCTTAGAAATATGGTCTGGAGAGAAGAACTGACTTATGGAAAGACCAAATGCAACCCGATTCTCTAAGTGCAATGGATTTTTAAATGATTCTCAAAATTGCAAGCAAGTTTGGAATAGTAACGCGAAAGACCATTTGAAACGTGTTCTTTTATTTTAAGTGGCAATTTGCCTTTATTCCAAAATTCCTTTATTGAAATCTTTGACCCTCATTTTTGTCTTTTTAAGGAAGATAATTCTGGTAATCCCTTATTCTTTAATGCTCTAATAAAGTTTATTACATAACACA
>JANRGV010000073.1:67288118-67319611 GCA_024734035.1 Alethe castanea
CTCCTTTTTATTTAGTAAATAAAATGAAATGAAAAGATTTATGCTGAGAAAGAAAATTCAGGACAGTTATTTAAATAAATTGATATCAGTTGTTTCATATTGACTGTGAAAAACATCAAAAAATCTGAAACAAAAGCAAGCCTCGGTGAAAATAAAAATAGAAAGACTTAAATATCCTTTTGAATATAGCATTTCCATGCAGTATGAAATGTCATACTTGTATCAAAGCACTCTTCAGGAATGACCAAAACATGTCATAAGTTACAGGAGAAAGCCACAGCGTGGCAGGTACAGAATTTTGTTTCAGGAGATCCCATATGGGCTTTTTGGAGAGTACATGAAATTTATATGCTGCTGTGAAAGTTGTAATTGTATGATGGGTTTTTTTTCTTACTGTAGTTTTTGTTTTGGCCTATGACACTGAAATGTAGCTTGGTAATTTTGTCACATCTGTTGTGTGGCTCAATCTTGTGTGCAATAATATTACAATATATGGTAAAAAGTAATGCATGAAAAGAGGAGTGATAAAGAGCTCTCTAACTAGTTCTGATTTTACCTTTGGAGCAACCAAGGGAAAATAAACCAAGTAATTTTGATCTTGGTATGCCTCACCTGTGCAAATCAAAATTACTCAAATCTGACCCTGCTTGGGTTCTGTGTCAATAACTATATTATTGCTGTATTCTACTGGCTTTAATAGTCCAAAAATGCCTCCTTAGGAAGTGAAAACTAGAGGACTAGTTTGTTGGGGTTTTTTTTTAATGTTGTCCCTTGAACTTCATTGATTTAATCCTCACAGCGTGAAGCTAATCCAAGAGGTAAAGCTAATTCATGTGTAGATATCTACACGACAGGTGGGACAATACAATTCAACATTTGAAACTTCCCAAATTCAGTCAGCTTTCCTTTGGAATGGCTCCAAAGGCTGGGAGTTGTTTTGAATGAAGGTTTCATGTTTCTCCTGTAGAAATGTGTCTACTGCCAGGTTTGTAAAAAAGCTCTAGGGCTACTCTGTAGCCTGCTTCTTTTTAGACAGTTTTTGGTGTGTGGAATAGACACTGGAATTTCACTTAAAAGCAAAGAAACATTGAAATTCCATTTTATCAGTTTTTCCAGCTGTCTTCACTGCAGACAACCAATAGAATAGTAAATAATTTATGTGAAGTCTAATAAATTTTAAAGGAAGATAGGGAAAAAATTGCAGGAACACAATTGTTTCTGAAGTCCTTGCTGATCTTGTTCTAAAACCTGTCAGTGACTAAGACCAAAATAAGAATGGAAGTTGATAATATTCGCTGTTCTGCCAAGAATCACAAGTTAAATAAATTTTAAAAATTATTTTGGAAAAGTTTCAGGTGTAAAATTGGTCAAATGACAACCAAAAAATTCTCAGACTTACACTGAAGTGTAACTTTCAGACTGACACATTAATTAGATAGCAAAAATCAATTTAGATTTTTAGACCTGATAATTTATCAGGAATGCTTTAGGTACTTTCCCCATGAGAACCTCACAAGAGAGGATCCCTACCTAAACCCTTTGCAGATTTACTTGAACAATGGATGACTTTTAATCATCTGACGTATTTTTTCCAGTAGAACTTCTTGTAATTAAATATGAACAATGTCAGCAGTTATGAACTGTATGACTGAAGTCTTAGCATTTCTAATGCCAGTGTCTTTAGAGCCACAGTATTAAATTGGCCCAAAGACAATACAAAAAGACTGAGTGCACATTCTAAGCACATTATGTCACACAGATATGCATTTACTCAGCTCTCAGAGGAGCAGTCCCTCTTCCTATGGCAGAATCCCTCACGTTGTTAGTCATCCATAAATCAAGTTTCTGTAGAATCAAAATAACCATTTCAAAATGTGTAAGTGAAAAATAAAGCCAGAAATTATCATTAACCTTAATAAAATTTGGAGTCTGTTAGGGGAGGGAGAAAATACAGCTTGACCAATTTTTTTTTAGCCGGCTAGAGAGGTGAGACATTGTGTGCCAAAATTTATACTCTCCAAATAAGCTTGTCCTGTGTTGCAAGGGAATAATCATTGTATACTTTATTTCTTTTTTAGTAGAAAAAAAATTTTTTTTTTCTTTATTTTTGGTCTGGTAGACCAAAGTTTACAAAGTAAACTTGGTAGTCCTTGTTTACAAAGTTTGTGTGGGGTCTCATCTAGTCACAGGTTTACTCTCTTTCACTTTGAAGCCCTTGCCCCTTGTCCTGTTATGTCCTTGTAAACAGTCTCACTCCATCTTTCTTGGACTTCTGAACTATTTCTGTAAATTTGGGCAGTGATGGATTGAGTGCAGCTGTGACCTGCAGGTGAGAAGAAAGCCCAGCCAGTCCATGCCCAGCTTGGAGTGCTGATGGGGAATGAAAGCAGTGTCCTCAAATCCAGTCACACTGATCATCCCATAAGCAATGGCAGCATCCCTGAGTATTAGGATACAATCCTGGACTCAATAGTAATTCCCAGGCTGTGTGGAATTCAGCTCAGATTTTGAATATCTAAGGCATAGATTTTTGTTGCATTCATGGTGAGCGGCCCACTTTAAGAGCACAAACAATTGGAAAGAGCTGAGAGGAAGGCAACAAGGCTGATAAAAGTGTGATCTATTATATCTCTTTAGATTCAATTGAGTGAGGTAAATCATAGAGATAGGAACATTGGCACTGAGTGCTTTTTGCATATGATATTTTTTGAAATGGCATAAAATTAATACATATTGAGATGCATTTTTAAATGGCATAAAATGCAATTAAGTAACTAATTTTAAGAAAAATTGGTCACAAATGTGTCCTTATCCATTTTAAAATCTTCCCATTTAAATGGGAAAATACATTAAACCTTATGGTTGTAATATAGCTAATGAAACCCGGAAGCAAAGAGCAAAAAATAAAAAATTACAATTTGAAAGTCCCACTAGGAATAGTAATGAGAGGCAGGAGCACAGACAAAAGATGAGCAGTTTTCCTCAACTGCCTTCAAATCATAGTCACAGTGATGATTTTGGCTTTAAAAAGCTTTTGCTCTTAGTCTATAAATCATGTCTTGAATGGTAGTGTATATGGAAGGTGCTGCATATGAATATTTAGAATGTCTTTAGTTGTGCAATTAGTGGTGGGACTGACTCCAGGTAATTGCTTGTGATACAGACATTTGGGGTGAAAAACATTATTCCTCTGTGTATTATGGATTGGCTCATCTTTTTGGAGCTAGGCTATTTCCCACCTTGCATTTCCTATATGAAGTTATTTACCTCTGGGCTTACTGGGATAGCCATGGCAGCTTTGGTACTTTGCAAGATGATTTGAGTATTAAACACTCTGATCTGAAGGGGGTTTAGCCTCATGGTTCTAGGAATACTCAAATCCATTTCAGGTGCAGGAATCACACTGAGGAATTCCTCTGCTCAGGTTGTTCCCCAAGTCCATGCTTTGTTGTGCTGCTTTGATTTTTATGTCAATATTCAAAGGCTTTTGGTGCTTAATGAAAGGACTGAGGAGAAATTTTCATGTACACAGTGCTTACCTTCAGATGCCCTTACTTCCCCCTGTAAACCATGCATTAAAATTATGTACTGCTCAGATGATTTCATGGCAAGCTCATTTGGGCTTCTTTCCAAAAGAAGCTGTTGGTTTAAATCTCTCTTCATACATTAAATGTATACTGTTTCATAAAACAACAGTACAAAGGATGGTATTGACAGTTCTGCTCTTGAATTCAGCAAAGCTGAAATGAAACACTGGGTAAAAATTCAGGGTTGTTTGCAGAAAGATGTTGCTCAGCTCATGCTGCTAGGCATAGCTTTTAGTTTATGATCCTTGCCATTTCTCAGGAACTGTTAGGGCTGTAACTGCACCTGATTAAAAAGAAAAACTGCATCAATGCACCATAAAGCAGTGCCCTGGGAGGCCCCAAGCAGCTATGAACCCTGTAAAGAGTTTTAGTAGAGGTTTGCATCTCAGAGAATATGACACAAAATCTCACATTTGCTTAATCATGTTAAAACTTGCAATACAAAGAAACCAGTAGGTAAATTAAAACTACTGTTCCATGTGTTTTTAACTTGTTCTAAGGTCAAATTAAATTAAGTGAAAACACAGTGCTGATGTTTGAAGATATGAACCCATAATAACACTGCCCTTCACTTTTGTTGCAAAAGTAATTTTCTTAATATGATAAAATATAAAGTATTCTTGTTTGCTTGTTGCTGTTGTAATATCAGATTTACCTGCTTAGTCGCCTACAAAGCTTGGTAAATTTAGCAACAGTCTAATTATGTGCAGTCATGTAATTTGGTTCATCATGTGGAAGCTGCTATTTGAAGCTGACTGTTCAATGTGCCTAATTTCAGTTGCACTTTAAACCAGGTATTCTGAAAGTGTGGCCTAGGAATCACCTGAGGTTTGAGACATCCTGGCTTATCTGTAGTCCAGACTTCAGGGGCCTCAGGGCTGCAGCTCTTGTAGCATCCACTGCACAGCTTGATTCTGTGTATTAAAATATGACAAGCATCATAGAG
Organism: Alethe castanea; assembly: GCA_024734035.1. NCBI lineage: Eukaryota > Metazoa > Chordata > Aves > Passeriformes > Muscicapidae > Alethe > Alethe castanea. The sequence continues at coordinate 67,292,652 of JANRGV010000073.1, forward strand.
CACCAAAGTTGGGGCTGTTTCTGGATGATGTGCTGAGTCACAAAAAGCAAATTGGGAACTGCTGCCAAAACCATACCAACACTTAGCCTCTTTAAAAAAGGCAATGGTGTGCAATGGGCAGTAATAACACTCTGAAGTTTGATTTCTGTTGTTAAAGGTAAAACAAATTTCCTCTGTATATTAATATAAAATCATGCCTGCATCTACATTAACACTTAGCTCAAAGCAGGAGTGCATGATGTGTTTTGTTGTTTCAGGGTTTTTTTTGTTTATTTGGTGTTTTTCTAGGCAAGGTTTCCAGTTGTTCCTACTTGCTGCAAGTTGGTTCATGATGCAGAGCAATCTTAGCTAGCACAGATGGGATTCCTTTCAGATTAAATAGATGATGCACTCTGGGAGCACTTCATGTATTCCACCCACTAATTGGTTTTGAGACTATGGAACCAGGCTCGAGCTCTCCAGAAGTAACCCCACCAAAATCATGTGTAGTGCAAATATCAGGTCCATTGTACCAGCTGCTTCACTCCTATTTGTCTTGTTTGCTACAGAAAGCTTTAAAAGGATCATCAATGCAGTGAAGGAACAAATAATTTTTGCATTGAAAACAATTTTGTGTGTTTTCTACTTGCATTAAGGATTTTTGCATTATGTCAAATGTTCACTCAATACATTCATGTTATCTCATAGGAACATACAATAAGGTCCTCTTCATGAATTATTGTGAGAAGTCACCTGAACTGCCTAAAGCCTTTTTTCATTCCTACCAAACCATCGTTTTAAGTAAATGACTTATTATTCTCTGTTTCACACATGTTCTAAGTTCACAATGTCATAATTCATTACTGACTTGACTTCTGCATTTGCTATTTTGAATGAGACAGGAAGAGCCAATGTACTGGAATAGGAAAAATTTTATTAAACAGGTCTATTTCAATGTTGGCTTTATCTCATGAATTACAATATCCTGTTGATGAAAAGTGTGTTATTTTATTATTGACGTTGCAGCAAACCAAAAATGTTTTGAACTGCCAAGGAAAGGAAAATCTGTCAGGTGTATTCTTGCAATAATCACCAGTACTGGAGGATTAAACTCCAAGAGAGTGTGTGCTCACATAAATTTAAGAACAGTTTTGCAATTGCTTCGAGTTCTATAAGGTTATATGTATCTTCACTGAGTATTTTAAATGTAAACTAAAGCTTCTTGATCTTCTGGGTGAGATGTTTTTGTGATGAATTCTGCACCATAACTAAGGTTAGATACAATCCTGTGGTTTTGACTTCTGTACCAGAGCTTTGTTAGCAGGTTTGGAGTGCAAGGTGTTATCATTGAGTGTCACTTAATTTAAGGGAAATAACAAGATCTTACATATGAATTTAGAGATATAGATATCTTAGACTCGTTCACTTTTTTAAAAAAAATATTTGTTTTATAAAATGTTATCAAACCTAAATCACTAAAATCAATATTGATATAATTTTACAGTGGCCTTAAACTTCCAGACACGGGGATTACCAATGGAATTACAAGATGGAAAATTCCTGGACAATGGTGCTTGTGGCTATGTGCTGAAACCTGAATTCTTGAGGGATCTCAATACCTCATTTACACCCCGAAATGTGGGAGGATACAGCAAACCAATGTCTCTGTCAATAAGGGTAAGATTACTGAAGTGTTGCTTTGTTCCATAAAAATGAGAAAACAAATGCTATGTAGTTCAGATGCAATTGTTATCTATTTTTTGGATTTCTTTCCATTTTATTCCCATTCTTGTTTGTTGGGAACTAATGTTTTCAGCAAGATGGTAAAACTCTCATATAGTATCAACTGCTGGTGGGTGCTTTCCCATCTGTAGTTCACTTATGTTTGCTAAAAATATGTAGGGGTTCAGAGCCTCTAAGAGTCTGTACATAACATTATTTTTTCATGATGCTGTATAGAGAAATAGAAATAATGTAGCTGACAAAAGGACCAGTCAATTTTGCTTGTGGAAACTGAACTGAAAACACAGAAATCAAATGTGCACTTTGGGTGTTATTTCTTTCAATATCAATAACACACATGTACTATTATAATGTTAATTGACAAATGGAAATTTTTAAAGATAAGAAGCTTTATGCTTCTTTTGTCTCATTATGTTCCTTGCATACATAAAAGACTATTTATAATGCTAAAATGGTAAAAATAAATGTAAAATGAGGGATGAATTGGTAAGTCTTTGAGCTATTTCAACTTCTCTCAAATTATAGTGTGATTTACCTCCCAAAAATACTAGAAATACATGTCTTTTACAAATAAGTGGTTAGAAAAGCCCTTTTTGAGGTCAAGTAGATTTGTTATAATTGTTCACTAATTGGAAAACTTACTTTTCCCAATGAAAAAGTAATATTTCTGATTACACAGAATACCACTTGCATAAATGCTATTTAATTAGCATATAACTGGTTGTAATTGCTATTTTGTTTCTTTCAGAGTAATAAAAAGTGTAGATAAACAATAGTTAGAGAGAATTATAAAATGCTTACATAATGCACTCACCTAATCAAGAACATTTTGGTGTCCTGGCAGTGAGCATACCAATTGTGAACAGACATTGCTGGATGATTTCAGGCAGCCAGGAAAATACATTACTGATTTTAGCCTTAATTTGTATGAAGCTGGAATTAGGATGAGGAGAAACCCCAAACTGTAATGCAGGAGACAGATAAAATCATTGTAAATACAAAGGAAGTGTCTGAGTTTGGGAGGAGCTGGAGAAGAGAAAGACAGTGTTTTAGACTGGGGACTTTAGACTGAGACTAGGCTGGGTAGTGCAGCTGCAGAGAAGCAATGGCATCCCCCTGGCTGAGGGACTGAAGGGCACAGAGAGCCCCATTCGTAGCCAGCTGCAAAAACCAGGAAATGGTTGCTGAAGACAAAAGGAACTGGGAGCAGGAGTCAAAGGAAATGCAGCTTCTGCTGAAAAAGTTACTGACCAGATGAATGGAGAAATGACTTAAGAGAAAGCAAAGATATAAAACATCTAGGGGGTAAATCTCTCAGAATGAATGAATGAAGAACAGAAAAATCACATAGGGCCTGATTTTGCTGAATCCATTATCCTTAAACTGATGTGCCACAATTCCCATCAACAAGAGGTATAGAGCCTTTGAAGCAGAAATAGAGATATTCAAGGTGCTTCATAAAGAGTCTTCTCAGCCTTCTCATCTCCTGTGTGTCTGCCACACCTTGGATCTCAAAAACTGATTGGATTTATGGATTTGGGTCATAGTGTGCTTAAAAGAACTCCCTCTTTTGCCACCCCAGGGGAGACTTAGACCAATGGATCACACAGGCCTTGGCAGTGGCATTCAGGACATGGCAAGGCATGTCCCACATTCTTGGTGGGCCCCCCAGCAGTGATTGCAAAGCTTTCTGCTGAAGGCAGTAGCTATTCCCTAGGGAGAAAGGGCATCAGTGTTTGCCAAGCCACTACTCTTCAATATTTCAGTCTAGAACTTCTCTTGGAGCAAGGTGTTACAGAAAATACCTAAGCAAAATGTGGAATTTGTGGGTTTCAGGTTTTTGGGTGGTTGACAGGGGAATAAGAATCTGTTATGATGCTTAGTCCTAAGACCCGGCTCAGGAGTCATATCTTTCACCTGTGCTTTCAGACTTTGATATCTCTCTCAATACATTTCATACACTGATTTCTAAAAAGCTGATTACTGCACAGATGTTTACTCTTTCCTAGGTGTCCTGAAATATAGATAGAAAGCAGACAAAGTTGTGACTTTCACAAATCCTTTCTTAGGCTGGGTGCCAGATTACAGGGCAGTCTGAGACAAAATTTCCAGGTAGCTAACTAAATTAAGGAGAAAACCATTGGGAAGCTCACTAAATGAAGAGTTTTCGTGTTCCTGTGCAAGAGATGAGGCACAGGTGAGGGACTCTGCTACATACCCTGTAGCACAATGCTGATGTCACGGGGGGTCTTGATGCTGATCCACTCCACAGAGATTTGAATTCACGAGCTTGGTAGTAGAAAATGGAAAAAGCACTGCAGACTGATTCTTCCAACATTATTATTTTGCATGGTAACAAAATAAATTTTTTATGTGAAGGTATTGAATAAAAAACCTGAAAAATATTGTTTAAAGTATGATATCAGTTTTATATATATACATATATATTTATATTTATAAAGTGGGTGGTAAAACACTGGCATAGGCAGCCCAGAAAGGCTATATGTGTCCCATCCCTATAACCATTCAAGGTCAGTTTTGGAGCAATTTGATCTAGTTTAAAATGTTCCTAAACCACAATATTTCTAAAAAATTATCAAAAAATTAAATTAGATGGGAAGCACCATATTCTTGATTGCATTGTGTTTAATGTGTGTTTAATACAGTAGTTTATGGCTGGTATATACTTAAAGTAATTTCTTATGAAAGTTATTTCTATTATGGCTACTAAATGGCTGTGGTGAATAGGTCATTCTTACAGTAATTTCAATACAATTTGAATTTTCCAGCTGATCAGTGGCCATCAGTTACCACCCAGCACTATGTCAAAGACCAACAAAGCTGACCCCATAGTGCAGATAGAAATCTACGGTGTGCCAGAGGATCAAACAAGAAAGAAATCCAGTGTTGTAAAAAGCAATGGTGAGCAACAGCCTCATTCTCCTGACTGTGAACAAAGCACGACAACAATTTAAAAGGAATCACCAGCTTGGCATCCCAAGGAGCTGTTATAGAAAATGCAATAATTTCTCTCTAGACTAGGATCTCCTGGCAAAAAATCTGGAGCAAAAGTCCATGCTGTGTTCCATTTTTCTAGGCTGGTAGATTAAGGAAGCACAAACTCCTAGTTGGGAGCACTCTCCCCTTCTAAAGGAAGATGGAAAATTTTTTTGCACACTGCTGTGGGCTCAGCCCTACAGAGCTGCTTGCCTGCTCTGCCCCAGTTGGATGGGAAGAGGGCTGGAAGGGCCAAAATGAGAAAACCCTTGGGTTGAGAAGAAGACAGTTTAATAAGTAAAGCAAAATCTGCGCAGGCAAGGAAAGCAAAAGAAGGAATTCATTCACCACTTCCCATGGGCAGGCAGGGGTAGAGCCAGGGAAACAAGGCTCTGTTATGGAGCTTTGTGCTCACTTGGGAAGACAGACTCTGTAATTCTGGATGCCCTCCCTTCCTCCTTTGCCCAGCTGAGAGCATGACACCATTGCTAAGGAGCATCCCTCTGGTCAGCTGGGGTCAGCTGTCCCACTTGTGTCCCCTCCCAGCCTCCTGGGTACCCCCAGCCCCCTCACTGGAATGGGGAGGCTGCTTTGCAGGGTGAGAAAGACAGAAATCTTGACGCTATGTAAGCCCTGCTCAGCAACAGCTCAAACATTGGTGTGTAATCAGCACTGTTTGGGTCAAAAATACAAAATGCAGCACCATAGGGGTTGGTATGAAGAACATTAATCCTATCCCAGTCTAAACCAATACACAGATTGGTAAATTTAGACTTTTTTTTCTTAAGCTGTAACTTCGTCACTTGTCTCATTTGAAGTCTCTAGTAGGAGTAATCCCTTAATTGCTTGACAGGTGAAGTGTGTACTCTTTGTAGCTGTCTTTAAGCACTCCCTTATCTTTATAATACAGATCTTCTTGATGTCTCAGACTAAAAGTTCCCTGTGATCTCCCTTTTTCTGTACCTCTGTCTTCTATTCTTCCTTTTTCTTTATTTTAGATGGCTTCTGTTGTAAATCATCCCCTGAAATTCTTTTCTCTCTATGAACATTGCTAAAGACGAAATAACCCCCTTCTGTTTCACATTCTTTTTTTGTATTTCTAGCCAAGTGAAAGTTTTAGTATCTGAATTCATTTATTTCCAACACTGTGAGAGGAGAAACTTTGGCAAAAGGATGAAATTGGTATGGCTATAGGAAAATTTAGGTTGAGCAGAAGTTCTTGCCCTGGTTATCCTTGTGTCATTTTGCTCTCTTAAGGGATAACACCAACTGTCTTAGGTTTTTGCACCACTGCAGCCAGTAGGAGTCTCATTAATTATTTAAATAGCCAGAGATATCTAGGGAAAAAGAATGACTCTTTACCAGCTCAGACTACTGATAGCAGGTACAATAATTCAGTTACTGAGTAGAAAAAAAAGAAATCATATCTTAATCCTGTTTCTTCTCTTTTTTCAACAGCTTTGTGCCCTAAATGGAATGAAACGTTCTCTTTTACCATCCAAGTTCCAGAACTGGCAATGATACGCTTCTGTGTGGAGGATGAGGTCTCTCTGGTTAACAAGGAATTCCTGGGCCAATACACCTTACCTGTGATGTGCCTGAATACAGGTAATACTTTTAAGTGAACCCCCTATAACAGCTCAAAAAAAACTGCAATATTCCAGCCTTTTATTGTTACTGTAGCATTGAGAGAGTACAGCATCATGCCTGCTTTCTAGAGGACAATGGTGTAACTAAACAAATAAAAGGTACTCTCTGTTTTTTGAAATAATTGTATTCTCTGAATGCAAATCCATGATGTTGAAATCAAAACAATATTAATGGCAGGTGATTATTCCCACTGCAGTACTCCATTCTAGATGGAAACTGCTCAGGAGCTATTTTAATACATTGCAAGAAATGAGACTAGTCAGAACTGCTATGTAGGCAACAGTTTTGTGCCCTTCCTCCTCAGATAAGTTCAAAACCTAACACCAAATTAAAACAAAATAAACCACCAGAACTCCCTCAGGTAACCTATCTGAAACTTTTCAGAGTGGAGAACAATGGTTATAAATTAGGCAAAATATTTATGGGATTTTTCTTGCTGGAGTTTCTTTTGTAAAGCTAGTAGAGTTCCTGGAACTTTTGTAATGAATAGGCTGCACATAAAGAGCAGACACAGAAGTCAATAGGCCAAGGAGAAAGGCTTATGTAAAATGGTTGTTTACTACACTGGCTTTCCAAAGTTATTTCTGACAAAACAAACAGCTTTTATTAGTGAATAAAGATGTGAAGGCAAAACACTGGAGCTGGCAACAGGCACTGTGCCTTTTTTATTAAGCTTAACAGGATTTTAAATGGCTTTTTTTCCCCTTCGTGTTTGGAAGTCATAAAGCTGTTTGTGATTCTTAGTTGAGGTTGAGGAATTATAGAAGAACAAAGAAATTACTCTTAGAACTCAGTTGTTTTTCTATAACATAAATTTTTACACTGATATTCTTTTACTTTCCTTTTATTGTATACTTCAGGATAATGAAAGAAAACTCAACCCACCAACTCAGAATGTCTGAGACAAATTTGGATATCATGCACTGCTTCTTATAAGGGCTTGTAAAATTATTGATTGAGGCTTTTTTACATACAAATTTTCAGTGTGGCTTAATGTCTCTATAGGAGTAATTTTGGTCACAAATGAAGGATTCATATTTTGGAAAAGTAAGAGCAGTAGATTTTTGAGGAAATATTTTGAGTAGAGTAATTTGAAATGCTAGGGAATGAGTCAAGGTACAAAAACTATAAATGAAGCCAAACAAATTGCCCCAATCCCCACTTAACACAACATTAAAAAAAGTAATTTGCCATCAGGATCCACAGAGGCAATAAATAAAATGCTTCTAAGAGGTGAAGTGATAAATAATTTCAAAATCTATTGCAATGCTTAACATTGAGACCTGTGAAACCAGGTCTGGAACGATGGTTTTGCTTTAGGTACCCAAGCCCTCTAAACAGTGAAATGGGAAAATAATATTCTTGCAGAGAGAGTCACAACAAGAAGAAGACAAGGGAAGAACTGCCTAAAATGCTAGATTTCAGTCTAGGTCTTCAGCCCTCCAATTGCTTTGATCTGTACTGCAGGACTGTCCCTCAGTCCCTAGGATTCACATCCCTGAGGTGTCCCTGAGGGCAAGTTGCTTCCAAAAGCTGAGCAGTGCTTACATCTTTTTATTTTCTTTGACAGGCAGCGGGACAAAGTTGTGCCATTTCCTCCCTCTTCTGCATTTTCTTTCGAAAGAATTCAAATCTATGTCCACATTCCTTTCCCCAGCAGCAGATTCCCAACTACTTGTAGACTGCACTGGGGAAGAATGCTTGCTGTCCAGCTGTAGTGGAATTTGATTTTCCATGTAGTGATTATATAGCTGTGCTCAGAGGGGCAGAAATTGAGAAAAATTCTCTACCTGGGTGGTTAAAGGCAGATGGGGGTGTCCTCTGTTGCAGTCCTGGTGCCAATGAATCTGCCATGGAGAATTACTAATACAGGACAGGAACTCAATTATTACCTCTGTTATCATGGGATCCATGAGTAGTTAATTATTTAATGCAAATTGGAGTAATTTCAATTAAAAAAAAGAAGTTTTACTTCTCTCAGGACACTGTAGAATATTGTGTAGGTAGGGGCTAGAACACAAGTCTTCAGAAATTAATCTTAGTCCTTGAAATGTATCTTTGGACAGGAAACCAACCAAGCCTTCCACATATTGTATCCATGCCTTAAAAACTGATCTCAAATGTGAAGTGTCTGAAACCAGCTTTAATATCTGCTGCCCAGAATCTGGACCTTAAATACCAGGGGAACTTTTGTGTACTATGACAGAACAAGGGGAAATGGCCTCAAGCTATGCCAGGGAAGGTTCAGTTGGACATCAGGGAGAATTTTGTCCCTGGAAGGGCTGTCCAGCATTAGAAAGGGCTGCTCAGAGAGGAGGTGGAATCACCATCGCTGGAGGAGTTCAAAAAACAACTGGATGTGGCACTTAGTGCCACACTCTGGTTCACAAGGTGGTGATCAGTAAAAGGCTGGACTTGATGATCTTAGAGGCCTTTTCAAACCTAAACAATTTTATGATTCTGTATAAAAGAAGCAAGAAATTCCAAACCCAGGTAAATGTGGATCCCAAAGACTCCACAGGCATCCAGATGCACCTAAAGAAGTATTTTGAAAACTGCAGTTCAGAACCATAGATACTGATACAAAACAGAGACTTACTTAAATAACTAGAGTTATATACACATAGATAGAATACAGAACATTTTTTATCGAAAGTGACATTGTTTATTATTATGAAATAATGGACAATTAGTCATATAAAGCAATAGAGGCTGGGGTTTTGAAGAAGAGATTGTTCTGTTTTCCAAGCAGGTAAGTGAATTATGTTTGAAATGGAGAACTGTGGCTTCTGCAAATGCTTCAAGCAACCAAATGAACACGGAGTTTCTGATGGCATGACTTATCTTTGATAAAGTGAATTACTCACATGAAATCAACTTTTTAAGATGTCACAGAAGAAGATCTTACACTTCAATTTTTTCTGCCTCAACTGGACAGTGCACAGCTGCTGCAAGACCATTCTGTGGGCACTATCACTGCTGTTTCACATGCTGATTTCATTTGCTATCAGAACAATGTGTGCAGCACATAACCTTGGATGTTACAATGGAAGCTTTGCCCATGTTTAAACATCACTGGGATAAAAGTCTTCCATTTGAAAAAAAATCCACATCCTGAAAAACACTGACATTTTTCACTCCGTGACTAAAAATACCAGAATTGAATTACTATATATAGAGAGAGGAGAAAAAACAGCACAAATGGTGTTTGGGTCCTGTATAATTTCATTTTATTTTAAAGAGCTATTTACAGAATCATCAATTATGCCTTGTTTGCATAGATGATTATAAGAACACTCCATCATAATATTTGTGCCTGTGGTTAATACGCTAATGAAGGTGCCATCATATTTGCAGGTTACCGCAACGTTCCGCTCTCATCCAAAGATGGTGGCAAGTTGGAACCTGCATCGCTCTTTGTTCATGTCTGGTACTATCAGTGAAGTTCTGCAGAAGAAATTGCTCTGGGGGATTGTCCCCTGCTTCAATAAAGTAGCATTCCTAGCTTTGTAACAGCCCAATGGCCTGATTGCCAGAGTGGCATATTCTCAATGATTTTATGGAGCCAGAGGGACTTTTGTGGAAGGGGTATCCTGAATAAAGGCTACTGTCCTTGGCCCTGCTGTTGTTTTTCTGTAGAAGAAGACTGGGTTTGAGAAAACCTGAGGATCCTTGAAGTGCACAGTGCCTGATGAGATACATCCATAGGTTCTGAGGGAACTGGCCTAAGCTGCTATCTATCATATTTGAGAAGTCATGGCAGGCTGCTGAAGGTCCCACTGACTGAAAAAGGGGAAACATAGCCCACATCTGCTTTCAGACCAGCATCGAGGGAGGTGATTTTACCCTCCTACTCTGCTCTCAGGAGATCCCACCCGGAAAGCTGCACTCAGCTCTGGGGTCACCAACACAAGAATGATGTTGATTTTTGGAGTGAGTCCAGAGGAGGGTCATGCAAATGATCAGAGGTGTGGAGCCCCTGTGCTGTGAGGAAAGGCTGAGAGACTTGGAGCTGCTCAGCCTAGAGAAGAAAAGGCTCCAGGGAGACCTTTTTGAACTTTCCAGCAGAAGGGCACGTAGGGATTGGACAAGGCTGGATGGCTTCAAGCTGAAAGAAGGTAAGTTTAATTGGGTATCAGGAAGAAATTCTTTACTGGGAGGGTGGTGAGGCCTTGGCACAGGTTTCCAGAGAAGTTGTGGACTCCTCATCCCTGGAAGTGTTCAAGGCCAGTTAGATGGGGCTCTGATCAACCAACAAAGTGTCTCTGGCCATGGCATGGGACTGGAATGAGATGATCTTTAAGATCCCTTCCAACCCAGGCCATTCTGTGATTCTATTATTCTATGATTATTTAGAAACAATTCATAATTACTGAACATTTTTGGATATTTTTAAAATTCAGTTAATGTCATTTGGAGCTAATATCAAATTTATGATTAATTATTGAGTGAGAATAATAATCCAATAGATATGAGAGATCATGCTAATTTTTAGGATATGAGCAGGTGAAATGGACATTTTTATTTGTGTTGAACAAAATTTCTTAGCATTGTACCTTTCCAAAGGAACAGGAAAAATTATACATACAATGTTCCCTTTAAAATTGCAAACAGTGAGTTATGATTGAGCTATTCCTCTTTAGTGCCCACTGTCATTTTCTTACCTGAAAAAATAGTTTTGAGAAAAAGTAGTAGTTCATAAAATAATAAAAAATCATATGCTAGTATTGCTACCTTTCCTTAGCTTAGTCTTGAGCCTTCTGCTGCTAAAGCAAGATAAAAAATTCACAAACTGATTTGTAAATAGCCGTGTTCCTCATAGGAGGAGCAGGGAGCTCAGGATACATCTTACTGGGAACTCAGGTAGTAGGAAAAACAGTACTCTGAGGAGAACTGGAGAATTCTGGAAAAAGCAAGGGTTGATTATGTGTGTGAAGACTTATGAGGACAACTTCTTGCCTAACAAAGCTATCAGTGAGGATCTTGACCATAAGACAATTTCCCATCTTCCTTTCAGAGCTGTAGTATTGTTGACCTTCCACAAGACTTCAGTTACACAACTAATGGCAGATTTGTTACTCAAATATGATTTTTTTAAAAATGGATGTTATATTGACAAGTTTCTTTAATATCAAAAAATTTTGCTTAATTTTGCAGACATTTCTGATAATGCCCTTTTTATTTATTACTACACTAATGCTGTTTTATTTAATGTTGCTCTAAGAAGGAAAATCAGGGCACATGGTAAACAAGGGTTAGAAAATGTCATAGGAAATAACACTGTTAGAAAATTGCATTATAGTTTTAATAAGGAAACTGAGACAGTAGACTAAGAGGAATCTAAAATCAATATTGAACTGTAAGGTCAGGTAATTTAATAACTTTGTAAGCTGGTCTCAGTGTGTTTTCTGTGCTTGAATGACAAGGCACTTGAGTCATTTCCCAGGAGAGCCTATAGTATAAAATGTTTGGTGTCCTGATCTTTGTAGTGATGATATTCTGTGTGCCAGCCAATATCCTTTGCATGTGGTAAATATTTTACAGTTTCTTAAGCTCTCAATAGACTAATAATAATATTTAGAGTTCCCCTAACCTCCCCTTACTGAGGAGGAGCTTAGTGTACCAGTTTGATTAGAGAAAGTATTTTCAGATGAAACCTGGTCAAGTCCACTGGTTTGATGCTGAGAAAAACTCCAGCTTATTTAATTTCCTAACTAACACTCCAAGTCCCACTTTGGGAGTTTTGTACAGCTTTATATTATTTATATATTTATATAGCCCTGAAGTCTATTCAATGCATGTATTGTCTTGAACCCCTTAAGCAGCATAGGAGTGCAGCGTGGGAAGACTGTTGAACAAGTATCTGTGGTATCACAGATAAATCTTAGGAGGGTAAAATCTTAAATAAATCCCCCACTAAAAGCTCACATTCAATATAACCTCTTTATTCATGAACATTAGCTTCTTCCTTCTTCGTTCTTCATACAATAACCAGTTATATTTGCCTTGGATGTCAGAATAAAAGAAACAATGACATATATTATTGAAAAATTAATATCCTGGATTACATGTTACATTATATCAAAACTTTGAAAGTTCTTTTAAAAGCAAAGCATTGATTGGGTAAGATTTAATGTGAAATTTGCTGGACATCTGAACTATATGGGCAGGGAACCATCCCATGGTTTTCTGGTGAACCCATCACAGGCAGTGATGATAAATTACACCATAATCAGCATTGTTTCAACACAGTCTGTGGAATTAATGGGCAAAGAATGAGGCCCAACACACTGATGTGTACAGAATTCAGTATTCTTGCAGTACTATTTAATATTAACAAAACCAAGCCCCTCAATGCTGTCATAAGAACTTCCTGCATGTTTCTACAAGTCCTTAGCATGCGATTCCTTAAACTCACACTGTCAGGAAGATGGGAGCACTTTTAAGACATAAACAGCCTTATGGTTAGGAATGTTAGGATATGTGCTCAGCAGATGAGTGCCTATTCTCAAGGGCAACTGAGACAAAATGTACCGTGGGAAATGGGATAAAGAAACATTAGTGAGCAAATAATTGAATCATCTTGGAGAACATTTAAATTACACTGTTTCCCAGTGGGTACCACTTTTCTTAATTTGACTGGACACTGCTTAGTTGGATGTTAACAGCTCCCACGAATGTTCCTTTGCTTTTCACAACAAGCTTCAGTACATGGCCTTGGAGCTCTGTGACTCTGTCATATACAATCTGAAATAATGTAGAGTGAAAGAGAAAAAAACATACAAGTTTGTTAATCTATTTGACAGGTAAAGCACTTCAAAGCAGCATTCAGGATGATGATTAATCCAACTTTGTGATAATTGCTTTAAACTTCTAGCCAGAATAGTAAGCTATTAACCAAATTCACAACTTAGTGAATTTACCTCAGAAATACATTTGACCTTATCTAGTTTATAAAAAGAGATTCTACCTTAGAATCACGAGCTTAGGCTCGTGAGATCTGATTACCATTTTTAAATAAAATTGAAACTTGTCTTGAACAATGCTTGAGAGAAAAAAAATTAGTATTCATAATTTTTCATGTGAAAACTGGAAAATATTAGATTCAGTTCAGCAAATGGAAGTTACTAAATTTAGATATTTCTGATACTCCAGAAATACTGTTGATACTTCTCAAAATAAATGAGACAGTAGTTTAGTGTCTCTTAAAAAATTACCAATGCCTATAGATTTAAAATAGATTTTAAATTACCTTAATACTGTGAGAAGACACAGGGACTAAGTATGAAATTATAATGGTGAATTTTCTGAATTTAAAAAAACCCCAAACAATCTGGAGCAATAGCCTAACAAGAATAAGCTGCACTCAGAACAGATTCTCATGCTTAAGTCATTGCATTAATCAAAAACTGCTGAGTGAGCAGCATGTGGGCTGATAAAATGGGGAGGAATGTTCTCAGACAGTGCAGGTGGAAAGGTAAGCTTGCTTAGGAGAAGCTTGTTTCAGCCAAAATTTTTTTGGCTGGTTTTGCTGCTTTAGTTGCAGTGGACAAATGCTTTAAATTTTAATCTCTCTATGCTGCTTAAAAAGCAAACATGGTGACATTGTCTCACTTCAGGAAAATGGGAAACTGAGACTGCCTCAAAGGCGTTTTCCTGCTTGGATTTCCCATGGAATTGGAATGCAGGCTGCACCTGAGGCACTGCAGAGGAAGAGGAAAGGCAGACTGAGCCCCTCTAGCCTGGACCTCCGAGGGCTGGACTGATGAGCCCCCTCTGTAATTCCACTTGCAGCTGCAGGAATTTCCCAGGGAGGAGGGAACGGACAGGACACCAGGCCACCCTCACAGAAAGCACCAACAGACACCTAGAAAGGCCTTACCAGGGGGTTAACATTTCCTTTTCCATTTAGAAACCTTTGGAAATAGTAGTTTGGGATGTCTGTCATGAAATTTGCCCCTGACACTCTTTGGTTTTCATGTGCCTATTTTGCCAAATTGTGAATTGCAAATTCTACAGCTTCTCTTTCCCTCACCAAAATCAAAGTGAGATGAAGAAAATCTGAAAAGCAAGGACAGGCACAATAAACATAAAACAATTTAGAAGAAATCTGTGATCTGCCACTGCTGCGATGCTAATGTTACCAAAGCAAGCTGCCTTATTTCTTTGCCAATATATTAAAGGTGCCAGCTGTTGCTTTAAATAACCAAAAACTACACATATCAGCTGTAAATGCTAAGACACTGAACTGGGATAATGAACAACTTTCAATCTTTGGCCAAAAAGGGGCTTTAATCTTTGAGCAATGACAGACCTTTGCAGTGCAGGGTGTGTGGTTTTCAAACGATCCCAGTGAAGTGTTCCTAAAATGGTGTTGCAAATTCGGCTGGAGTAAGGTATACATTATCATCAGGATGTAGGGCCAGAAGACAGGTCTGGAGAATGCTGAATTAGGATGTGGGTAAAACAAATGCCACCTGCCAGAATTTGGGAACAGTTAAATCCTGAAATACCTGTGCAGTGAGAATATCTGCCTGCCTTTTACCCAGACAGATCAGATGGAGGTGAGATATACATAGCTATGCAGCAAATCAGTGGGACAGTTCGGGCTGGAATTCAACTATTCCTGGCTCCAAAAAGAGAAACACTGTTGACCTACAGGAGTCTAATGACATTTTAATCACAAATGAGGGACAGTTGCTTCTTCCTAGGTAGCCATGGCACAGTTCCTAGATTTGGTAATTAATTAATCCAAGGTAGTTTTGATGCATGGTGCTGGAGGGAGTGGCCATGGCTGCTGGTGCAGGTCCCCTCCTCCCCTTCCATCCAACTGGCCAGGGCTGCTCTGCCTTCATTTTCTCTTTGTGTTCCATTTTTCTCCTCTTCTTCTCTACCACGACTTCTTAACATAATAGAACATTAACTACTGTGAATGCCACAAATCCCAAAATCCAAATACAGGCACAAGAGAAAAGAAGGATTTATTTGCTAAAAGAAGCTCCAAAACACTTGCTGTAACTCATTTTATTGTCAGCCCTCCTGGACTTTCACATCTTCAGTCTCACACGCATGAGTAAAAATCAAACACAAAAAGCAGTTTTGCAAGGTTGATAATTTGCTGTAGGCAGTCATAAGCAATAGAAGTACAAAAACTAAAATCAAAAATACCCAGGAGAAGCACATTTCAGATTTTTCTCAGTCTGGAACAAAGAAGGAAATTAATATACAGCTTCCTTCCAGCCATTTGGCTTTAATAAAAACTTATGAACTCATAAAAAAGGCTACTAAATTTCTGTACACGGTGTTTTGGACAGTAACTAACTTAAGAGACAGCTGACTTATATTTTTAGCAATTTTTTTTCCCCTGGGGCAGCTTCTACCTCAGTCTACCAGCCTTGGACAAAAAATGCATCCGGAATGACATCACATATGGAGGAGCAGAGCTGCTAAAGCACAGGCATTGGGTTGGAAATGGCCAAGTTCAATGGAGCCATGTGTCCCCACTGTGTTTAGCACTTCCCAATGAAAAAGATTGAGCATCTGGGAAGAAGGCTCTCTGTTTTGATTAAGGACATTAAAGTCTTCACAGAATTTCTTTTAACGGCAGTGAATACTTGTGAACCCCAATTAAATCTCCTCCCAGTGACTCGTGACTAACTGCAGACAGGAGTTGGGATTTCCTTGCACTCAAAGGGATCTAGGAACAATTTGAAAGATTATTATTTTCCAATGCTGCTGGCTCGCTGTTATCTGGTGTCCATTTTGGATACCTTACAATGAATGTTATGATATAATCGTATTATGTTCCTTTGCTTCATATATCTTTCAAATATAAAGGAATTTCTTTAGATAAATTATTTAGATTCATTCCACTCTGATAGCTAAAAAAGAAGGAAAGAACAAAAAAATAAAGCCTAGCTCCTTGTTATTCCACTGCACTACTGCAGGGAGGGAAAATTGTCTCAGCTGTGAGCAGCAATACTACTCAGGGAGACTTCTTACAGAATGCTGGAAGTCATCAGTGTAAGCAGGCAACTTTTGTAATTAACAGATGTGGGAAAAGAGAAATATTAGAACTCCAGAATTGAGAAACTAAGAGATAAGCAGTCAGACTCTGCTGACTAACCTAAGCTTCATCATATCTCAACTACGAAACAGGGTGGAGTGGTAATATTTTCCATGCCTTCTACTTTATAGACTGCTGAAAGAGCATTTGAAAATCACTTTGAGATCTTCAGGAGATTTGTTACATGCAATAATTATAATCTCCAATCCGACCTACTGTTTGATCTCATCTGCCCTTACAAATGAACACAGTTTATACCACTTCCCATTCTGCCATAAATGTTTTTCCATACAAATGTTTCCTTTCACCCCAGAGGCATGAGCACTTCAATGGTGTGTGAAATAATCATATATAGCTGTGAACTGAGGGCATTTTAATACGGAAAAAACCTGGCTATTTATTCTTGTATCATCATTTAGGACAGTGATAACGAATTTTCAAATGTTAATTTGAGTAACAGCATCCATTAAATTAATACTTTCCATGCTATTGTGCATGTCTGCATTCAGAACTGCTGGGTTATGGTGCAATGATGCTTGGTCTCATTTGGCTAACATGTGAATGTGGTTATGGGGTAAGACAGAGCACTGAAAAATCCAACTGCTTTCCTGAAGAGGGACATAAAATACACTGTTTCACTTGTGAGAAAGATGCAAAGCAGACTGTTGTTCCTATTTGTGGTTCAGCTTATGATACATTCCTTCTTTTTGGTCATCCTTATTGCAACATCTCTAAAAATGCTGCGTTGTTGTTTTATTTCAAGAGTGGGTAAAGCAAACAGAACAAGTTGCATCTGTGTGGAAGCAGCTCTGCAGAGAAGGACCTGGGGGCCCTGGTGGACAGCAGGCTGTCCACGAGCCAGCAGCGTGTCCTCGTGGCCAGAAAGGGCTCCTGGGGTGCCTCAGGAAAAGCACTGAGAGCAGGCTGAGGGAGGTGATCCTGCCTCTCTGCTCAGCCCTAGTGAGGCACATCTCGAGTGCTGCGCTCATTTCCAGGCTCAGGAAAAGCAGGGAACCACTGGAATGGGTCCAGTGAAGGGCTGTGGAGGTGGTGGGGGACTGGAGCATCTCTCTCATGAGAAAAAGCTGAGTGAGCTGAGCCTCATCCGTGTCTGTCAGTGTCCGTAGGAAGAGGTCAGGAGATGTACCAGGCTCTTCTCTGCAGGGCCCAGAAGTGGGACAAGAGGCAACAGGAGGAACTGATGCTCAGGAGGTTTCACCTGAATGTGAGGAAGAACTTCTCTGTGCAGTGATCGAGCACTGGAGCAGATTGCCCAGAGAGGGTGTGGAGTCTCCCTCACTGGTGATATGTCAGAACCCCTGGACACAATGCTGTGCCCTGTGCTCTGGGATGGCCCTGCTGGAGCTGGGAAGTGGGACAAGATGACCACTGTGGGCCCAGCCTGAACCATTCCATGGCTCCGTGGGACATGAATGGGTGGGAGAAAGGGAACAGTACTCACAAGTTCATTGCAAGTAGGGTCAGAGCCTTTTGGAGCTGTTCTTGTTTTCCTTTGCCTGACTCCATAAGGGTCTGGCAGAAGATAAAATTCAGCATGTGCACTTGGGGCAGAGCCACCTGGGAGGTGCTGGAAAACAAGAAGGTCATAAATATGAATGTCCATGTTCTAGCAAAGAAAACAAATAAAAAGTACCAAATGAAATCTGGGCTTTTAGCAGACACAGAAATATATTATATTCTCAGTATTCTCTGGGCTAAATTGGAGTGCTAGTGGAATAACAAGAATAATTAGAATTCAGCTTAAAATGGAATCAGGAAAATAAAAATTAAATAATACAAAGACAAGATAAAATTGTCTATCTTTAATATTTACATTCTGATGGAAAAACCCTTAAGCCTCAATCTTCTCTAACTGATCTTAATCTGATACCGAGTCCGGCCTTTGCACTTTCCAGAGCAAGGCATAGGAACTGGATTTTAGACAGTAAGCTCCTATTGATTTTAACCCCTAAGAATCAGTGCTGATATTAGGGAGAACTGATTTTTTCTACGGGTGCTTCATAAAAGGTATTACTAAAGAGGAGCCAGGAGCATTTCCTGCAGCAATATGAGCAGAACAGGATTCTTATACCAGCCTTTCCGATCTCGCCCATCATCCAGCTGCAATCTCTTTAATTTTCCAGTTCAGGTTACTGAACAATATTCCAGATATTCCATCTTATAGAGTAGCAACTCAAGATCAGAGACAATCTATTAACCAGGCTCAGTCATCAGCCAGTGCTGGTGGGTGGAGAATCTCTTGATAAGTTCTCAGGAGCTGTAAAGTTATTCCTAAAACAGCATTACAGCTACTCAGAAAACACATTGCATTACTTGAGGCTTTGAAAAAACACTCAAGAAACATAAAAATGAAAAACTATGGAACAGGCATCCTGCCAGCACATGTCACTTAATGCTTGGCTTATAATTAAGCACAAACCCTCGTGTTGGTTGCAGAGTATACAGTCAGAAAGCACAAAATGGGGCCTATCAAAATATCAGTAATTTTAATAATATAATCAGCATATTAGATGGGAAGTCTAATCTGCCATCTCCCAAGCAATCCAGTGAGAGGATGCAAATAAGTATACAGGCAAAAAGGAGAACTTAAAACATTTTGAACCAATGAAACCAGAGGATTATACAGGCACTTGCATTTATATCTCCTGTAATTTTACACCTGGCTCAGAATGAAGTAATTTCTCAGATTTTGATTATTCACAGTATGTGTCTGGAAATATGGGGCTTTCTGCAGCATTATCAACAACACATCCCTGGGATAGAAGAAACTGTTGTCTCCTAGCAATAAATAACTTCTCTATTGGGAAGGAAAACAATGCTGATGAGTGTGAACAAGCAGTTCTTGCACAACAAACCTCTGGTTTTTGTTATCTGAAATGATCCTTCAAGGCAAATGATGTGGTCAATTGCAAAGCTCATTATTGCTATCATTAACACCATACAGCATCAAAGGATGCCCCACTCAAACCATTACATACTGTCAGCACTATGGGAGTGATTAATATTGCTATTGCTAAGTTCCCCAAAGCACAACTGATTTAAAATACCCAGGGCATTTAGACAAATGGGATTCAATGGCCAAAATAAGAGAGTCATTAAAGGGCAGTGGAACTAAAGGGTATTTCCCTAGGACAGGTTGTCACATTGTTAATGCAGGATTTATAATTACACTGTCCACTTGAAAGCCCATCTCTGTTGATCTAGGACTGTACTAAAACTTCAATTGAGGATTACAAGTAACAGTATCTCTTAAAGTATCTCTTATTACAAGTAAGAGCATCTCTTGAAAATCAGGAGAGGGAATGAAATGCAGCCTTAAGTACCAGCCCAAGCAGCCAGGATCCTAAGTGTAATCAAGCTCTTCTCAATGAATAGGTAAACATCATTGTAACTTGAAGGTCAACTGATTTTAGCTGTTTGAGACAAAGAAAGGACCAGGCTGAGGTGACAGGCTCCAAAGGTAACGTGGTTTAACAGGACCTGGGTGTCCAGAAGTGGATGTGATTACCTGAAAAGAAATCAGGTAAAATTGTCACTATGCCTTTGAGCTATTCTTTGTCATGTTACCTTGCCTTCAGCCAACCAACCTTCCTCTGTCAGCTGATTCCTCCCAAAATTTAAGGAGGGCACTTAGCAGCAGTGTTTTGGCTCTATCAGATGGACTGAAAACTACTTCCTCACTATCCCTTTGAATGTAGCTAAATACGTGTGGAAAGTGGTGAATGGGAGGAGAGGGTCAAGGAGAAAATTAAAAAAGAACATTTTAGCAATTCAGATGAGAAAACTCAAGGGGAGAGCTGTTGCCCTGGAACGAAAATAAAGCCACTTTTCATGAATAGTAGCAATCAGCAGTCAGACTGTTAGAGGTGATTTGATGTGCAGCCACCTGAATTCCAAGTGGACATTGCAGTTCTGATTGTTGGTTTTTTCTCCCCCACTTTACAGCTAGCATTTCTCCCCTTCCTCTTCCCTTGCTGAGGAAAGGCAAACAGGCCACTCCAAATCCCACTATTGTCCCAATTCTCCATCTGCAGTGGCACTGTTATGCCATCAAACAATCAAACAATCAAAAAAGCTTCAGCGGAGCACTCTTCCAGCAGGATCACTGCTGTTCCACTTCTCACTGCCCTCCCCTGACTCCTGACCTGACACAATCCATCTAATGAAGGACTCCAACTGTCCCATCACACACTAATAATTCTACACTACAGATTAAGAGAGGTGTAAATCAGCCCCAGCCTTACAGGAGCAGAGTATGGGGAGCTTGTATGATGAGTTCATGCTGGTTTCTCTTTGCCTTGGCACAAGAGCTGAATTTCTTTTCTTGTGAAGAGCCTGCTTAACCATAGGATTTATTGAGGCAAGACTTGCAAGGGAAAGAGTTGTACTTTGCTAGACACTTCCTAGCAGGAGCAAGGAGTGATAGTGGCAGTTTGACTGTAATAGTGCAACACTGAGACTGGGATTAACAAGACAAAAATCTCTTTTTAAATCATAAGTAGGTGGAATTTGAAGTAAACTGTTTTATTAAGACAAATGACACAGCAGGTGAAAATCTCCCAAGTTTTGGGCAAACCCCCTCCTTCTGAAATCCAGCAAACCCCCTCTTTGTTATTAATAAAGGATTAAAAAAACTCATTGATTTCTGTCCATAGTCCAGGCCAGAAGGAAAATCAAAGGGTACCTTGGCAAAGACATTTTGCACTTGACTCTGCAACACCTTTATAGCTTGAATGCACTTGTGATCAAGCAAACAGAAAAAGCCTAAAGTTTTAAATTGAGTTCTATTTGTTTTCAATTCTGTAGTCACTCCATTAACCCAAAAATAAAGGATTTTTACTTCCTTCAGAAGAAGTTACTCCCAATTTAAATTACTGTCTTAAATCTTTTATTGTGTTTGCTTGCAAATAAATCCAAGCTTTAAAAATCTGTAGGGCTGTAAAGGTATAAGACCAAGCTCCCAACAAAAATGCCGTAGGTTTTCTTGATATGCTTAGGGACAAAAAACCCACAAAATTCCTGAGTGATTTTGATCTTCCCATAAAAAAAAATCTGTTTTTTCTTTCTTTAAGTACAACCAAGTAATGGCTGAACTATTTTCTCAAAGAATGACCAGCCTACTTGACCTTGATAATGACAGATGGTTTTTAAGGAACTCAGTTACAATTGCCTGTATTTATGTTAAAAAAGGAATTTACTTTGGAAATGTTATTTTCTTCTAAAGTCAGGCAGAAAGTCATAAAAATATTTAAGAATTAGGGAGGATGAGGGAGAGAAAATAATACTCTGGATTTACTTCTTTCCATATCTCTAATTCAATTCTGAAAACCTCCAATATACAGCCTGTATCTATTATGACTATGTTCCATTTTCCACTCCAGTTTTATTTTCCAAAACCAAAAAAAGTTGATATTTGCTTACAGAAACCCACACAGGTAGGTTACATCCTATATAATTTAATTCTAAATACAGTAGTTGTGGCTGGGAAATAATGGCTGAAATTCAATTAATTCTTCCACAAGAAATATGTTATCCTAATGACTTTTCTCCCTTGATCATTACTAATGGTCCACAACTCTCCTAACACAAGGATTCTTTGTTAGCATTACTATAGGCATAACTACTGCAAAATTTGCCATATATTAAACTATTTATTGATTTAGCATCCAATATGAATATTGAGCCTACTCATATGATTTTTAAAATATGCATTTTAAGGATAACTTATTGTAAAACATTTTAAAACTCATGTCTTCCTAAGCGACATAAAATTTCTTTTTTGGTGACTTTTGCCTCAAATTTAAATCATGTCATCAGTTTCTGCTAGAGTTAGGCATGCAGATCACCTTTTGTCCTAGAGAGGAACAGATTGATGGCTCCTGAACATTTGATAGTTCCAGCTGCTGTTCTCTTTTTCCCATTTTTCATTTTCAACAATTTTGACTGTAATAACTAATGATCAACTAACTTGTATTAACTAATGACATCTTTCCTCCTCTATAAATAACTACTTTTCTTTCCCCAAAAATTAATTTCCTTGACATTTTAAAATTGCAGTTTCTGTCTTCATTTTCTTAAATGAAAAAAAAAGAAAGAACTACAAAACATTTCTTAATTTTTAATACTGAGATATCCGTACACCTTTGGAAAGCAAACCACTATAGCAAGTGGTTAGGAAAAAGCCTTCAACAAGACAAAATGTCTATATATTATATGTAGACATTAGGTGGATTTGATTATTATCCAATAAAGGAGGATTAGAAAAAAATCCACAGAAGAAATCATCCTTGCACTGAGGCAACCTTTGTAAATTACTGGCTGCCTCTCGACTGAATTAAAAGCAGTAAGGAACGTGGAAGAGCCATCATTGCTGCTGTTTTTCACTTCCTCCCAGTCCCTGTGTAACTCAGCAGAGGAAGGCTAAACCCTGTCTCTCAAAGCTGCAGCTTAATTAGCAAATACAGCCTGTGCCTTAGGACAAAGAGAACATCCTCTGGGGTACTTCTGAGCTTAAAGAGCTGAGAAATTAGTATTACAAAGCAACGGGTTCCTTCAAAAGCAGACTAATGATAGATAAACTACAGGAAAAATGAGATTGCTGTGTGAATGGGTGCTTGTGTTGCTGCTTCCCAAATCCTAATGTGGTATCCAAGACCCTTCCTTGATCTTCCTTGGAGGTCAAAGCATGAGCACCTCTGTTCTACCCTGCTACTGAGCTTTTCGTTTTCCTCTCATACTGAGCTTTTCGTTTTCCTCTCACAAAATATCCCCAAATTACTTTGAAAAAAATTAAAAATAAAATCCCATTTGCAGTAATTCAATAATAATTACAAAAGAAGATAATCCACTCTACCACTACGATGCAGCCTGCACTGTCAGCTATTGGCAAGACAAAACAGGAAGGCAAATGTCAAAAAGTGATTGCACAAATACAGTATTTTTTCCCCAAACGACCATCCTTTTCAACTAAAATTTGAAAATATTTAACTGCTTCTCTTCAATAGCAGTTTTATTTCATTACATTTTCTGATCCCAATTTTTTTGGGTTATCTGGGTATGTACATAAAGACAGAAGACACCCTGACAGAGATTGCTGCCATGGAGGTCAGTGGCAAGGCAACCAAAGAAGAAATTGTATTTATCTCAAGTTAATGCAGGGCAAGAAAAATATTTTGCTGTCAGGGAAATTCTGGAAAGCATTTTTTTTTTGAGCAGGCATTGTCTACCTTTCAGAAATCTGGCAGTGTCTGCAGAGTGAGCCTCCAGATGGCTTTGCCATTTACCATGCTGAAAATGCAAAGATGCTCTATGCACGTTATTGATGTGAATATCCAAATATAGCTTATGTCCAATACCTTCAGCATCCTCATCAGCCTGCCTGCAGCAGAGTGGCCAGGACTGGATCAGCCTGGCTGTAACAGCTGGCTAGGCAGCATTCCTGAGGGGGACAGCTGTGCTGGAAAAAGAGGGTTACAGCTGTCCTGAGTGAAAATTTCTAAAGAGCGAACCAACAACCAACCCTTTCCAAGGTCTCCTGGCTGTCAAATGGGAAAAAAATAATCCTGTCAAGGAGGGAGACCAGCAAGAGATTCACTCTGTCATACTGTGGACATCTCCTGGCTTGGCTTGGTTAAATTGCCCCCACATTGGTGCCTGGCCTCAGCTGAGACAAATCCTGCTGCTTTGTGCCATCACCAGTGACAAAAGGTGTGTATGGAGCTGGAAATTGGACTTTGTGGGACAATGGACCATTCTGGGGTCTTAATTCCAGCTCCTGAGTCTGACCCTTCCCTGATCCTTGGGACTCGATTACTGGGTGCTTCACATAGCACCATGTGGGCATTACAGTTACCAAGGCTGAAAAAATATAAAGCAGAAGTGGGAACGTATGGAATCAATGTACAAGTCCCAGTAAAAGATCTGAGCAAGAATCACAGTTTATTTCCTGGAAGAAAAGAATGTGTTCTAGATTTCTGAACCACATGCTGCATTACTATCTTTAAGACAATTACCTCCACTGTTTTTTTTTTTGTATGTTTGTTTGTTTGTTTGTTGTTTTTTTTTTAATGGATGAGAGAAATCAAGCGTCAGTCATGCTTTAAAACTATATTGTCCTGTGGATAAGCAATGTTGGTGCAGGGTGCACCAACAGAATGCAGAGAGTAGATTTCATGAACAAGTCTCTGTAGCTTTTACTTCAGAATTACCACCAAGCCCACAAAGAAACTAAACTCCATTGCCTTCAGCCCTGTATTATTGTTGTGCTTGGAACGCTTAATTTTCAGCTGAATATTGTCACAGGGTCTATGAAGCTGGCTGAGATAAGAATGATCTTGTTTTGACCCTTAGAAACACAGATCCCAGAATTTCTTCTTTTGAATAAAGTACAAAGGAGAACAAATTCTTAAGACAAATCCCCATTTCACTTTCATTTTGAAATCACTCAGGATTAAGAGCATTCTTGCCTGTTAGAGGGCATGAAAGGAAATTAGCCTTTGAGGAAAGAAACACAAGCAAGGCTGTTGTTCTGTCTTTTTGCCACATGCAAAGTCTTTTCTCTACTTGCTTGGGCCCAGATAGTAAGTGAAGATAAAAATGTGTAAAGGAACAGTGAGACTGTGATCTGTGTCTTCATTCTGCACTATTTTTTGTCTCAATTTCTTAATTGGTTACAACCGTCTGTATATGCCTATCTTTAATTTCTCCAACTGTACAATCTCCCTGAACTTCCTTTCAATTATTCTACAGCATGCCATCTCCCTGTGTAAGAAAGCATTTCATTATATGAGGCTTGCAATTTCTGCTCCTTAATTAGCTATCATTACTTCAACTTACGCTCTTGCTCAATTTTCTCAGTAATTCCTCTTGAACCTTCCTGCCTTCTCCCTTAAATATTTGCACAATTGACTCGTGTCCTTGTTAGTCTGTTCTTAACAAAGTTTTAGTAACAATAAATCACTCCTGAAGAATCAATCACTGCCCAGCAACCCTACTGAGAACTGTTCTTTGAACTTGTATTCTAGTTAAAAAAACATCCTGAGAGAAATAGTTTGCAATCAAAGCCTTATAAAGATGAACTACTTCATTTCTGCCCCATGACACCAGGATCTGGCCTTTCTCATTGGCATCTCTTGTGGCAACCTCATGTCTCACCATGGGCTTGTTTCATCTTCACATTGCTGTGGGATATAGATCTCTTCCTCCCTGAGGAAATATTTTTCATTTGTCCAAGCTGGTTGTACTATCCTAGAAATTACTTTTATTCTCTTGATCTTGCTCTGTCTGCACTATTATTTTTAATGTTTTCTTCATTTGCAACCAGTGGCAAATCTAATTTTTGTTCACCTTCATCTCCCAGATCGCTCATGTTATTAAACAGAACTCACTATTTGTTGGGGTTTTTTTCTTCTTATTCAACACATATCAGCTATGTAGGGAATTACTTATTTAAAAATGAGCAGTTAGAATTTAGAGCCAAGGCAGTACTGTGACTGTGACAGATTAAAGGGTTTAACAAGAAATAATAACAGAACTTTCTGTACAACATATTTGTCAAACACCTTTCAAAACAAATATGTTTGAATCCAACAGTAATCCCTGTGCCACAAGAACAGACCTCATCTCTACTGCAGAATTGTAGTACCCTTTGTTTAGAGGTGTTCAGCTAATTTTCAGTCTCAAGGAGAACATAGCTTATCTGAGTTAATTTCCTTTTACTTCAAGAGAATTTTCTATGAATATAAAATTATATCCAAATTCTTTATAAGCTAGAGTTAGTACAAGAGCTTTCTTGGCTTTTTGTTTTGTTTTCCTGTGCCAGACTAAGGAGAGCTTCACCTGGATGTTACCTCCCTCCATCAGCCAAGCTGATGATTTAATTCTGTCACTGATACTCTCTGGATAACTTTGTTCAGCTCAAAATGGTTTTTTTTCCCACTTGTTTTCCATCCCTGTCTTGCCTACCTGTGCACCTCCATTCCAATCCCTGTTGGCTGCAGTAAGGAAAGCAGTACACATTCATAATATTCTGAAAGGATAATGTGCCTTTTTATTTCACTGGCAGGCACTGCGTTTTTGGCAGGTTGTATATATTTTCCATTTAAATCTATATAATGAGAGTAATAAAGTGTAAAAGTTAGTGAGCCCATGAGAGGAATGATGGGAACCAACAAAGACTGAACAAAGACCCCCAATACTTCCCCAGCTCAAGCTGAGAGAAAACCCAGCAAAGGCAGCACAGAATCTTCCTGTATTTTAGGTGGGAACATCCCTATAGCCTCATGCTGCAGGCTTGGACTTCATCCCTTTGGATTTGGGAAGACTGGTTTCCACCTTTCTTCCCAACACATTTAAACCATCGCATCTCACTAACATTTTTGGAAGCCATTTGTACTCGCAATGGCACAGGACACGAAATGGAAAGAGACATTTTACAACCACTCTAATAAAAAATTCTATACAAAAATTGTTTGATATTAATAGTAATCATTAACAACTTGATAGA
>JANRGV010000073.1:67344906-67374304 GCA_024734035.1 Alethe castanea
GTTTTGAGGAGTCCCAGGGCTGAACAGCACATGTTCATTTTGCTGAGCAGGAGAGAAGGCACTGCTTATGATTATATTTATTTTTGGTTACACTAACCTCACATGGGCTTACACGTGTTTGCACAGGGCTCTTGGATTTAATTTGTGATTTAGCTGAGCATGATGTGTTGCTAAATCCTCTACCTAGTTCTTAAAAGCTCTATCCCCGTGGAACTGCTTAAGATGAATTAAAAAAAAAAAGAGAGAAATTTTCTCCTGGTATCTCCCTCCATCTCATCCCTGTGCAAGGGGAGCAGGAGCACTGTTTTGATTTCCTAGAGTTTTGAGATCTTTCATCAGAAAAGACACAATACAAAAAAAAAAAATAGAACATAGATAAACATGTAGATATGTACTGCAAATGTGAAAGTGAACTCAACTTGAGAAATAACACCACAAGATAATCACAAATTTTTGAAGAGTGAGATGCAGTACTCATTAAAAACACTTGCTCCCTTGACTTCAACTGCTAATTGAATTTTTAAGACCTATTAACTTCTGATGGTAATTTTTTGTTTCCCTGCTTATTTCTACAGCTCTCTGAAGATAGCCTATATCTGTTCTGATCTTACAGAACAGCAACCCATTAGTTTCAAACTGGATGACAGCAAACTCTCCAGCAAATAGTCAGGGGTTTGCTGTGTTTTCTTTTTTTTTTCCCCTCACAATTTTGGATCATATCTAACTAGGTTATAAGGGCTGAAAACACCCTTAACCTTCATCATGCCTTGCTCAAAGCTGAGCAAATGTTTCACCTGTCATTTCAAATTAGATTTTTATTCATGGGTTTCTGTGAGTGGGTTAGAATGCGCAGTGCAATCATCTGAAATCAACTCCATTCATCCCATTACCCTAATTTCCATGATCTCAGATGATCTGGCTAAAGTCTGTAGCTTCACAGATGGCACCAAACCAGAAATAATAAGGAATATTCTACCTACGGGCTTACCCCCCTGAAATTCAGATTTTATTCAAAATAGCGTGTGAATTTATCAAACACTAATTAGCCACAGTAAACTGAGAAAAGATGTTTATGTTCCTCTTAATGTAATACAAGGAAAGGTACCTCAGAATTGATTTGGTTCATTATCTTAATTATTAACTACATTCTTCCGAAACAGATACAAACTATTTAATAAATTAAACAAATTAACACTCTGATGTAAAATAAGAAAACAAATCTCATTTCAAAATCTTAGTACAAAATCAATTCAGTGATGATTAACCAGGCTGCATCAGAGGTGAACTCTTCCTTTTTAACTCCTATGTATTTAATTTAATGTGTAGTTTAAACAGATCACTGAGACATGAGGTTATAGAATCTTTAACTGGCCATATTATAGCAGAGCAGTTAGGGAATTTGCAACATTGCTATCAGAGGCACATGAACTTTGCTAAACGCACTGCATTTTAATTTACATAAAACAGGCCTCAGCTTGTAAATTAGTACTAATTCAGACATCATCACTGCACACAACTGCCTATATCAGACAACCACTATTCTTTCCATGGGTCCATTAGGCTTCTAAAAGACTTTTAAAACCCAGACTGCTAATCACATCCTTTAGATCTAAACAGAGCCTTGTGTTGTCGCTGTTGCAAATTTTTCCTGTGAGTTATTGAAATTATTACATCTAAAATCAAATAAGAACAGAAGTATGAGTTGTTTTCTCCCCCTCTCTGTTTTTTTTGCATGCAGTCCTCTGTGCTAGGATAGAAAACATTAAGCAAACCGTATTGCATGTAATTCACAAAGAATTCAAACCTCTCTGCTATTCTGATGCCACCTCAGAGCGTCTCCCTAACAAGACAGAACAACTCTGTACTTTCTTTCAAGGGCAAATTGGATTAAGGAAACCCTCTTCCCCAAAAGCTGGTTCCTGACTGTCTATGGAACAACGGGGAACATCAAACTCGTGTGCCTTATCTTTTTGAGATTTTGCAGTTTATTTTTGGCCTGGATTAGTTCAGCGACCCAGTTTATCACATCGTGGTACCTGATTCCCCTTTCTGCTAGAATTCCTGAAGTTCATCCCGAGGACCAGTGGTGAAAGTTGCTCCTTGAACTCCCCAGATCCCCATACACCTTCTTTTCTCCATAGCTCCATTAAGCTTAGCAGTAGTTGAAAGAAGTAAGGTCCTGGGCATTCTTTGTAAAAGTCCTTCTCTTGCTCCCTGGCCATTATCACCTCTGCCTGTGCCCAAAGCTGGCTCTGCCTTCACAAAAATGAAAAAAAAAAAAAATCCTTATTTATTTCAGAGCTCTGGCAGCTCAGGCTGCATGGAAAATTAATGCCTGATGGTCTAGAGATAGCTAAACTAAGTGAACAATACAAAGAGTATTGAAAGTGCAGGTTAATCAGAAGAAAACAGGAAACTGTCATTAACTAGAGCAATATTACCAGTGAATCCAAAGAGTGCCAACACAGATTTCAGAGAGAAAAATGTTATTTTCCACATGACAATAACTGTTTACCATGCAGATTGGTGTCTGACCTACTTCTCAGAAAAGAAAGTTAAGTATCTGGGATTATTGGAAAGTAATGACTTTCTGCTTTCCACCTGCTGAACTGACTTTGAATTTCAGATTTGGCTTCAGTCTTTCTACAGAGCTGTCAAATTACAGTATCAGGTAAAACATGAACAGACTGACTGGCTGCTTGTGTAAAAGGAGATGGATGAAAAGTTTGACTAATGTTTTCAAGAATGACTAGTGGTAGTTTGTCACTTTAATTTTAGGAAGCAGCCATTCCTTATGGGACAGGTATTCTGAGGCTGGTGCTTAGATTTTTCAGGACACACCAGCCTTTAGACACAGCACATACAACCATTATTACTGACTAGTTATTAAGATTTTAGTCTTGGTGGATATTTCTTTCTCTTTCTTGATAGTATCCTGCTTCTCATTTCCATCTAGGCCTGAAAATCACTTAGAGTATAATGAACAAAATTTATTTACATAGAATTCTCAGATGTTAATGAACAGTGTTTCATTTATATTCCACATTTCCATCCATGAATTTACCAAGCTCCATTTCAAGATGAGTATGCCCCCATACAAGTAGAGTTTTCCAGAATATTACTGCTTTCAGCAACAGACCTTTTATAATACTAATTCCTCAAAAAACATAAATTTGAGGAGGAAGTCTGCCTCCTGTTCACACATACACCACAGTCTTTACAAACTACTTGAACATCACTGAAATAAAGTTTAGTCTTGTAGTTTGGTCCATTCTCTGTCAGATGCCACCAACTTTCAGTGTGTTTCACCTCTTTGGGAAATTTCTTGCTGAAATTCTCAGCCTCTGAGAAACAGAAATTGGCTGTTCAGTTTGAGATCAGCACCATGTTTTGAAAGGAGTTATTGTGGATTGCCCAGCTTGAAACTGCTGGCATTTGTGGTTTGGAGTGGATATGGTAGACCTGGGCAACAACAGGTACCTAAAAGATGAGTCCATTAATAAATAAGCAAAGCAGGTGACCCTGGCAGCACCCCCTGTGTCAGGCTGCTGAAGATGTGCAATGTGCTCCCCTGGTAATTGGCAGATCCACCCTGCATCTCTTATTCATGGGTTTCCATGAGGGGGTTAGGTTGCATGCTGCAATCAATTGAAATCAACTCCATTCATTGCATTAGGCTAACTTGATGCTCTTAAAACCAATTTCAAATATACACTCCTGTGCAGGCACATTAAAAATGTCAGGCAGCCTGCCACACCATGCTGACATCTGAAGACATCTGCAGAAAACCATAGAGGAAATTTATATCCAGAGGTAAGATGGGTTTCCAGTTTCTGATGAAACTGTGTTGTCAGGGGATGAGGAAAGGAGGGAGGGGTAAGGATCAAATTGAGTTGCAAGGATCAAACTGAGTTCAGGGCAGATGCTGGGGAGACAAGGATGTTTCATTTGGCAGTAGGTGCACAGGACAGACGAAGAGACACAGGAACTCTTGTCTGACTCTCAATTGGTGCATTGTTTATGCACCATGTGAGGCTGTGACCTTCCAGAGGGCTGAGAGCTGGGAGCTGAATGCTGCTGCTCATCAGCTCATCACAGGGCTGACCCCCTGAGAGAGGGGAGCTGCTCACAAATGACACCACAGACTGCTGCACATGACTTAAATCAAGAATGAGACCCAGGGAATTTAGCAAAACACAGAATGGTTTATGAGCCTGAAAGGGGTCAGTGCATTACAGTCCAAACTCTGACACAATTGTTCTGCTGCCCAAAGAGGTGATGGCAAAGAACAAATTAACATCTCCTGCCAGGAGCATTCTGACATCATTCATCATTTCGTGTTGTTTCTAAACAACACCAGGGCCAATGTCAGCATTATTGCTAAACCAAACTCAGAAAATTGCTAAAAGCAACCCATTTCTACAGAAATACAGAGGAATTCTGTTCTCCTATTTCCACTAGCAGATTGGGATTTTCAGCAGACACATTATATGATTGAATCTGAAAGATTACAATAACCACCTTGTACTTAGGACAAGAAACAACTTTCTGTTGGCAAGGTTTAACATTCCAATGACCACACTCCTTGCCTAGAAAAGAACATTTTAAAAACCATGAAGTGTTTTTAGAAGAAATTATAGAGAAAAAGGAGCTACAAATTATGAGGGATTTGAGAACTATTAGAAATTGTGCTAATAATCAGAACTTCCAATTGCCTTGTCTTTCAGCTTGAAAAATACATACAGGAATAAGTGAGAGAGTGACCATGAAAAGTATGTAGCTGGATTTTTTCTCATATCGGTATTTTGTATAAGGAATAAGGAGATAAGGAATAAAGATGATTTAGGTAACACGAAGCTCACAAAAATCTTAATATATTTCCATTCCTAAAGCCAGGTTGGAAAGTGTTTTTACAGACAGACAGCCTCTGCATGGATCCAGGTATCAGGCCATCCCAAAGGCTTTATTTTGAAAACTGCCTGGACACAATTTCCAGAAGTTAAAATCCTACTAGACATGAGGTCTGATGTTCAAACATGTTGAAATGTTAATACATTTTTTTAGTTAACAGAAATAATGTTCAAATGAATAGAAATCAGAATAAAGGAGAAAAGAAGCACCAAGAGAAATGAGATCCATGGAAATTCATGAACTAATGGAAAGGGATTTTCTTGAAAATGACCATATGTAATACAAATATATCCCAAGAATATCAATGAATAAAATATGCACTCGAGCAATATCTCTCTTTTCTATGTGTTGTAATAATGGAAAATAACAAAGCTTCAGCATTTTGAAGGAAATTGGAAAAATAGCTCTGGAGTTTGCAGAATGCATTTTAGGAGAAAATGTAGCGTTAGCTTTCCTTCATTTCCTTAACACCATCCCTAACAAGAAATCTGAGAGGAAGATGCCAACCCTAACCCAAGTGACCCAGCTGGGGGCTCATCCTTCCCACCTCCAGAGGGGCTCCAGCTCTGAGCTTGGCATGACACTGATGCAATTCTCACTCTGAAGACTCAGATTTTCCTGCTTGTTTTGTGTATCCCAGCCCATTTTCACTAATTAAACAGATTGGGTGTTTTACCCAGGAGAGACAGACACAACCACCTGAACTATTTGACAGAATCAAGACTTCTACAGTTCAACTAGAAAGTGCATGTTTCCTATTTGAGTGGAAATGTAAGTCTGTAATTTGGGAATATATGAAATTTTAAAGGAAAAGATAGAGTAGGAGTTGATGGTAAATGTGAAGCTGCAATTAAATTTTAAAATATAACAATCTTGCTAAAGGGTAGGAGTGAAAGTATATGAAAAAGCCCAAGTGCTACAGGAAAAGGAACTCAGTGCTATGCTGTGTAAAATCATGGAACAATAGTTTTGTTTGAAAAGTTTTTGGGGTTTGGGTGGTTTTTGTTTGGTTTTTTGTTTGCTTTTTTTTGTTTTGTTTTGTTTTTTTCCTTCAAGAAAAAGTCACCATTAAAGTCTCTAAGCCTCTGCCCCAGCCTTCTCCAAAGTTGCTGCCTAGGTTCCTCAGTTTCTAGTACATGGAAAGGAGACATATAATCAGCACACTTATAATTTCCCAAAACTTTCATAGGGTCAGAGGGGTCTGAGATGCTTTTGCATGTCTAGAGGGTGCCCAGGGAGTACAAATTCACAGTCCTTGGGAAAGGATGCTTCTGCTCAGGGCAGACTCTGACAGGGAGATTTTGCCTCCTGCTGTGCCTGGAATTGCAAAGTGAGTTTCCAGTTCCAGATAAGGCTCCACTCAGTCCATCTACAGCATCATCACACCAACAGCTGGAATTATGTCTGAAAGATCAGGACTGGGGGTCTTAAACTGACTTTATGCACATGAGCTGCAGCTCCTCATCATTAACCCCCAGCTATTACCATGAACAGATGAAAGGTTTCATTATCTTAACACAAATGAAGCTTAAATGTACCAATATTCACACACAATGCTTTTCTGTGATTGATCTGTTAATTGTTTAAAAGCAAGAACCAGCACTGTTTGCAGATGGAGAAACTATGGTTTCTCCAGGGAAAGTAACTTCTCTGAGACAACACAAAAGGACAAAAGAGGAAGAGAAAAAGGAGCAAAATGCAGAAATTGAAGGCTCTCACTCAGACTATTAACAGGTTGAACACCTTAAGCAGTCCAAATCTGTTTGCATGTAGCTGCTGCATTTAAAATCAAATAAATCAGGATGGTTTCACCATGAAAGCCTAAGAAATCTCCAGGCACTGAGTAAGTGACTTGTTACAAGTGTACCACAAATGCACAACTGTTTCTTCCAGAAATCTGAGAAAATTGGTTATAACACGCATAAGGAATGACTTCTAGAAAGTAAACATGTGAAGACAAATTATCCTTTTGTGTAATTTCCATGATTAAGCCTCCTGACATAAGAGAAAAATTGCTTCATGCCTGAAGAAAACAAGGTTTCTGGATCATATTCTGGTTTTACCTTGGAAAGCAGCTTGTAGCCTGGAGCTGTGAGTCCTGAGGACGGGGGCTGTCATACACGTATTTCAGATCCTGGAGGCTGCTCAGCTCGGGCAATCCTGCATGCAGCATCTAAATGTAGAGTAATATTAGATTGTTAGTCCACTGTTCCACTGAAAGGAAATGAAAATGAAATGGGCCTAAGTGAGGGAAGAAAGGTTTTACACCAAAACATCTTGTAAAACAGTTTTGCTGATCTGAAAAGTGCTTCTGATGCTAGAGCAATGCCTGGAATAATAAAGTGAATATATTGCATTGTAAACCTTCACACTGAGTCACCTCAAAGAGGCATGGGTCAGAATCAATGACCCATTCTAGTTATTTATTTTCTCTTCAGATACCATAACCACAAGGTGTGCATTGCTGAGCCTCCTTCAGATTCTTCTAATGGTGATAAAGGGAAGGTGACCAAATTCAGCCACCTGAGCAATAGTAACCACATTTCTGTTATGCTCACAGTGCTGTCTTAGCCCTAATTCAATTTAGCTCAACATCACCCTCTCATTTGTCACTCCTGGCTCCACCACCACTGCTCTGGGCCCCTCCTGCAAAGGAGGAATGAACCACAGATTCACTCCCTTTACAGTCAGAAGAAGAGAAAAGCTCCTTCAGACATTGATTCATGGCAGGAGCCCTGAGGTGTGCAGTGAGAACTGCAGCAGGCATCATTCCCCGTCACTGAGGGACAGAAATGTTCTAGTTGGTCAGCCAGATTAGAGTCAAACACCAAATAATGCCAATATTTCCCTTGCAAAGCAAACACTTGAGGAGATTAGGCAGCTCCGTGTGTCCAATTGCCCACACAGCTCTCTCCAGGCATTTTCAAACGTCAAAAACAACAATAAAATTTACTCACTTCAAAACCTACTGATTTTTCTCAGCAATCACAGCAAGTTAGGAATGATGCTTTTTTGTGTGTAATGCAGAAAAACATCACTCCTTCAGATTGCTCAGATGGAAATGTATCTGAATTTGCAGTCACTGCTCTGTATTCTTTACTGATATTTTTGTCTAGCTCAGACAGAAAGACCTACTGAGTTTTTCAAGCAATAGCAAAGAAAAAAGGAAGCACTGATTTTATTTTAAAATTATTCCTTCAAACACTCTCAACATTTGTACATTTATTTTTGTCATTATGAGGAAAATCTTCCTCAGCCCCATTCCCAGCTACCACTGGACATTTAGATTGCTGTCTTCATAAAGTTTTGACTGGCAAGGAACAGAGGCAGAAAGCTCAATGAGGTGAATGAAAAATTGACAGCAGGGACAATAACAATATTCAGCACTGAAGGACACACAGTGCTATTTATCAATATACCTTCAACCCATTTATAAAGGATGATAACAGCTCCTTCTCCCCTTGGATTAAAAAAAACCAAAAAAACCAAAAACCCAGAAAGCTTCTATATTAAAAAATCTTTATTACAGTAATGGAGTTTTCAGTTCTTTAAAGTAGTCAGAAGGTGTTTGTGTCCTGCCACCACCCTCTTTATAACAGTTCACATCAAATCTTCAATGAGAGCAAAGCTGATGAACCACAGGCATTTACAGAGCTGAACTCTGCTGAACTCTGAACTCACAGCAGACTCTTGGGTCTTCCACAGATGTGTGCTTTTGAAAGTGATGGAAACTTCATGGATTATTTCTTACTCTAAAGCTGTCAGTACAGCTTTAGAAACATGCTGCTCACCACCAAGAAATAGCATTCATTCCCAAACTGGGCCAAAAATCCCTCAATTTCTTCATAACCATGCTTAATAGAAACCACTAATTGTCACTGATCACCCAGGGTACAGTTTACTATTCTGTGAATACTTTGTGCATTCAGTGTAATATTCTGTGAAGTACTCTGTCTTTTAGAAAGTATTTTTATTTTTTAAAACTATGTTTTACAAATAGAATCACAGAATATGGGCGTAGAATTAAAGATTATGATGCAGGTTTCCAAACACTGAGAGAAATCTTAGACTTTCACTGATACAAATGAGCAGTGATTAGTTAATCTTATTCCTCCATGATGACATCTGAAATTCTGTACAGAAATGAATTCAAAGTGGAACTTCACTGTCTAATTTTTTTTTCCAGAAATGACTCATGGAACTGAAACATTTTGATATTCACAGCTTCTGACCAACACTCCAAGTGCAGAAATAGACTCACCTTTCCAAATATTTTTGCTAAAATGAAGTTGCTCCCAAAGTGGTCTTGTTTGTTGAATTCCTTTTGCTACAAAGAGCTCCTCTACGAGGTGTGAGTGTGCTGCCAGGTTTTTTTCAATTATGAAGTGTAACACTACTGACTGAGCTGCAGCCCACCGGCAAATATTCAGACATATCTGGATGCTGACTTTTAGCTCAGCTCTGTTAGCTCTGCTCAAGATCAGCAGAAACAAGAGATGCAGCATGTCCTGAATACAAAGCTGAGCTTTGGCCAGGCAGAGATGGTTATTTCAGAGCTCCTGCTGGGAGCATTTTCCTAACGAACATGCTCTCTATTATCCCAGAGCAAGCTGACATCATTATCTCTGTGCTTGCAGAGAGGGACAGTGCTGGGGCCAAGGAGCTGGGCAGGACATGGGGCTTGGTTTGCACCATGCAGTTCTAGGCAGCCTGTTCAGAAGTGCAGGGATTCCTGCTGGGGAGGAGAGAGCAGGCTGATCCTGAGCTTTCCAGAGGCTCTTGAACTTGGGCAGATGTCCTACAGCCTCGCTGTGCACTGGTTCCAGAGAAAAATTGTGGAAGATTGTGCGTTATGATGGGAATGCAGTTTTGCTGCACCTTTGTGGCCACTAAGCAGCAAGTTCAGATCTGGAGCAATCCTTCCTGCTCCACATTAGGGAATCCTTCACGGAATTACTGCATGAGAACCCATGGACAAGCTGGAAGAGGCAAGGGGAGAGATTCCTCCCATTTCTCTTGCCTTCTCCCATTGCAGAAGTTGGAAATGATGTAGTGTTTACAGAGCAGGTTTTTGGCTGTGCCCCAATCTCAGCAGCTCTATTTATAAGGCCATGTAGACTTTTCCATGCACAGACCACTCCCTTAGGTCAAGGGGCCCTGCATGCAAATTTTGGATTCATATCTTAGCCAAACATCTTAGCAAATATTAATTAATGTAATATTCTCATACCCATGAAGGGGAAAATCATTAACCTTTCCCCCATAAGTAAATAGAGGCATAAATCAGATATGGAATTTGCCACAGCACATGAATCAGCAGGCATACTTTAGGATAAAAACTCCTAGAGGCCTTAAAAATATATACAAAATAATTTAAAAACCCATGTCAATATGGGCACTGCTCTTTCTTTCCTGTGTTTGCCATCCTAAGAAAGGACTGTGGAAATGTGGAACCCTCCATTCTAAAGGCAGCATTGTAGTGCAGTGCTAAGTACTGTCAAATCACCCACATTGTGAAATATTTAGCTTACTTTGTCTTGCAAACGTGAACAGGAAGAGTAAATGAAGACCTAGAAAAAGGGCTGACTGAAGTTCCTGAATGCAAAACTTCTATGCAGCTTCTTTAGCAGTTTTCTGCTATTTTGTAAAAAAAATGCATTATAAAACAGAAAAGCACCAAGCAGCTTAGCTTTCCTTTTCTCAGAAATTGGTACTGAAAGTGGACAGGAAGAGCAGCACCAACATTATCAGCTGTGCACCAGAGACCTCTCCAATCATGGTGCTGCTGGAGGCAGCAGAGAGGTGGTAAAAGGGAAGAGAACCCCAGAGGAAACTGATTTTTGGTTTTATCCTTGAGCTTCTTACCATCTCTAGCCGGTTCAGGAGCAGCTGGCTGTGTTTCCTGACTATATTATAAGCTCAACAACAAAGCTCCACAAACTCCTGGAAACGCTGTGGGTTTTTCCCACCCTCTGTTATGAAATACTCCATCTCTGACGTGAAGATGAAGGGAGCTCGGTCCCTGGAAAAGAGAACAATTACCTCAGAAATTTCACCCAAAACAGCTAATCATGCAAGACAATATTTGTAACTCATTATTCACATTTTCAGTGTTTTCCAGTATTACCTTCCTCATTATTTCATCTCTCCCTTTCTCAGTGTGGAAATTTCTATTGCTCTGTCTGGTGTCACTGACTAACTGGGACAGACAGGTTTGGCAGCAAGAGTTTCTGAGTGAGAAATCCAACAACTGAACAAGTGCTTTCTTCTGGCTCCCTTTGCTTTTCTTTTTAAACTCTCGTTCCTTTAATTTCTTGACTCCATCCTGAAAGTGAATTTGGAAACAAGTTCTCTCTTGGTATTGAAATATTTAAAAGTCGTTCTCAAAGAGGGTGGGTTATAAATATCGACTCCCTACTAGGCGTGAAGGGGATTGAAGAGAAAACCCTACACTTCCACAATCCAACTGCAACAAGAAAACCCCAAGGTATGATGCTATCATTAAATATAAACCATTTTGAAGAGATGTTTCTGACTCAAGTTAAAAGGGAATATAAATATATTGTCTTGTTTTCTCTTTACTTACTCTGTGTTCACCCTTGCTGCAGAATCTGACAACATGGCTTGCCTTTTTTTCTTATCACCAGCATGGTTTGTGGCTATGGCATGCTATTGCAGAAAAAAAACAGATTAGTCAGGCTTCTCCTAACAATCCTATCATTCAACAGTTCCACAAAGGCCTGATAAACTGCACCCTGACACAGAAAAACCTACTGCAGTGATTTACTCATCACAACTGTGTACACAGAACCATGTAAACAGATTAGAGGACTCTATTCCAAGGCAATATACAGCATGTTAACCCTTAATTCAAAATAAATGTAAATAAACTCGGTATTCTTGGTAAGTTCAAATGAAGAAATAAATTTCAGGATGTCTTTTTCTTGCTAAAACCTCAAACACGGGCTGAGTCAACCCCTTGCTTCCTGATGCATTCGTAAATGAGACAGATGAGCTTTCCTGTGAGTTTTCCTCATCTTCTCATAAAAGTGCCTGCCTTACATCACTGCAAAAAGAAAAACAAGTTGTCATGAGATTATAGGCTACAGCTGGAAGTTTAAGTCACAATAAATGGTCAGGTGGCCTCCCCACTTTAATGTTTGGAAACACTCCCATGGCAGCTAATGTTGAATCCACATCTCCCTTGCTTGTCTTTCACCTCCAAGCAGTTCAGGCCACTAGGGTGGTTTTTAAAAAAAATATTATTAAATTCAGAAAAGTAGTACTAGGCATGATGAAAGTCCACAATAAAAAATCTTTCCCTCCACATTTTTCTGTCTGATGTAAGTTGTGAGTGCACCTTTGGAGGGTTATATTGAAGTGTGACTGTTACAGAGTTACTGTGTAGGTTTGTGCTGTAGAACTCAAAGAACTACAAACCTGCGTCTATTACTGACTCCTGAGAGTTCAGGTTTTCCCAGAACCTTCTTTCACTCATTCATTCATCCTTTATCTTATTTTTTATCAGTGGTATTTAAAATAGACATTAAGTGTTAAATAAACTGATACAATTAGAATAATGAATTCAATTTGTTGAAGCCCATAGAAAGAGAGAGAGAGACAGAGAAAATTATCAACGTTAACATGTCGATGTATATGTGGATAGAAGGCCAATCTAAATCCTGATTTGAAAGCATTTTAGCATGTCAAGAATGTCTAAACCCCAAATTTGTTCTTGGGCTAAAATATTCCGAGTCAGAAACTACCATTATAAATATGATGCATTTTGTTCAAAATTAATACTTGATTTCTGATGTCCAACTGCATCAAGAAACACAGCCCTTTCTGAGCTAGTCCAAGTCCCCACATTGAACTACTTGAGCTGAAAATAGATACTGCAATCAGAAATTACTTTACTGGAAGAAATATGGTGTTTAACATTGCTGGGTTGGGCTGTGGGCCAACTTCCCCATAATGTAATGACTGCAACATTAGTCATTTCTCTTACTGTTGTTCCTAAAGGATCTGAGTGAACACACAAATGATATTTTAATATTTACATTATTTATAGATTATTTTTACTTGTGGGATGACTGAGAGCAGTTTAAAAAGGTTCTAAAATTTCTCTGTATCTTTTATGAATATGTTCTAGGGTGTTAGACCAGTCCTCCCTTGTCAACATGCAAAATATGATCTAGGAATTTGATTTCTCCTGTTCTGTTTAAGGTCTTTTGCTATCAGATCCTCTCCCACAAGGTAAACCCTGCAACCTCTGGATGCTGAAGCTAAGAAACCAAAACAAATAAACACCACATAAAGCCAACTTAGAATATGGGAAACAAGATCCACTAGAAGGAACGACACAGCCATTTCTCACAATAGCTTACAAAATAAAGTTTCAGTGGGAAGAGATGCTTACTTCCTGAACAGAACATCAAGGATTCTGAAAAACAAGTTGACAGGACGAATGTCTGTGCATCAATGTAAAATGTTCCTTGCTGCTTTCACAAACTCCTCTGGATAATAATAAACTAGAAGGGAGTTTTGGTTTGAAAGATGGATGCCTGCTAGGGAAAGCAGGGCCTCTCCTTGAAATGGAGAAAGTAAACCCTTTCTATCTGAATTAGTACAGTTTTGAAATTCCCAACAAAGAGAAAATTCTCCAGTAAAATTACAATCGGTCCAGTCACTGCCCATCATGATGGGAAAATTTACATCAGCAAATCAAGGAGAAAAGCAACGCATGCCCTGCTGCTGCACGTACCACACCCTGTGCAAATGAACCTCACCCTGGTGCACAGGCTGAATTTCTGTATTTAAATCAGGACTGCATTTTAATCAGTATTTGATCTTTAAGGGGCAGCCTTTTCTGGGGCAGAATGCCAAGATCACATTCCATTCTGGCATTTATACAAAAGATGAGCAGTGCATCCAAAGGCTTGGCCAACAGCTTTCCCTTGGACTTCTATCTATCTCATGGCTTGCTCACATGAGCTTATCTAAAAGCTACAAACATTAAATACTTCCCACCCCAAAACATCCCCAAGATAACAGCTAAGGCCAGTGACATTTTATGTGCATGAGATGTTTGATGAGCAATGGCTGTGTAACAGCCAATGGGACAAGAGCCCCCGGCCTAAAATCTGGATTTGCACAACTTGCTGCTTCCCTCAAACTGAAGAAATAAATGCCTGGCATTGGTTTAAAAAAACTGGTAGGATGAAGTACTTTAAAGTAAAAGCTTTTTACCATATCTCTGTAGACCAAAAGCCTTTTTTTTTCTTGTCTATGGTGTGCTAAAGAAATATGGAATAGAAGCATTGTTGAATGACCTCTATTGTGTAATTCTAATGTCTGGTACCATTATTTTTAGAAAGAAAAGCCTCACTGAGAGAACTAGTATGGCTTGAGATTGACCAGATATGTACAGCCAATAAACCCCAAAATCATTAAAGCCACCTTAGCACATCTTGCCTAGTGTTTTTTTTCCTTTCCTTTTTTCTTTTTCCCCCACTAAAGCCCTAGATGAGATTAATGAACCCTTTGGTTTTATAGTAGAAATCGGTCAAAAAGGCAATACTCCTGTTTATGACAGAGTCTGATTGCAGTCCTGGACTTTAAAGGGTAATACTTTACCCTGGCTGTGACAAAAGAGTTTATTCAAGCCATTCAGTGAGAAACAAGGCTACTTTATGGGGGTTTTATTTTTTTTTTTTGGTTTTGTTTTTTTTGTTTTCCCTTTTAGAGATTTAAGATTTTCATGTGAATGTGTTTTGCAGTTCCTCTGGAGATTACGAATGTTTGGATGATAAATCATGAGAGGGAAAAAAAAGAAAGGAAACCTCAAGGAAATTAAGAGATCATCATGCAAAAATAAACTTGGTCTGGGGTGATGGGAACATTTACTGGGACTTCACTGTGGGCTAGAATTATGCTGCATTCCAAGAAAACCAGTAAGAGCATCAGGATTTGTTATGAGACACTAGATGTAAGCTGATTAACAAAGTTGCTAAGGTCAACAATGGTTTAATTTTTCCTACTCTGAATCTCACAGTACAGAACATTTAAGAATGATATACTAACCTTCTTTTATGTTACATAGGAAAAGCATGTGAGATAACCAACAACAAATGACTTTTGCTCTGATCCAATCTAAGCTTCCCAATAGTGCACTTATGGAAAAGTCCAAGTCACACACATCAATGCAATGAGATCAAATCTGTTGTGGTCCAACTTTTCATATGGACAGTGTGTGGGAAACCACACAGAACTCTGCAATTTAAAAATCAGCTCAGCAGCAGAACCGCCCATATATTCCCCGACTGCTTTAAAATAATCTTGCCTGAGTCAAGAGTGACTGATCATATCCAGCATGACTTTGTGGAATTTAGATGTATCCAATAAAATGGGAAAAGCTTTTAGGGAGTGCTTGACTGATAACATCCTTTGCAGCAAAAGCCAAAAGCTTATTGAAGAACTCAAAATAAATAAACATGAGTGCTTATTTCTCTAAAGCCAAGTGAAAATATTTAATCACAGTAATCATAGACATTTGCAGACACAGTAAAAAACCATAATCAATGGCACTCCTTTTATATATTAAATAATGAAACAGGAGCAACCACACAACACAATTCATCATCAGCAAACATTAAGAAATATGCCTGGGCCACAAGACATACTCCATTTTTCTTATCAGAACAAGATCATAAACATGCTTCTGGATTCTTATTTAGCCTATTCTCAAATATTTTTATGAGAGAGTCCTCCAACCTCCCTATTTCTGTTTTAGGATGCCCCCTCAAAGCCTTTTTTCCCCTAATGTCTGATCTAACTCTTGCTGTGCTTTCATCTTATTAATTCTTGCTCTTTCCTAAGTCAACATGAACCTCCCATCTTCGTTACAGCTGCCTCTAAAGTATTTGCAGACAATTACTGAGTCTTTCCTCAATCTTCTGTAGACAACTGCTTCCACCTTTTCCCACAAGTCTTGTATTTCAGATGTCCAAGGATTTTAATTGCTTTTTTCTGGACTCCTCATAAATTCCCTGAGCTCCTTCTCTCCATCTTTCTAAAAGAAAAATGTTAAAAATATTCCAGGGGAAGTTTTCCAGGTGCAAAGTGAACCAAAAGGATTACTTCGAATTTCAAGCTTTTCTATTCAGTATCTTATCATCAACTCCTGTTTGGCTATGGTAAAACTCTCAGATCCCTTTATAAAAAACTGCTAATTCAAACTTTCACCACAACAGAAAACATGTATAAAGGGCCTCTACCAAAAAACCAACAAACAAAAAATGAAAGGACCAGTTCATTTCAGCTAAACACAAACAAAAAATTCTCCATCCCATCATACTGGTTACTAATGACAAGACTGAAAGACGACACATATAAAATGTTAGCATTTACTAGTTCATACCCTGCCAAAACTTGAAAGATGTCACTAAACTGGAGTGAGCCACCAACATCATGGTGCCTGTAAGGAGAGGCTGAGGGACCTGGGCTTGTTTACCCAGGAGATGAAAGGTATTTAAGAGGCCAAAAGAGATTTTTCTTGTATCTACAGGAGTCTCTAAAACAGATGGATCTGGACAAGAATAAGAGAGAAAACTGAGCCAGCTGAAGTTCTGACTTTCCATAAGAAAAAAAAAACAAAATCAAAAACAAAAACCCCCTCAGTATGAGGAAAACTAAATATTGAAACAGGTTGCCTTGGAAGATTATCCTAGGAGGTTTTAAGATTTAGCTGGACACAGCCTTGGGTTAACTGGTATGAATTTAGTACTGATCTCATTCCCATAAAATACAGAAAAATTTCTGAATGCCCTGAGCATCCTTAGTAAACCACAGGTCCTGGACAATTAAAACTTGCATCTAATATTTTTTTTACCTACTTTCTTAAACTAAATCACCAGGCCTATACCAGTTTAAATGCTTTTACTCTATATTGTGCAATTTCTGCTGCTGTTTGAGACATCTACTCAAGAAAAGCTTTAAAACTACAGATCTGAAGTCTCATTTCTGATTGCAGTTTAACCTACAGTATTTTTTATATTAACATCTACTTTTAGAGGCAAAAACATTAAACCAGAAAGAATTTTCTGAATTCCTTAGGTATATAGTTCTGAAACTATTACGGCTTTATTTATTCATTAATTTTTCTGTTATGCATATCAAGTTTGTTATATATTATTGTTCACTCTCACAGCCTCAATGTTAGGTCTTCAGTAATATCGCTGTGTTGAGCATACCCACTATTTTGATCACCCATGAAAGAAGCATTTCACACACTGGACTGTCCTATTCTGAGATATTTATGTGCTCTCATCAGTAACCGAATTGGTCACATTGAGATTTAATCATGTTTAATGGATGTAGTGGAAAACAAGCTGTAATCCTTGCCTGAGCTGGGGGCTCTGATTCATCATTTGTTAACACGAGTTTCCCTCTGTAAACTGAGTCAGGATAGTTACTCATTTGTGCCCCTCTGCAGGTACAAAGGGCACGGGAATGTGACTTAACCAAAATCCCCTTACACTGTGGGTCAGTGGGAGCTCTTGAGGGGGTAAATGACAGAGATGTGATAGCACCTGGTCCCGTGGGATTGCTGTGCTGACACTGCAGGGAGCAGGGCTGGTCACAGCTGGGCTGACACACAGTTCCTAGGACAGACCCAGATTTTGCAGTGTGCTGCCACGGGGACCCACCTGGAACCCTCCCCTGGGGAAGGGAATTGGCAAGGCTCACCATGGGAACACAGAAACGAGTTAGAGGCACCTCTGGATGGATTTCTCTCAGCCTCTGCTGCAATCTCCAGTTCTGCCACAGTCCAA
The DNA here is from genome assembly GCA_024734035.1 of Alethe castanea. Lineage (NCBI taxonomy): Eukaryota > Metazoa > Chordata > Aves > Passeriformes > Muscicapidae > Alethe > Alethe castanea. The sequence goes on from JANRGV010000073.1 coordinate 67,362,651, forward strand.
GCACAGAATTTATTCACTTACGTCACAGAATTTCAACCATTCCGTGGAGTGAGCCGATGGTGCACTTTGGGAGACTCCTACAAAGATACTCCCTGAAAGAAGATTTACTCTGCTTTAGGAACATACTTGTCTTGAATGGTTTCATAGTCCTGTTTAAGGCATTGACAGGTTAGGAAGCACCCCTGTGTCCAGCCAAGGCCCTTTTGAGCTGGGCTGGGCTCCTTGATCCTGACAGACACAGATAAACCAGCCTGCACTCAGTCACCAACAATCAGACTAAAAAAAACATCTGGTGAAGTTCAATTTCTACACTTCACCTTCAGTGCCCATATGTAAGGGGTTAGCTGCACTACTTCATTAGTGGTTTGTCTTTTATTGTTTCCTGCTTTTACTCAGTTAGGATTAAAATCCGAAGGAGACGAATTTCTCATTCGGCCTTGGTTGTTTATTAAATCTTATTTAAAGTACGGCGAGTTCTGCAACACTTCTAGCTACTACTTAAAAGTGAGCAAAATGGAGGTGAATCTAACTAGTTACAAGGTTTTTTAAAGCTAAACAGTTTAATAAAGAGCTAACACCTATATTACTTATACTTTAGACTTAATAACCAAACACTTGTGACCTGCACTGCAGGATTTTTTATCTAACCAAAAACTACTACCTGAAAGTATGAAGAAGGAGACAGGAGGAAAGAGACAACAGCCAAAAATCTCCATCTTGTCCCATTCCTATTACTATATTCTAAAAACCTCAGATTCAAAACCCTTCACCATATGAAGTCACACACTTCTATTTAACTACACACCAGTGATTCCAATTCCATCACTCAAATTTGGAAGCCTTCTCCAAGACCTCAAGTCAAAAGCAGCATTCTCCAGGGGGTCAGTGTCAGAAAGCACAGAAAGTTCAAAACTCCCAGGGTTCAGGGTTCCAACACCCGTATTTGACAGTGCTCAATGCAGCATTCCCCATGCCTTACACCATTTTCTAAGACTCACATTTTTCTGTGTTTGTTAGGGTTTATTACTAACTCTATTGATAAACCACTTGAGAGTTAATTCACAAGGAGATTGCAGCAATTCCTTTTGTTAACAGAGATGGTCAGACAATTGCTTTTTGTTCCTGGCTGGCCCTCAGCAGTGAAAAAGATTCTAAAACTAAGACCTAAAAAGAGTCTTAAAAGAAACAGAGCAAGTTTATATGCCCTACCCATGGAATATTCAGCTAAGAGGCCTTTTCAGTATGAGATGGATATTTAGAAAACACAGCAATAGATGGTTGCAGGGCATTTGTATATCACCAGGCAAAATACAGAAATAAACCAGTGATGAAGAAATTGAATTGCAAAGAAATTCCTCAGGGCAGGGGATGAAATTCTACATGAATTAAATACAACAGTATGCTTTCCAGTTAAGGATGAAGGACAAAGGCGCAGTGTGCAGAACAAGCAAAAGAAAGAAAAAAAAAAGAACAAAAAGAAGACAAAGAAACAGAGATTAATTTAAAAGTGCTTGATGTATACTTGACTGTGTGTGAGAACATCTCCCCCTGAATATAAATGTATGTTTGAGTGAGAACAGCTCCCTTGAACATAAAGAAGTGTGTACAGAAAGCTTTCAGAGGAAGGGGTGATACAATACAGTGATTCTGATGGGAGCCAGGAGGAGAAAATACACATCTCTAAAAGCAGTTACACTTTGAAAAGGACACCAAATAAAGCCATTATCAAAAGGGACAGTGGCCATGATGTCTTTCCCTCCTTTTCTTTCTGTTTTATTGTTAAACTCCCCATCGCTAGAGCCATATCCTACAAAAATCTCAGGGTGGAGAATAGAAGGAGGGAAGAGGAGAGAGGAGGGGAATTTGATAGGAAGGCACTTAAATACCTCATGTGCAGCCAATCTCCCAAAGCAGAGGGAATTCTGCTGATGGCTCTGAAAGCACCAAGCGACTTCTCCAGCCCGCATGATTATTTACAGGAATAAATACCTGATAACTTCTTCAAGAAAATGAAAGTAGGAAAGCAGTTTATGCCACCCTTGGAGTGAAGGAAAAGCCAAGAAGGATTCTGAGAGTTGCAGCAGACAAGAACTGGTTTCCAGGAAACTCAATTCAGTAACAAGAACAAGTCTCCTGCACTCAAATTGCAGTTGCACTGCAACTCAAATCCACACAGACACTCTATGGAAAAAACAGCATTGCCTCCCCCAGTTGTCTGAGTACTTGGAAAAGGTAACCAAAACACTGATGATGCGAAGTGGGCAGTGAACATAACTTACTGTGATTTCAAAGCATTTCAGTTGAATTCCCTCCACAAGAGGCTATTACTTAAACAAACAAACAAACAAACCTAAAAGACCCCAAACAAACAAACAAACAAACAAACAAAAAAAACAAAAAAAAAACAAACAACCAAAGAAACAACATAGAAAAGGGCAAACTAAGATCCAGGCTCAATAATTAGAGAAAGCACCAGGCCAGCAAGAACAAAGCCCTGCCCTCAGGGCAGACACGGACAGCAGAAGTGCATCTGAGCCCTTGACTGCACTTTGTGTTCCCAGACTCAGCTCCTGCTTGTGCTGCTCAATTTGGGACAGCTTTGGGCACTTGACTTTCAAAAGTGATGAACTTCTTCCCTGAAAAATTCAAGCCCCTTTAGGACTTGGACATGTTTCACCTACAGGTTTTTTTGTGCATATTTCCCCTTTCATTCGTTATGTGGATGGCAGACTTTAAACATCTGTAAAATCTTATTAAGATCATTTGGGCTACTAAGGTGCTTTCAGTCATGAAATTAAATCTTTCCAGGGTTTCAGACAGAGATTTTTGGAGGGTGATATACAGGAAGTGACAAAAGTAAATAGTGGCCAATAATTAGGAGTTACCAATTCACATAAACCAATAAACCCAGAGCCATCATGTCAGAAAAATAAATAGAACCTACAGAGAATGAATTCTTAATACTGAAAATACCCACTGAAATCTTTCAACATGTAATACAGGTTGGTACAAGTTTTCATGCACAAATTTAGAAAACAAAAAGTGATTATACTTTCAAGTTTTTTTTTCCAAGTTTTTGACTCTACATGAGTACTCTAAATAAAGATTTTGAAAGATAAAAAGAAAAAAGTAAAAGTCTTTCTTCTTCCCCATTTTTCTTTTTTTCTTTTTTTTTTTTTAAGGAGAAAGAGAAAAAATGTAGATACAATACAATCAAAAAATGCAGATACAACTTTTTTTCCATATCCATGTGCCAACATTTCTGTTTTAGAAAGAAAAATCAGAATTTTTTCTTTTCAATTAACACTTCTAGTGAGACATTAACACACATTTTAGGTTACTAACACTAAAGATGAAATGTATTACTTTCAAAATAAAAAGAGACACTTCTACATTTCTATATACTCAGATGTTCTGAAATACTTCTCATTATAATAAACACCAACCTAGGAAGAAAATGCGGAAAACATAATTTTCCCATATTTTGAAAGTTCCATAATAACTGGAATTTCCCAAAGGAATAGTTAGGCTGTCTCTAGTAATTAACTTTGTAGAAGAAAACCAGCTTAGCAGATTTAAATTCTGGGAAAACCATGCCAAGAGCCAGGATTAGTTTGGCAAAGAGACAAGAGGGTCTCTGTGGTTCAGATCAGGGAAATGAAAGGGCCAGTGAGTGCTGGAGGTAATCAGGATGACTGGCTATTTCAAGACAAGAATGGACACTGAGTTATCAAAAGGTGGGTTTACAGAGTGCCATGAGCTGCACACTTTGTGTCCTGCCACCAAGTCTCACACCTCACATCCCTGACTGAAAAATTACAGATGACAGTGCTGGAAGTGACTGCTAGTGGGGATTGACTGCTGAATTTTGGATTAGTTCAGTTAGCACAGGATTTAAATAAATCTCTTGCTGCTTAATTCACCAAAGAAGGAATGTTCAAAAGGAGATGGTCAGAACTGAAAGGAAAAGAAAAAAGACAACAAAGGCAAGCAAAGCATGGCAGGTGAAACCACGAGCCAGACACCTTCTTTCAAATCACTTGGTGACTGCCCTAGCCCTGGATGATAATCTGGAAAACATTACACCTATTTATGTGTAAGTGGCTCTGAGATGATTACCACAGGACCCTCAGTAGATGAAGAATAAGGCAGCTATATGAAGAAATTAAACTAGAAATATTTCTTCATACAGTTTGAAGTGTATCTGCAGACTTGCCTGTTTTGGGGGAATGTAGGGTCAAAAGTGGAGGCTGGGTTAGAGAATGAAAGGAGCATTTTATTACTGCTAAAAAAAAGTGCCATTCAGTGTGATTAAAAAAAATAGAAAGAGAAGATAATGAAATCTCATGGTTCAGTAGGAAAGTTTCCTCTGGGACTTTGGGAATTATTCTTCTGCCAAGCTCTCTGTTATTATGCTATTGGTTAAACAGGTCATGAAACTCCCTCCAACACTTGTGAAATGTTAACTCTAGATACAAGGAAAGAAGAGTTATTAGTACTATTTAAAGTATTTACTGCACTGGGAAGGCACATGGAGAAAGAAATGTCTTAATTCCTTTTCCCTCTCATATCCGGAAGCACTGATTTTTAACTTGGAATCAAAACTGAGCAGAAGTATTGGATATCATTTAAAGATGAGGGGACGAATTAGGAAGCTTTACTAATCTCGAGGCCTCTTACAATCAGGAATGCAAAAGTGAGCATGACTGGATGAATCATGTCAGCTTAATGCTGCTGTTTTGTATTTTAGAGTATGATATTCTGAGATCACAAAAAACTCAAATAAAAATCTAATCCAAACTCAAATAAAAGTACAATGTAAGAGCTGTTAAAGAAACCAGAGCCAAACCTGTTTCAGGACTTGCCTTGTGAGAATGAGTAGATACAACCAGCACTGACAGCTTCAAATTTTGAGAGAACCTGAAAGCTGTGACCTGTAAAAAAGTGATATCCTTGTGTAACTGTGTTCCAAATAATGTTACATTTCATGGAGGTGCATACAACTCATGAGAAAAATAGTCATTAATAAATAATGTGATTAACAGATTTAGTGATTAATAAATTACTAAAACATTAATACTGTATCTGCTCAGTTGCATGTGGGCTTGAGGAAAACAATGATTGTCCCATGGTGTTTGCAACCTGCTCTTAGGTGGGAGACCCAATTTTCCTAAGGAATCAGGAGGCCAGTCCATGAACGAGGTTGTAAATATGTGATTTTATTCTGTAGTTTAAAAGCAGCACACTGCATTGAGAAATGGGAATATAGGCTGCTGCTTGTAGAAGTGACTATATTTTAAGTTTTCACAGAGTTAATAAGAAGGTGTAGTATAACTGAGCTGTAAAACAGTAACATTAATATCTATTTTTATTATTTCTATACATCATTTAAATTTGGTTCTTGTGTCCCCTCTTATATTTGCCTCATCCTGTCATTCACTCAACTAGGTATTTTTTTGTTTATGTGAAATTGCTACTTAAGGAAATTCCTGCTATGTTCCAATAGGAAGTTTGTTGTAGAGAAGGATGCAGCACTTGACAAGGAGTGTGCATGAGTGTGTTTTTTTACTCTGCTCTGTTCTATTCTTTCCACAGCAAATAAGGAGGATTAAGGGTGCATATCTTGAATAATGGATGATAATTCTAAGCACAGCAAGTAAATCTTTTGACTGCCTGACTTAGAAGTACTTATTATCCTCATCAGCTTCCGTCATATCACTACTCCCATGCTGTTATGTCTAACACACTGAGATAGTGTAGTGCAGACAGAGGCCAGCTTAACCAAAAAAAAAAAGAAAAAAAAGAAAGAAAAAAAAATTACCTCAAACTTAATTCTGATACTTGTTCTTGAAATTTTTAGAAAACATGGATGAAAGACATACACATACTGCTCATCTTGTCACTCTGCTAGAACAGCTCCTTTGTGTTTTGGACATACGGTCATTATTCTGTCCTTACTCCATTTCAGTTCTTTCCTTCACAATATGGTCATATTAGGAACTTGGATACATGATCACACTGTTTTATTTGTCCTTAGCATGACATAGGTACATCACACGTACCAAGGTAATCAGATATTTGCAAAACAGGCCCTGAGCTCAGTGTGGTTTGATGTGGAACTTCAAAAGATAATGAAAAAGTTCGCAAATTTACCCACAGAGGCATAATTCAATTATTCACCGTATCTATTTGTAAAATTTGGTTCCTTCTCTGAATATGGGAAGAAAGTTGCCAATTAGATAGATACATGGATTTGGATCCATTTTAGGAACCCCTCTGTTGGGAAAAAAGACAATGGACATCAGAATTCTTCTGTTCTGGTCACTGCTGAGCAACATCATTCACATTCCTGGTCAAACAAGGATTTGCATTTTTTCTTTAACACTGAGAAGGGATCTCCAACATGTTTTAACCCTTTTCCAGCCATTCCTACACTTTTGAGAAGTTTCAAGAAACAACAAAAGTACATTGTTTTGGAAAATACTGGAAGAAAAAATGAAGAAAGCATAATCTCATTTGTATTTTTTTAATGGGAGTTGATAAGGCTGCAAAATTTCAAACCACTGCTTTAAAGTTTACTGTGTGTTATTATAGATACTGACCTTCTTATGCTTCCAAACATCTGTGCATGACCCAAAAATCTTCCAAAACCCATGTGGAACGTGTGTCCAGCTTTTGTCAGCATTATGTTGTCATTGTGTCGATCACAGACTCCCAGGATGAAGGTAACAACACACCAGCCAGCACAGGAATAAAAGAAATTCCTTATGGCCTAGTAAGGGAAACAAAAGCTCTTACATGAAATATTCAGATATATTTTTGATGCTGAGAATTATTTTTTTAATATGCAATTTTACAAATGCTATGCTTGTTGGTAAATTTTTAACAGGTTAAAATTTTACCAGGCAATTTTGAAAAGAGATTCATGAGACAGGTCTGAGTAGGAATGGTATAGGGATGGCACTCAAACATTTCAAAGTTACAACATAAGAAAAAATTTATGCATGAGGTTTTCTCTTGTGTTCCAAAGATACCTGAAAGTCTGCAGAAATTTTAAGGCAAAGGTGCTTAAGAAGATAAAAGCTTCTTGGCAGGAAGCTGGCATTTTCTGTTCAGTTTTCTGCAAGCATATTGCAAAAACAACTGTTAGGAAATTATTTGAAAATGCACAAATGTAACCATTTGCTGTGTAAAGGTTGTTCTATATCCAATGCACTGTTTTGTACCTACATGGATTTTTTTTCTCCAGAACTCAGTTCATGTCCCATGAACCTAAATCACAATGCACATAACGTAATATAGAAACCCAAGCCATCCTAATCTAGATCTTATTGTTTTTGGACAAAACCTGCATTAGCCAAGGCAAATGACTATTTGGAATTCCCTGTAGATGCAGAGTGCCACCTGCAATGCCAAGACAGGCCACAGCTCAAGAGTTGGCTGAATTTCATGTCTAACTCTGCTACTTACTCACTTTGATGACCTTGGATAAAACACTTAAGCTTTCTATGATTTTGTTCACCCTACTGTAAAATGAGGATATTAAAGCTTGTTCTGGACCAGTTTTCTGAGCACCTTAGATCCAGTATTGTGTGAGTAAAAAATTATGAAGGAGTAAAAAAAGAGAAAGGTTCATTCACTAGCAAGCACAAAGGGAATGCATAGTAGTAATTTTATGCATTCCCTATGTAATCAGATCTGGCAGCGTTTTATATACTTTAAAAATTGGAAGAATTTGGATAGGAATTTGTTTTAGAATATTCCACATTAATTGTATTGTTTACAAACAGCAGCAGTAGCAAGAAATTGAGTTTTCAATCAATAATTAGCAGTACCTCGCTTTTGAATTCAAATGCTGTCTATGCTTCTACCATAAAACTGTAAACACACAAACCTGTAAATAAAACCCCATTCTACACAGATTGTTCCTGTTTAATAGAATCAAATGATATGTGATGAATTCAAGTGTTCATAGTCAAAATGTGGATGAGAAAATGCCTATGGAATAATTACAAAATTACTACAGTTTACCAAACATATTTATAATACACATCTACTAACAAACTGCTATACAAGTATATCATTCTCAGAGTTCTAAATGCTCAAAGCATTCCTTTAAAGTTAAAATTTTGTCCACTAATTTTCATTTGCATGGAAAACAGATTATAAAGACTGTCCCAGAAACACAAAAATTGGAAATTTTTCAGGGGTCTCAAAACATGCTCACCCAACAAGGAATTGATAGAAGGATTTCCTTGGAAAGCCTTTGCTTCTGCAAATGAAATTTCCAATTGTTTGGCTCATGCAGAACACGTAGTTTCATAAAATCAGATGCCTCACATGGGATCCCATGAGAACATGTGATATAAAAAGCATGATCTTCTGTATTTCAACTATGACAAGTGGTTTCGATCAAACAGCTTTCTGAAACTGTAGGTTTGGAATGGTTGTTCCTAATTACAGGAAATCTACCAAGATTTTTATGGTTTATATAAAACAAAAAAATTAAAGAGCTGACCAAAAAAAATCTTTTTCTGAGTTCAAAACAATTTCTACTTCAATTTCTCTTCACTTTACTACTAAATTTCAAAACATCTCTATAACACATTGTTATAGAAAATGTAATATAGTACCATGCACCTGATAACAAGCAGTGTTTCCTTAACCAGAGAGTGGCATTTAAGTGGATTCCCTCGTTTCTCTGCATGAGACTTGTTTGTCTCGTGTCTGAGCGACTCATTTTTGCTTCCTACTGTAATTTGGTTCTTTCTTTTTCCCCCCATGGCATAGCATGAAATGCTTCATTATGATGCTACCTCTTGGTAACTTGATTCCAGAGGATGGTGATGGTGAAACCACTTTTTAGTTGTGTTTTCTTTCAGTGGTCGTATCAGTGCAGACTCCCTGTGGATCCTCACCAGTGTGGTAGCATCTGGCACCATCTGAACCAGTCCTAATCAGAGGAAAAAGAGTTTGCCTGAAAAATCTTCAAATTTAAAAACACAGGAAGACAATAAATGTATATTGCCTTTTGTTTGATCATTCCATGCAGGAAAAAAATAAAAACAAAACAAAAAACAAAACCCAAAAAGTTAAAAGCTTAAAAATAATGAATGTAGCGTAAAATATAGATCAGTATTGTTTTACTCTTGCTCTTTGGAAATTAGAGATGAAGGGCACTGAGTGGAAAGGACCAGTTCTGTTAAGGAGAAATAAAATCATCAATAACAATTTGTGGATATTATAACAATACTATAACAATATCGTGCCTCAAAGTACCCACAAGGTGAACAATTCAGTAAGATTCAAAGTGGGTAGAATATGTACAAAACTAAAAAAGAAAATAAAAGTCGGATCAGATATTTACTAATAAATATATATAATTATTTCATATGCATTTATTGTCTAGAAAAGGGCAGAAATTATTCTGGAGTACATGATGTTGATCACAACTTGGAGAAAGGGTACTGGGTAGTGCAGAAATTATCCTGATCCTGTTTGTCACAAACTGGGGCTCTGAAATGCAGAGAGAAGCCAAGCATTTTGCAATGCTTCACTTGAATCCCCTGTCTCTACTGCATTCCCTAAATCCCTTTTTTTGGTCCTGAGACCTGGCTTTCCAGCCCTCTGTGCCTGTCCCCATGTGTGCTCCCCTGGCAGGTCATCTGCTACTCTGCATTACAGGGAGGACTTTGTCCAAGAATTTCACTTGGTGATGGGCTCCCCTACTTCACCATGCCTGGAAAGTGGAATTCTACTTATGCTTTATTCAGTTTTCACTGAATTTCAGTGACAAGTGATTTCTGTGATTGCATGACCATGAAATTACCATCCCTCATCCCCCTTGTGTGGGAAAGATGGCCATGGAGAAAGTCATTAGCCTAGGACTTGGAAAACCTGTGCACCCAAACCTCCCAAACATGTGTCCTATGTGACCACTTGTCCTTCACCCTTAATTATTAACTGTAAATCAATTACCTTAACGTTGATGTAAACTCATGAGGAAAGACATCTGGAAAAACTACGAGGCACTGAGGGGTTTCTGCTGCTGTGGTGCTGGAAGGAAGAGACTGTCAGGGAGAGAATGTTATTTGCAGATGATCCCTGCATCTCCCTTGGCAAACATCAAATTAAGCATTTGTGTATAGAAGAGCCTATATATAATGTCATGTCCAGAAATAGTATTCTTGTATTATCTGCCTTTGAAGCAGAAGCTTTCAAGCTTTGATTCCTATCCCTATGAAGAAGGGAGGAGTTTTTTCCAGGTCACCACAACCACATGCCTTGTGCCTGAACTCATCTACACTTTTCTCTTATTTCCTTTAGATCATTCCTCCTTTCTCATGTTCACTTTGCGGCTTAGAAAGCAATGATTTTCTTTTAATTTTTCCCCTTTAATAGCTTCTGTACAGCAGGTAATCTGGATACATCAGCCTTCTGCTTGAGCTAAGATTATTTCCAGTAGACGATCTGGTCAGGGAAATACAGCCAGCTTACTGCTGTCAGCAGATTTCTACAGCAAGCAATTGGTATCCCTGCTACAGCTCTGCTATAACAACCATAAAAGAGAGAAATAGAGCTTTCAGATGAGTCAGGCCTGCCCTAAGCAACATAAATCACAAGAATAATATTTCAAAATCAACAGCACAAAGCTGTCATTGCTTGTCTGCAGGTACTTTCTGTAGCCACGCACATCTAGGCTCATTTAAGCATCTGTGTAGGACTACACTGGTTTAAAACTTCAGTAGCTATGGCCAATTTTCTCCAAAGCTCTCTTTTTGATACGTGAAATTAAGAATGTTTTGCAGGCTGACAGTGTTGAGGCTTTTGGAAAATTCTAGCCTAAGTTGCTACAAAATCCAAAGAGTTCTAGAGAGGGAGAATAAATAAATTTTGTACACCACTGTTTACATAGAACATGAATAATGTAATACAGGCTCCTTTTGAAATTTGAGACTGACCTTGTCCTCTCCCTGTAGATAAACACCTCTAAATGATCATTCGCATATCCAGCTCCTCTTGGAGCCAAATGCTGTCCATCACTTTAATAAGTTGCAGAACCAACATATCTTGACGTAGATCATCACCTATCTGAGAAAATTGCACATGAAAATCAGTTTTCTCCTTCAACACTAAACAGAAATAATGCCCTACTTCACTGGGACTTTTTTGGCCACCTAAGCAGCTACATTCATTTCAGTAACTCTGTCTTGTTTTCCTTCAAATTCCTACTTACCTTTCTGTGTCAGAAGAGGACAGAGTGGATGGCACAAACAGACAGGAGCAGTTCTGACAGCCACTGAGATGGTAACAAATGATCCCTGCTTAACTGTGGCCTTTCTGCTTATTATTCCCAGGTAATTATTAGAGTTTGAAAATTTAATCCAGAGGTAGGACTCTAATTTAGTTACATTTTAAAGTCTACTTAATGCTAGATCCCTTTGCACAAATGACAGTGTTTGGCTAACATTAAATATCACAACTTGGTATTTGCAAGGGAATTTTATCGCAATTTTAAATTTTATCCATAACGTGATTCATATTCAGTTCCAAGCAGTGATGCAGTGATGATCCCTCTCCCCTTTTTCCCTCTCAATTGCAGCTCCTGCTTGGCATACAATGAAGCAGACACGTTCTCTGAGCCCTCCTTGAGC
>JANRGV010000073.1:67374551-67452660 GCA_024734035.1 Alethe castanea
CAGTTCCGCCCATTCCTGCCGCCATCTTTCGTACTGGAAAGCAAAAAAAAAATCTATTCTCTCCACTTACCTTCCCTCAAATATACAGGAGGAAGACAATTTAGAGAGATGCCCTTATCATTTATTTTGCTTCTCATTTACGTATGACTTATCTGTCATGAATAAGCAATGAAACTGTGATACAAGTAAAAGCTATTTTAACACAATGTTTTACTGGCAGGAGGAGGTGACAGCACCTTTAATACTTCCAGCAGCTGGACAATGAGCTGGTTGCTGAACATTATTAGGTAGGAAAAAAATTGTTTGAGTAGAGCAAACACAATGGTCTAAAAGCCCCATGAGCAGGTGTTTGCTTAAGTGGGTAGGAACCTGCTACTTAATATTGATTCTCAGATGGAATAGCATATGAAGGTTTCTACAAGTTCAGAAAAACTTAAAATTCCTAATTTCTCCCCTTAGCAGGCCTGGAAAGCATACTTCTATTTCTGAGAATCACAGCTGCTTGAAAGGGCAAGTTAATTTAAGACAGCATAGATTCCTTTTTTTTTTTTAATTATTTTTATCAGTTTTTTAGATTACTCATTTAGAAAATGATTCTGCAGAATATCTAAGAAAATTACCATTGGCAACCAACCATTTTGTACCCATCAGCCATATAATGGACTTGTGTTCTTCTCTAAAACCAATATCCACTTTAAGGGAAGACTTTTGCTCTTTTTAAGGAGAACTAACAAACTTTAGAATGCATGTATTGTCTTTTGCAGATGGACTGTCCTGAACTCTGAAGCTTTTCTAGGTGACAACTGCAAAATAAAGCAGAGTTTATTTTGAGTCAGAGTTTATTTGAGCTCCTCTGATCCATCCTCTTCAGCCCATTCTCCCACATGCAGAATTAGGTTTGTGTGGGAAATGGAGCCTCTAACACTCCAATATTTTGCTTTTAAAGACATGGATAGACTGAGGGTTCAGTCATTCTGATCTATCTCTTCTCTGAGACTTGCCCTCTGACTTTGATGTCATTAATAAACTAGGTTTAAAGAGCTTTATATTCTAGTCTGGCTGTCTTCACTAAGGAAAAAAAACTGCCATAATTTGTTTGATTCTCTGCTGATCAAAAAGGTGACACTTCAGTGTGTTGCCTCAACATATTTCATTACAAGTTCCAGTGTCAACAATAATAGGGATCAACAAGCAGAAGAGCTAAATCAAGTATTCTCAGACTCAAGGTTTAAAACGTAAATTAGGTGAATTTTAAATTATCATTTTAAATACCAAAAGACCTGAGGATTAGTGAAAGAACATACCTTAAAAGTAACATTGATGTTTCCACTTGGAGCATTCGCATTGATGAAGGAGACTTTTAAGGGAAAGGCATTAGATGTAAAATAAGAACATGATGGCAGTGGAAAGAAAGATAAGACAGAAGAACAACAGTGTCACATATACAAAATACCAGGCCAATACAATACCTCTGAAAAAGATTCCAGCTTTAAACACTGCTCAGTAGCACTGCCAGAAAAAATAAACAATTCTTGATATTATTGACGGTTTCATTGGGTCTGAAAAACAAGGAATTCTTTTCCCCAGACATCCTGCTTCACTTAAATATCAAATCATATGAACAGAAAATATTTTATGTACTAATTGTTTTTTTCATTTTCACCCAGGCTACAATAAGCTTTGCCTGGAACTGGGTGGATGAATTATATAAGACTAATCTAATAAGTCTTAAAGCACTGGAAAGCCGTTGGTCCCATTGTTTTCTGAAAAAAACCCATCCCTAGCCAATCTGACATGGAGGCAAAGAACCTGACAATGTCTTTGATGACATCACTCTGGCTGGGGATACAGGAAATTTTGGAAATGATGCTCTATTTTATGTAGAATTTATCTTAATTAAGAACAAACTCCAACTTTCATGCTCTACAGCTCCTTCCACCTGCAGATCTCAAAGGGCTTCAAAAAGCATTAACGAGCCAAGCACCACAAATCCCGTGAGAGTTTGGGGTAGAATTATTGCCCTCATTAAAAACATCCAAGGAGGGGTGCTGGGGAAACCCCTCAAAAGCAGCTAAAGACAGTGGAAAATTGATAGCCTGGTTCCTGGGAATAATAAGCACCCACCAGAGCTGCTGCTGCTGTCCTTACAGTGTCAGGAGGATAATCTGAGCTCCTTTTCTGAGCTGTCTGCTGCTTTTCATCTGAACATCTCAAAGTGTGGCACAAATATTGTCTGAGCCACAGCAGAGCTCTGAGATGGGCCAGAGCCATTATCAAAGATGAGATCCCGACCTCTCCCTCCCCAAGGAATTTTGCAGATTTAAATGTCTCAGTGAGTGCTTGAAAGGTTGCTGTGACTCTGGTAGAGCTGGGAGCAGGGCTTGCTACTGGTAAAATCAATAGATGACACCAAAATGAATTAAATTTAGGTAATTATAAGCACTTAAAAATTCTAATTTGCATGATTATACTGACGTACAGTCCAATCAAGAAACTACATGTATTTATAGAAAGATAATGGTCTATAATGATATAAGGAAAATGAAAAGAAAAATATCTCTTCAGATATTACATTTAAACATTTTTGTATCTGTCCAGCCAAGCTGGTGCAGTATAAATAGCATGACTTTATGGTGAGATACCTTTACATTAGCCATTATTTCCAAAAGCCTGAAAGCAGGGAGAAGCAGCAGGCTTCAAATCCTTCTGACTTGTATCACACATGATTCCCCCAAGCCTGTGGGGTGCTGGAAGAACTCTGTTCTCAGCCACATCAAGGCTGAACAGCAATTACTTGGAGAAACACAGGTCAGAGGCAATTGAAGGGATCAGCACCTCTTAGAATCAGGTCTTCTATGGGTAATGAGCCAGAGAACAAAAATAGAGCACAAATTGCTGTAATTAGGCAGTTATGACTGGTAATATATATGGCTGTTCAGGTTTGTTTTTTATTTCATGCTGGATACATTTTCCTTCTCCAGAGATGAAACAGCTTACTCCTGGCATTATGTTGTTTATGAAAATATTTTTGAGCAATGAATAACTAAATCTTAGTGCTGAAGTCAAAGTCAAGTGAAGCAACACTGAAGAGCATTGCTGTTTCTTTTATCCTCAAGTCATTTTTAATAGGGGTTGTAGATACAGATAAACTAGTGTGAATATTTAATATTTTTAGCACTTCTCAACCAGCTAGGCAACCAGACAGCTGGCTCCAGACTTTTTGCTGCTCCCATACCTTACATGGGATAGTAAACCCCTATACCAATGGCTGCCTGGTGGCAACCAGGACCCGTCTTCCAGATGCCCTTGCCAATGCCAGCAGGGCAGCTGAGCTGGGAATGGGCTGCTGCCAGCTGAAATCTCTGGCTGGTGTAACACACAGGCAGCACCTACCCCAGCCATCCCATCACCTCTGCCTCAAGGTATACCCCTGCTTTGGAGGAGAGCAGGCTGGGTGTAAATCAACCAGGTGATTTATGCTCAGTATCACTACCGTCATTTCCTGGTCAAGGCAGGCATTCTCTCCTTCTCCCCTTTATGCTAAAAACCAAAATGGCAAATGTAATTGATAGCACTTACATCTGGCTCTATGCCTTGGACAGCACGCACTGGGTTCAGGGGAGCCGGCAGATCTTTGCCTCCTGGAAGAACTGCTGGAGTCTGCTGAGCTCCACCTTTAACACCTCCTGCAGCACAGGAACCATTCTGACAACACGAAAGGACACAAAAGCAGCTTTTATTTAATTATTTGTTAATTAATTCATTCATTTAGAGTGTCTTTCTGTACTTTAAACAAGCAATGCAATTTCCGGACCCAGTAGCAACCATGTGACCTTATAACAGCTAATCAGGTCACACTGGGGTATTAGAAATAAGAGCTGCAATTTTACTCCATACTGATGCTTGTTTTCTGCCTAGATTGCTATCAGCTCTTACTGCCACGTAGGTTCAGATGGAAAGAGTCTGTTTCCAATGGCATGGAGTGACAGGACAAAGAATGGCTTCAAATTGAAGGAGGGTAGGTTTAGGTTGGACGTCAGAAAACATCTCTTACCTGTGAAACCAGGCTGGATGGGACAACCTGGTCTAGTGGAAGGTGTCCCTGCCCATGGCAGGGGATTGGAACTAGAGGATTTTTAAGGTCCCTTCCAACCTAAAGCATTCTGTGATTCTATGATTCAACACCCTTCTTCAGGGTTTGATCAGCCTTGTATTGCTCCGCTGCATTTCATGTACCTCATGGGGTTTTTATTGCTTTTCCTATGATCTTCCGAACTTGCTGCTTGTTGTCTCAACACTGTGATCTCCTTTGCCTAACTCTGCTAAGTGCAAGGTTTGGGAGCTTCTCAGTATCACAGTAACTGCAGCCTTGAGATTAATCTCTCAAATCTGAATTATGCATCACTGATGTATAATGTATTACTACTATTTCTTTTTCTTTACATGGATTTTCCTTTTGCAAATATTTTTGTCTTTTTACTTCCGTGTTTGCTTTGCTGATCTCAGTAGCAGCACTGAGAGTTTTCTGAGAAACCCTTTGAAAATCTTTGAATCCTTAACAAGGCAGAAAGATTCATGAGACTGTTCATGATAACCAGAAGTGGCAAGTATATTTTTATTTGGCTTTCTGCTCTGCCTTGCTGAGATTTCCACAAGAAGCAGTGTTTACACACCAGGTAAGTAGCAGCAGCTGTCCTGGAAAATTAACAGTGCTGAACTGGCAATGCACCTATGCAATATAAAAGCTGCACCCACTGGAGAAGACAACTGCAAGTTTCTACTGCCAAGAAAGCATCTCTGCAGATATGTGTTCAGTGTTCATTGCTGAGAGCTATTTTTGAGATATTAACCACATTCCACTCTGGTTGTCTTTGCTAAGAAATGAGGATATGTCCAGCCTGCCAAGAACAACTCTTAGTAAAGCTTTCAAGAAACACTGCAGCCCTACAAGAGTCAAATATTTTGGGATGAGGTGCTGAATGTGAGCAGTCCTCTCAGTGAAATGATAATCAGCCTTGTTGCTATTATTTCTGGCCACCTCCAAGTCCATTTGAGAAGCCACCAATGAGGGAATTTAAATGGCATAAAAGATCTGCAGACCTCTAGAGTAATGGTGATGAGAATTGTCCCATTAAATATCTATGTGTTACCTGTTTTCAGAGCAGATAAATATGTATAAAATTTCCTCTTTGGTTTATTTATGTAAAGGGTATTAGAAGAAAGTGGTGTTACCTTGGAAAAAATAAAATACCCGATAGAAACTTAGAAGGAAGGAGGAATATTTTTTAACAAACCTTTCTTTTTGGGGCTGCTGGCAGCCTTCACTTTTGTGGCAATGTCTTCCACAATTCTGATGACTTTTTCTTCCTTAGAAAACTCATTGTTCAGGGCTTGTCCAGCACAGAATTGGAGAGCAGCCAGTAGTTTCTTATACTACATTCTGAAATGAACTTCATTCTCTGAATTCTTCAGCAGCCTGAAGGAAAGAGAGGAAAAAAAAAATAAAAATCTGTGTATCTAAAAGGGAATTTTATTATATATCACTTTCAGCAGGAACAATAAACTCTAAACTAATCTATTCTTGGTCACTTTGGGCAGCAGAGAATGAAAAAAAAAATGTTATTGCTTGTAGGCAATGAGACTCAAGTCCCATTTGATAAACAAGGAGAATCTAAATTTATCGAATAAACAGAAAATCATCATTTCTAATTGTCATACATAGTGCAATGCCCATATTGCTTTTTATTTCTACAAGAAAAGTTAACAAAGTGAAAAGAAGTTGCATTTTTGAAGTCCAGTGTTAAATATATATCCCTAAATATTTTTTTTCTCCTGCCAGTTCATTTATACAAGCAAGCACATCTTAGAGCTAGAAGGTGCATTTAAAGACTGTTTTAGTCTCAGATGTACCATCAATTCTAGAAACTTTCACTATTTTAAGCTGAGAAGACATTTCTGAAATTGGCTATACTGCTAAAAAGAGTGAGATGAGCCCATTTTATTTTGTTCTTCACTGGTAAGTGCTGGTCTAAAGCAAAACTCAGTTTTCTGAAGCCTGCAAAAGCTTTGCAACGGGAGTTACTGTCAACATAAAAGTCAGAAATAAAACCAAACCCATACTCTTTTTAATGATAATCACCATGCAGTCTAATTACACATTTATTTGGGTCAGGAAAGCTGGGGAGTTTAGAGGGGTTTTTTTAGTTAATCAAAATAATCTTTGGGAAAAGTTTTCCTTATGCAGGCCGAAGGTTTTGCACACTGTTTGATTTATTTTTGCAAGTGTAGATGGAAACACCAGCTCTATACTGTTAGAACATCCTGCCCATCACCTGGGATTTTACTCTGTCTGAAGGATGGTGAAGTGCTCTTTGCTTTTGTGTGAACTCTCCCCCTCACAGCTTCACCCTTAAGAACATCTCAAACCTTAAATTCCTCATAAATGGCTGAATCTTAATGCAGTTTCCCCGATCTAAAAAATAATGCTACTTTTCACAGGACAGAAATCAGAGAAGCTCTTGACTTTCAAGACACATCACATGAATGAATATGTCATATATGAATGTCACACAAAAAAAAAGCTAGAACAAGAAATTACTTGAAGCACTGATATTTAAGGGTGAAAAACTATAATTCCTATATACTCTTCAGCTCCTTCAAATCATATATCAGACATGACAGTTTTGCTACTGCAGTACATGCCTCTTTTGGTGAAGAGGGATCTTTTAGAAAGCAGTGATTTTTCTAGGTCCTCTTTTCCTATATAATTCAAGGCAGAACAATATCACCTACTAGTTTCTGAAAAGCCTTTCCAGTTGCACAAAACCTCTGAGCATCTGAGGATTTGAAAATCCTTAAAGAATGAGTGGTGTTTCTATCAGAAATGCCTAGACATGAAAGGGGAGTGATATGAGAAGTTTATCATCAACACTCTCTGGAGAAGTCTGAAATTACTTTTTTTTTTTCTTCCCTGTAGACTAGTAAAAACAAATAATTACTCCTTGGATCCCAAGGAAATACAAGTTGTCATTGCAATGCCTGGTGGAAGGCAAACCTCAGACACAGAGGCTGCTGTATTCTTACCCTGAGCCTTTCACAAACTGAGGAAAGCTGAGAGCACCTGCACTCGTGGCAGTGGATAAACATAGCATTTCTTATTTCGATCAGACTAAGTCCAAGATCCCACAGGATGGGATTCATCTGCTTAAATGTCAATAGCTCATGTCATTTTAGATATCCCAGGAAATCCATTCCTCCAGCTGCTGCCTTGGTAGGGCACGAGTCCACAGAGGGAACATCTCATGTGTGCCACTCGCATGCAGATGTCCCAGACTCCCTGTGCTGGCTAAACCTGCCTGTGCTAAGGGCACTGCCCCACACTCTGCACTGCCCTTTCAGCTCAGCTGTGGGCAAACAAGACCATTTAAAATACAAAAATAGCCCAACAGCAAGTCAGGAAGAGGCTTGCTGATTAGCTTTTAAATAAAAGCATCACTGGTACAAGTCCAAATCTTCATGTGGGCAGGAATTTTAGTCTATCAAAGCAAAGCTCAACTTCAGTCCAGCCAAACATTGCATTTTTCTGGCACACAGCCACTTTTTCACTTCTGTCCTGCAAATACAAATGCACCCAAACTGTCACTGAGAAATTTGTTTTGAACTGGACCTCTATTGCTGGTGCAGAGCCTGGTCTGCACTAAGGTTTGCATTGGAATCAGCTCCTGAGGACCTAAACCATATTCATTCGCCTTCTCCATTTTTAGCAGTACATATTCAGGGAATCCATAAAGGTTACCTCTCCATGTTCGAGATGGTCCTTTAATCTTCTCAGATATAGAGAACACTAAACCAGCTTTTATTTCCCTAAAATGAAAGGCTTAGGATTTCACATACAGGAAGCAAAATGGCAAAACCAAAATGGTTTACTATTTTAAACAGAGCTACTCCCTGCATAACACAGATCAATGTAGAAGATCCATTTTTTGACTATCCTTGGGGCTAATGGTTTACAGAAAATAAGCTTATATACATGTATGATATCATGATTTCTTTTTCCTTTCTGAGAAAGGATTGTGGGCCAGACTCAGAGTTTATGCATGAGGTGTACATGAGGGCAGAGGGTGTGTGGAGTCAGGAGTGGTTCTAGAGCCCAGTCCATGGGGAAAGCTGAGGCAGTCATAATGTCACTGCTAAAATCCACATCCTTGCCGACACGTTCTCATCCTGAACACACAGGGCAGCTTTTGACAGTGCAATATAGAGGATTTTAATCATAAATCATCCAATCAGCTAAAACCACAAATCTAAAACATTCTTTCTATACCTATTAGACCTAAATTCTAAAGTACAAAAGTAGTGTCAGTCCTTACACATAATTTACCCATATAGTTCTATCTACTCACCTAAATAGTTCTAATTGTTCTACCTAGAAATCCAAACAATATTCTGCTATGTTTTCACTATGTCTGGGGCTAAGTTACTCAACTTTCAACTAGGTTTTAGGGCTTTTTACACTCTTAAGACACTTAAAGTATATTCCTACTTACCTAAAATTAAGACTTGCATTTCTGCTTCATATCTAT
Organism: Alethe castanea; assembly: GCA_024734035.1. Lineage (NCBI taxonomy): Eukaryota > Metazoa > Chordata > Aves > Passeriformes > Muscicapidae > Alethe > Alethe castanea. The sequence continues at coordinate 67,383,134 of JANRGV010000073.1, forward strand.
GTGGCTAAATAATATTCCTACTTACTTAAAACTAAAACACTTCTACTTCATGTCTGGGTGGTTTAATATATTTTAATTTCTCTAAAGGCTTTAATTCAATTCCTGCATTCTTTTCTCTCTCTGAGGGACTCAGAGAGGCTTCTATTTTAGACAGTCCAACAGGGCTCTACACTCAAAACATGTCAAGCTTCTGGTAGAGCAGCACAGCTTCTCTGCTTGCCCAGTGGGACAGGTGTGCTCCTAAAAGCCTGCAGACCTTCCCTTGCAAAAGGATTTGTACTAACTGGGTCTGACTTTCATATCCATTTTATAAAAGTGGTCCCAAAGAGGATGCAAAGGACAGCTTTTAATGTGATGTAATGTGTGGGGTCTGCTGAAATGTCTATTCAACAAATGAATGAATATGTTGTTTCAATTCTCTCTTCCCGACTTGCTGGCACACACACCTTCACCCTGCCATGGTGAGAACACAGTGGAGATAGGAAAATCTGCAGCTTCTGAAGTTGTGGGAGGGAGAAGTGCTCAAGACACTAATGAAATTTTCAAGTTAGAACAGGATGCCTAGCTGTGACAGAGGAAGACAAAATTGGAATGATTTAATGCCCAAAGCTGCCAGTAAAGAAGCATGTGAAGTGGTTTTTTCCTGATAATATTCACAGGATTCTGCAAGACAGAACTCAGCAAGAAAGCCTGGCATAATGCCAGGCCTAGATGGAGCACCTTGCTCCTAACAGCAGAGAGACTTCCTCACTCTGCAGGTTCTTTGATTTGGACAAACATCCTCATTCTCAGCAAGGTCACAGACACTGACACTGTGCCCACTTCAGGAAGTTGACCTGAACTCCAGAAATGGAGTAAGCCAGGTACAGCCAGGAGTGAAAGACGTCTCTGTCTTCTGCTTCCCCTCCTTTCTGCCCTCACCTGCCCCATGTCTGCAAGGTGGCCCCAGCCCCATTTCCTGGCACTGCAGCTCCAGGTGTGTTTGTGTGTGTGGTTTTTGTGTGTAGAAATGCAAGAGGGCTGAGAGATTTGTGCCACAGGGGAGAAAGGAAGGTGGAATTGAGTCAGGCTGCTGTGTCAGAGAAGGAGAACCAGGGCTCAACCTGGCGGCTATAGAGAAAAGGGTAATTAAGAAAAAAAAAAAAAGAAAAAAAAAAGGAAGGAGATTGGATGGATCTTGGTGGAAAAACAGGTGAGCTGGCCTCGTTCTCTGCAAGACAGGACAGCTGACACAGTCTGCTCTCTGAGCAGGATTTGGCAGACAGATGAAAGAGTGAGGTGGCTCAGACAACTCTGCTGCTGCTTGAACATCTGTTCCTTGTCTCCTTCAGGAAGGGGAGCAGGGTGACCCGGAGAGCGACGCCTGACAGCACAGATTTGCTCACAGGTAGCCTGTCAGGCCACATTGTAACAAAAAAAACCCAAAAAAACCCAAAAAACCAATCCCAAGAAGAAAATTTGCTGTATCTTACTGCAGGTTTAGCACCTACCTGGTTCAAAGGAGCAAGGCAGTTTGGCTAGGTTATTTAGACATGATATCAGGATTATTTGTTAATAATTTTTACATTATTACCATGTTAATAATTTCTTAATTATTAATATGTTAATAATTTGTTAATAATTAATCCTGTTAGTAATTTGTTAACCCTGGTTAATTTGTTTCCAAGTGCTCCTCTGAGATTTCTTACACAAAAATGGTGCCTACCAGCACACACTGTACACTCTGAAAAAGGTTTTTTGATTTCAGAGACACACCATAAAAACAAGATGCCTTTGGGGTGTAAGTTCTGAGGTGCCTTCTGCTGTTGGTAAATCTTTGGTAAACCTGACCAAGGAACTCAATATGCTTTGTTCTGAAGGTGAACCTCATGTTTGTTTTCTGTTTTGCTAAATTAGAGGCAGGACAAATCACAGAAGAAGGAAACAGTGGTACAGGACTGCTGCTCATCATGGCAATAATTGCTTTAAAATTATTCTCCTCAGCCCTCTGTATCAAAGATTAGCACACAAAAACACTTCTCTACCACTGTACAGCTCCTGTGTCTGAGGCTGCCATCTGTCTTGATTATCCTCAGACATCCTGCAAAACCCCTCATCTGTCCTTTGTGCTTTCTTGTGCCATGGAGCTGGGGCACACGCCTGAAGCTTTCCACTGTTTTCATTTTCCACTCCTTCAAGAAAGCATTTTACTGCTTGCATTCTTGAACAGGAGAATAAGTAACAGGGCTGGGCTGCCCCTAGGACTTCGCTCAGGCTCTGCAGCTCCTTAAGTCTCAGAGCAAGCTCCCTAGAGACACAAGGATGACAGAGATGACAAAAATGTATAGCTGAAGATTAAGAACTCCATCTACTCGTGACATGAGAATGAGGGGGAAAGCACTGCTAATAATTAATTACTCAATTAATTAAAGTAAAACCTCTCTTTGCTTTTTTACCTTTATCTCCCCAATAGGCACAGTGGACAACCAGTCCCAAACACTAGAAAGGTGTGATTTGTGTTCTACAAATCAAAGAAAAGGAAACAGAAACACAGAAACAAAAGCACCATTGTGGGTAGACCTATTGAGGCACTGCAGACAACAAAAGAACAGACAAAAACAAACATAAAAACAAATGTAAAAACAAACTAACAGGTGAGAAGCACAAAGTGCTTGGCACTTGAGAACAATACAGTTTCTGCAGGGGAAAATGGGGAGCAAAGTCAATTAGGCAGAAGTTACTGTACAACAAGGATGGAAGAGACACTGCAATTGTCCCAAGTGTGTGGAGTGCTGAGCATTTTCCATAGATTTACAGAAACACAGGGAAAGATCACCTTGATTGGAGGGATGAAGACTGAAATTCCTTTTACTCTCCCTTCCTCCAGCAGAAAAGGAGAGGCACAAGAGGCAAAGCTCTCTTCATATGCTGACGTTTCATCTTTATTTCTATTCTAGAACAAGAAGAGAATCAAAGCTTACTTTTCTTGAGTAGACTGTCAGAGGTATGGTACATTTTCTCTGCATCTTTGTAACCAATAAATCTCCAAGATGAAGAAACAGCAGCTGTTCAGTTGCTTGGAGCACCTGTCCACTTTTGGCTCTTCAGTCCTCTCACATGAGAAACCTGCAGCCAGTTCCACACGCTACCTCTGATAAAACAGCTCTGCTTTTAGAGACTCATTTTTCAAAGCATAACCCCTGAACAGAAAATAACTCTGCTTAAAACGAAACTGTTTTCTATCATACCACGTGATTAATTTGCTTTTGCTTTTCTGATTCTTTTTTTTTGTAACACAGACCAGAAGTCTATCATATTGATCTCCCCTTACAACAAAATAATGTTGCAAACATATAAAGCATGGGGGTTAGGCTTGAGGAACACAACACTGCCATTATTTTCTAACCCCTCTAAGTTCTTCATGAACAACACAGCACAATTTGCATTCAGACCAATCACTTGATTCAGTAGATTCAATCCAGGCAGCTCCTACCACTCCCACTGAAAGCCTGAACTGTGGAATGCGTGTCCTGCTGACTCACAAAAAAATTACCAGATTAGAGCAAACAAAGGCTATGCTGCACTGTGCAGGGAAGGTGCTAAACCCTGCTGAGGTTGCCTAGCAGAAAAATGTTTTGTTTGATATGCAATATAGTTAGCTGCACACACTTTGCATAAAAAAAAAATGAATCCCAGATAAAACTGGTGTTGTCTGGAGGCGAAAGAGTTGGAAAGTGAAACAGAAATGAAATGAATCTTGAAAATGAGCTGCATCAAGAAGTAATTGGAAATTATAATGGTGCACTAGTATGACTATTGTTACCGGAGATGGATGCTGATTGGTCTAGGGTTTAAACAAGAAACAATCATCCTCATAAGGTCTTCTCCAATTTGTTGAATGGATATGATAACATCAATATAAATGCTACAAGGATCATCTGGTCAAAAGCAGTGCTAACAGTGTCTGTCTCTTTCTGCTCCAGTTGGTTAAAAAAAAAAAATAATAAAAAATTGTCAGCAAAGTGTGTCTTATTCTAACCTGCTCCTCTTCATTGAGTAGGCTCTGAAAGCAGTAATTTATTAACACACTATCACAAAGAAACAAAAAAAAAACCTCCAGCAGAACACCAACACACCAAAATTTAGTGGTAGTTTCAAAATGCACCTGTGTACAGCAGTACTGACCCTAAATAACTTCACAATCTCTGAGCAGGGTCCACCAAAAATCCCACCCTAATAAAACATCAATCCAAAGCTATAGAAATGAAAAGCCTTCATTCTGAAGTGCCATTAAATACCAAGGGTGACTTCAGCTCAGACAACATCTGTAGGTTGGATTGGTTTTGAATATTAATAAAAGAAGTACCACCACCGCCTCTTTAAAGAGAGTGATTAAATCTCCTCTCCAAAAACTGCATTTGGAAATAAGAAAAAAAAAGAAGAATATTTTTTAACAAAGGTATTGCACAGTATCATTTTCCATTCAATGAGAAACTTGGCATTCAAGTCTGGCATTAATTTTGAAAAGTCTGGTTCCATCTTTGCCAGTGCCTTCTCCACATGACTATGTCCCTGTCTGTGCTTTTCCCAAAACTGCAGATTTTCTCCTCAGAACAAATTACGTATTGTTGTCAGAATTCCATGCAGTATCTCACACCAGCATCAGCAAGCCTGAAAGTGTCCAACAATCTGTCACTGTGAGAGTTCAGAGTAAATTCATGCACAGGGACTGAAATGCACCATTCATTCCAGGCATAACAGAAATCGTTGTGTTCTTCCCAGTGGGGGATGCACTGGGAGCAGGCAGTGAATGGCATTAGATGGGATAATCACCACCAAAATAAGCAGACCCAATGGCTTCATTGGGATGCTGTCCAATATGCCAGCAATTACCTGAATACAGGAGGTGACTAAGCTACTCTACTTTCAAACTATATAAGGAAAATGCAAAATTAATTCCGAGTGAAGCAGCCCACGAGAGCCAATGGACTTGCAAAGCTTTGTACTGTTTCTGAATTTAGCCACAGTTATCACAGCAATACACGGAGGAGAAACTGAAAATGTTTTTCTTCAACTGCCTATTGTTTGGGTAGTTTGTGTCTATCAAATTGGCTTTGGATAGCATCTGTGGTTCCCATTAGCTTCACAGCTGAACTAAAAAAAATCCCTCATGACTACAAAACACAATGCAAGACACAAAACTAATTCTGTATGGTTCTGCATGCACTGGGCAATCCAAATATACACAAAAACGCAGAATTAAATGAGTAGCACCACAGTACTTTGGTAACTTTACTTAGTTTGTTGGTTAATTTAAAAAAATTTAAAGGGTTTAGATGGTTGGGAAAATAGGATAAGACATTGACATTGGTTTTCAAATATTATGGCATTCAAAAGAACTTGTTCTGCAGAGCTGTTAATTTTCCTGCTTGTTCTGCACTCGAGTACAAGAATTTGCTTTGTTTAACAAAGTCTACGTTCAAAGCTGTTATCTTTCAAGCAGAGTCTCAGATTTACAGAGACAAGGTGCTCAGATGTCAACAGCAGAGGAAGGATGTACGAGATGTGATATGTTTCAAACACATGGGGAGTTAGTGTTTCTTTTAAGGCAGCATCCCTTCTCCCTCTCTGGAAGAACCTGTCTGTAGATCCACTGTGTTTTAAGCAACAACAACAACTGATTCCACATTATTTCCTGACATGTCTGTCTTCTGGATCTTTGCTTTCATCACTGCTGTAGCTAGCAGACCAGCTTATCTTATTTCCCCAATATCTATCAAAGGGAACTTGATTCAAATCGGTGCCTAACAGGAACAGGGAGGAAAAATGAGCCTCAGCAGGTGCTGCTGTGTTTCAGCACTGCTGGTACCTCAGTGTAATTACAAGATTACAAAATGCTGTTTGCAGCAGAGCTCTCACATCTGACAGAGCGTGCTTTCTGTGAGATGTGGAGCCTCCTCTTTGTGTCAGTTTGCTGTGTGGCAGCTCAGTGCTGCACGACAAAGGATGCACAGAGCAGCCTGTGAGCTCACAGTGCTCTGGTAGCTCTGTGCCCCTGCCTGGGTGCCTTTGTCAGTAGGAGGGCTGGAGACAACTTCCATGGCTCACATAAAGTGGCATCATGAGGTCCCTTACGCTTCAAAAATAACTCATTTGTTTTCAGAGAGTAGGAGACAGAAAATGAGACTTTTCAATGGGGGACTCTTGAGAGTTCAAATCACATTTTTTCATCTTTTCATGATTCTGACTCCTTTAAGGAAAAAAAAATCTCTTCACACTATAGCTCTCCTTATGCATAAGGCTACTCTGCAATCTTTTTCAAATAAGATGACAGCTACCAAGTTTTAATTTAATTAAAATAGAGGAGAACATAAAAGATTGTGGTAGGAAAGAAGAACAAGCATAAAGAAGAATATTTTATCTTCATACCTTTTCTAGGCCTGTTTTATTTCTTCCTCTCTGGTCTTATTTTTCTTCCTCTTTTCTTGGCCTCTATTAATTTTTTGCTCCACGTTATACATAGCAATAGTATCTCTTGAAAAGGTAGGAGAGCAGAGCAGAGATGTAAATAACTTTAAATTTCTCCTTTTTAAATACTGGTCTGGTTCTGATTTCCCTTTCATTTCACTTCTTTATCGCCACCAAAAACTGGCGTTGTAAATAAAGAAGCGGGAATTTAAAGTTAAGCCCATGTACCAGGGAAAGCTTGCTCTAAGATATCAGTAAGAGAAAACCTTTCTTTTTTAGATGGCCCAGGGGTATTTTCCTAGTCGACAGCTGGCCTAGTTACCATGGAAAACAGAAGAGCTGGAGGGCAGGCACAGTAGGAAAATGAGGCAGAGACCTACATGAAATTGGGTTGGCTTGCTTTGCAGAGGCTTGCTGAAATTAATCTCTACTTCAGACACCTTGCTGCTCTTTCATTGCTGGGAGTAGACTTAGAGTTTCATCTAGGTTTAAAAGTCCTCAGCTCTGCTGAGACATGTTCAGCTGTGGGACCAGATCTGAATAGACTTTTGAATAAAGTGAAATCCCTTTTAATGAACCCCTGAGCAAGAAGGTGTTGCTTCTTAAGCTTTTACCAAGGAAATCTTACACCAGCCTCTGCAGATTAAACTGAATTTTAACCTTAGGGTTTAAATCCATAGATTTTCATGTCAGAAAAATTTAAGGCTGATATAAGAATGAAAATCCATCCTGAATTTTACTTGATAGGTAACCTTGGCAAAATTATTTTATTTCTCTGCACTTCTGCTTTCCTTTTCAAAAGAGGAATGATTTATTTCTCATAGGCTCTCCACAGAATGCTGTGTTTGTTTCTAATCTGCTCTTGTGCCAGAGGTAAATGCCATGGCAAATAGGTCTTTTTAATAACATTGCCACCTCCTTCCCACGTGGGAGCCCATCTCACCAGCATCTTTCCATCATATGGGAGAAAATAACAGCCCCAGGCATATTTTTTGCTCATAAGAAAACAGAATTAGGATTCAGTTGTTGTGATAAAAAGTCCAGTCTGGTTCCAAGATTCACAATCACATTTGTGCAAGTATTATTGCAGCAAGCAGATGTCATATTTCCATACATCCTGAGTCAGGTAAAGAGTGGAGCAATCTCTCCAGGGGCGGCCACTGCATTGGCAGAATAAATATAGATCAGCCATCTGACACACAATGCTCCTGGGACTTGGAAGCTCCCTGGCTCTGCTGTTGGCACCTTTCTCCTCCTCAGAGTGCTGTCCTTGTGCTCAGTACATGTGAGGATGCAGGATGGAGGACTGAGCTGCACAACTCCCATCTTTCTTCTCCTCTCCTACCATAACCATGCTCTGTGAATACCCCTGAAGCAGCCACAGTCCTTCAAAGATGTGTGCTCTGCTGAGAGACCAAAAATCTGGGCATGCCAAAAATTACATATGGCTAAGTGCCACGTTTTTCCTACCAGCAGTAGTCACGGGGTGGCAGCCATGGGTGAGCCAGGCAAATTATTGCTTAAATCACCTTTAAATTGCTGGTCTGAAAAGTCCTAACAAGAAAACTAGGCAACAGCTGAAGACAGCACATATCAGCTTTGAACCGATGGAAAAAGATGAAAAATGGGGCATCCTTTGACTGAGGCTCCATTGTCATGCCATGACCAAGCTGAGTGCCACACACAACAAAGCACTGAAGTTCAGGAATATTTGCCAACATGGCTGCTCCAAATCACTTCCACAAGCTGCCCTACCCACAAAAGTACAGACGTGAGATCTGAGGGCTGTGTGAGTCACTCAGAAGCTGGTGCCTATGAGAAAAGTTTAATTAAAGTGCTTCTCCTGATAGAAATCATCACACCCAGTGACTGATATTGTGGAGCAGGTTAAGTAGAAGAATAAATACTGGCTTTTAACACCACACTCAACAAAGGAAATGCTACAGAAACATCGAAATCTCATTTACTGTTTGACCTTCTCCATGCCCAGTGCTCGCAGCATAAGTATTGCAAAAGGCAGAGCCTTTTTTCCCAGACAGAGCCTCACTTCTCTTGCTGCAGTACAAACAAGGCCTTCCTTCAGTTAAAAATGTACAATGTGTTACAACACTCACGATGAGGGACTGTTCTTTCACTTAATCCAAGCCAATGAATTTGACTGTGGAAATCCCTGCTCAGTCCCTTCTTCATTAGCCAAGATGGCAGCTGCCACACTAAAGCTAATGAACCTAATTAATATCAATTAAGTAAATTAAATTTTTTTTCCAGACATCATAATTTTGTACTAATCCAGACATTTATGCCGATTTAATATCAGCTGACATAACATAATTTCTCATTTAACACTAATTGAAAACCACTGGTTTCTTATTCTAAAGAGCATTTGCTGTCACTTGTGACTTATGGCTTTTTATAAAGCTATCTTTCAAATAATATCATCATGGAATTTTATGTTTTCTGTCTAGCTGCAGAACCTTTATATGCAAGCATGTAACTGGCGATGTGCGCAGAATGGAATAATCAGGTAATTTCTCTTAAAGGTATTTATTTTAACAACTTTTCTTCATGTTTTCCATTATATAATTGTAAAAGGACTGACTGAAACAAATGAATAGAAGAAAAAATCTCTTCATTTAAGCAGTGTTGAACTCAGCCCCTCTAGCTATTTTTTTTCTCCTTCTAAATAATTTTGGGTTTGTTCAGCTTGCCTTCAGGCTTGGTTTCTTCAGATGCTACAGAAGAAAGAGCAGATCCCTATTCTGTGCATTTGCTGCAATCCCTATCCTGTGGGTTCCACCATGACTGTCTCAGCTGAGCATGACCTGTGTGCAACCCTACAAGAAAGTCACTGGTGAGAGTCTCCATCCAAGAGATGGCACCTACCACCAAACTGGTGATTTGGAAAGCAGTCAAAGTTCTCAATCCTTGCAGAGGTACCAGCAGCCCTTCTGCCAGCCCTAACCTGGGGACTGTCCTGGTGGCTGGAGGGTTGAAGGGCAGCAGAAATGGAATTAGCAAAGGAGCAAAGACAGTCTCAGGATTCATTTGCAGTGCACAGAAACAGGTAACTGATGTCAGCAGGGACCTCTGCAGGTGGCCTGGGCTGGCCCCTGCTCTGATCAGAGATTGGATATTGGATCTGATGGTGGATAGGGCTGTTCAGAGGGGCTGCCCTGGGCAGCAGGGGGAGAGAGCGCCTGGGATGGCAGAAGGAGCATGGACAAGGAACAAGGGAAACTTGGCCACACCATGGTGATGGGTCCCCAGAACAAGAGATGCTAAAAGGGACATGACCCAAGGACAGGCAGGCCTGTCCTTGGGCCAGGAACATGAATAAGTGTGCCAAGAGCTGCTTCTCCAGGTTCTGACTGTCACTCTGCTCTGTCCCTTCAACCACAGAAACTGAAGGGCAATTTCTGGCAAGCACTTCAAGCCAGGGCCCAGCTGTCACAGGAACAGCAAATATTTCAAAGTTGCTGTGATATAGATTAATTTTAGGGTAACAAAAAGGTTCCACATTTTTCTTTATATTGACTAAACCATGTCTGTCAGAGCTACATTTGTGTACAGAACAGCAGAGATTGGGATTTTGCCTATGGCACTGCCTGGACAAAATCTTCCTATGAGGTTGCAGTGCACAAAATGTGAAGGCTCCATTCTCTGAAGGAACAGCTGAATATTTACCATTCTTTGGCTTCTAGCCCTCCAGGTTCTCAGAGAAGTTACATCAGGAAAAGCTCAGTCAATGTCAGGATTTGTGGGAAGCACAAGTACAAGTGTCCAGGGGCCCAAGGATGCCTGATGTCTGTTTTCTAGGATCAGTAACTTAGACAGAAGCACAAGGGTCTTCAAGGGAACATAGAGCAATGCAGGAATCCAAATTACATTAGACAGGAAGGGTAGAGTAGCAGCACAGCTTATACCTGGGAATAAGAATTGTTTATGGAACTGGTTTTAGATCTTGGGAAGTCACCTGAATCTAAACTAAACTGCTGGTAAAAAGTAATGTGGGAACACAACAGATCTGTGTTACTTACAGTACTAATTATGTCTTTTCTCCTCTTGCTTTTCTGCATCCTTCCTCCTAGACAAATATTTTGCTTGCTATCTTTTATTCCCTCAGTGATCATCACTCTTTGCTCCTTTGCCTGCCTAAAGTGCATTTTGTGTCACTTCAATTAGTGCCACACTTCGGTGCAAGCACTGGGAACATGGCAGCAATTTCCTCCTTGCCCAAACCAGTGAGGGCTGCTAAGATTTCTGTTTCTGGGAGGAGATTTGGGATCTTGAAGCACAATAGACAGAAGTGTTTTCAGAGCAGGTTGAGGGAATTCCCAGTTTCAACCCTCTCCACCGCCAGAATCATGCTACTTTGCACATAAAATCCTTTACCCACTTCCAAGGGAATCTAGAAGAATCTTGGGAATGAAGTAGAAGGAGGCCTTGGGGGAGCAGTTATTTTAATTTCACTGGATGACAGACTGTGAACAATTGCTGGGGGAGGCTGAACATGAAGGCTGAGCACTTATGTAAGGAGAAAAAAAAATTTTTTTAATCTACTTGGATATAAGCCTTGCTACACAAGCTAGAAAAATCAAGTGTAAGAAGCATAAAACAGGATTTTATTGAGAGATATGTTGGAGGTGGCTTTGCTGTTTACACTGAAATACTTAAGAGTCACCCTTTATGTCTAAGGATTTGTACTCTACAAACTACTTATTAGATAAGAAAGAAAATCTTATTTTGTGAAAGAGAGAAGGTATTGATTTGAAAGGATCATCCACCTGTGTATGTACCACTGTTTCTCCATTCAAGTAAACACTTAATAACTTTTGTTACTATGTTATTATAATACCTAGACTACCTCTAATACTGACAAAACATATTGGCTTGATTTCCACATCTGTTTATTCACAGAGCAGAACCTTCACCACTCTAGGTCTGCTCCACTGTGCTTTGCTTGCACAGCTTGCAACCACTTTTCAGTCAACAAGCACTCAGCCAGAATGCTACTTTTCTACTGCTCACCAAATCATGGACCAGAAAAAAAATCTTAAGTAGAACAAAAAGGAATGAATATGAACAATCCTGTATTCACCATTTAAAGTTTTCGATGGAGGCAATTTGTACTAACTCTTTGAAAGACAGAAAAATGAAAAACAATAGCTACCCCAGCACTGAGGCTTTGATCAAATTTACCAACAAATAATTTCCCATAAGTATGCTGCCAGCAGTTTACCCACTAAAAACCCACGCTGCACTTCAAAACACTTCTTTTTTAAACTTCTTTTTAAAATTTTTCCCTTAACATAAGGTTTTCCCTCAAGTAATAGCCAGCAGGGAACTGCAGCCAGGCAACACACTGCAGAGGTCCAATGAGATACCAGAGATACCAATGCTATTTCAAAAATTACCCTGCCTAAAAAATAAGATGGTGTGTTCTCAAGCTGAGAAATAAGGCAACCTATTAAGGGGTTAGGATTGAGCAAGTCAGATGTGCACCAAGAGAGGAGATGTACCTAAAATTGCAAACTTTGCATTAGGGATTGTTTTAAAATCTGCACTGCAACTCTTTTAAGTGCGTGGGAAGCATGCTGGTGACTTTCTTTAGAATGGATGGGATGATTTACAGCAATGGGGAAGGAAGGATAAATCATTCAAAAAACAGCCCAGTGTGGCACTCTCTACATTACATCAGCCACAGTCTCTGCTTTCCCATCCCCAGTGACAAGCAGAAGATTTAGGACTTTTTGACACACCAACTCAGTGTTTCCACCTAAGCTCCATGTTTCTCTGAAAAGCTTTGATTTTGATGAGCATTTGAAAAAAAAAGTCAGTGAAAAATTCCTTGCTACTGTACATTACTCTGTCAGCCACCAACCATTGATGCAATATTGTGAAACATATCTCTGAATGCCTTTACACAGCAATAAAGGCCTTTCAGAGACAAAATTCAGTTCTTGTAGCCTGATTTTGTTTCTGAAACAAAAAATAGGGTGCTGAACCTGTGTATTTGGCAGACACCACAGAGAAAGCTAAAGGAAAATTCAGCTGCCTTTTGACAGAGATACCTATGGCTTGTATGACCCATTGGGAAAAAGAATTTTACAGGCTTCAGATTTGGAAGGCATCTTAATTCTTTTAGATTCACTGGTCACTTCCTGTTGTTTAATTCAAGGGTCCAACACACATGAGTTCCAACCAGAAGGGCTCTTTGCCAAGAAAACACTGAAGGAGACAATGTGAGACAATGGACCCTTGAATAATTCTCTTGCTTAGAAGGAGGTTCTACTACAACACCACAGCAAAAGAGCCATACAAAGACAACTCCTCTGACAGCTCCTCCTTTCCTCTCTCAAACGGTTTTTAATTTGGTCACCATCCAAATGACATCATTCTGATTACTGACTAATATACCATGGAGAATGGGTGAGCATTCTGAAAGCAGTTAATAGTTAGGGAAATATTTTCAAACAGAAAGGCTTTATGAGTTTCATCTAGAAAGGGTCATCATCTGCAGACACCTAAAAATACTGAACTATAGTAATTCTGCACTGTTATCCTGACAGGACCTTTTATCAATCCTTTCCCTCTCCTGCCCAGAAATGTTACCTTTTATTCTAGTTTATTTATTTATTTTAAAATGTGTCAATAATTATATTTGGGGTTACATTAGGCGATTCTTTTCTAAGAAAAATTACCCAAAATTAAAGAAAAATTAAAAAGTCATTTTCTGCTAAGTCATGCATGGATGTAACACATTCAACAATGTCTAATTCATTATTCTATTTCTTCTAATGTTTTAGACATTTAGGCAAAGGTCCAAGACCCAGTTTTTATGTAGGTGTAGAATGATGACTAAACCAAAAATATTAACCACAGAAAACACACAACTGACTGCAACATTAACCTACCAGTAACTCATTGCACTGCATGTCCTGTGTCCACTTGAAGCCTTTCTGTGTTTATTCCTACTTTTCCTGAAGTCCTTGCTGCCAGTGTCCAGAAATGGGAATGATCTACAAAACTCCAGCCTGTCAGACAAGGCTCTGACCAACAGCCTAACTATAAATGAGCACTGCACACATATCATCCAAGGAAATCAGAGCCTGAACTGCATTTATTCAAGTCATGAGGCAAAAACTTTGTGTTCCAAGAAAAAATGGATTAAAAACAACTCTGAAGTACCTCAAGATAAATTTTGTCAAAAATTGCTTCAAACAGCTGTAGTTAAAACACAAAAGCTTGCTAAGCTGGAAAGAGAAAAAGACCTATAACAGATAAAGACTTATAAAATGCTTTACATAACGTGATGCAATTTTGAAACATCTGCAGACTCATTTTGAGTACAATAATTGCCATTTCTAGCAACACAAAAGTTTCACACAAAGGAAGTAAAATTAATTTTTTCCCCCCAAATATTCACAAAACGCAAAACCTGAAAGCACAATCATGAAATGCAACTAAACTAAAATTTCCCAGGCTGCAGCACAGAGGAGCCCTCTCAGCTGCAGGAGTGCCCTGGGATGGCTGCAGGGGCAGCGTTTCCCCATGCCCATTTCCCCAGTGAAACACCACCAGCTGCTCAGCTCAGACTCCCAGGAGATTGTGTCCATGCTGTTCCCTTGCCACCTGGGGCTGTCTCTGCAACATCATTACCATCTGCTTTGGGAAATTTGCAACATCCTTAAATTGCAGCTACTGTTATTTATGATTTGGACATCTCAGGTCACTGAAGTTGGCCCCTCAGTATCAGCCTAGCCTAAAGAAAATTTCCATGTAAAGAAACTACTTCTAGGATTAGATTTAAGCATCTTTTTGCAGTAGCTTTTCACAACTGAAAAAAAAACAAAAGTCAAAATAATTCCACACCGTTCAAATTCATGACTGAACATTATCCATGTGAAGCAACAGAGATAGATGAATGCTTTCTCAAAAATTTTCCTGACTTATTACTTTTCTGGTTTATATCCCCAGTGTCCCTCTGGGATGAGCAAAGATTAAATGAGGTATCCATCAGGAAAGATTTTGGCTCCCTGTTTTGTTTTTGAAAGAATCAACAACAAAATATTTTTAATGGCAAAAAAAATAAGAAAAAAAAAAAAAAAAAAAAAGAAGAAAGGCACAGATGAGAGCTGTGTGTGACACCTGCACAGAGCCCTGCTCTGAAGCCCTCTCTGCTCACCCAGAGCTGCTCAGCTGCACAGGGGAGTCACTGCAGCCATCACACCCAGATCAGAGACAAGAGATCAGCACAGAGCTCTGTGCCATCCTTCCACAGAGCAGACCCAAAAGGCAAACCCATCTCTCATGTCCAGCTACGTTATTGGAGGGGTCAGGACAGATACAACTTGAAGCTCATGGGGAGTTTTCTGGCATAGCTGAAAAACCAGATTTTTCAGCTCCAGAATTTTTAACTGTAAAAGGAGCCAAATACAAAATAAATCAGACAAGCCGTGTTTGGAAAAACAACGTACTGAAAAACATTTTCCTTAGTGCTACCTTATAAATCATGAAGCAGCTAAAAGAACTGAAGCTTTGCAGAACTCTGTCCCCTTTTCCAGTTTATCTCTGCAGTTCTAAGGGGGTTCACTTGTGCACACACACAGGGGTGTGGTTTTTCAGTACAGTAACATGCAGTAATAACTGACATTCACAGACCTTTTATGCTTCACTTGAAAACGTTAATCCTCCCTGAATATGACTTCTGGCATGGAATTTCCTTTGTTCCAAAGGTGGGACACACACAGAGTTATCTCTGTGTTAAGTAACTTATTTAGTGCACTGAATATTTGCCTGCACCAATAAAATTAATGATGCTTCACTCCATGTTCACACTGATATATGATCACCAGGGTACCTCACCTCTTCCCTTTTGTGCTTGCACAGGATTTGGAAAATAAAATAATTTTTCATCATTAAAATAATTAAAAACAGACACACACACAACTATGTTACTTATGTCCTTTGTCAGTGACTCACCAGATTTTCTCATATTCACTAAATTACAAAATGGCATAACTTTGTGCTTTATTAATTTTTAAGCAGATTTCTTTTTTAAAAAACTGTAATTTTTAACAGCATGGGAAAACTAACTCTCTCTTTGTATTTTAAATGTTAAAATGCCATACTTAGATTCTTTGCTAACCATTCCCAGCCATGTTTCCAATTTGATCTTTTAATTCTTTGGAATTTATTTTCATTTTTCTTGTTGTTAAAATTTTGAAAGTTTAAAATGTGGTCCTGCCCCACAGTCCTCTAGTCCTCCCTTTATCAATTCCAGCCGAGGTCAAAGCCAGTTCACTCCTCTGTCTTTACAGACAGCAAAATGTGACTCTAAAACACTAAATATTTTTCTTAAAATCTAAAATGCATTTAATTAAATATAAGATATGGTTTTGTTGATTCAAATATGCAGTTTTCTCACTAAGTTTGTAATTACTAAAGGTCAAACCCAACAGCTGTTAATTCTTCACAACAATCTCTCTATTTCATTTGATATAATCTTTTCCTAAAACCGGAGTTCCGAGAAAATGGAAAGTCTGTAAATTAGGAAACAAAAATAATTATCTGTCTGCTGTACAAGGCAATAACCCAAGTTAATAGCAAAGCCCTTAGCACAAAGTTGGCTGAATCATTATCTCACACAAATAATGCTCCGATGGTGTCATTTACTGGCCCCATAAGTAAGTAGAGAAAACAAAAAAAAGTCTCCAAATGATTGGCATTACATAAACAAGAATTATGACTTCCGAACTAGAAACCCAAGGTGTGATCTCTGGCTGATGTTCTCTGCAGTCCAAAACATAATGATCACATCAAGTACTCTGAATTCCAAGGAAATTCACAATCACCACTTAGTTGGATCAAACATATACTTGGACTGGTTCTTCCTATACAGGTCTAAACTTACACTTATGATTAAATGTTTGTCTAATTCTGCTCAGAATTAAGGAAGGACCGAACTAGCACAAAAACAAGAACAGGCATCCTTTGTATTTACATTCATGTCATTTTAATGGCCTGGGGTTTTCAGCCTGCTCTGCACAGCTATTTAGGAATTTCATTTAATAATTAGCAGGCTCCATAACTTCTAACTGTCAGAGAAAGACATGATAATGCAGGAAGAAAAAGGATCTGGAGGATCATCTGTTTAATGTTCAGATAATTAAGAGTGTTGGACGAATGAGTATCCGCTTGATTTATTCCTTATTTCGAACTCCTTAAGTTATGATTAGGGTTAACATAGACATACTGTTAACATAGACCAGTTTGGACAGTTAAAAATATATTTCCTTTGGGAAAATATGAAACAATGGTTCCAGTTCCAAATGAAACAGTGGTAATGATTTTGGAGAAGAAGGTATTGAGGTACAAACCTCCCAAGAGCAGAAAACATAACTGGGGCCTTTTTTCAACTTTTATACATTGCTACATTCTTTTTGCTTCTTATAGTTCTTTTTCTGTGTATACAGAAAAAAAAAAATGTGTTCTAGCCATGAAATCAATAGTCTGATTCACATTGTTTCCAGTGTGTTGGATTCCACTGAGTTCCTTTTTAATCTCACATTCTTACTTTTCTACAAGACGTGGACTTGGAAAAGACAGAAGACAACTTGTCAGTCAACCTGTAGTTCAGAAATGCCAAGAACTGGGGAAGTTCTCCCATGTTTAAGTGACTTGGAAGACAAGCTACAAAAGGATATTTTGTTTATAGCAAGGTTCTCACCTGACTCTTCCTTTTCTTGAGCTCAGCAAACCAGATTCTCATGCCCTGGCAGAATTTACAAACACTCCCATCTTCCACAAGGATGGAACCTGCTCCCTAGCACCACCTTCAAGCACTGCCACAGCTCCTGGAGGACACCAGGATACTTTCCCCCATTATTCAATCTTCCTGTGGAAGGCAACCATCTGTGAAACACCCTCCTGGCCACCTGCTGCCCCAGCCAGCTGTTCCCATTCCACGCTGCAGCTGCCACCTGTGACAGCAGCTAAAGCCAAAAAAACTCAGGCAAGAGGGAAACCGACTGGCAGCACGCCAGGTGGATTAAAGCTCCAGCACAAAAGCTGACAAAAACCCACCTGTGTGTGAAACATCAAGCAGCAAAGGGGATAAACAGTGGCTTTCAGCCAGCAGAGAGGCCCAAAAGGGCTCAGCAGGTTTCTTGCCCCTTAAATAACTTCTAGTGCTTTGCTAAAACCAGTTTAGCTCCAGGGAATGGGGAAATTTGCTGCAGCCTTCTTGCCTCCCACGAACTCTGGTGGGACTAGCACCAGAGAGAATGTCTGGAAGGTAGTGGGATAATTCTCCATGCATCATGGACATTTGGGGGAAAATAGAGATTTGCACTGAAAATGAAAGAGGAAGAAGACTGCAGTCAGTCATTTTTCTTCTGAGAAGAAGAAAGAAGAGTTAAAGAAAAGACGCACAAACTCACAATGTTCCCCTGTCCATTGAACCCTAGATATAATTTCTAATTTTACAGGAAAACTACCAGCTCTTAGGGCATATTTAAGAACTCCAGATTGGATATTTTATATCCAGTATAACTAAGCTTAATATTAGTAGAAATTGTCTATGGCACAGTTCAGGCACTGTCGAAAAATGGCTCGCTAAATGTGGTTCCTCTTTATTTGAAAGATATGCTCATTAAGCACATTATCCTACTCATTTCAGTAAAACAAACACATTAATAATTCTGTTTTATCCCCACTAACACTTCCAGAGACCATGCAGGTATGAAAGTAGTATTTATGCTCTTCCCAACCCCACACTTCATCAACCAAATGACTACATTTCAAATTGTTTTCTTTCCTTTGCAGGGAAGAAAGCTTTGGTTTAAGGGATCTGAACCAGTTGAACTGTAAATGAAAGCTCAGTTCATCCATCATTACTAAAGATGAAAAAAAAAAAAAAACCACAAAAGAGTTTGATTTTCAGATCACAGGGCAGATGTAGAGACATCAGAAAGCCACATTCTTTCTCAGAGAGCCTTGACGTAACAGCACAGCAAACAGAATAATTCAATAATACAACAAGTGGACATCTTAGGTTGGAGGTAGGTGGTGAATGGCAATTTCTGCCAGGCCTGGTACATTTCCATAATCATGAAAAAAAAACTGTTGGAAACTCTACCACCACAATTCAGACTGATATAAAAAATGGGTAAGACATACATTTTTGACACACATGAGAATTCTGACAACTTCAGGAGGAGTCAGGGAAGTCACAAAATTTGCTAGCCTCCTTTGAAAGTGAACTAATGCTTGTAAATTTTGGGGAAGGCTATTTTTGGCTCAAACAAAAAGATGCTGAAAAACCAAATGATATCCTATTTAAGGGAGCAGAATTTCTCCCTCTTCCTCCTGCCCAGGGGCAGGATGCAGGCAGGGATAAGTGGGTCTTGTATAGAAGCTACCCACACACAGTGCTGAAAGGGAAGGACCAAAAAGAGGGTTTATCACCAATGGGATCATGGATAAATGTCACTATGACAGAATGACTGTGGTAGCAATGACAAATGGTCTTACCAGTAAAGCTGGTGGGCTACTTGGAGGCTCTGCAGAGAAGGATTCAGCAAGACTTCCACCAGAGGGCTTTCAAGACTCCACTCAAACTTGAGCATCTTAATAGAAAAATCGTAATAAATATCAATTTTATGCCAATCTAGACAGAAATAACCCAATGCTAAGTTTGAACAGAGCGATCAGACACATGGAGTTTGTTCTGGCAATGCAACGAGCAGACAAACTTCAGTTCACAAGGATCTACCACCACCTGTCAGACAGATAGACACCACCTTGATTCTGTGCTAACATGCATAAAAATATGCAGCTTGTCTTCCCCCACTTAAACCTATCACTACTATATTTAGTTTTTTATCTGGTTTGGAAAATAAACTTTTTTTAGAACAGAAGCTGTGGAAGGTGAAAGGTCACAGCAGTTTGTGAATGCTGTAAAGCTGTGAAGGTTCTGCTGCCTCACAGTAGTGGATTACATGAATAAATTCACAAATGCATAGAGAAGTATCTATCTAGATAAGCAGATATCACAAACACAGAGAGAAACTCTGCAGTGTGGGTAGTGGGTCATCCATATGCACAGTGTTATGAGGTGAGGGGATAAAGCTTCCAAAAGTCCCTGCTCAGCCCCAACACAGGACCTATTCAATCACCAAGTGCTTTGGAAGCCCTGATGCCATAACTTGCAGAACATTAATTCCCAGTAAATTGCAATGTACATCTCTAAAGAGACAATTCCACACCCAAATGCCCACGTTACTCTGTGTTGACAGTGGTTTCTCAGTATATGTGGTATTAAAAACCCAGTGATTCATGTCAACAGCATTTCCTTCCGTGACTGCAATGAAGCCCTGACACCTGAGCAGAATTTCTCTTGTTCAGATGCATTTTTTACCTTTCTTTCTTACTTGCAAATGCCTTCATGTGCTATATATCAAAGCCCAATCAGAATGCCCAAACAATTCCATTCTCCTAAGTTGGAAACAGTCTCTCCTCAGCCCTATTTTTAACATGCTCATTACATCAGTTGACTAGACTTATGTGCTCCTCTTACAATGTCTTAACCAAGCTGAAAGCATCAAAAGTATTTGATGAAGTTATTGATCTGGACTGAAGGCTTCCTTGGCTATCAATTTCCTCCTTACCTGAACCAGCTGTGGGAGGTATTCTAATAATGCATCACTTGACACGTTTTCTATTTGCTGGACCGCTGCCTTGCGAATATCTTGATCTGAAAAACTAGAGCAAAACAAATAGGTCTCATTAAGGGCTACCAGACCACTGCAACTCTCCTGAGCTCTCACTGATATAAGATGCAAGAAAAACTGATTTTCTCTCAAAATAGAACAGGAACAAAAATCAATTAATTTGCTTTATTGTTACAAGAAACACACCATAGATGACTCAATTGAATTGACTGTTACAGTGCTACACAGGAGAAAAAAACGCCAAAAACCTGATCTTCAAATACTTTTTTGACTTTGAACTACCACATACTGTAATTTCCCAAAATATGAAACAAACTACAGACCTCTTGCTGCTCTTTCTTACCTGAAATAGAAAATTTCTGAGCCATATGAACTTTTGACAGTCACTTGAAGACTTCATTTCTTCTGAGCAACAACACAAAAGCTTGACATTTCCCATACAAAAAAAAAAAAAAAAAAAGGTTCATTTCAGTAATTTATTCCCAAATCAGCTCTTTTGTTTTCTGTCATGACACAATCAAAAATGCTTTTTAAACAAAAGTAATTTTGAAATTAAAAACATGGGTTGAGTATTTTTAGGATTTTATTGTGTGAAATTTGGTAAAAAAATTAACACCTTCCCCAGAAAAGCTCCAAGTCACTGAAACAGACATTTCTGATGAGAAAACATTTGAGAACTTAGCATAAGCTACATTCTCAACTAATCCTGGCTGAAACCTGGTATAGGTTTTCTAATGGAGCTCTCATCATAAAAATGATAAAAGAGGAAAACACTGTGTGGCAGCAGTGACTATGCAGAAAAAAAGGCTGGATAATGTAGATGGTAGAAATATTTTTCTTTGAAAGACAATGAAATTTTGATGTCACCTGATTGAACTAAACTGACTTAACAGAACTTTTTCTCTCTTTTAAGAGAAAAGGACAGAAAGAATATAATGTCTCTTTTAATATTTGAAAGCCAAAAGATAATCTTTTAAGGACTTCTTTTGAAAACATAGAAATCATTTCTACCCTTTCATGTTTTGTAATTGTGACATTGATCATTAAATTTTGGAGTCGATGATCTCAGAGGTCTTTTCCAACCTCAATAATTCTACGATTTTATACACAGAGAATTTCACATCCCCAGAAGTTGCCTAGACTGGTTCAAATTTGGCAGATTTGCTGCTGTTCTGCTCTAACAAGGAAAGGAGCAGATGTGCTCTTCCATGCACGGCTTCTACGTTGTTGGAACCCTGGATACAGAGAATTTTGCGCTTTCTGTTCTGACAGGCACTCACCCTCAAGAAATCACTGCTTTTGACCTGAGGCTGTGAGAAGGCTTCCAAAATGCAATGACAGAACTAAAATCACTGGTGTGTCGTTTTAATAGAAGTGTGTAATATCACATGGTGGAAAATTTAGAATTTGAGGTTTTAGAATATAGCAATATACAGTGAGTGAGATGGAGGCTTTAGGGTGGAGGTTTGTTTCTTCTTCACCTTCTTCTTCCTGGGTGTAGGCAGGATCTTGTTTAATTGGATAGAAAATACCGCACTGCAGGTCACGGGTGTCTGGCTGTTGGGTTAAAAATAAAAAATAATTTAGGTGTTAGTCCCTAATTGGACAGATTGGTCCTTAAAAGGCCTTGTAGACAAATCTCCATTTTTAGTTTGTTAGCTTGAAGTGCTGTAGAACTCAATATAACACAGATAAGAACTAATAAACATCTGAGTCCAAGCACGAAACACCATCTCTCGAGCTTTTAATCCCAACTCTGGCAGAAGAGAAAAAAGGAAGATAAAATGTGATACTACATGGTGTCACCCTTATTTGTGTGTCAGTATTGCATGCTGACCATCACCACCCCAAGAATATTTTCTGTCTTTGCCTGAAGCAAACTGAAATGGTCATGGAGACCCTTCAGTTACGAGGGTTGCCAGAAGGGGCAAAAATGTCAAACAAAGAAATGTCACAGTCAAGTGGAAGACTTGTTCAGAAGAGCTGGTGGGCTTTGATCCAGTTCCCTGAGGGTGAGCACCTGCCCCACTGAAAGCAGTGCATCCCCACCCTCTGAGCTGATATGGCTGTCAGGCTCTTGGGAGAGACCTCTCATTTGGCAGTCTAGGCACACACACACAAAAAAAATATTACTAAAGGATAAGGACTGTTCTGTCCATTCACCCTGAGTAAAGTCCTTTGAAATCAGACCCTTAATGCATGGCAAAAGATGCCACAGGCCAACAATGTCACTACTTCAAGAGCTCAGCACAAAACCAGACTGCTCTCTTCCCACCCAGCACCTTTTGCCAATAATACAGAAATAAAAAACTGAAGTGAAACAGAGAAGGCAGTACCATATTTGCAGCAATGACCACTTGTTGCTATCAAGATAAAAAGCGAAGAAATTGTAAAGCTAAGTGCTCAGCAGTATAATGGCACCTGCTGCTTGAATCTTGAGCTTCTAAGCTCAGTAAAACTAGCTGAAGCAGAACAGTATGCACATTTTGATCAGAGAATTAACTAGAGGCCATCTAAAAAAAATAGGGATGTTTTGATTAGAAAAAAAAAGAAAAAAGGTGGAAAGTTGGACTCGAAAAAAATGGCTTTCAATGCAGCAACCAGCTGCAGCCTGTAACACTTTCCAACACCCTTTAGCAATGTGACTCAGGTCTGCTTTTACTATTTTGTTTGTCTGTTATGGCACATACATAGTGATGTTTTTAATATGGTTTATAATTCTTTGTATAATGCCGAGAGGGCCTCGATGGGGAGAGGAGGAATGCATTATAAATATATTATCATCCTGGGCCCAAATTAGATCTTTTGCTTATTTTATTTTTTTACTTATTTATTCTAGGCAACCTATTAGGAATGAGAAGTTGTCACTTTAATATTCACATAGCTATTTAGAACAAAGCATTTTTGAAGGAGGACTACATTAAAAAAAAATCCCTTCCATATCATCCTATTTTCTAATTATGCAATTGCTCCAAAGGGTTCTGTGCCAAGCATGTGCAGATAATATGGAAATGAGTCTTTCCCTTCCCCTTCTTGCCTGGTTCAACAGGCTACTGAGCAGTGAAATACTCTCTACAAGGCACGGAGTGAAGCAGAAAAATGTTATTACTTACTTACAGCTTGTCCTTACCAGCAGCCACGATTTGAACACAAGCAATGTGATGAGGAGAGAAACTCAGATATTTCTTTCCAGCTAGACAAAAAATAAGAGAATTATGTTAATCCCAAAGTTTGCAGAAAATTCAGCAACTAACATTTGATATATTTAGAGTTGATTTGATGTAAGTCAAAACCAGGGCTATGTCTAAGTTACCAGGAGATGTGATTAGGGCAATGGCAGGCACTGTGGTGAAATATCTGCAGGGCAGTTTGCTTCAGGAAATATGGCTCTTGTCATTCCTTTTCAATGAGATTTTGGTAATTTGCTGGTCTTGGTGACTAAACTGTTTCCTTCAGCTTGTAAATCTTGAGGTCAGCTTGAGGCTTAGTTCAGTCTTTTGTACAGAATGGGCAATTAGCACATTTTTTTAACTTCCTGACAATTTTTTAATCCCTAGATGTAATAGTCATTGCGTTTTTTGAATTTCAGTGTTGTTCAGGGCCACAGATACAAGAACAATATTGAATTTGTATTTAAATATTGTACACAGGCACAGTATTTAATTACATTTGTTTTCCCCCTTGCATTTGTATTTGAGCAAATATTTAACATTCTCAGAATCACTGGAATTACAGCAAACTCTTATGAACTTATCTAATATTACATGGTGCTTATGCTTTTCACACTTGCATACACCAGTTTATTTGCTAGAAACCAATAAAAGAGGATGGTTTAGAAACAGATCTGAGTAAAAAAAAAATCCCTTCACATGCCTAGAAACGATGCCATCTTGTAGTCTGGTGCTTAATTTGGGCTGGAAGGGGTTTTTTTTTTTTCCCAGTGGATAATCTTGCAAATGTTTGAGTTGCATCAAATCTGATTTTCGTAATCCATAAATTAGTCTTGATTAGAGGACAAAGTAATTGATTTTTTGACTCTAACTCAAGAGAAATCACTTCAGGCCTAAAAAAAAGAGCTTTATAGTTTGGATATTAGAGGAGAGCTGATTTCCAGGCTTGCTGCAATGAATATGCAATTATTTGTTTACACATGCTGAAAACTCTGAAAGAAGTGAGACAACTCTATCACAACAAATTCAATATTCCATTCTTTAAGGGGACACTCATCAGAAAGAGGAGGTCACCCGGAGCACAGCCTGTCTACATCAATCTTCTGAAGGATTTGAACTGACAGAATTCCTGACATATGGGCTCTGACTTTGGCTTCAGAGAGGCAGGACCTTTGAGAACTCCACTTCCTATATTCTTTATGGTTGTCACCAAAATATCTGAGAATTTAGATTAAAAAATCCCCGCTTAAAATGAAATCTTTTAACAGTGCTTGTAAGATTTTTTTATTGAATAGTTTCTAAATGGTAACTGTCATCCAGGTTGAGATTTCCACTCACTTATAGTTGGGAACAAACAACCTATTGGTCAATAAATACTTCACTGAATAGAACCACTGTGTTGTGGTCCTGGTCTCTGTGCCTAGAGCCAAGGTGTTCCCCATTTATTTGCCTGGCTGCACTGCACTTGCAGCTTTCTTCTTTTGGGCAGTTGAATTGCTCTCTCTTAGAGTACTCCACAACAGAGCCCATGGCTTCTGACATATTTGTTCCAGGTTTACACACATCATAAACATGACAGGCTCTACCAAAAAAAACCAAACAACAATATGTAAATTATAGTTGTTGAGTTCAGCCCTCAGTTACACATCACATTTTGCAGGACTTCAAATGTTCCCTTCACAGCTTGTCTCACAACTTGGATTCTCCTAAGTTATGAAACTCTTTTGCTCTCATTAAACACTCACCCAGTTAAACTCAACATCCTTTTTGCCGTTTTGTTCTTCCCTCTCTACATGATGCCAGTGATTGACAGCCACCCATTTTTTAACTTGTAAGTAGATTATTAGATCTCCCTTGAGACTTTAAGAAGTTTTTGTAAAAGTTGCATTGTGAGCTGGATGAGCATAGATTACAATTTGGTTTAGAAATAAGGACAGCTTTCAGTCTTTGATTCTTTGAGCACAGATAGCCAGTTGGGGGCTATTTGTCTAGCTGTACCTTTCAGCTAAATCAGATTCACACAGAAAACCAAGCACTGCTGAGGTGCCCTGTGGATCTGTGAAATTCTCTTGAGATTTCAGCATCTGCCAGTGGTGAGCTGACTGCAAATGAGAAATAGATGTGCATTTCATTTTTAACAGTTCTACTATTTTAATTTTATTATGCTGCCTCAAACAGCTCTGTGCTGGAATATATATTTATGTCAGGTAAGTGAAACTGCTCAGTTCCCTACATTTTCTGACAAATGCTGATCTCTGAAGAGAACAATGTAGCCTTTCACATGC
Source organism: Alethe castanea (assembly GCA_024734035.1). Lineage (NCBI taxonomy): Eukaryota > Metazoa > Chordata > Aves > Passeriformes > Muscicapidae > Alethe > Alethe castanea. The sequence goes on from JANRGV010000073.1 coordinate 67,408,769, forward strand.
CTTCTTTTAAGGTAGAGGCTTATATTATACCACTTATTTCTGCATTTCCCTTCACATTTTAAGTTCTATTGCATTTTCAGTAAAGAAAAACTTCAGTCCGTGAAGTGCATGTTATTAAGTCTGGCAGAAACAAGGAAACCTGAACTAGCAAACCTATTGGAATGAGGATACCAACTGAAAACAAAAAACCCTTTGAATGGTACAGGATATCATGTAACTGATGAATGCAACTGGGCCAGGAGAGAAAGTATGGAAGAAATCTTTAAAAGAATAGACAGGAAGTTTTGTGAGGCAGTTTAAGTATTTTAAAAACAGTTAGACAAGAAGAGGATAAAAACTACTAAAATAATGATTAAGGCATAGTTTTAGCTTACAGATAAGGTAAGCAGGACTTGGTGATTTTTTCATTCCTTTGACGGCTTCTAAATAAAACACAGTGTGAGTGTATGAAGGTTAGAAAATGGTAAGGACTAAAGGAAAGTACAGAAAGATAACAAACACCATCAGTAAAAAGGACACTACATTTTCACAATTTTTTTTAAAAAAGAGAAGAAACTCACTCTTCATTGTGAGATCTCTGGTGAACCCTTCCCAACCCCACACATTGCAAAGGTAAGTGTATATTCCCTGGCTGATTGATTGGCAGATAGATCTGTTAAATTTACTCACATAAAAAATCCTTTCAGTGATGCTCACAGAGATTTTCTACGAGAAATTCTCACTGAAACAACTAAGAATAAGTTGAAGATGTCATGGAGACCATATGGTGAACCATATCCTAGGACAAGAGTAGGAAGAAGTTAACAAAAAGAAGTTGCCATTTGAAACCTGTATGATCTAGAAGGTTCTTGCCACCTCAGAGACAAACTTCTCTGTTACATTAAAACTGAAGATTAAACCATGGAAAACATGATTATTTAGATTAAGCTTCCTGACTAGAATGCACATTTATGCACAGAAGACCTGCAATATTCTACATAGTTGTCTCTCCTACTACAGCATTCTACTGTACTAACTCCATATTTATTGCCAAGAAAGCTAAAAATGGTTAAAAGCAGTTAAAAAAAAAAGAACATATCACATGCCTCTGCTTAAAAAGAAGAGTTGTCTCTTCCTAGCAATGCATACACCTCCATCGAAGTTACCACTAAATTTCACGTATATTAAGCATAAGCAGTTTTAAAGTTTTATCAGTAACATGTTCTGTACATCAAAGCATCAAATTAATTGTGGAGTGTTGCTTTGTTCTTATCTTATTTCTTTGTATGAGCCTGTGTTTGCTCTCCATATTGGTGCATACCTACAGCCAAGTAACAAGATGCAAACAGGCAAGGTATGCTCTACTCCTATCTGGTATATAAATACTCTGCTGGGCATTCTGTGAGCTCCAGGGGAACATTTTAAATTCTCCCTTTACTGAAACAATGACAATCTGATTCAACAATTCTAAATCTATTTGGTTTTCAAAGGTACAAGAACAACACCTGTCTACAATCACATTTTATTGTGATTATTGGTTAGATATCTGAACCTCTGAAATGCAACGGCCACTCTGCTGAATAATGTGAGAATCAAGAATAATACTGTGATAGTCACAGGCTGAAGCATACTATAACCAAAACAGTGTCTGGCACCACTGATTTGGATCATGGTTTTCAAGCAATGTCCTTTCCTGTGCAGTTGCCCTAATGAAATTAGAATTCAGTAGGAAGTTTCTAGGAAAATCTTCAAGCCCAACAGGGAGGTTACATCTTCATCTCCACAAGCCACTTCAAAAAGTTCTCTCTTCTAAATAGTTGCAACCATGCACTGTGCTTGGAAAAAGACACACCTTCCATGGCTGCTTCCTGATTCTAGCTCAGTATCCTCGTTCCCAGCCATGACACCTCACAGAGCTGCAAGTGTACTCTAAATGGGCCAGGAAAAAAAAAGCAAAAAAAGCTGAAGAAGACATTTGCTGGTTTGATTAACTAATATGGTTGGACTTTCCTTTGCAGCAACTTGAATAGAAAGATAACCTGACTAAAAATTCCCAATTATGGTTGCTCTAAACATACATAAAGCATTGGCCTGCTAGCAGCACATCATAAATGATGGCACTGCTAACCCTGCCTGTGGTTTCTTTCTGTCATAAGGATATTCTCTGAGTGAACAAGTGTCCTGGTGTTATTTCCCTGGCTAGTGTGCGATGCAATGTGGATACAGCAATAGAAACTCTAACTCACTAAAGCTTGGCTTTTTACCAAACTCAACAAGCAAAATCAGCAGCAAAATGCACAGGGCACCAAGAAGCTGCTCTGAGTAGGAGGGACCATCTCTATAACTTGTGCCTTAAGGATAATTTTAGATTTCAGGCAACAGCTGATAACCATCCTACCCTGAAATTAGAGATAAGAGCGTAAAATCTTTTTCTACACTTCCCCCTCCCATCCTTTCCATTGCATCTTTATTGATTAAAGAAACATTAATAGTTTTTTAAATTCCTTTTTGTAAGCATTGGCTTCTAGAGCTCTAAGAATCAATGCACTTGGTGTGAGTACTGGATTCAAGGTTGCAACTGAATTTATCAGTGAACTGTACCACGATGGTGTTTTCCATTTAGGAAAGCTCTTCCTTTCCACTGCAGAGATGCACTGCATGTTGTCATTTGCCTGCCTTAAGGGTTGCCTGCAAAGTGGAGGAACATAAGCAAGAGACACGCTCAGAGAACAAGAAACATCTATTAAAGGCTATGTTTAACTGTGAGGTGAACAGAACAACTCAGAAATTGCAGAAAGTTGCAAATCCAGTGCAGGTTGCTGATAACGGGGCTCGATCTGATGGCTCTGATAGCTCTCCCTGAGCTCTGTGGTGCTGCCTTCCAAGCCAGGCTGTGAGGAAGACTCTCCAATGGTTATCATTCCCCTGTCCTCACCAATGAGTGGTTGAGTTTAACCATCAGCACACATGCTGCTTTTTTGGCTCTGAGAAGAAGAATAGTTGAGTTCCCAAGCCAAGGCTTGCAGAAGTGACTAGGGATTTTGAGAACCCTTTCTAAAGAGTGAGCACAGGCCTGCAGCACAGATTCAGGTTCTCCTAAAGACACTGAAGTTCCACGAAAGAAAGCATCCACAATCTGGAGTGACTGGAAACTTCTTGTCTCTTTTATGGCATTGATAAACTGGTACATAGAAATAATGCAGCATAGAGCTAAGCTGCAGATCTCCTCACTTTAGGACATACTATAAGCTGATTATTTATGGAGAATCAATTTTAATTTGGAAAAAATCATAGAAGAAAAAAGGCAAGAGGGCTCTTGAAACAAAAAAAAAATTGCCTGAGGAAGTATCTGAGCTGCAGATTACTGAAAGCTGGGCAAGTAGCAGTGTCTCCATGTTTGCACCATTTTCACTGTGCTCCCTGGCTACCTGCTGCTAGTCACCACTGCTGAGAGGATGCACTACACTGACTTTTGGGCTGATTCAGTGCAGTTTCTCCTGTCAGCAGTACTTGTAGACAAAGACCAGCTCTAATTCATTTTCCTTACCCATGGTTTGATAGTGATGGTAACACAAGTCCTTAAAATAGACATGAATATGTGTAGTGCATTTATTTTATATTCTGCTCATGTTTTATATGAACTTGGATCTTTCAGCCGTGTCTTAGCAATCACAAGAAATCAGAGAGCTGTTTCGTGGATGATAGAAGTGAGGAACTGAGTTGATGAGTTGTCAAGGCCAAACATAAAACAGGATAGAGTTGAATGAATGTTCAAAACCAGCTCAGTTAAAGAGCCTGTGATCCAAAGTCAGTGAGGGTAAGGGGGAAGCAGAGGTTGGACCCTAGCCAGTGTTACTGTACTTTTTTTCAAAATGATAGAAAACTGAGAAATAGACAACTAAGAGAAGAAACGTCAGAAATCCATTTATATGGAAAGTACTCCTCTCCTTCAACCCACTCTCTCAATTTGCATATATCCATGTGTCTCAGCAGTTAAATCAGTGACCCAGACATTTTTGAAACTAGGCATCTTTAAGGAAGTGTAATCTCTGTGTTTCTGAAGGTTAGCTTGCCAGTTGTCTATGCACCAACAAAATATTGTTGATATGAGGACAGATTTTCTTTTTTTTCCTTAAGAGGATTTGTTCTGTGATCCACAACTTCTTTCTGCATTATTACCATGAAGTATCTAGATTGATACTATCTTCTGTGAGAAAGTAAAGGGACAAGCCATCTAAGATCCTGATCAGGAGAGAAGTTCTTGTTCTTTGGCACAGCTGCAGGTGCCAGCCACTCCCTATGGTGGCATAAGGACAAAGGGATGACATTTTCTCTTTTCCATTCCAGCAATCTTTGTGTAGCCAGATGAAACAACGGGCACAGTGCACCCATGCACACTGAGAAGCTGGGGGACAGGCTGAGCAATATGAAGTACTCCCTGAAGCACCTGAAAGCACTGATACTCTGCACCACACCCTCGTGCAGAGCTGCATCTTCAAAGAACAACCTTCCCTTGTAGAAATGCCACCCAGACACAGAAACAAAATTGGGCCAAAGGTGTGATCTAAAAGGCTGGCATGCTCTGACAAACCCTATCACATTCTCCTTCTACTCTAAAGGCTGGAAGACAACACACTGTCCATATACTCTTTTCTACATGGATCTTTGATAAATTAGAATTGGATCTTAATAATTGAATAATGATAAATAACAATATTATGCTCCAGAATGTGATCTGTCAGGATCTTCGCTTCCACCATTCCCACTACACATGAAAAAGTCATGTATGCAAACATGTGAAACTGCTAATAGTTCAGATAGAAACATGGGTTACAAATATTCTTAGGAAACTGCATCCAGAGAAAATCATCAGTTTTAGATTATTAAACATCTATTTTTAACAATATGGCAGTAAATGTATCAAGTCACAGTATATTTCCCACGTAAAGCCTTAGAGGAGGTTTCTTTTTTTTCCAAAGGTACAGCATGAAACTGAGATTGCAAAACTGGTGCAGCTTGTGCTTACCCAAGACAAGTAACAGCTTGATAAAACATATTTGTTCAAGCATTTCATCTGCATGTGTAATGTTTTTACATGTCACTTAATGCAGAATACCTCCCAAGTTTTTGGAGGGAATGTAACTGCTGACACAGATTCTGTCCCATGACATCTCTGTTACATCATGGGTAGGAATACCTGCAGCACCAAGAAAGTGTCCTGACAAACAACCAGCTCCCAGTGCAAGGACTGGGGGTGGAACATAAGGCACCACAACAGAATTTATTCAACTGACTTCAAAGTTTCATCCAACCTGCTTCAGAAAGATAGGTTACACCTGGGACTGTATGTATTTACATAGATTATTGTATAATCTAGAGGCACATTCCAGTCCTCCTTATCTCCCATTGTTCACGTCATGTCGGTACAGTAGTTTCAAGTTATGGAGTGCTATGTAAGTGCTAAGTTTGTGACTGATCACCTGTTACCAGAAACTGCCTGAATCTGACCTAGAAAACTAAATTCTTGTTCCATTACCCTGAGAAATAGTAAACCTTTTCAGCCAAGAACACATGACTGGCACACTCAAGAGCTACAGCTCCATTTTCACTTTGACCCAGAGAGAAACAAAAGCACAGCCAGTGAAGCAAACCTGGACAGTGTGCAGAGCAAACTGAATTAACCAGGATGTAATCCTGCCCTGTATCCTTATTTCCTACATGGGTGATTTTCCCTTACCTGAAAGGCAGCAGCAGCCTCAGTGGCTCTAGAGGGTCAGAAAATCCCCAGTTCCTCAGCAAGGTGTGCATTTCTCACACGGTGAGGCTGTCCCAGCTGGGTGCACTGCCCAGCACTCTGGCTGTTGCAGGAGTAGCAGTAAAACCACAAGATCCTTCTCTGCTGCCCTGAGAGTCTGCAAAAGAAGATTAGAAATGCAGTTTGAAATTAAAACCACCTGGAGCTTTGTGTAGCAACAAACTTTATTGTACAGAGAGGCCAAGTCACACAGTACATTGCTTTGCAGCTAAGTCCATGTTTTCCCTGGAGTAGGATATCATTTTCTGCAGACCAGCTTTTATAAGAAAAGTGATACTTATATTCTGGATCTGTCAGCCTTAGGTCATATAAAAATGAAGTGTCAAAAGACACACACATATATATATATATATATGATTATTTCACATTCCGAGCACTTTCAATTTCCTTCTCGGCTCTCTCTCTTGTCCGTGTTTGTTTGTTTTACTGGTTGGATTTTTTTTAACAAAGATGGTACAGCAGTCACTGGGTAAATTATTGTTAGATGTGTCTGCTACAAATTATCTGTAACTTTCGTAACTAGACACACAACACTGCAAGTCACAGCTTTCATTCCTGCCCTTGCTTTGACTCTTTAATGCAGGCATGTCTATTTTTAACACATCTAATGTTTAGGCACATCTATGCACATACACAAAAACATGAGCACAGGTACACACATGCAGAGTGTGATTACCCCTAGTGCTGATATGAGTTTGGAAAAGGGAAAAAAAACTCCCAGCAATGTCTATATTTGTTTGGAAAATCTAGCTTGCCATGCTTTACTGTGATAAAAATTTTTTTTAAAAATTTAAAAAATAAATAAAGAAGATGGGATATACCAGACTCCTCACAGAGATATTAGATATCTAAATGTCATATTGATAAAATAGTCAGTCATCACACCATATTTCACCACAGTGAGAAATGCCTCAGAATAATTTCTGCCTTATATCATCTGATTTGTCAACAATTCAGATGTCTTTGCCTCATGCATATTAAATCTCAGGTTTCGACACATCAGAAAACAGGAAAATAAATTTCCCTGGAGAGACAAGCTCAGACAGTAGCCTTAATTTGATATCAGAGCCTTTAAAAGCAAACTCTGGAAGAGCAAACTGATCCCCAGTTCATACAAATAATTACTCAAATCAGGAAGAACATTGGTTTTCTTGATCATATTTGACCAGGCTGGTGATGCATTAAACAAACCTAAATATTTCAGAATGAGGTGTGAGTGATCTAGTAGAAGGCAGTAAGTAAATAGTTTGCTTCCAGACAAGCATTTAATTATCCAGATGTGTAAACAGGGCTCAAAATCCAAGTGTTTACATTCTTTCCAAGGTTGTCTTCCTTCTATTTGCAATGTTTTGGGACATTCTTAGCCAAAAAAAAAAAATCTTAGCCCCTAACTGTCAAGATTGTGTCATTCACAGCTCATAGAAATGAGTTCCTTTGGCTCTGTAGGCACTAGAGAACTTTCTTCCTTTGCAATTTTGAATTGCCAAGTGTTTAGGAACAGAGAGCAGCAGCATAAAGATGGGTGTGTTTTTTCCCAAATGAATGTTAATTTCTTCCCTTTGGGAGAAGAAGCTCATAAATGTATGCAGAAGATGAACTTAACTGTGATACCAATCCTGACTTTCAGTAATCCATCCAGGAAAAGTATCATTGTGGTAATGACTTCAAGAAACAACTCCAGAATTCCTAGAATGTCTTCTGTGACAATAGAGAGATGCCTTTGTGATCATGTGAAAAAGTCACACTCAAAAAAGAGATAAAAGTAGGCCAAAAACTTGCTTGCCTGTCTGGTTATCTTATGCATTTGGATGACATTCTGCAGGACAGTTCAGCTAAAGGACTTCTTTTAAATGATAACTCTAAGCAGAGATTTCAGCTTTCAAACAGCATCCTCCAAACTAGACAATCTGTTGTTCAGATTAAAGCAGCTAAAGCTTCTACTGAGCTTGCAAAGGCAGATAAGAAATCAATCCTTGTATCGTGTTTTCCAAATAACAGATTTCTCCCTCTGACTTTACTCAGAGGCACCACCATTTTCTCTTTACATGCTTTAAAGATCAGAGATGAAATGAAAGGGTGGGTGGGGTAGGAGTGTCTTAAGTTTTGATTTTAACTTTCTTAGTTGTAAAAAAAGCTTAGATAAACATGTAATAAGACATTTAAGATGGAGAAAATATTTTGCATACATATAGGGTCTGAAGATTGTTATCCAAATAAGTATCACACAGTGATACTGCCACTGAAAAGCTGCCTAGATTCCTCTCTTTGTCTTTACATGTGGAAAAAAAAAGAAAAGAAATCTTCAGATACCATGGCAGTAATGTGTTGGGATACAAACATGCTACAATTTTTTGTAATAGAAAGTATCTCATGAATGAGAAAGCTTAAAATAATTCCTCTGATACAGATACAAAAAAATTTACAGGCTGACAGATTGCTCTGGATTACAAAGTACCAAAAAATGGAATTGCTTCATTCAAGCCCCAGATCTGCTACCCTTCCCCCTGATGATTCATGCACTGCACCAGCTTTGCCTGTAACAATGGAGCACAGAAAGCAACAAAATATGTAAAAACACCTTGTCTTTCCTCCAAGGACCTGTGACTGATCTTAGCACAGCCTTAACTCCAGACTGGTGACTTCCAGTGGTCTCTTCCCTTCATATTCCCACAGAAACCAAAATTGTTGTGTTATGGATGTTTCCGGATCTACCCTCTGCTGATCCCCTGTAAAACCCATTCATGAACCTCTTGCCCATGAATTTGAGTTTAGCCTTCATGAATGTGGTGATGTTGTCATCTGCCTTCACAGCTTTGCGAAAGCAGATTTTAAAAGCTCACCACTGACTGTCTAAAGAAGCACTTGGTTTCATTTGTTGATAATTTATTTCCTACTTGTTTCATTGAATACCCCTAAGTCCAAATACTGCAGGATTTAATGAGGCACTTACCTTGCGTATCACTGTTGTGATTTAAAAAAAGTTCATTGTACATACAGAGACATTCTTTAGTCATCTCTCCAAAATATAGAGTCTCAGCCTCTTTAGCTTCTCCTGGTCAAAGAGCTGCTTAAGCCCTTTGATGGTATTTCTTGGCCCTTTCTGCACTCTTTCCACATCTACTGTATCCTTTCTGAGTCTTGAAGACGTGCAACATTCCCAATAAAATGGACATCAAGATTCTCAGCAGCATGTGCTGTCTTCTTTGACAAATTACTTTGTACTTAGCTAATTTCTTAATGATCTTATTCCTTCTTACTGAAACCACAATTTTGCCATGGTAGCAGATGACACAGACATTGGGTTTGAAGTTCCCTAAATCATTCTGAAGCACATTTTGCAGGTAGAAATTTCACTGTGACCGTGGCTCTTCACAATAAAATAGTGAGTTCCCATTCACTTTTTAAAACAGAATAGCAAAACCTCCAATCACAGATCCCATGGTTCATAAAAATAATTTTACATTTCATCTGTCACTGTAAAAGTTGAGTTAAACATAAAATACAACAGAAAACCTCTCTCCTTTTGTAAAAAATAAATTAAAAAAAACTCTCAATCCACTAATTCAAAGAAATCAGCAGAGAAAAATCTTCTTAACAGATACATCATATCCCACTGAGAGTGCTGAATTAAGTTTAGTTATTCCACAACTAATGCACCTTTTGACCTTTGATGGAGGATTAATTCACACAATTAACTGCCATTAGTATAATGGCTCTCTGTCAGCACCTGTGTTCCAAATTCCACTCTGATTATACCCCAAATTATTTTATGCAGTACATAATCCTAATTGGTAGTACAACATAGCAATGAATACTAATCTTCCTCAGTTCAGGGTGTGTTTTACTCCACCTTCTGTGAAAGCTGAACTTACCATACTTCTTCCCTTGCTTTTAACTTGAACCAGGTTTTTCAAAAGCCATTTCCCAGCTCTATCGAAAGTCTGAGTGTTTAATAACTAAAGGAGGCAGATTTCCATAGAACCTAAAGGTGCTCTTGCTGATACTGATACAGATGTACTGCACTACCTGAAAATCTTATGTTTGGAATGAAAAATTAGTTTATTGCCTCAAAGACATGAAAAGATGTAGTAATAGAAAGGGAAAAACAATCCTTTTCTGTACTGATAAAATACACTGCCACCTCCAGGGCCTTATTAGGCCTTGCTGTGATCTATTCCTCCATTTATAGGTGTTACTTCTCAAATCAGTCAAGCTGGGCTCCTTCAGAGGAAAATTTTGTTTTTAACAAATGGGATACATTTACTTGTGATCGATAGGGTGGGTCCAGCACAGCAAGAAGCAGCAGGGTTAGGCTGGGACAACTTACAGCAAGAGAGAAAGTTTCTGTGAAAGTCTTGCAATGTGCTTCAGGCACTCCTGGGCTGGCTCTACAAGATCACCTCTTCTTTCTTCAGGTTCAGGTTTAATGAACTCCAAATCAGTTTCTGGGAAGTCGATCTTTATTGAAGAAAAAACAAGAAAAGAAAGAAAAAAATAGAAGGGTTTTAGCAATGCATAATCTCCAATATAGGTATCAATAAATGTTATCTTGGATTAGTACAGAGAGGATACAAAATATGACAAAAAGAAAGGGGGATAATTATTTGAGGATGCTCACTGTATGTAATATGTCACTTAGGTCTTTTGGTGATAAAGTCCATCCACAGAAATCAGTGGAACCTAATTTTCCTGGGAGAATTTCATCCAGTATATTACTACTTTATTAGAACTGCATAAGCTCAAAGCAATTTCTTACTTTTTGCCTCCTTTCTTTTCTTTTTTTTTTTAATGAGATGATTCTCAAATGGAAAACTCATTAATGTAATTTTTTTGTTTGTTTTTTTTAAAAGTAAGGCTATTCCTGATATGTAGTTTGTCACTGTAAGAGATGGAAATCAGATTGCTGATTTCTCTTCTGGATGTTCAATTTATAAATAGATTGTACAGCATCTACCAATTCTCCATTCTTACACATGCCTGTCAGACAATATTTTTTAAGATAGAGAGAAAGCAAACATTCAACCAAAAACTACAAAGTTTGAGGTACTTGATAATCTGAGTAGACTTAACTGAAAATTCAGATTGTTCTTCAAAATTCAGCTCTATTTGCATCCAGCTTTGGTCTATTAATGCACACCAAAATGTCTTATCTATACCTACTTTTTAATTAAAGTATTTGATATGTGTCACTCTTTTCAAAGTTAACAAATATACTCCCTATAAAACGCTTAGTCGCATTTCAAAACTGGATGATCTTTAAGGTCTCTTCCAACCCAAGCCTCTATTTTCTATGGAAAAAAATACTTACAGCATTTCCAGCATGTTCACAAGTTGTGATACTGCTATATGGCTGGGAATAACTGAAAATGAGGGGGGATGGCAGAATGAGAAATCCTGTTTCATTTCTTTCAGTATGTATAAATTAACAACCATTTACTGTCTCAACTTCTCTGAATTATTAATAGGGGGAGATATTTTAAGGCATGGTCTTTGACTGAACTCAGCCTGGAAAATCCCCATTTGCTTGTCTGTTAAAACAAGGCTATTTTTAGGCCAGGCTCATTTATCTGTATTATCTGCTTTTACATTCCATTTGCCAGCAGACATTAGGATTTTAAATAGAGAAAACAATTGGCTTTGTCCTCGGAATACCCAGTTGCTAACTGAACCTGGGAAGGTGGCAAAGCTACCTGCAGAGCTGATGTAATGGAAATAGGATTTGGGGTGTGAGTGGTCTCGGTGAGCTGTGGGAACATCCCTTTTCTTTGTACTTGGCTAGAAAACAAGCCTTGCTTTGCTTTCTGGGCCTCTCGCCTGCAGTGTGACCGTGGTTGGTGGCTCAGTGCTGCAGATCAGATGCCCGGGGTGATCACTGTCGTGGGGACTGTGCCCTGCAGGGCCATGCTGAGCAGCATGGTTCCACGGAGGAGCTCCTGCAAGAAACAGGCAGAGACACTGCTGTAACAGGCTTCACTGAAATCCCACCAAAGGACATGGCACTGCAGAGCTTAAAACACAAACAAAAGCAGGGCAAACCCCTTGTCTTTATGTGGCTAGAAGAAATCTGGCCTCAGCCACGAGAGGTTGCATCACTGCCACAGCAGCATCTCTGCATTTGCAGGGTTCCAAACAAAACAAAACAAAACAAAATAAAATAAAAAAAAAAAAATCACTCTGCCAAGACTCTCTAAGTCAGCTCTGCACTTTACCACTGGCTTCTTGTGTGACAGGGGCTGCCCTTTAAGCCAGGTGTAAAGTAAGGATAATACAACATCTCTGTCTCAAGATTTCATTTTGAGGGCAAATATGATAGAGACTGAAGCATCGATATGCTGTAAAAGGTGGAGGGCAGCATATTTGTTCCACAAAGAGGAGAAACTCAGGGTTATCTACTGCCTCCATAAGGGATCCTTGCTGATTTTATGTGTGGGTGCCAGGGAGGAGGAAATACGATAGCAGAGTCTCCAAAGAGCCGAAAGAAGTTTGAGTGGGATAGTTTGTACCACATGTGCCACACAGTTTTTGGACAGATGAAAGGTTATGGTCTGAAGTACCAGTCTGAGCACTACAGCTACAAGGAAGCCTTATCAGTAAAACAGGCATGCATGTGGCCAGCAGATAAGAAACCCAGCCCGATTTGGAAGGTCAGCACAATTCGGGCTAGACAACTTGAAAAAAACCAGAAAATTCGGGTGTAAATTCTAAGCATAACAAACCAACTCAGATTGCAGTACCTGAATAAAGGAAGACACACTGGGCTTATCCCTTAATTTGTCAATATCTTAAGTAGTAAGATGAGAATTGAGTGGTAAGATTAGAAATTTGATTATGTCCAGCACCTCTTTTTTTTACTCACAAATAACTTTCATTAAGATATTTTTAAACACTGTTCATTCAAAACAGCTCAATCTTTAAGTGAGAATCACTAGATACTGCTGCAGAAAGAGCCAGCCAGGTAAATGAGGGCTGAATGCCTGCCTTTCACCTGAGAGGAAGATGTTATAGCTACAAGAGACACCAGATGGGCTATGTGATCCCAGCATGAGTTTGCAACATCACTGTAAAGAAAGCATATTTTGAATTGCAAATTGAAATAAATCCCTTAAAGTCGTCTGAAGAAGATTTAAGAAATTCCCACAAAGTGACTTTTATAGTCAACATAAATGCGTATAAACTTAATTCAGGACTAATTTTTCTTTATCACTTCTCGAGCTGTTTGTGGTGTTAGCACAGACATATTATTGTATTTTATAGCGAGAACAGAGCTAGGGAGGATTAAAGACAGTTATTTTCTGAAGTTTTTTTGCAGCTGTAGGTGTACTTGCAGGGGAATGGAGGCAGAAAAAGAGCTGTGGTATGAACAAGAGAGCACTTGGAGGAAAGCAATTGTGTGATATGAAGTCTCTCATTTAGGTAATTGATGTGAATGAGGAAGTGATCAATGGTGATTCAAAGAGGTTTACCTGTGATGTGTACTCAGATGACCTTTAATAAATGAGTTGCATCTCTTCAACTAATCCTTTGTTGACAAAGATTTACATCATAATTTGAACTAATTGGCACTTTTGTTAGAAGGGAGAGGAGTAGCTGAGAACAAATGAACATGAAGACTAAATTACCCTTTTGAGCTCTCATTACTGCTAATCACTTTGATATTGTGCTGTAAAACTATGGGAACCTTTAAAAAACAATACAACAGAGGATTTTTTTTTCCTGGGAAACCTGTGTAGACAAATATAAGAAGCAGCAGAGACCTCAGAGATGCTGTAGATGTATTTGAGACGCTTCCTGAGCTCATTATTTCATCTCATTTACACCTAGAACAAATGTGGCTAAAGACTGTCCAAGAAGACAAAGAACAATCTTTGAAGGCAGATGGGCTTCTCAGAGATAAAGAAAATTTAATAGGAAAGCAAAAGTCATGCAAAAAAGCAAAGCGAAAAAGGAATCAATTCACTTCATGGGCGGGTGGGTGCTCAGCCATCTCCAGAAGGGCCCTGCCCATCACAGGCAAGAGTGACTGGGAAGACAAATGCCACCACTCCAAATATGTCTGCTCCTTCTCCTTTATCCTCCTCACATTGGGAATGATGTGCCATGGTCTGGAATATCCCTCTGCTCAGTCTGGGTCATTGTCCTGGCCGTGTCTCCTCCCAGGCACCCCAACAGTGAAAAGGAAAAAGAGCCCTGGCTCTGTGTGAGTCCTGCTCAGCAGTAACAAATCATCTCTATGTTATCAACCCTGAGTTCAGCATCAAGCCAGAACACATCTCCATACTAGCCACTGGGAAGAAAATTAATTCTACCCCAGCCCATAGCAGCAGAGCCAGAGAACTTTGGGGCACTACAGGTACAGCCAATATTCCTCAGAACACTCAGCTTCTGGACACAGAAATGGAACACTAACAGGGGCCAAGTGGATGAATGACACAGGGAAAAGAAGCATCATTATTTTTAGAAAAAGGAGCAGGTGAGAGTGCAGGATCCTTTAAGATGAAGGAATTAGCATCATGAGCATGATATCCATATCCTTTAGTGAGCAGACAGATTCTCCTCTCTGCTAATTGGTTCTGCTGATAAGAATTTTGTTTCAGAAATATAAAGACTCAAAACCAGTTTGCAAGCAATTATTTTAGAGTAAACATCTCCATTTAGGCACCTCTTGGAAAATACTTTCGGGAAGTCAGTTTGATAAGCAGGAATTCCAACACATGTTTGGCTAAGACTACAGCGTATATCCAGCAGCTAACCATGTTTTAAATCTGCACACTGCAAGAAAACTGTCAAAAGAGTGAAAGATAACACTAGAATTCAGGAAATAACGTAAATGAAGAAAATTTGAAGTTTGCTGAACATCTGTTCACTGACAACTCTTTAGCAACCACAGAAACCCTAAAGCTGGCCAAATTCTTGAGGACATTTTTAGGTATTGTGTGGTTTCAAAATGCTACAAAGGTACAAAGAAGAGATTGCAATATAAAATAATAAGTAATATGCTGTAAATCAAGAACTAGGTTTCTTTAAATAAATAAATATATATTTCTCATACAATCTGATTAGTATATTTTTAGAGGAGAATGGGAATGGTAAACTCTCAGCAAATAACTACAGACCTTTGATGTGGCAAGAGAACTTACCACGGTCATGTCCAAAAGCATGAGAAACTTCATACCTCTTGAAACAGAAGAAAAGAATTTGTATACATGTTAAAATAAGTTCATGTTTCTTTAATCTTCTGTTCAAATTAAATGTAAAGCATTAAAATACAAAGAAGAGACACAGCTCTACAGTGGAAATAATTATCTGGGAAGAGACATTAGATAAAAAGTTTACAAAGAGGAAAAAATTGAGATTTTTTGTAGCGCTCTTTTGCCCTAACAGATCAAGAATCTAAGTAGTGCCTGGGAATAACACAAGACTGTTTTATCACCCCTTCTCTCTTTAACATAAACTTTGAATAGATATAAATAACTTTGAATAGAATTTCTGTGGTTTTAATCAGACAATGATAACAAGACAGAAATGAAGTGCACTATTTAAAAAAAAAGTTTGACATTTAATTTCTTTTTCAATGTTTAACATAACAATTTTTTTTTTCTTTTTATCAAGCATCTGAATAGGAAAAGAGGAGCCACACTCTGTCCTTATCTTCACTGACCCTGAGAAAGACCAACTGGGACAAGGATTTGAACCAGGATGTTTGATGACCCAGGCAAATACCTCAGGGCAGCTGGCTTAGTCAGAGAGCTTATTTCTGTCCTTTCCCCAGCAAATTAAATTCTAGACATAAGGATGTTAAGACTTTTCTAGAACTCAAATTCACCTCTGAGAAAAGTTTTATTTTGAGAAAGTGTTATTTTTCAAGCTATAACTTTTGTCAAAGATTTTCTGGTCAGATTTCTTTTATCTCTTTATACACATTTGCAGAGTTGGTTATTTAAAAACTCTAATACCATAATCTTTGCAGTAATACAAGGTGCTCTTGACATATTAGCATGACACTGGAGAAACAGACCTTTTCTTGGTACGGATTTCCCAGTTCAGAAGTACTCTATTGAAATAAGTCTGAAAGTTTAGTTGCATTCCAGCAGCAAGGGGAGTTTCAGGGCAATTCTTACTTTCAAACCAGTCTGTCTATCGTTTAAAATCACAGGGAATGAGGAATCCTATGGAGTTGTGGTTGGCCAAAGGAGAAAAAGGCATTTAGGCTTCTTTGTGGTAGTAATTACTGTAATTGTAAATGAGACAGCTATCAGATTAGGGGGTGCTGAACATCTAATCCTAAATGATTCCTGCAACAACTCAACCTTGATTTCTGCTTTGAAGGGTCATTTCAGCAGTGGTCTCCACAATTACATGAAAGGAAAGCAGCCCTGTATCCCCTTCACTGTGCTGATAGTATGCTCCAGGAAGGAACAGAGCCATTTTTCAGTCAAATTTTTGAAACTGTCAGGGTGGCCTGAGGATCTACCTAGCAAAAACCAATGTGCTTGCTCTCATGGCATACATGCAAAAATATACCTCACAGGGATATGAGGACTTGCAGGGCTTCCCAAAGTCATGCCTTTTGGGTTTGAATGCTGGAAAGTAAGAAAACCTCCAGAACAACACAGGTCCTCAAGAACAGAATTCTCATATAGGCACCTTTGGAGGTAAATGGGATAAGTGCTCCCTCATTAAGTGATCATGCCTCAAACACATTTCATGCTTTCTTTAAAAACACATACACAACAGAAGTGCGAGGTGCCCTTCTTAAGAACTAACTATGGAAGAAAAGTCATTGAATAAATTGCCCCAGCAATCCTTGAAGCAGATTTGTTCTTGCTTTTTTCCTTCCTTCAAGCTAGGTGCTCTAAACACTAAGTCAGAAAAGAGCAGAATAACCTTGAATTTTCTCTGAAAAGATGGAAAAAGCATCTAGCCCAGTCCAAATTATTTCCTACACCTCTCAGATTAAAAGTTCAAGGAAACACAAGGTCTTTCAAATATTGCAACTTAAGATGTGTAATCAGATTTTTTATTTTGTTTTAAATGGTGATTGCCACCATATAAAGAAGTAGATCAAGATGTCTTGATAAGGAAAGAGCTATAGCTTAAGGTGGATGCTAACGCAGAAATCTGGGGGGCTTGAACATATCCCTCTGTTCCACAGAGGGTATAACAGAGCTATGGAGTCTAAATAAAAAATTTGTATCACTGCCAAGACTCAGTCTAAGTTCACATGTCTCAGTTCTACTGAAATATATTTAAAGCACTTCAGAAAATTTACCTTGGATGTTTATCCATCACTGCAGAGACATTCAGGCTACAAGCAGCTTTAGACCACTGGTACCTTGTGAACTGTGTTGGAAGAAGTGGCTAGAAAAGAGAAGAAAGCTTCTAAAGGGGTGTGGAGAGGGAAGAGCACTCATTGTGGTCATCACTAACTGTCCCAATTTAAGCAGAATGAATGTGTGTGAGAACAGAAAAGCAAAACTAAACAAAACACTAACGTTGTGAAAAAGAAAGAGAAAGATTTGGCGAAGGTACAGGGAAGGGCCTTTCAACAGGCCCAGGGAACTTTATCCCAGGTGTTAAACAATCACCTAAACCCCTGCTGGCACATTAAAAGCAGCTTGCTGTCAGTGACCCTCTCAATCCTCTTACAGGAAATCCTGAAACAAGCAATTTTACCTTTTTATATTTCTCCCAGGTTGAGTGCAACACTACTCAAGAATGTTCTTTTCTTAAGGTCATACAAAACTGAACTTACTCTTTTGCATACAAGGGGGAGCATGTCCAAGCAAGGACTTCTGTATTTTTGGAGGTGCTGTTTACTCCCACGAGTTTTATTGTCAGCATAGTTTCCCTTGGAAGAGCCTTTATTCGTAAAGGGAAGTTGACCCTAAACGAAAATCAGAAAAGAGAAAAAGAAAAAGTAAAAATTTTGAGCATTGTTACAACAAGTGGGTTCTTTCTACATTTTTCTAGATGCTCTAATACATATATTGAGCTATAAATTACAGAAGTTGCACTCTGAAGGGAAGGGCAAGACACATGAGTATTGGCAACCATTAACCTGAGTCATAGCATCTGAGAAGAGGCAGGCAAAAACTCATTCACTTCAGTGCAAACTACTAGAGCTGGAAAAGGCAGGAAAATCTTAATTAAACTTTGCTTTGGAACTACCTTATCAATGAAAGGTTATTTCATTATGAACAACACATTAAGGGGGAATTGCAAAACAGCAGCTATTGCCTGTCTTGTGTCTTCAGAGGAAAACACCACTTAAAGCACCAAGAGCTGCTCCTGAATATGACAATCATTCTCCTGTTCATGGTGTGATATTTCTCAACCACAACTTAAAGGCAGATGTCTTAACAGCAATGAGAGATTCGCATTTTTTAGTGAGAAAATTCAGTTTTCATCAATATTCATCTCAACTGTGCATTGACCATTAGCTTGTTTGGTCATTCAGTTTGTTTATATAGTTTATGAAAATTGATCTAAAACAATAACTTAGAATTATTCCAATAAACCGGATAGTTTCATGCTGTATGGAACGATCACATGCAATTACCCACACACATGCAAGTCTTAATTTTCTTTTTCATGCAGAGATAATTTTCTAGCCTTTTCCATGTATATTCAGTGGAAGCTCGAATTTCTCAAGTGGAGAGTAAAATTAATTACGTATTGTCTGTATAAACAAAATCAACATAAGGAGCTAGGAGCTAAAAGGATTATTCCACATTGATAAGGCAATCATTAAGAAAACAAAAGATCTGCATAAACTGGAGATTAAGAAAATAGACTAAAAGATAAATCTGAGTAATCGAGAGAGAGAAGAATGAAACTCAGCATTTTAAAAAATATATGGTCACACTTAAACAGCAAGAGAAAGTAGGAACTGCATTTAAAAAGCATAATCTGCATTTAAAAAGTATATTAGCCAGTAAAACATAAAATAATGAGTTCTAGAAGTAAGACATGGCAATAGTAAAAGGAAAAATCAGCATAAGATTCTGCTCCCAGTTCCAAATCTATCAAAGTTCTATTGAATTTGAGAAAGTTTCCTTGAATATGTTGAGGAGCTACTGCAGGAAAGTAGTTGGGTTTCAGGTGAAAATCTGAAGTACTCCAAATTAGCATTAATGTCAAAATTTCAGATCATCAGTCTTCCAACATTTGGAAATAATGCAAATTTGCATACCTCCCTCTTTGAAAAACAAAGCAAGACAGCCATTTCCCACTCTTTCTGATTAGCAGGAACAGAATTGAGAAGCAATTCTAAACTGTCTTCCCACATGTCCCTATTTATAGCGTTCAAGTTTGCTTTCCCTGTCTCATGAGCTCTTCCTTACTCATAATTAGTTAGAAACAGTTATTGGGAAACTGAACTGGTTTACCTGCTAAAAATAACTTGTTCTGTCTTTGGCACTGAGAAGCCAACAACACTTATTACATAAAAATGTTTGACAGAGTTAACGTTCGAGAGCCATTAATGCTTTGAAGAGACAATAATTAAAAATTAACATGCATTTTGTGATAGAGGCACTCTGTCTGAACCTGCAGCCATGAAGAGAAGTTTTCAGTATCATCACTGCAGAAAGCAAATGCTTGCCAGAGTTTCCCTAGGACACATACACCACTATTTACAGAAGGAAAAGAGCCTGGAAACTCTGACAAGATGCACGTCCCAAGAGATAAAGTGTGGGCCAAAGAGGACCGAAACTTGCCTTCTGGAGACATGTGATACGTAAAGAAGAGGAATATCCAGACTGATTTTAAGAGCTTTAATTAATGCCTACCTGAATGTACCCCGTTGGTGTCACCCTTTGTGGCTGAGGGAGGCTGAGCCAAGTGGGGGCTAAGAAGAAGGGGATGGAACCCTGGCCAGAAATAAGACAAGGAAGCTGCTCACTGGAAGATGCCATTCACAGATAGTAGATAAAGTTATACAACTTGTTTCCTAAAAGCACTCAGCACAGAAGAACTCTGGGGAAACCCAGGCTGTGCCCTGAGAGAATGGAAACAAAACAGACAAGCCAAACCAAATACAGAGAAAACCCATTGTCAAGAAAGCATCTGAGGTGATGAATGGGGCTTGATGTTAATTCCATACTTTGTGTCTGTAGGTTTAACATGACTTAGGAAGGATGGAAAAAGAAGAGATGGTGAAATAAATGCATTGAGAGCAATCAGCTAAGACCAAATAAAATAACTAAGAGATCTCATCCACTGAAAAATGCAACCAATGAGAAAATAAGGGGGGCAAATTTGTACTTTACACATTATAAGCCAAATGGTATCAGCCTGTTTGGACTCTCCACCAAGACACTCACACTTTCCAAGGCATACATTCAAAAAAGAACAAACAAGAAACACTTCACAAGGCAATTTCCTTAGGTATCAAATTATTCCCATCATTTCTGAGAACATTCTAGGAAAGATTAAGTATGATAACAGACTTTAAGAGAAGCTCATATTTATACATAAAAACCCATTAAGTTAAAGGTCAGACACTAACTGGTTAAGGCACTTGAAAATAGGAACTAAATTCATGAAAATCTGAGAATAAAGCAAGCCTTGTCTTTGGCAGAAGCTCTCTACCTACATTCCTAATCACCAAAACACTACTTGCCATTTTTTCCCCCACTGTTCAAGTCAATCCTAACGTAAGATCAGAACTCATTTTGAATTAGCCTGGTTTATTTTATGGCCTGAATGATCCATAGCTCTACAGAGAATATCTGACTTCCTAATGGACTAGATGCTCACAAAAATGCATATTTCTCTCTGATCTATTATAAATGTTTTTTTCATGCCATTATGCCAAATGAATGTTGTTTGAATGTAAGACAGGCACCCTTTACCCTAAAACTCCAGTCTCAAATTAAGGTCCTCATTGTAAAACTACAGATCCTTCTTATCAAAAAAAACCAAACCACTAAAAAAACAAACAAAACAACAGCCAAATAAAAAAGCCCCCACAAATTAAACAACCAAACAAACAAATAAAACCTCAACCTAACAACCCCATCAGCTTGTTTAGTAAAAAAAAAGAACCTTGAAGAAATGTTACAGCAGGTTCTCAAACTGGATTGCAGATGTAGTAATGGTAGATCCAAAAGGTGGAATTCCTCAAAAGAACAGAAATACAGCCTTTGGTTGCATCTGCTTTCAGTTCCAGTGCTCCTGGATGCCTGCAGTGAACAAAAGTTCTTCACAGACCAGCTTAGTTCCGTTTGTTGTCAGACCAGACTTACCTTAGTCCTATTTCCCTTCCTCTGGCTGTCTCACTTCTTTCTCACCCCAATCTCACTATGTTCCGGTGAAATCTGTGCAGTTTAATCGGCTCAGAAGAACAACCATTAAAAAAGATGTGTGTCTGTTTGTTTGTTTTTAATGAATATTGGATGTGTAATATCTGTCAGATAAACATATATCAAACAAAGACCAAAACTTACTTCTCGTTCCAGTCAGCCAAGAGAAACAAGGATCTTTTAATGGAGTATTTTTGCAAATCTTTGCTTGACATATTGTCTTCCCAGCATAAGTTAGCAAACAGGAGAAAGACAAAATGTTGTAGCTACAAAGAGGAAAAAAAATAAATTAATTGTAATACACTACATCCAGCACTGTATATTTGAAGTCAACCACTCAGGAACTTGTGAAAATCCATCTTTACATGAGAAAAGGAATTATAATAATTCATATCATATTAATGTGTGTGGAAGGGTTTTTAAGTTTTTTAGGTTTTTTTTCTTTAAAGTTCAGAATTAAAGAGAAGTCTTAAAGACAGCTGGGTTCTGTTCCATCTTTTTGACATCAATCTCTTTTTGATTATTGCAGTGAATGAGAATTTGGACATAAGAGAAATGTTGGTACTTGCTCATCATAGAGTCAACAAGAGATCTCCCATCTGGAGAACTGTATCTGGCCCTAGGGCCCCCAATACATGAAGGACATGGATCTGCCAGAGCAGGTCCAGAGGGGGACACAAAGATGCTCAGAGGGCTGGGGCATCTCCCATGAAGCCTGAGAGAGCAGGGGATGTTCAGCCTGGAGAAGAAAAGGCTCCAGGGAGCCCTTTGAGCACCTTCCAGCAGCTAAAGGGGGCTGGGGAGGGATCTTTTACAAGGGAATGTGGTGATAGCAAAGTGGAAGGCTTTAAACTGAAGTAGGTTAGATTTAGATTGGATGTTGGGAATTTCTCCCTGTGAGGGTGGGCAGGCCCTGCCACAGGGTACCCAGAGCAGCTGGGGCTGCCCCTGGATCCCTGGCAGTGCCCAAGGCCAGGCTGGAGGGGGCTCTGAGCAGCCTGGGATAGTGGAAGGTGTCCCTGCTCATGGCAGGGGTTTGGAACAAGATAATCTTTAATGTCCCTTCCAAACCAAACCATTTTTTGATTCTGTGTTCTGTAATCAGGTTTTCCAGGACATATCCTTTTTTTCTGCTTGTATTTTCAAAGTGCCATGCATTTGCCAGGATTTCTCAATGTACAATGAGATGGCAGAGGCTGGAGATACAGTTAATTCAAGATAGTGCCCGTTTCTGATGCCTGGAGTGCAGTTCCCCACAGAACAGATGAGCATGTTGCAGGGAGGCTTTGTGCTGTCCAAGATGTGTCCTTGTACAGAGAAATTCTGTTCAAGCACAGAAAGATGCTGCACTAACCCTGCTACCTGCAACTCTTTTGTCTTTTTTCTTAAGATAGCAATAGGATATTTCCCATTAAATATTCCATCAAGTGAGGGAAATGTATGCCCAAGAGTGAAGGTAGTTGGAGAGCCCATTTCCATAAGGTTGGGACAGACTCTGATTATAACTTTAAAACTTCAATTCCTTAATTATGCACAGGGAATGGACTTGTCAGGAGCTATTTGATGGAAATGAGTAGATTAATTCACCTTTTCCATGCCAGTTAACACACTTCAGCAGATGAAGGGAGCACTTATCTTCCAAATTTTGGCTTTCCATCAACAAGAGTTTTTTATAGCAGTTTAATAGTCATGTCTAACCATTAAATAGGCCAACACTGCTTACCTGTCCCTCTTTTTTCCAGATGTGTTCAGCCAGAGTTCAAAGCTCTCGCAGTTGGTCTATACACACTTGTTATGAGAATGCTGGGTAAGAGAAATCACTGCAGAGTCCAATCCACCCAGTGTAATCGCCACTAGGGAAACATAAAGCTGATTTCTAAGTAGATGTCCTTTCCTCTGACATCTTGTCCCGTTTTTGCTTGTCTCCTTGCAGCTGGGATTCCAGCACCAGTTTATTTCGGTGCAGCCATCGACAAGACGTGCTTGAAATGGGGAAGCAGCAGCTGTGGGAAGCACGGGGCTTGCAGGCTCTATGACTCCAATGCACACAGGTAAAGCAAATTAGGGCACAAACCCCACTCTGCTTGGTTCTCTTATGCTGTAGTGTGTGATCCAAAATCATGGTCAGATACTAACTCTGGGCTCAGCTTTAAGTCAGTCCAGAATTCCTGAAATTGAAAAATCCCAAAAGCAAATGTTAAGCTCTCAATTTTTAGTCAGTACAAAAGAAATTTAATATCCATGACAGAGATTTCTGGAATTGTGTACTGTGTATGAATTGTGTATTTCTAATATACTTAGAGCCAATTAAAAATGCCTCAGACTTTAGGACTTACCAAAAGGAGGTAAGTTACCCGAATTTACCTTGTTTGCAGGTAGTTTGTTCATACTGGCAAGAATGTTAACTCTGTGCATCGGCCACCTTTGAGAGAAAAGTCCATGAAAGAATATTGTATAAAGTGAATCCCAAACACTATCAGTCTCCTGGGGGAGCACTCCATAGACTTTTCTCAGTTTCACTCAAACCTTGGCCACTTCTGATGTGTTTTTTACTTTTAGATACAATAGACCACTCAGGTGACCTCAACATATTTCTAGCCCTAAAAAGTCCAAAGCCTTAAAGTGATCCAAAAATTTAAAAAAAAAAAAAAAACATAAAATAAAAAAATAAATTAAAAAAAAGGAAGATGATGGAAGTTTTATTTTGCAATTGTCTTAATAAGCAAAACAAATATTATCAGTTCTTTAAAGAGAAGTTTTTGAAATAAAAACATCCAGTTTTTGGTATCATTCACAAACAGTGAGTTTTAATGCCTTTGCCTAAGCATTTTATTTGAGGTATACAAGAGCCTTAAAGGCCAATAAATTATTTTCTTTGGTGTTTTTGTAAACTTCAACACCTGACCTAACCTTCTATGCTCTGTCATACAGGTATGTCTTCCTTGGTTTAGGAGCAATTTTAAGAGGTCCTTCCTACTTGGTTGGAATAATTTTTTATACATTGATAAAGAAACACTTTCAAAACAAGAACTCCAGGTCTCTAGAGAATGGACAAGAAGATGCTGCTATGAATAAAGAAGACAATTGCAAGATCAAAGAACGTTTGCCAGGTTCTTCTGATGCAGAGAATGAATCCTCTATTTAGAAACCAGTTTAGACTAGTGGCATGCGAATCAGGTCAGCTTCTTCTGGAAGTACCATTCAAAATGCTGTAACTAAATAATAACACTGTACCAAGAGCATAACTAATAGCAAAACTGCAAAAAATAAACACTAACAAACAAGTATGAAAATGCCCTTTGTGTACCTGATTACCAGTAACAGAAATAGACACACAACCTAAACCAAATAATCAACAGGCAGTTCTGACAGAGCCAGTCTGGTTTTTTTAGTGGGATCAATGATGCTGCCAGAACATCCTCATGCCAAAGGCCCACCAAAAGTGATCCTGATCCTGTATGCAGGTCCATGCAGGGGACTCACACAGAAGAGACAAGCTAGAGTTTAGGACAAGCTTTCTGATTCCATCAAATTCAATTCACAGTAAGCCAGAGCATTTAAGCCAAACACGGAATTGCATCATTTCACCTGGTTTTCATCTCAAAGTTGGCAAAAGCAGTATTTTTCCAAAAAGCATTATGTCTTACCTCAGATGAAAAAGTTATGCCTACTTAAAATTACACACGTTTTCATAAAGACTTTTTTTTAAGCCCTCGAGTCGTGGAATTTTATTTTTAAATTATTATTATTGCTATTATTGTTATTATTATTATTATTATTATAGATTCCGAAACAAGCGGAGCACTCGTGGCTGTGTTGCGATGGCCCGCAGTGTCCGGCAGAGAGCGCTCAAGTGACAGCGTTGCTCTCAATGACTATCGCGACTATCGATGTGTTTTCCACACACAGTTTTGGTTATGCCGGGAGAAATTTCTCATCAGGCAGGAAAAGCACCCATCTGTTTTCCACAGACTTGAAAATTCCCTCGGCTCATAGACTTTAAATAAATTTACATTGGTCAGTGCTTGCACAATGAACAAGAGAAAAACAGAAAAAGAAGAAAAGTCTTTTCCTACCTTGCTACTTTCTGTGCCTAAAGCAGGCAAGGAAATTATTTTTGTCTGTTCTATTAGTGCTTGGGAAAATAACTATGCGGAACCTTTCCCACTTTTTAAGAAGTACCTGAAGTTCAAAATCAATGCAAAAATATACTTTTTAGCTAAGCATGGTTTCCTCAAGACGTTTACCCTTTTTTCGAGTTTCTCCTCTTCAAGACAAACTGGAACACATTTAAAAAAAAAAACAAAAAAAACCAAAAAAGGTGGTTTTCCAAGTCTGTTTGCAGTGCCATGAGCTTTACGTCTTAACCAATGCAGAACATGAGAAAAGCTCATTCTTTTCTTTATGGGGTGCATACCACCCCATGGATGCTGCCATAGATTTATTCTGGAGTAGAATCTACAGGCAATAAAATACATCACAGATATATGACAAACAAAAAAAATCTGTCAGTTTGGTTTCGGTGACAAGGCCTCTACTGATGCAAACCCATCAGTTGTGAATAATTTGACTTTGTCCAAACTGGTAGGGGAACACATTAGTTGTCATCTAGAGCAGTGCTAAATGTTATCACAATTCTTTTCTAAAATTTCAGAATTTATCAAATGGATTTTTTAGTAAAATGCCCATCTGTCAAGCATTATATCCAGTGCAGCAGAACAACAGAACTGACTTGAGTTTCAAACAAACATATGTATTTTCATTTCCAATAAAGTCTTGGAATTCAAAGGATAACATAAATGTGTCAAATATGAAAACATTAGGGACAGCCTAGAGTTCTGTGCAAGCCCACCCTGAGTGCCCTGTGGGATTAGGGTCACAATCTGACCCCTCAAGGATGGTGTGTTCAATTCACTTCAAGCATAAGTGTCTTATATGCAGTCAGATCTCTCAATGCTTTAAAAATTTCAAATTTTATGCTGCATTCACCTGAAATCCTAGCAGTTATGTTATTTTCAAAAGATACCTGCAGTAATAGAGCTAATTAGTTTTCTTGGTGCTCCTTCTTGTGCAAACTTTCTGGAATTCCTTACTTCCACTAAGTAGCTGCAAGTATTTACTTGCAAAAGCTCCTTAGTTTCCAATTATTCATACTATCCTTTTTTTTTCCCCCCTTCTTGAAAACAGATTTTGAAGGCGAATTCAATAGCTGACTCATTTCTGAATCATCATTAATTTCAGCCCACTAGTCTTTTTTTAATCCTCATTTTAATGAACAGGATTAAAAGTTGTTTGTTGTTTTTTTTTTTTTGGTTTTTTTTTTTTACTTCAGGAATGCATTGATTTGGTTAAAAAGAAGTATTATGAGAAATGGTTTTGCCATCCAGGTCTCACAAATGCCCTTATTCCTGCCCTGTTCGACAAATCCCCCAGGGATTTAGGAAATTCAACAGCTAGTTCCTAAGGTCATCCAAGCATTAGTAGGTCTGGAAGACCTGTCTTTGTGTCAGATGTCATTATCGCTATACTGATGACACTACGGGAGAAGGGATGCACTTTGCAGTCGATTTGGCCTTGCAAAAAAAGTCAATATTGGCATGGAAAGAAACAGCAGGCAATTTACTGAACAAAAAAGCTGCTGTTGATCCTTAAAAGGTTTGGGAGAACTAAATATTTAAAAAAATGTAGAACTGCAGAACAAAACTGGAGTGGCAGCATGTACTTAAGCAAGTATGGATGGGGCAAAATCTAAATGAAAGTGTGTGAATTGAGGTATTACCTAATTTATTCTACTTCCAAAAACAGATGAAATGGTGACAACAGTTATCAAAACACAATGCAGAGAGCCCAGATGGGCAGTCTCTGCAAGACATCAGCTCTTAGTTCTATTTAAGTCTTGTAGAAAGCAAAGAAAAAGGACTGGAAACGCAAGGAACAGAACTGTTTACAGTAACGAGACTAAATCGTTCCAACATTTGGTATTAACAGTGAAAATCTGCACATAATCCAGCCCAGTTGATTCAACTGCACGCAGGGCTAGAATTGATTGTGATCATGCTGGAGTGAGCTCCTGTGCACCTTAAAAGCCAAAATCCTGTTAAGGAATTACTCCCCTACTTGTAACCACTTCCTTCTAAGTTGCTGCAACTTACCCTCTGCAGTGACAGCTCAGTGATCAGCATGAACTACTTTTGTTCCTTTCGGGTCCTCAGGTTTTCTCTCAGAATTAGTCTTCTGGGATGTACAGGAAAAAAAAGTTAAAATCATGGTATTTCTACCAAACTTTCCATTTCTATCTTCAGCTCTTAGGTCAGTCTCCATCAACACTATGGAGTCAGTTTTTTGACACACTGAAGTTGAACAGATTACCTTGGCATT
This sequence comes from Alethe castanea, assembly GCA_024734035.1. Taxonomy (NCBI): domain Eukaryota; kingdom Metazoa; phylum Chordata; class Aves; order Passeriformes; family Muscicapidae; genus Alethe; species Alethe castanea. The sequence continues at coordinate 67,436,246 of JANRGV010000073.1, forward strand.
TGAGATGTTTGCATTCACTTCTTTACTCTGTTACAATCTTATTTCTTCAGTCAAGAAATGCAAGCTAGGTAAAATAACATTTTCCAAAGCACTTACAAACCAGATTTATAAGTCAAACTCCTAAGTCAAAATTTGTCTTTCAAGTTTACATGATAATGTCATCCCAATGGGTGGAGGTTCCAAAAAGCTTAACTCACATTCAGTAAAGAAATAGCACTGTGTAAGTGCATTGAAAGCTTCCATTTGTGCGAGTTAGGTGACAGTAAACACACAAGAAAGGAAGTCCTTTAGGATATATTTCCTACCCTAAAGCGATACAGCTTCAAAAATCAGGATGTTATATTCTTTATCAACAGTTATTGAGGTGTTTCCTCATTCTGAGTGAGCTTTGCATGTCTGAAAAATTATATTACATACAGCTCATAAATATTTTGGTAACATTATTTTATCTCAAGTTCCCACCCTTTTATTTATTGACCCATGAGTAATTTTTGCATGGAGACAACAGTTCTGCAGCTGTAAGTTTTTAGTTTGAAATGAGAGTAGTTATGAACATGCCTTTGCCTTACAGTTTCCAGCACAGGGTTTTGGCTTTCTGTCCAGTCACCTTCCCAGAATCTGTAGCAGGTGCCTTTTTCAGCACTTGAGCAGTTGCCAGCTGGATTCAGTAGTTTCAGCTCACGCAGCTGTGATCATACCTTTGACTGCAAGGTAAATCTCCTCTTGTTTTTTTATACTGGTTTATAACTTTATGATCTAGATGTTTTTTCCAATCTACATAAGGTCAGGTATTTGCAGGCTAAAGCAAATATGAGATGGGAACAGGCAGGGATTAGCAAACATTCCTTATCTTCAGAAGAGTTGAACCTGTTTGTGTGCTTGCTCTGAAATGACACTTGAAAAAAACACTGAAAAATGAAAGTTTAAATGATTTTGAGGTGCCCTGGTTTGTTTGGGGGTTTTTTAATAAAATGCTTTATTCAGTGAGCCTGGTACTAGATTTTTCAGATTTCTGAATACTAATGATTTTAAACTCAAAATTGTTACTCAAATTACCTAAAATAGTACACCCAAAAATGAAATTCTTCCTCTAAACCCATTATCAGCTTTTAAAGATGCAGATCCATTCTTAAAAGCATCCATAGGAAAGTTTTTCACAGACTCCTAAAGCAAATTCTTCTCTTCATTTGCAATTTTATTCACGTTCTGATGTGTTCCACTCTGCAAACCAAGTATCCTGACGAGCCATTCTCCAACTGATACCATACTACATTTGGCCATTATAATCTTGTGTGATTCATACCTTCTGCTGGCTGTGAGGAATAAAATTCTATATAGAAATTTATCGGTTATGTTCAGAAGATGGTTTTCTGACCCATGCACTTGCAGCTTTAAAAAAATGTTGAAGTAATCAATACAGAAAACCTGGCAGGACCACTAAGATATTTCAGATCATAATATTATCATTATTATTATTATTATTAATATAACCTGCTGTTAGTACAGGAGTCATATTTCAGGTTTCATTGATCTTGTCAGTTAAGCCGGGACTCAGCACAAAGTCTGTGATTATGTGAACCGGTGTAATACTAATTTTAGAGGTAATAATATGTAACACGGTGTTCCATTGATAAGATGATACTAAAATAAATATGCATTCAAATGAGATTAAGTCATTTATGGTTTTTGTAGATAACAAGAGCACTCATTCATTTATGCAGCAATATCTCCTACAGAGAAACATGAAACTCTTCTGATGATTTCCTATCTGGTGACTTTAGAGAAGAAAATGCTGCATTTCATATAAACATCTTATAGTGCAACACAGCTCAGGACATGAATTATTTAGGTTTGACAATCACTGACTCAGACTGTCTCTGGTTTAAGATGCAGATCTGTTATAAGAATTTTAGTAATACTTCCCATGCTTTTTTTCAGCAAAAACCAAAATTTTTTCCCCTGACCAAATCACAACGATTCCATCAGAATATTCTGTCATAGCCTGTATTTCTCCTATAACAATTACCTTATTGACTCCAATAAAGTTCATTAAACTGATCAACAGAAATGTGATGACCTGTTGCTTTCTGATATTCTTAGTCACTTAAGACTTACTTAGTTTTTCACCGAAAGTGATAATCACATTACAGCACGTAAAAAAACAACACTTAGTCCCATTGGAAAACAGTCCCCAACTTCAACTGTGATTTAGTTATGTTTATGGAGTTCAGAATAACTACATTAATTAAATAGAAAATAGCACTGGAGGAAAAAAAAACAAACGTGATTCACATCCATATTAATAGTTTCACCTGGAAAAAACTTTGACCATATTTCAAACCTGAGGAAGGCAAAATAACAACATCCTCCACAGTGAAAACTGGCAGTCTAAATCTAATGTTACCTCTTCTCCTAGGTTTTAACAACATTTAAAAAGCTTTAAATTTAAATTGACAGCCTGAGGTATTTTCTGTTTATTCTGTTACAACTAGTACCTTATTCCCAACTTATTATTGTGCCAAGATAGACAGGAGTTGTTGATGATGGGAACACAAAAGCCATAGGAGGGCTTGATTGTTGTAGAGCACATGATTCTAATACACACAGAAAAGCGTGGGTTTAGGAATGCTGGGGTTTTTCTATTTCTTTGATAAACAACCGGAAAGCATGATAAAAACAGGTAGTCATAGGTCATTATGTCTGCTCGATTGCATATCTAAAAGCAAAGAAATGCCCAATAACTGAGCAGTCTTCTGTCTGTTATAGTTATTCTGACAGAAGGACTTTGAAAATGCCATTAAAGAGTTTTTTGATATCCTCAAAGAGGAGTTGGGTAAACATAAGGCTCATGCCCTTAAATCTCCTGCAGTCTGATGAAAACTCACTGCCGTTTTTATCTGACCATTGATTTAAGTGGACTTACCATGATTTATGGCCCATCAAGCTCCCTAAAACGATCCTGAAACTACATGGTTTGTAGTCTGTATTTGAAAGCATGCCTGGCTTCATAGAGTTGCAAATTTGCCTCCAAAATGGGTTTCTTGGTGAATTTCTCCTATGAACTCAAAAGATAAAAGGTTTTTCTTCTTTCCTGGAGGATTTTCCCAGTGATGGAGCTCAGAGATGTCACAGCTCTCACTCAGGACAAAGATACCAGTTTTGATCCTAGAGGCAGTAATGTGATTTTGCAATCAAATAAGAGTCCCAGGACCCCCTCTGCCTCTCAGGCTGGTGCAGCCTTGCCTTTGGAGCAGAAGGAACTGCAAGGCAGAAGGTCTTTACTTTTGCTTCTCCATTGTGAGAAGCAAGGAGATAAAAAGCTTTTGGAAAATGCCACTTGGTTGACCACCTATTTAATTTTTTGCATGTTCTGTACCAGCTGGCTGTTGAAATACAAGCTGCTCCGTTGAAGAAACTTCTACCTTCTGTTCACAGTAGAGTGCGAGGATTTGCACTCAAAAAACAGTCCATGTTGAAAACACAGGGAAGTGAGACAGGCTTGAAGCTGTCAGAATACTGAGTGAGAGGCTCATTTAATATCACCTGTGGCAGGGCTTGTGCTACTATTGATTTAGGGCTTGTATGAAGAAAGATGTTAGTTCCTATTGGTTTGAAAAACCTCGCTTTACTAAGTTTCATCTGGGTTAAATATCTGGGCATGAATCACCAGATCTGACCAGAATCTCATTTCCCATCTGACATCAATTATCAACATGTCTTTGATAAAACATTACCCTCCCAGAAAAATCAAGATGCTCCCATCAAAAACACCCTATAATAAAAAAAAAAAAAAATCCCACAAACCAACAATGTACAGAAATAAACACCCAAACAACAGAAGTAAAAGGAAAATTGTGTTAGTATGAGTCACCTGACTATGTCCAGCACAGATCAGGAGTGTTTCTAAAACTGCCAAGGCATTTATTCAGTGTTAAAATACTGCTTGCAGATGGAGAATGACACACCATGATTTCCTCTGTGTACAGTTCCTGAGATGTCTGGAACTTGGATACTTATTTAATTTTTTCCAGACCTAGATGCTAGAGGGCCTTTCATTTCACCTCTCATAATAGACACATCTTGCCAGATCTGCTGGCGGTTTATAATCAGAGCTGGGAATGTATAAAATAATATCTAAACGTGCTGGTCATTGTCTTTAAGGAATAAAATACAAACAACACCATCCCCAAAGGCCAGGATATGAGGAACTTCCTTTCAGTGAGTATCACACCAATCTTTTTCCCATCCCTGTTCTTGCACTTCGGTGGGGCAGATGGTAGAAGAAAGGTCATAAAATCATTTAATATGGAGAATCCCTCTCTCTAGCCCTCTGATCTGCTCCTGCCACAGATGAAGTGAGGTAGATTTCGTTTATGTCTATTATCTCTAGTCCATATCCTAAGTAAGTTTAAAATTAGGAAAGAAATTTTGTTTCCGCGTTTTAGGCTCCTGTACAGCACTGCAGAGAGAAGAGATACCCTCCAAAAAATAAAGCAAAATGCCTGTGGTGATGGAGACAAAATCTACAGTGAGCTTGCTAAGTAGGCTTGGTCCTATCACAAAGGTGCTTCCTGAGGTCTGTCAACAAAATATCACACCAATAATATTTTTTGAGATTTCTTTCCCCATTTAGTAACTGTTGGGAGCTTCCTTTAATAAAGTTTCTCCCTGGACAAGGTTGTCTGTGGAAAGCTGTCAATTTTCAAGTATTCAGTACTGTATTTCAAGGCTTATTGAAGGTTCCTTAAACAAGGAAGGAGATGGATATGTATGTGGTACAAATACAGTGGTACTTAGGATAAAAATGCCCACCCTTCCCTCCACATAAAAAAAAAAAATAAAATCAAAGAAACTTAAGCACCTATCAATTTATTGTATCTGTTAAGAGTAATCTTTCTCAAACCCATTTCTGAGATGTGCTGCAAAATTAATACACCTCTTTCTTCATTTGCTTTCCACTTGGTTTAACACTTTCAAGCCAAACCCCAGAGTTGTAGTACAGTTTGAATTCAGAAGGTGCTCCCTGACAGCCCTGCGGTCTCACCTGGCCATGGCACATGGGAGCAACTCTGGAATGTGAAGCTCTGGTCATGAACCCCACAGCAAAACAAACCTCACAGAAAACCCCCTCTACCTTCCACATCAGAGTAGCCCAAGTGAAACTTCATCAGCCGTGGCGAGCTGTAGGATTACATACACAGCAAGAGGACTTGAAATAACCTCAGTGGAAAACGACAAAACAGCTTACTGTGGATTTCTTAATTTTTCCATCACAACCACATTTATCACTTGCAAAATTTTGGCTTGTCCTACTGTTGGTCTAGAAAGGGACTGAGAGCAAAAGGATGGGAGAGTTCCCCAAAATTTTGAACACCTTTTCCCCTAATTGTTGTTTCAGATGACAAAAGGAAGAAGATAGGGTAAAGCAAATAAAAAGCCAATGTTCAAAGATACTTTTTGAACTCCCAAAATGTAAACTAGTTGTTATAGCCAGTAATTAGACTCCTTTCGTGCTCAGAAAAACTGAGGCATAGGCAAAGTTACAAAAGGCCTTGTTTCTTTTTTACATATAAGTTTCCTCACTCTCCTCTGAGGTTCTTGAACCAGGAAGAATTTCTCTTTTGTTGGCTGTATCTAGTTCTTTGCTGGCTGATCTCTCTGCATTTTTAATATCTGTCATCTCTTTGCCATCTGGTTTGAAGCGTTTCATAATTAAAACGGAGAGCACTAAGTACAAGAGACAGCATCCTGCCCTTAGTCCTGCAATGAGGCCAAGATAGACATTCCTAGGGGGAAAAACAAGACAAAACACATTTATATTAATAAAACTTTCCAATTCTATATGGAACCAAGTAACATATAAGGAACAGTTTGACAAAGTCATCTGTTCTCAGCTAGGTATTTCTTCACATTTCAAGATAAGAAATAGGAGGCAGAAAGCAAATGACCTCGTGATATTTAGCCCCAGACAGCCTCTAATCAGGTCTTAGACTTACAGCAGAAATGTCTGGAGTGAGCTGCCGTTCAGCAGACTCTATTTTAGGGCTGACAAAAGAGGAGCTGCACCTGCTGGGGCTTTTTGCCTATTCTCCTGTCCTTCCCCACCTCCTCACTGGCACACAAAGGGCTCCTTGCCACAGCTCTTCAGTCATTTGTGGCCTCCCTCCAAGTGGATTTTGTGAGGTGTCGTATACAACAGGAAGCAAATAAATCAGGGAGGAGGGAGAGACTCCCCAGAGTTACATGTACTCACCAGTGTTTCAGCATCCGACAACATGTCCTAGAATTGATCAGTGCACTTAGTTTCTTATCCAGTGTAGACTACAACAAAAGTACTAATTCTCATTACTTAAGGCAGTGCCCTGCAGTTTTTGGCATCAGATTGAATAAATGTATTTGGCTTGTTTACCTATTAAGGTCTAGTCAAAGTAAGGCACTGTGGTGCTGTTAGACCCTAATCAGACTACAGAGAGCTGACATGAGTAAAGCTCACCTTGATCCTGGCTGCCCAGATTCCCAAACCCCAATGAGGATTACCTGAATTCTTTTGTGTCGTACACTCGGCAGGATCCAGATCCCCCACAACTTTTTGTCCCCCATTTCAAGCAGGTCTTGTCTATCAAGGCACCAAAATAAATAGGGGCCGGGAGTCCTCCTGCAAAGACAATTCTCATTGCATGACCTCAGACATGAAGAGCTCATCATTTAATGCCATTTAAAGAAATGAGGAAGTGGATCTCCAGGTTTTTGAATTATGCCTGCGTAGAATGGGACTAAACATCCAGTTACAGCTTTGAGATGACAAGATTTGTGAAAATATTTATGGAAGTACTTAAAGGGAGTTGAAAAGATGGACAATTACAGCTTAATAATATCCAGCAAGGGAAATGGTAGCAATTCCCTTTAATGGTATTTTTATGAGAAGTTTAACTCGAGTTGTTTAAAGAAATAATAAAATCAACATTTCGTTTGCAATCCCTGGTGTGGAATTATATGCCATGACATATTAATATTTATGTATATTGATGTATTTATTCAGGTCTTACATTACAACTTGCCATTAAAAAGTGTTTAGTGCAGTGCAAAGGGATGAAATTAAGCATTTACTCCACAGAAACTGGGTAAAAAAATGTACATTCATGTAGTACTGAAAGAATTTCTTTTAGACAGACAATAATGTTTTAACATCATCAGTAAGCTGTTTAAGGGCGAGTGTGCAGTTTCATGAAGTTAACTGTCTTACAAAAGTACAAGACTGATTCCCTGCAGTATTCAGCTAAAATATGGAGAGTGGAAAAGAGATCCAAATTACTACTTGGGCTGCTCTGCAAGGCAGAGATTTCAAAATCAGCCAACAAGTGACAGTGAAGCAAGGTTTGCTTGAGGCATAGCAGACTATGTGTCTGAAGACTTAAAGGATTGCTTATTGCGATAAACTCAAGAAACAAAATAATAGGCAAAGTACATGGGAGCTTTAAGTGAATAATAGTCAGCAAAAGGGAGGATGGGTGCTAATGATATGCAGACTGATCAAGCTCATGTAGCTGAGCCCACAATTAAAAAAAACAACAAACCAACTCAAAAGTAAAATGAAATTTCCTTCCTTTGTCTAATTTATTTTCATTGTAGAGAAAAAAATCTGAAGAGATAATCAGAATATGCAAATATATAGCAGGAAATACATAGCAAGCTCCTCCAAACATTTTGAAACGTATAGTCTACTTACAAAGTAAAAAAAGCAATGGCTAACTTTGGTCTAGCTCTTTGGCTTCTTTGACCACGCACTTGAAAACCACAAAAAAATGAAGTCTTACCTAGTACTCTACCACCCAAAGTTTCTAACCCAACAGCAAAGGATTTCAGGTCTGGAGAAACAGATCTGGAAAGGAAACAAAAGCAGTATGTTGATGAACAGAGTAATGCAGCTACAGTCGTGCTCTGAGCATCTGCACATGCCCCACTGCAAAGGTACTGTGGCTTACCCAGCACAGCCCACTCAAGCCCTGACTGAAAACATTTACCAGAATTCAAGTTCAGATGTAGAGTGTCCTTCCACAGAAGAACACTCATTGAAATAAATGGAATAAGCTACAGAAACTCATCTTGAGCCAAAGGAAAACAGGTTGTAAATACTTTTGGGAGAGGATGCACAGGGACATGAAAGTGAACCAACCAAAACAAAACAGGCCCATAAGTCAAACTCCAAGCAGATGCCTGACTTTATGAGGGGCTGCACTTTGCAGTGGTGACCAGAAGGAACAAGGATGTGCAGTCCTTGTTAGATTAAACCCATCTCTGCATCTAGCATTTTACAGAGAGGCAGCCAACGAGAGTGACCTGGCTATAAAAGCACCTCATTCCTTACCAGTGGAAAGCAGCCCGTGCCCATCAGGTGAGCTGAAGAATTGACAAAAACCAGAGGGGAGTACTGAGCTGGCACAGGGACAGGAGGAAGTCTTGCTGTGCCCAGCCTGCTCCCTGCACTGGAGTTTGTTGTCTCTTCAGCATCAAAGGCTTCGCATTAGACACACTAGGGTTCTCAAAACCGGCCAGCAAAGGGAGTCTTGTCCATAACCCAGGTGCGCACTGTGCTCAGAAACACTGCAGGCAATTAGCAGCTTTGCCAAGTTACTCAGTCACGTGCACTGGCCACTGCGATTGTGATCCACCCATGAGCAGGAGGATAAAAACTTTTCCACATGGCAGGCACAGAACACTGTCTTTTCTTCTGAATGCAAAATAGTGGCGCTGCTTTCCAACTGAAGGAATGCAAACTTTAAAAAAATATTCCTGCTATAATTCTGCTCCTATCAGCTGACCCAAAAAAAAAGAAGTATCAGACTTCTCCCAACACAGAAGACATTGTGAGGCCACAAGGCTTAACAAAGTACCTGTTTTTCTCTGAATAACCTGAATAGCATTGGCTATGGCTTAGCATTGCACCCCATTTCAAGTCCAATGCTCCCGTAAAAGCATCCCTATCACCAGAATTGAAACCCAGCATTCAGGATGAGCATAATGCCCCCGTCTTTCATCAACAAACTATCTACTCAGCATCAAATTAGAATTAAATTTCTGGACAGATATTTTGCTCTGCCTCTGAAAAGAACTGGATTTCAGAGTACAGGCAAATCCTCAGGGGCACAATTTGATCCAGATGCCATTCCTCACAGCAGGAATGAAATAGTAGATGTTATTTTCTGCTTCTCTTTCCCCAAGCTTTATGGTCAAGGTAAGGTAAAGTATTTCACCTAAACATAATCATGTATGTAGGAGTGCCTCCTAAGGCTAAAAAAAAGGCACACGCAGTCTGTAATGCTAAAAAATAGGGAAAGGCTTTGGTACAGCTTTCTCTTTGGCATTGTCCCAAAACAGCAGAGGAATTGCCAAGCCCGAGCCCTTGTCCTTCCACACAGCTGCAATTGTGAAACACCTGAAAGGAGAAGATGAGAACAGGAATTTATTTATTCAGAATTCAGTGGAGATAAGCAATCAGTTCGGCAGCTAGATTTTTCACTCCCCATACCAGCCAGGCTGTTGTTGATGCTGAAAACAACTTCTGTAAACATCTCTGCAGACTGAAGGCCAGGTCACTGATAAGCTCCAGCTTCTCTGAGCTGCTCCAGAGACACAAGGCAACTGGAATCCTGGTTTCAGCCATGTTATTTTTGCTAGAATAGAAGGTGCTCCGTGTGTGTTTAAAATGAGTGGAAGCTAGCAAAATCAGATGTGAACTACTATCGAGCAATTCGGCTCAGGCATCCCATGAAGAAGATGCGTAACAACAACAAGAAGAAGAAAAAAAATAGAGGCGTGGGCCAAATATGCAATCGTGCATATATGATTACTTGCTTAAACAGCATTTGGTGCTGGACTAATAGTGGGCTTTGAAGTTAGCAGGAGACATGGATTTGAAGGCCAGCTTTCCTGAAGGGAAGCCAGACTATTGATGGATGTATAAACACAAGTCTGATAATGCTGCTTGTCTTTTTCAGTATTGTCAATGAAGACAATTCTGCTTCTGCCAGAAGATATAAGCATTTGCACACTCTTCTGCAAACACGGTTTTTAATAGTCTTGCTCAGGTAAGATTATTTCAAGTCCTGGAAACAGCTTTCCTGCTGATAAAACTGACTCCCCTCTATCTAGTCTAAAGCTATCCTCTTAACTTAAAACCATTGCTCCTTGTCCTACCGCACAGCCATCTGCCTGCCCGGATATTTACCATATTCCTTCCTGTCCCAGATGATGATTTGCACCCCGCAAAGCAGGCTGTCACATAGGTGATCCCATTATCTCCACAGACAGGGTCCCACTGGTCCACCTTGCAGCTGCACTCAGCATTGCAGCTGGCCATGTAGATGTGCTTGCTGGAGGAAACGTGCTTAATTCTGGAGGAAAACAGAAAGAAATTAAGGAATTATTTAGTGCAATTACATATATATATATATATATGGGAGTAGCAAGGAAAAACATGGAGAAATTGAAGCAATCACAATGGACAGATATCTGCTACCACCCAACGCACTGTGAAGTTGTCATATGGACACTAAGGTGATTTCAGCTAAAACACAACTCTGTTGGTATTTTTCATCAAGCATTAACATTTACACGGATTGTCACTGAGAAGGCACAGAAACGAAAAGGCTGGGCAAATATATCCGGTATTACTTTTGCCTTTGAAAGCTCAGCCCAAGAAAAAGAAAATCATACCTACAATCTCTTATCACAGAAATGCAGCCCAAGAAAAGACCATACTTTTCCTCAGCAGCAGGATATCATACCATATCCAGGTGATAGAAGTAGGGATGTAAAACTACATAAAACCAAAACAGCAAGATGCACTAGCCATTTTTTTCCCTGGATCCAGGTGACTGTATCGGGACACTCCGAGCACATGCTAGCAGTGCTCAGTTTCCAGAAAGTGTTAGGAGTCCACCCTCTAAAAACCATCCTTGCTGTGAAGTCAATCACAACGTAAGTTAAAAATGTTCAAAACTTGCCTTCTCTTCCTCCTTCTTCCTTCCCTCAGTCAAAAGCACACATCATGTGGGCTACATTTCCCCTAAATCTCTTAGAAGGGAAGATAACTGAGGGATTTAGCCTGTATTAGGCTGTTGCTTGTCTCCAAAATGTGAATTGTTAAATAGGGAAAACACTAAATGAGTCACTTAACCAGAAACCACACTAGCATGTGCTAAATTCTCGACACACTTCTCCCGGAGAAACTGTGATGGCTCTCAGGATATATTCTCTTGTTGTTTATGCTTATTTTTAATTCACTCTGCAGTATCAGATGTTGCACTCAACCACGATTATCTCCACTGCACAAAGCTCTGAAATATTTTCATGGCAAAAACTAAGCTCAAAGTTGAGCTGGACATCAGGTTCACCAAGGTAATTTAGGTATTTCCCTGAGGATAGGCTCAGTTTCAAAAAACAAAGGGCTGAGTTTCTGTCTGAACTAAAAATGCAGCCAGTCCTGCTGGATTCAGTTTAATCCTTTAAAATCCCTTGAAATTTGGAGCAGACCAAGCTGAATTCGTACAGTAGGCAATTGTGGCAGAGTCTGGAAAAGGCTCTCAAGGAAGCATGAGCCATGGTCCTGGTAAGGGAGGGGGAACCTCTGTTTGCAGCACACAGCCCAGGAGCACTCTGCACCTTCCAGATGAGAAATGGGTCAGAGGCAACCCCAGGTACCACAGGGGGCTGGCAATCCCCCATGTGGGCTCATAATACTGATCTAGTCATGGTCCCTTCTGCAGGCAGTGCCTGAGGGGAAGACAACTACAACACTTCTTCTGCATCCTACACCCTCACATAATAGAAAAATGCTAGCTTTAAACTAAAGCTTTGAAAGAGAATATAGAAATTTAATTTGCCTGCAATAAATGTCATCTTTTTGAGCAGTTGGCCAGAATATGTAGGTATTTTGTCAGTAACAGAGAATTTAGGAAAAAGAAATAGAGAATTTAGAGAAAAGAAGTGTCCGGTTTAAACAAAATTTGGAAAATAAAATTGGTATATTTTCCCCATCCCCAGCTTTAGGTAGGACTTCAGACCGGCAGTTCTGTCTCAAAACTTAGGATTTTCTTCCAGGCATCAATCTAAATGAAGCAGCTGTGACAAATGACTGAAGCACCCCAGACCTGAGGGAATACAAACCCAGAGTAGGGTGCTGTCAGCCCAGCCACCTGGAGCACCTCACAGCTGCACGTGAAGTACAAGAGGTTCAGCAAATATGCCACTAGAAAGGTGATGCATGCAAACTTGGCCATTTCAGTTATGTGAAGCTTGAATTTCTTGATCAGGAAGCCTCCTAGAAACATCCCCAGGATTGTGACAGGTAAAAGTATCACACCTGCAAATAGCAAGAAAAAAAGTTAACTGCTCTCACTTGCATTGACTGTTTTAGAATACATATCTGGTTCTAGTATTTTCAAAATATCAGGTACCTATTTTTGGGCTGATTCTTTGAAGTTCTAAGATTCATATTACGTTCTAGTAATTTCACCTCCATTTTCTTTTCCAAATCATATTATGATTTTAGAAAGCTTAGTTCCTCAATATTCGCTGTATTTTCACTATATTGTTGTTTGTACATTGAAATAATAAAACCTATACAGGTGCCTATTAGAAACTGGAGTGAATGATAATGTCTTAGCTCTAGTGCACTTCATATAAAATGAAACATAAAACTTGATCAAAGCTACAAAAACGTCTCCAAAATGGGATATTAAAGTAAGTTGCATCTGGTTCTGCACTAGATTCCATTTCAAACTAACAGTGAATAATGAGATGATTTGCATTTAGAGTTCACCTGTTCAGTATTTCACAATCACCACCCCTCACATGTTCTTGCTGAACAGAGAGGTTTCACAAGGTATTATTGGGAGGTGTTTGCCTTTTCTGGTTTTACGGTTGGTTGGTTTTCTTGGTCATTTCTGTCAAACTTGCTCAGCATGCCGAAAAAAAATAAGGAAAAAGAAAGTTCGTCCCACATTCGTACCTGACTGAGGCATTGTGTCAGATTAAAGTAAAGCAATATCAGTTCTGCAATGACCTCAAGTAGCCTGGTTTTCCTTCAAGATTATGAGACCATATCAATCACCCTAACATTAATATAATTTCAACATTCTTTTTTGGTAGAACACTGCAAAGTACTTATTTTGGAAGAAACCGGTAAATAGAAAAAGAGGTTTGAAATTAATGAAGTGACTCAAACTTTTTATATTTTGGATCCTTATTGCTTATAAAATTTGGATTTTAAATCAAAATGAAAGAATATTTATACCAATACACTACTCTGAAAAGAAAAAATATCAAACACCTCATTAAACATTTTAAGTTTCTATTTCTAATAGCTTTTACTTAGTTGCACATGATGACTGATGTGCGGTTTTTACTCAAGGAAACAGACATAACCCAAATCTTACTACGAAAAATAGTTCCACCTGGTTTTAATAATCCTGTACCTTACTAAATTAGCAGCACTAGGAAAACTAACACTAAAATTAACATCCATTTCCAAGATACAGTAAGAAAAGTGGGAAACCACTACATGCTTCCTTTTTAACCAAAAAAAGTTAACATAAGCTCCTTCTAAAACAGAAGGCAAAATAACAAATGAAAGCTTCCTTTTTGACAGTGAAATTTGAAAATAAATCAGGTACCTACCAATTAGAAAGATGGCTTTTGCCACTGAAACATTAAATTGCTGCTCCATAAACTTTGGCTCATAGGTTATTATCCCAACAAGGGAATTGTACTGCAGAATAGTGAGGAAGATGAACACCACAAAAATTGGATTTCCAAACAACTTCCTGACTGCTGGCAAGAAATCTGCAACAGAAAAGTATATGCTGTGCACCCTGCTAAACACAGAGAAGAGTTGTTTTGGCATCCTTTAGATAGTAAAATTAACTTGGATTTAATTAATAGCTCTGTTGCAGGTTATAATTCTGTGCCTACCATGACACATGCTTGCTCAAGTGAGAGTTCTCGTTGCCAACACAGGCCTTACAGGAGGAGCAGGGCCAAACAGCACAGAAGACGCTGAGCTGGGACTCAGGGATCCTGGATTACCCTGTGTGTGGCACAGGGATCCTCTCTGGGGGTGCTCAGCTCCCAGCACACCTTCCCAATGTCTGCACACAGCATTAAGACCCTCTACCAAGAGTTAAATGTGGTCCCTAAACCAGGAGCCTTCATCAACCACACAAGAACCCCACATGAGGGTAATGTTTAGAGAAGAGAAGCACCTGGCTGCTCAAAAAAGGCTGGAATAGTTTCTGGGACCCTTGATTGGAATTTTAAAATCCATTTAAATACAGTGAACATAAATACCTGCATTTAGACTACAGTCTGGCTCTTGACACAGCTGCCTAAAAAGGTGAGAGATCAAAACACATCTACTGTAGGTGTGCACATAGATACAGACAAAACCTTGGGTCTTATAATAAAAACATAAAAATAAAAGCAATGGCTGTTTGGATCTGGAATTGCCTATATGAGATGAATTCAGCATCCCTGAGGTCATACACAGGAGCTACAAATACAGTGGAGTCTCTCCAACATCTAATGTAGTGACAATGAGCTCCACACTTCCTTCCCAAACATTTGCCTCAGTGAAACAGAAGCCTGCCTGCTATGAATTGGTCATTAATGAGGGATGGGATGTTTTCCCACTCTCTCTTCATAATTATAGGATTGTAACTGTAATAGATCATTTCACAACTATGAACTGAGGATGCCTGGGGCTCAGTGAAACAGCAGAAGTTTTTTCCAGTGGTCTGACATCAGGAGAGGACTGAAACTCGCCCTTAACGAGTAACTCAAGTAGCACAAATTAAAGACATTTTTGTAGATAATTTGCATTCCAAAAACAGGCATTTTTCTAGAGGCTGTGTGAGCCCATGCTCAGCTCACAATGAATCCACGAGAGAATTCGAACGCAAACATTTGGGCAATTATCTTTCACCTCTTACTGCCTCTGAGAACCTCAACTGTGGCTGAGCTGGGGGGTCTACTTTACAGTGATGTCCTTGAACAGACAAGTGATTAATCTTCAAGTTTTCATTCTCTCCTTCTTTTGGTAAGGAATAAGGCAAAAACCAGAAAGGTAATGAAGCAATGAAGTTGACTGCTCCACAGATAAGCAATCCAAGCCACCAGGCACCAACCCAACGGGTATCCTTAGGATTTATGCTGATGGCATCTATAAAAAACAGAAAGATGGGAAAATAGGTTAAATATTATGGAGAGCAATTATTATAGATTATTATACATTACTGTATATATCCTCATATGTATAATTTAAAAAACAGAACAGAGGTGAATGCGGTCCCATATGAAGAATTGAAATGCAGCGTGTTTCAAATCACAGAATCATAGAATACTTTATGTTGGAAGGGACCTTTAAGATCACCTGACTCCAAACCCTGCCATGGGCAGGGACACCTTCCACTAGACCGGGTTGCTCAGAGCCCCATCCAGCCAGGCCTTGAACAGGCAGCTACAGCTGCTCTGGCTAAGTTGTGAATGACCCATCCCTGGAAGAGAATCAATCCCACACAGTCAAAAATAGATGTGTCCATTTAGGCCCATGGTGGCATTTCCTTGCCACAGTCCTCCAATACTGTCTGGGGGAATGAGCAAAGGGACCCTTTAACACAAAAATAACCTCTTCCCTTTCCCAATCTCCCAGATTCCCCTCCTTCTCCATCCCCAAACTCTACAGTAGGAATCTATTTTGAGGGCTATTCCAACCACACTACAACACCTGATTTTAAAATGCCAATATTTGAGAAGCTTGTGAGCAGGAAAAGCTCTCTGGAGAGCCCCTGTTTTTTGGGGCAGTGAACTGGTGAGGCCTTTCTTGGCAGGGATGCTCCTGCAGCCAGACCCCTCCTGGCCCTAGTGCCACCCCACACGACCCCACAAGACCCGCACGGGTCCCGTACCCATGTCCACAGCACCGACGTCGACCCAGAGGCTGGCGCAGAACGAGCCCAGCAGGAAGCCCAGTGTGGGCCCAAACATGCCCGAGGATCTCACCAGGCCTGGAAGAGAAGGGAAACAGGGGAAAACACTGCACGGACAAGGCAAGCCTTTCTCCCTGACAGCAAGGAAACAAGGGAAGAAGGAGCAGGCAGGAGAGGGGCTCAGGCCATTATGGAATGTCCTGAGCAGCAAGAATATAAAGTACAAACTGCCCTAACCATAGCTGGGGTGTAGATCAGAAGGTGGGATGCCCCTAGGAGCAAATGAATAAGCTGTGAAAGCTAACAGAAACCCAGGAAGCTACACTGCATTTTGCTGACTGGATATGTAAATACAGCACAATCTGATTTTGGTGAACACTACTGGCAACCAACAAAAAATTTAAAAAAAAAAAAAAAAAGAAAATGTAAAAG
>JANRGV010000073.1:67458873-67471064 GCA_024734035.1 Alethe castanea
AAAAGTCATTCAGAATCTGTGAAAATGTACAGTTTTAACACAAAAAAGTCGTTCAGAATCTGTGAAAATGTACAGTTTTAACACAATCTAAATTATAGGTATATATATTATAAAGCAACATTTCAGATTTTGTCTCCAGAACAAGGAGAAAAGTATTCTATCTCAGCTAAGCACAGATAGAAGGGAATACTCCATAAGCAAAGGATTTCAAAATAATAAAGTCAGGAGAAAACACACAATGGAGTATTTTCCATAACAGAAAATTTACATGTGCCAGACAAAGAAGTGATTAAGATGCAAGATGCCTATCACTACATCCAGGCTGCCCTGTCCATTGACTATGTTTGCAGAAAAATTATTTTCATGGCTTACTTGCGTCACAAAACTGATGTCAGATATGAGAAAACCAGACAAGCAAACAAAACCAAACAAAACCAAACAAAACCCCTCAACTTGCTCTAACAGCCTGTGAGGGGTGAAGGCAGCAATGGAGCACCTGGGGACCAATCAGCTCAGCTGCCAGCCAAGGGAGACACACGTCCTTCAGCATTATTCATCTAATTATTAGGACATGCAGAATGAAGGTATTTTCAGGAACAGAGTTCCTCAGGCTTAAGCAAATGTCCAAGTATGACCTGGTCTGCAGGTCCAGGATTTTTTTCAACATGAAGTTTCTTATTCTTGCTAGCTCTTAGTTATAAAACAGTCTATGGTTCTGTGCCAGAATCAACCCTTTCCCAACCCCCATCCTTCATTCATTAGGATCAGCAGCAATTAACTGAATTAAAGGGAAACATCTTGGCTAGTCTGTAAACATCCATTACTCACAAAACTTGGTCAGCAATTTCCCACTGTATTTTAATGTGCTGCTGAATAGGATATGGTAGGCTGAAATTATAACACCCATTCATGAAGCCAGAGAAATTTTACTGCTTTTTTCATACCTTTTAATAAATCTCGGAGAAAGGACTGATGCTTCACTGATTTACAAAGTACAGGCCAAGGATTCCTACAGCAGATTCATGGTTTCAGCTACATCAAAACCTGTTTTCTAGAAAGGTGTCCCAGGCACACCCAGTGTGTAAGAGACAAGCAATGGACCACATTGCAAAGTGAACTGTGTCCAAGAGTAATGATCTCAAAACTCAGACCTCGGGATTTATTTCTGGTGTGAAATGATTTGCCATCACCTTCTCACTGAAGGTGAGGAGGAATCTGACTTGCAGAAATGAGATGAGAACAAGGGAGGTGAACTTTAGCCACAGCTGCCAGACATGCTTATCTCTGACAGATTCCTGCTCCTTGTGCAGGAGGCCTGAAGGAATGAATTGTACCCCTAGTGAGAAACAGAACAATGCTCACAATGCTGCAAGTGTTAATGAATACACCTGCAGGTAAGGAGTCTAGTAGCTTATGCCTGATAGAAACCCACTTACCTTTTCTGCTCAGTCCAGTATTACAATTCCCATATTTTATTGCCAAATCTTCCAACAAAGCAGGGACTTTGCTGTTACTGTACCAGCAGATGATGTCAGTTCAATACATGTTAAACACTCTCTCTAAACTATACACATTTTCTCCAGGTAAAACATGACAAAAACCTGGTTGAACAGAATTTTGAATGAGGGCTTATGACCCTTTTAACAGATCAAAAATAATTTTGAGAAAGGGAGCTTGATTTTTTCCTTTCCAACTTATTTTCAGAGAGAAAAAAGGAAGAGTAAGGTCCTGAATACAGTTTAGGACACATATACACACCAAACCAAAAACACCAAACCCAAACCTTCAGAAAAAACCCACTTAACCTTTAGGTAAAATGCTAAGCAGCATTCATTAGACCACTACTGTAATAAGAAAGAGGCAAAACATAAAAAAGCTGAAATGCATATACTGATCAGATGCAGGTCCCAAGCATCAATATTAACTGGATTGTTTCCTCTTACTAGATGAAGAATCCTATGGATTATCCCTTGAAAGCAACTTAAGAATCTCCTGCTGTCCTGGTATCAAAAATGTCTCTGCTTCTATATGATTTATAATGCCTTGATAAGTTCTGTCTCTTTCTTTGTGAAGAACTGGAGAGTTGTAGTTGTTTAAAAATTGCTCTGAATTAAAAATCCTCTGGTTATAGGGACAGTATAACAGGATGCAACACAGCAATAACTTAGAGGTGAGGAGCTGTGCTCAGGTTTGGAAATAATGCAGGCGATGCATAGAAAAATGAAATTAAATCAATAAAAACCTCTTAAGTTTCTTCCATATTGTGAAACAAAAAGTTCTTTCCCAAAACAAAAATGTAAAGGGTTTGTGCTAAGAAAGGAAGAAAAAGAATTTTTCAGCTCCAAAGGAAAACATAACAGGAAAAAACCCACGATTTTTCCCCTTTCATCCTTATTTAAAAAAAAAAGGTGGGGAAAAGCCTTTCTGTTGTGAATGCCTTCATTATGAGATGTAGAAATAAGTATCAAATCCCAAGCACAGTTAGAGAAGCTTTCCATGTATTGTAAGCATCACATTTCTGCGTTCGCTCTAAAAGCTAACGACTCCAGCAATTCCCTTGGAAATATCACTATCATCAGTATCATTCATTCATCAGCTCAGCACCATCAGTTTCAATATCATCAGTTCCTGCTGCATACCAGACCTTCTGCATGGCTCCCAGAGAGCTACTGATCAAATTCTGAAAGCTGCTCATTATGTCTGTTCTGGTAAGATCCCTGCCCCAAGTAGCAAGGCTGTAGAAATGGAATAAACATTAATTCATCAGCTTTTGAGAACCAGACACACACTCAGGTCTGTGCCAGCCTGCAGCCTTTACATACTCTGGATTGCAGCCAACTTCAATGCTAGATCTCCATTAACATGAGGAATCTCGATTTTCTGTGAACACTTGATGCTACAGAAAGGTGCTAACATCTAGAAATGCCTATAGTTGCTCCCATTTAATAAGAAATAAAATATCTTGAGCACTACACTTGAATATAATCTTCTGAGGGCTTCATAGAGAGGACAAAGAACCTGATCCAGACTTAGGCATAATGTGGACTAGTATTGCTTTATTCACAGCAGTGGCAAAAATGGTTCTACAGAGATAATACTGTTAATAGAGGCTGTTATTGGAACACTAAATCAAGGTTAGATATCTTGAATATAGTCTTTGACTTCCTTAGTCCATGGTGAATGACTAATAATAAACTTCTGAAAATCTGTTATTAAAGAGCAAGATTAAGAGCAGTTTCTAAACAATTTAAGTAAGGCTTTAATTTTAATAGTATCCTTTTTCTTTTTCTCTTTGGTGGTAGAGAGAAGCTACAATGGAGAAAAACACAACTCTTCTATGATACTCAGAGGAATAACCATCTCTAGGGGAAAAAGGGGAAAGGAAACAAATTATTAGTTGGAGTAACTGCTGCTCTTGCTGTTAAAATTCCATCCTGTTTTCTTCAAGACAAACATGAATACATATGAGAGACAGAAGGGAATAGTACAAATGGGAAATCCAGTCTGTCTCGTCCTCAGCTGTCAATTCTGACTTCATCTGCAATTGTGCTGCTTGATGAAGGAAAGCATACAATTTTAGCTTCCCAGAGATCTGGAAAGATTTAACAGCACTGAGCTAAGGCTATGATTTTAATTTAATTTTGGGTCACAGGCTTGCAGATTTTTGCATGCCTGCCATCTTAAACAGCTAAGCACAGTGAAGCAAAAAAAAAAAAAAAAAAAAAAAAAAAAAAAAAAAAAAAAGGTGAGAAGCAAATGAGGGGGAAAAGGAAACACAAAGGTGAATATGGCAGGAATTTACAACCCGCCACTTATTTGGTTTTTACTTCCAGCTTCAGCAGGTGAGAATACAATCTGGAGTCCTCTCAAGGTTTGTATCCCTAGATCAGTGGATGGGAGGCCCCATGGCACTATCATGATGGTGAGAGCTGAGAAGACAGGGACTAAGGAAAACTTGTGATGCCCAATAAAGAAGATGTAGTATGGTTTCCCCACCTCTGAGAGTTGAGACTTAAGCTCCTGCAGATCAATTTTGGTCTTCGCACTCACACTTGGTTTTTCTCAGACACATCCTTAACACCAGTTTTGACATGCTAGCTCACTAGCCTAACTTTAAATATTTGGCTGACTTTTAGCCTATTTGGTTTATTTAGCAGATGCAGTTGTAAAGCATGTAGCATGTTAAAACGTACATGAAATGTATACCACTGCACGCAAAAGGACAATTGGAAATTTGGTTTCCTTGGACAAGTTTGAATGCAGGCTTCTCCACAGAATGACTAATGGTCTGGGAAGTTCTGACTTGCAATCAGTAAATTGCAGTTTCTAATATTACACTACCAAAAGGATCCTGCAATTGTTATGAAATCAGGGTGTGCCAAAAACAAACAGAAATCTTCACGGTTGAAGATTTCCTGGCATAAATAAATGGGTACAGGGAAGCAGGGAGTAAAACTGATTCCTTCAGTGTTATTCACTAAATGAAATTTTCCTTGAGAGAGCTGCTGATTCAATGAAGCTCAAAACTGGAAACACCTGTAATCACAGGAGTTTTAAATCCATTCCAATTACATTTTCTGAACAGTGTGTGGAGGAAGATCCTTCTAAGGTAGATGTTTATTAGTAACTATTGATTGTTTTAGCATGAGCAATTAGCTGCCATTAAGGGTGTTAAAAAAAACCACATGGGGAAAAAGGAATACATCAAAGAAAGAAGAGTCCTACCAACTGAATTTACCACCTTCTCCCTTCAGCACCTGCATATTCTATCCCCACCCTCCTGGCCCTCCAGCTGCTTAGCTTTACCTGGCAGCTTACAAATTGAATTGTTGTTTCCTTTCTCTGCTGTTCATGAAGTTGAATAATGGCAAAACAAGCCTGGCATTTTGAAACATACATTTGAACCAACTGTGCGTTTGAAAGACCGCTGAAATCACTGCAGTTGATCAACCTTTTTTTGCCTCTCTGTGCACACTGCAATGGAGAAAAGCAAACAGAAAAAAAGAGAGGAAGCGAGCATCTCAGAAGCCATCTTTTTCCTCAAACAGAATGGAGAGAGACACAACCCTTCCACAGCCCTTGGATGGTGTCCATGAAACATCCCCAGCTGCATTTGGGCAGCCATGGAATCCATGACAGAGCAGACTCCAGCTCATCCCTTGGTCTGAGAGGTGCTGATAGCACTGGGCACCTCTGAGCCAGTAGCAGGGTCTATAATTTTGTCCATTACTGTTAATTAACACACTTTTCTTATGACAGTCTATCATTAGGCAAGACACTATTTATAAAACAAACAAAAAAAAAAAAAAAAATCACATAGACCTAAAGCTTACAAAGGGAGGAATGAAACTTATTGGGATCAGGTGGAAAAGTCATACAGAAAAAAGAAATTTCAGGCTTCCATTAAGTTGATTATTTTCCCTTTTCTCCACATGGAAAGTTGTGATTAAAAACTACCATGACCATCACCACCACCTGCACACAGCTCTTTTACTCTGCTGTTCATTCTGCATGTTTGAGTCCCCAGATTATTTTGCGGAAATGCTGTTATATCTATACTTTTAGATCACTTCAATTTCAACTTATCATAATTACCTCATAATACACCTTACCAGATACACATCTGCAATATGCCCGCTCAAACAAATAGCAAAATGTGTGTTTTCTGACGATACATCTTGAATCAACATTAAAAATAACACTCCACCTTTGCCTGGTGCTTCCACACTTTGAAGAGCTCTGTAGAGACAAAACTCAGAGGAAAAAAGTAATCAGTCACTTCAGAAAAGAGCGGGTAGAAGTTTTAATGGTTGCAGGAGTAGCACTCATGGAAAATACAGTGAAAAGGGGAAAGGATTTAGATTTATCAATGTTATGATGACACAAGACATGACTGAGATTCAGAGCTCCAGGACCTGCTTCCTCTAGCACCTCAGACAAGCGACCTAACACCTGGTTTCTGGCAGTGTTTGGGCACATCAAGGCACAAAGAAGTTCTTATTAAACGTGCACACAAGTTCTCAGTGGTGCCACAGATCAGAATTGCCTCTCCATCCCTTTGCAAGCCTTACACTATCAGATGGGAAGCCCAAAGGGCAGAGTCTTGGCATCCTTACAAAGGTGAGGGGCACAGGTCTGCACTCAAGTGCCCTCCATCTCACCTATTCCCGTGCCGATCAGTGGAAACAGCTGCGCTCTTCAGCGCCGAGACCCCCAACCTCCGACCTTTCTTCTGGCGAGCTCTAGCTCAGAGATCGAGGGGACTCGGCATGGACAAAGCGCCTTTTCCCGGGAAAACCCAAGCGCTTATCCCCAAACGGCGTCCGGGAAGAGAGAAACAGATCAAAGCAGTGGCGGGGGATTTTAAATCCCGGGTGAGGGGCGGGGAAACCGAGCTGAGGCAATGGGGCTGCACCGGCGGGGCGGGGCCAAGGGAGGGCTGAACCAACCGCACAGAGCTTCAGGGGAGTACGGAACAAACCATTCTGCTCGGGCCAATATAAACCGAATTAGTGAGATAAAACAAGGGGGCCAGTGGCAAACACTGAGTGAGGGGAGGCCTCAAAGTGCTCTCCAGCTTCCTCATGGCGGCAAGTGACAGTCCCTGATGGCCTCTCTCTGTCGTTAGTGACGGGACCCAGGGAGCGACATGAAGCTGTGCCAGGGGAGGTGGACTGGGTACCAGGACAGGATTTTTCACCCGCAGGGTGGTCGGGCACTGCACAGGCTCCCCCGGGAATGCTCACAGCCCCAAGCCTGGCAGAGTTCTGGAAGCATTTGGACAACTCTATAAAGCACATGGTGGGATTCTTGGGGTGTCCTGTGCAGGGACAGAAGTTGGACTTGGATGATAATTGTGGATCCCTTTCAACTCAGCATACTCCATGATTATATGAGTCTGTGATCAGACTTGCATCGACCAAAACGACACAAAAATTAATAGCAAATCTTGACCAGAGAGACTGGAAGGTTAATTCTGCATTTCAGTATTGCCTGTGGCTGGCACTGTTTGAACCCACACCCCTGTAAGGTTTTCTGCCCTTAAAAGTCATTAATCCCTTAGCAGTGGGCTGAGAATGCTTTGTGTTAGTACATATATATTCAGCATGA
Source organism: Alethe castanea (assembly GCA_024734035.1). Classification (NCBI taxonomy): domain Eukaryota; kingdom Metazoa; phylum Chordata; class Aves; order Passeriformes; family Muscicapidae; genus Alethe; species Alethe castanea. The sequence goes on from JANRGV010000073.1 coordinate 67,465,984, forward strand.
TGCTTCTTAAAGATTACAGTGCTTGCAGAGGTGGCAGAAGAAACACAATTCTGAAAATACATTGTCCCTCTGGCACCCAGCTTGGAGCTGCCAGCATTTGTCTGCTGAAGATGAGCAGAAGTAGTCAAATGCTTACTTAAGGGGAGAAAAGCAGCATGCAAGCTGAGAATTACGTTTTCACAATCTTCATAATGCAGTGAGACAAATGGGAACAGAGACCTTTGTTCAATTCCCTCAAATTTTGGAAAGTAAACAACCTTTTGGCACAGTTCTTATAATTTCAACATAGTATAGCTTGCTTAATATATAGTGGATTAGTGCCTGTTCTGGCAGGATTTGATCTCCTAGGACTTTTTTGTGAGTTGCTGTAAGAAAGGAACTGAAAAAAAAAAGGAAAGATGAGAAACATTAATTGTGCATCAGGCCTAGAGCCTCCCCTGAATGGATTTTAAAATCCCAGTTAGGTTGGTTAGGGACTGAAAAAAACCACACAAAGAGATGCAATCAGTTAAGGAGAAACCAGCACTGGTGCCAGTTGCTTTCATAATCTCTTAACCAAGGTACAGGAATGCACAGTACTCACAGTGAGGAGGTAGTAAGGCAATAATAAATAAAATTTAATTAAAGACAAAAGATTGAAAGTAAGTTTCTTTGTTTTGTTTTGTTTTGTTTTTTAACCAGAATTAAATAGAAGCACATTCGATTTTTTTCTCAAGTAGGCAAGCACACATGTACAGATAGGAATAAACAAACATACACAAACCATGTAATTTACATTGAAAGAAGTAAGCAGTGGTTTCCCTGAGGCTTTGTGTGCCCTTATGCCAAATGGACATGTTAAAAAATATTCCACACAAAACCACACCATATATCATACTGAAGCATCAGGAAACCCTGTGAAAAAAGAGTTAGAATGTTTTTCTGGCACTCCTTTCTTAGCTGGGGTGTAATGCTGCAGCACTTCAGATATAACAGTAGCCTCAAAAATGTCACTTAATTTGTGGGGCTGTTTATCTACCTATCTGAAAAAAAGCTTCTCTTCCTCCAAACAAAATATTTTGATGCTACACAGATGAGCATAATAGAAACAATTCAAACAATATGGTAAAATACAGTAATATTGCAGCATTTAATAATTTCTTCAGATCCCAAAATTCACATTAAAAAATGACCCTACCATTCAATATGAGTTAAAATCAAAGAGAGGTTTGGGGGAGTTGGTACTCCATCCAATAACTGGCTGCCGAGTACCAATTTTGACTACGTATTTTGCTACAGACAGGAAAGCTGGTCAATTTTCTTTGTATAAATATTGACAAATAGAGATGCAATCTGATTTGTTGTCACAGTACAAGCTGATTGGGCCGTGTAAGGGAGAAGCAGCCTGGTCTGATAGACAGGCCTGCAGGGAACAGTGATAGGACAAGATTTGGAACCAGACAGGGATTTGACCCAATGGGTTCCTGCCTGGGCTGCACAAGCTATGTATTTTAATAGATTTTACTGCCTTTATGACATTTATAGGTCAGCTGATGAGAAAGATAAAGCTTTTTATGGAATCAAAGCCAAACCTTTTCTAGATTGCTGAGGTCTGTTGACTGTCCTAGCAGCTATTTCTCAAAGGAGTAGAAAGCCAGCAGCAGCATTTGCTGGTGCAGGAATAGTTGGACTTTTTTTTTTTTTTATCCCCTCCACTCGTTTGAAGTGAGTTGTTAGTCAGGTCTGCTCCAGCACAGAGGGAGTCAGAGGGACAGGGGTGTCAGCAAAGGTCACAGGCAGCTTTTACAGGAAGGCTTCAAGGGACAGACAACCAGCTCAGCTAACCAAGCCTGAAAGGCAGCATTAAGAGAACAAAACCTCAGTAACTTTAAAAATTTAAAGCATGAGTGACAATCTACTCAGTAGTCAAGAGATATGTGAAGCAGCTTCTTATTGAATATTAGGACAGAAAAATATTTAAGGATGTTCAATCAGGACACAATCTCTTTAACATTCAGAAGAGGCTGCTGAGGAACAATATCACTATGTACATTACAGAGGAGCAAACAGTATCATTATCATCATCACTTCCCAGGAGAGCACAGCCAGGACCTGCACTCTTCTGTGCTGGACACTGCCCACACAGATAAGGAGGGCTGCTCCTTGCTCTGAAGGGTTTGTAATCTGAACAGGTAAAAGAACAAAAGGGAAGTGTATTACTCCCTTCATGTGAGGAAGAACGTGGAAATTGTTTTAGGACAACCTGTAAATATTGGAGACAGTGGAGTTGGAAATTTTGGCCTGCTGGAGAATGAGCAATAGCAAACAGGGAACACTTGGAGCAGAGGTTTTTTGTTTCTTTCTACAGCAAGATAGATCAGTTCATAATTTAATTATTTGCCTATTAACAGCCACTTCATCTCAAAAATAAAATCAATATTTGCAAGACAATGACTTCGAAAACGAGCAGAAGCAAACGTGAAGATCCACAAAAAACCTAAGACTTGAAAAAGATGTCCTGTACTCTTTGGGGTTTATCCCATTATGTAATTCTGCATGGCATGTGGAGTGTTCTGACTTAGGATGAGCCACACTAATAGAAACTGATTTGTCTCTTTGACCACTGCACCTATTTCTCTACTCAAATTCAGAGAGGATGGGGCTGAAAATGGACCAAGGGATATGTAAGCCCAATATAAGAGGCAGTTTACACATTGGGTTCACAGGGCTGACCTGAACACTAAAAGAAAAAATACACTAAAATTTTATTACCTAAAAAAAATAAAAAGTTTTTAACATATTAGTCCCGATACATTTCTTCTGCTCTAATTCCTTTCTAAAAAAAGTTCTGTTACTTGCCTCTCTATATTTTAACTGGACCCAGCTCTTTGTCTATCTCTTAAGAAAGATTCTGGATTGACAAAATACTTGTCTCAAGGACAAGACACTGATCATCCTGACACAGTGATCATCCTGACACCTTGCAGAGAGTCTGGAGTTGAACCGAAAAGCTAATCACATGAATCTGCTGTGACTTCCTTTATTTCTTTCTCTACAGTATTTGCCCTCTAATATCCAACAAGAACTTTTCTTAAATGGGTATTTTTATTCCCATTTGAGTTCACATCATGCCAGATAAAATGTGTGCCAACACAGATTCATTTATAAAGGAATTTACCCCCAACTTCTAATAATTGATGCCAAAGTAGACATTAAAAGATTTAGGATATTACAGAAGCATGATTTGCAGTGAAGCATGAGCTAGAAGGGAAGAAGAGAAGCCACTTTAGTGAATCAGCTGGTCAGGTCTGAGTGACAGACCAAAAACCCTAGAGCTACCTTGGTTCTTCCAGTCTTTGGTGTTCTTACACACATCACAAGCCATGGGAAAAAGCAAAACCAAAACCAGCAATAAAGAGAAAGGATGAAAGTCTTGCAGGCAGGTAATGATCTGAATGCAAGCATGACATCCAGTCTGGCATGGATTTGCTGTGAGAAAGAATGACAAGAGACCATGAAAGGACAGAAAATAATTCATCAGTAACTTTTTTTTTTCCTTTTTTTAAAGCGTGAAGAGGGAATTTCCTTAGGGTGTGAAAAAATTATCATGACTCACAGCTATATCACATAAATCCAAGTGATTAATGGCTTGATTTTCAGATTTGCTGAGTACCTGTATCTCCAAGATGCTGATTTCAAAAGAGCTCTTGGGTGCTCAGAGCTTCTATAAATCAGGTCATGGTGACTTATCCAAGGTCAAAGCAACTGATGACCAAACTGAGAAGGGATACTGCCCTCCAAAGTCCCAGTTCACAATTATACAGAACCCCTGGAAAAGCCCTTTCAGTGTTTTAAGAGTATTTCAGCTAAAATCAGGACTGTATGATGCTGGTACTCTTTTGCATAAATAGCAGGGACATTTCAATCTGAAAAAAAATCACTATTTTAATAACATTTTTGGAATTTTTTTTTTAATTCTTATTATTGACAAGCTGTACTTAATATCTGAAAATCTAATACTCTAAAATCACATGATTTGGTATATAAGTGATGTGGCAAAGAAGAGATTTGTGCATTGAATAGGAACAAAAAAGAGCTGGAGGAGAGTATCAGTTCTAGTTAAACACATGGAATATTCTGTTGCTCCTCTGTCACATCACACATGGCCAAATTTTTTTTTTTTTTACAGTACCTCTACCCAACACTTGTCAAAGAGAAAACATGTAGCGAGTCAGTAAAATGGACTTGATCAATCAAAAAAAATCAGTGATACCCATTCGAGTTCCAGTTTTAAAGAGAAAAATTGGACATGGACATGCATCTTTTACCTGTGCTTTCACCAAAGCCTGGAGTTTCCTGACTGCATCAGTAATGTCTCTGCTTTCCACAAAACAGAGGACACTGCAGATGGCTTTAGCTGCTTCAATCACATTATCAACATTATTCTGTTGATAGGAAAGAAAAGGTGGGGGGGGAGGAAATGGCAGACATATAGCATTTAGAAATACCATAAACTTCATGGCAGTGAAAAAATCCTGCCTTTCAAAGCAAAATTCAAACACCGTGGTTTAGTCTGGCTACACTGAAATCACCAATATTTTCCTAAGGGTAGCATCATTTCTCTGGAAGTCCACTTGTCTCCTACAAAATGTGTGCTGGTCAAAACTGCCACAAATTCCGTACCCAAGACTGATTTTAAGGGAAAATCTTGGTTTGTCAACTCCAGGAGTGTAAAAGCACTGAAAATAAACTTCTGAGGGGACCTGAAGCCAAGTGATTCTGTGGATTTATCCTCACCAGTGTCTCCTACCCATTTCTGTGAGAGCTGGAAAACAGCCATGTTCCTCCTAAAAATAGATCCTGTGTGGGAGGCTGCAGAATCTGGCACCTGTGGATTGAGGACTTTTGAAACTAGTTTTCTGCAAAATTATATATTTAGTTAAAACTATGGACTCTTATCATAAATTTAGATATTTAAATATTGCCATATGAAAAAAAAAATCTAGAATAAATACTTTGGGAAATTAAAAAAAAAAAAACTGGATTCCCAAAAGGAGGAAACACGATCTTTAAATATCAAGTACTCTATGTTCAGGAAAATA
>JANRGV010000073.1:67481147-67507330 GCA_024734035.1 Alethe castanea
TCTTTGGGAATTCTATCAGATTCTTAAAGTGCATCTTAGAAAAATCGATGAAAGCAGCAGGTTGCATGAAAACCAGCCTGGAACACATAAAGGACAGAATGAGGAAGGGAGAACTTATACATGATGTTGTTTGTCTAACTTGTTGTTTTGGAATTGGTGAGGAAACCTGCTCTTTTTTCCCTTTTTTCTTTTTTATTCTTTCTCTTGGGAACTGGAGAAAAAAAACACAACCAAAACAGTGTTTTTAACCAGACAGAACTGCAACAATAGTGAATAGTGTCATCAGTGACTGCCAAAAAAAACCACGCCAATTATTTGTCACTCAAGCATAAATTTCCCACTGAATTTCTGATTGATGGCAATTAGTAAACAGAAAATCTCACTGGCAGTTAACAAACAGGAAAGAAAATGAGCGCTGCATGTCAGACCAATTTCTTCCATCACACCCCTTATCCATGTTTTCTAATTTCATCCTTGATTTAAGCATGCAGCAGGTTTTTATATGTTAGCTAATGTGTACTTCAATATTTTACAGATCTACTTGTTCTAAAACCCAAACTGTCTGGACGTTTTTAGGTCCTCAGTCAGCTGGCCACAAACCTGGAGTACAACTGGTCATATCCTGTGAGAACACCTGTCTGACAATAATGCTGAAACACAGGAGGAACCTCGTGAGTATTTTTATCAGAATGTATAACTTGTAAATTCTCACATTTACAGAGCACTGTGAAAACATTAATCTTCAAACAGCCTTTCTGGGATAACTAATTTCAGCTCAAAGTAATGATAGTGCTGTTCTGTCATGATTTAACAATTGGTTTTCCCCTTAGAGCTCACTCAATATGATTACAGGTGTGAGACATACAGAAACTGGGTCTCCTTAATGGCTGGTAATGGCCTTTTCCAAGAAAACCAATTTTGATCCTGTTTTGCCTCTCTCAGCTGCCACATTTTGATAGCAGTCAGACATAAGGCATCATGCAGCAGCATGACTTTTTGCAGCATGTCAGCCTGGCACTGTGGATTGATTATCAGACATTTCCTCCTAGTCCAGCCTGTCTATGAAGAGGGGAGAGCTCAGCAGAGGGAGCAGTGCTGTGTTGTAAGGAGCAGTGTCGTTTGGAGGCGTGATGCTCAGCTCTGTAACACTCAGGAGGCTGTAAGGTAAATGTTGAGTGTTCCTGGAGCCAGGCTACAGGAGGGGAAGCTGGCAGTGCTCCTGCAGCACAGGATTCCTGCAGCTCAGGATTCCTGCAGGTGGAACTGGCTGAGGGTGACTTTAGAAGTGAGCTGGGGCTGTGTGTGAGGTGTGATCTGTCACTGGAGGAGTGTGTCAGCTTCTCCCTAGTGAATTCCATGCCTAGATGTGCTCCTAAATTCCCATGGCTCACGTCTCAAGCAATGGCTGTGGCAAGAGAGCCTTTCTTTGTCTAGCTAGGGGATTAGAGCATTTATTATCTGTTGTGGATTCTGAGCACATACTCTGTGCCACCTCCATCCCAAACTGGATTGCAATCCCTTTTCCTAAATGGGGCCAAACTCAGGGGCTTTTGTGAGCACCAGCCAGTAATCAAATGAGGCTGATTGTTTAATTAGTGGTATGAGACACATGAGGCTTACACGGCTCTGGCTGCTCTCTGCTGGCCACTCTGGCTTCTCATTTGCAATTCAAGCATTTCCATTCTGGTCTATGACATTTAATACATCTCTCTTGTTTTCTGTGTCCTGTGTGCCACTTTGACAGGCAAGATGAGCCTCTGCTGACAGGTCCAATTTATACAAACTTTACCTTCAGGATGTAGCACAAGACCCTCTTTATTTTTTCTGTTGAGCTTTTTTAACCTTAGTGACTTTGATAAACTTCTGATAAAGTTCTAATTGGTGGGAAGGGCATATTAAGTGATTGCCATGCTGATGATGTCATTAAGACTTCAAGCAGGTCACATGGAGATGCACACAAACAATTTGCAGATGTTGGAATTAGTCTTCCTTTCTCCTTGCTTCCATCATTTTAAGTGTGTAGGCTCCCGACTGTGTTCTTAGGAAGTTCCAGCCATTTAATTAAATGAAAGTAAATTACAGCATAGATAGCTGTGTACTGCAAACTACAAAAAAATCCAGGGTTCAGTTCACTTCATTATGGAAAGGGACAGTAGAACTTGAAGTTACTGTGCTGCTTTTCAAAGTAGGTAACTTAAATCAAACCCATTTTAGTGAGTTTACAGAGAAGTGGTAGGAGTCCTGTTCAGCAAGACGAACGAGGATTCATGACTTGAAAATAAGGTCATTGTTTTGGCGGCCTAACTTAAGCAATCGTATTTTTAAATCCCAGGCTTCCTTCTTTCCTTCCACCTGGCCATCCACTCATTGTTATCTGATCTGAAATATGAATAGTGCTTCAGGGGACTGCGATACTGGACTGCCTTCAGACCAGGAACCTTTAATAGGAAGGTTCTTTATTGCATTAGTAATCTTCTCAGCTTCCTGGCCATATAAATCAATCTTTCTGATGTGCTCTCTTTTCTTTTTCCTTTCCTTTCCTCTTCTTTTTTTGGTTGAGTTGAACAGGGATTTTAAAAGTATGCCAAGATCATATCTTATTCAAGACACGTTAAAGCTATTTCAGGTGTATTCAGTCTTTTGCAGAGTCTCACTAATTATATTTTAGTGGTTCATCTGTGCTGAGATTACTTTGCTATCTGATTTTATTTCATAATTTATAGTAAATAATTTTTGTTCTGCTCTTCCCTATTTAATTTATCTCTATAAGGAGATTTTATGATGTGTTCAGATGTGAAAATAATTGTCGTAGGCCAAATTAATCCCAAATGTAGCTTCACAGAACTGACAGGAATTGTCACGTAAATTGTCCACGTAAATAAATTTGATGTAGTGTTTGTGTGAGTTTCCTTCTAGGAGTTTTAGTAGGAGATCTAGATCCTGCTGTGCAAATCCTATATTGATATACAATGCATAAGAGACTCCCTAAGGAGCTGGTGTATTTTATAGCCACTCTCAGGTGTCACACTGGTTCTTTAAAGGAGGAAGCCAGAAGACTGCAGTGCTATAACTTTGCAGGAATTTTTCCTCAAGGAAATTTGCCCATTCACATGGGGTGTCTTAGAGAAAAAATGCTGTGGCAGTGGAGAGAGCAGTGGTGAGGTGCAGACCTGGCAGAGGACTGGTTAACATGGGTGCATGCATGTGAGTGCCCAGTGCAGGCCCCTTGGACCTGATGCACCCACACATGCCAGGTGTGCTGCCAATGCACAGCTCTCATCCCTGATCAGTTCAGAGCATCCTCTCCCTCACTGCTGTGACATTTCAGTCGTGTGTAAAGAAAGACAGCTCTGCTTGAAGAAAACTCTATCAAAATTTCTGCTAAGACAAACAACAGAGAACAGCCTTATGGATTTTGTGGCTGGAAAGGACCATTAATCTAATCGAACCTTCTGCAAAGAAAAAGCTGTATATTTTAACTGAGGAAATACTTGCAGTCAAGGAAACCGTTCGAACACAGAGATGTTAAGACTGGTTGGTAATGTTTGTCTACAGTTTAAGGCTGTGGGTGCACAATGAAGACAAGTTCTGTTAAAAAGGTATTTATAAGATACTAAAAATGTTTTAGTCTCAAGATTTCCCTCAGCAATTCATAGTTGCATTTGAATCATGAGATTCTCTTAGTCAGGTGGCTTCTACTTTGGTTTGAATGGCATCACCATGATTGCTGAGGAAAATAACTTTAAGTTCAATTTTCAGATATGGAAAAGCCATGATGCCACTAAAATGCAATTTTCCAAGCATGTATATTACATAACTTCAAGTCAGCTTATTGGGGCATCTCTTGCTCCTCTCAAATGCAGACAGTGCCACACTGGGCACTTTATGCATTGGGACTGCCAGCAATATTGCCTTCATAAAGTGAGGCTGGGCTAGAAGGAAACATTTGTGCAGGGGTGAAGACCTCTGAGGCCTGGAGAGTTGCCCCATTCAAGCTAGCACAAATCAGTTACAGCTTTGGTGTGTGTTCAGTCAGATTCAGGAGGCTTTGTTGAGCCATCAGCCACAGAAGCACAAAATATTCCATATTTGTACAATTTTACAGCATGGCAAGTTGTTTCAGAATTCCCTAGACCATGAAGGAAAGATGATTTTTTTTTTTTTTGGCTTGTCAAGGGTCATGAAAAACTCAGAATTTAAATTTAAACTGTATTTCTACCTAAAAGGGCTTTTGATGTAATGTCTGAATAGAAATGGCTGGATTTAGTTGAAAAAAACAAAAACCCAAAACGGGAATGCTCACCTATGAATAAATCATGGAAAGTGTGACTTAGATGAGACTCATCTCTCATATGGCAGCAGCAGTCTTCAGCATAAATGAATGGGTAAACTTAAATGTAACTGCCATTCAGCACAATTACAGGGAATTTATACATCTTGTAAATGTTCTGCACTCACACTACACTGCAGCTAAGTAAAATACAGACTCTCCACTGAGGTTACAAAAGCTGTAAGTGTACGTAAAGGATTCTTTTTTTAAACAAACATATTAAACATCACAAAGGACCAACTCTTTTTCATCTGAGAAAAATACCCAGAGCAAGGATCACCTTTGATAGTACCTCCATACAAAGTTGCAAAATTTTTTGATTTCAAGAGCAGAAAAGTACAGATGTAAGAGTGGGAGAAGTGAACACCAAAATAGTGGAATACCTGTAGTGGGGAAAAGCACGTCCCTGTTACAGCTAAACCCTTCTCAAATCCATTTTCAAAGTCCAAGTGGCCAATTCCCAGTTCCTGGGACTGTAGCAATGCACATGTTCTCTTCTGTTCCTCCTCAGCTCATCTCCTCTCTGTGTTCTGCTTGCCCATGGCTTTCCTGAAAGTTCTTCCTCTCCTCATTTCGCCTAATCATGTTTGCCTCATGGCTGTAATGATAACTCCCTGATCTTTATTTCCTTTGGTTGAGGGACACATTTAGTGCGGGGCAAGCTGCAGGTTGTGCTCTGGCTGGTGGGAAAGGGCAGCAGCCCAGGCAAGGGGCCATGAACAGGCACAGACTTCTCACAAGGAAAGGACTGTGACTGCCAGAGAATGCCCCTATTTATTCAGACTGGGAAGATTCCTTAACATTTTAGAACTGCCCCAACATATTGTTTCTACTTTATGCCTCACTCTTATTCCCTCTCTTTTCATTCTGCCTCACCTTCACTCTCTGGACATGCATAGCAACAAGAATATTACAGAGACACATCTGTGAGTCCTGAGTCACATTTTCCTGATTCCTCCAGGGTACAGATTCCTATTGCAATGCCTGGTATATCTAAATATATCTAAATGTATGTATATGTTATATGTTATATGTTACATGTTACATGTTACATGTTACATGTTACATGTTACATGTTATATGTTATATGTTATATGTTATATGTTATATGTATATATATATAGATATCTATACATATATATATATATACCAGTATATATAGCAATACTGGTATAGCTAGACCAATACAGCGGAGCTGCACCCTCCTATGAAATAACAATCTTGAACCACAGATATATAAAAACTGTCTTTTCCAAGTATAATTCCTCCATGCTTCCAGGCAAAACAAGCTACATCAAGAGAAACTTAATTTTGTTATTATAACTGCTTTCACGTTAGTGGTTTGTGTTGGTTTCTGCTGTGCCAAGCAGATACTATCCATCAGCAAAGTCTCTATTGACACAGCAATGGTGCCTGAAACCCTGCAAGCAGAAGTGGCCATGCAGTTGGCTTCGTGAATGGTTTTAATTTGCACAAATACAAAGAGAAAAGTTTTGACAGCTGTTGTTGCACAAGGGACTAGACAAAATGGATTAATGCCTCAACAAAATAATGTGGAAACCTGGTCTAGATGAAAAGTGAGCTACAAGAAATAGAAGTGTAGCTTTGCCACAGATTGACAAAATACATTTTAGCTGTACCCCAGGCAGATTTGCTACTGTACCAGTACTACTAAGATAAAAGTAATATATCCCCTTTGGAGGATAACATGATTATTAGTAGCTGGCTTACAGCACTCTGAGCTCTGTAAAGGAAACAAAAATGAAAGTTTTACAACCTTGTTAGCTCAACATTTTTCCCCTTATTTTGTTTTGTTGAAATTATATGGAGAATACAGCTCTGATGAGAATGCCATAAAGAGAAATGCAGTTTTAGTCTTTAGAAGATGTGGTAATGACTGGTCCAAGTGACTTGCCTGTGGTCTCTAAAATATCTAAATATCAGACAAAATATCTAAATATTAGAAATGGAAAATCCCCATCATTTAAGACCCTCTCACTGCTTGCTTGCCCACAGCAAGGTTCTCTCTCACTATTTTTTTAAGTAACTCAGCTAGTAGCATCTCCGAACAAGAAATTTAATCTGCAGTGACAAGTTTATTTTTCACAAAGAACATATTCATCCAAAGGTGCTTGCTTCTTATGATTTCAATCTGCATGATTATGTCTTTGTCAGTCTATAATTAATAGCTTAAACTTCACTTTGAGTGAAAACCAATTTTTATTTAGGTTTCAATTCCCAGAGAACAGAATTAGTAAGACAAAAAAAAAGTCATCAATAAGGTCACAGGCAAGCATATTAGAAGAAAAGATAAACATTTAGATTTTTCAATTTCATTCCCCTGCTCACTGTGGTGGCTGAACTGCAAAGCAATAAGGTAGCTGTACAAATTATACCATGTGAGAGTATGGATGGAACTTTAAATACTTGGAAACCTTAGAATTAAAGGATGTTTAGAAATAGAGCTTATAAGTATTTTTGTACTACGTTCCTTTGCTGATCTACATTACTGCAACCTACTGCTAGTACACACATCAATAAAATAATGAAGATTTTTTTTTTTTTTTAAAGTCTACATATTAAGCATTTCAGGATGACCTGAGACTGTGGCCTGTTTTTCTAAAAAGGAAAGATTGAGTCATTGCTGACACATGAGAAGGGTTGGTTTTGGCTAGCTGCTGACATCAAGAGCCAGGAGTTATTTGACACAAGGTGTTTAATCGCAATTTAATTTACTTTTATATAATATTTTCCATGAAAGGCATCATAAAATCATATTTAGGGGTATCCATTTTAAATCTAAAGAAAGGTAGGAAAGTATGAAAGCAAGATTTAAAGGTGGGTCTAGGTTTGCTTGATGGGATGGAAAAAAAAGCCTGCAGGTTGCAGCAAGGTTGGGTTTCCCACAGCAAATGGGAACAATGAACTTAAAGACCAGAAAACAAAAGAGATTCCAAATCAGAATTCTACAGATGGCTCTATTAATTACAGACTGACCTGCAATCTATATGCTATCTCCTGATATATTTAAATTTTAGGTATTTAAAATCTGATTTTGTAGTTATGAGTCAGGCAGGATGTGAGCCTGATCTCTTCGATGATGATATCTGCTGGTGGGAGTGTAATGGTCATTAGCACAGAGGTATTTTTTCTTCCTCATCTCATTCAAAGCTAAATGGATTCTAAAAATGGTCAAGTCTTTCAGGTGCTTCTGCAGGAGGTGGGGTGAAGTGCTCGTTAATACAATGCAATATAACAGTAAATGAAAGCTTTTGACAAACCTTGACAAAGCTGTCTGCATCACTAAAGCGTTCTGTTCAGAGAGCAATTCATCAAATCACCTTTTTGGCTTCACTTTAGGGTTTTTTTTTTCTGGATTACAGTGCAGCAGGAGCAGTAGAGTATTTATTCCCTTTGCTGTCTTAGAACTTGGGGAACTTCTACTGGAACTCATCCGTGAACAGACTCCAAACACTTCTTTGGGGAAGAGCTGTGCACAAAGTGCATCAGATCACTCTGTTAGCAGCACTGGGCAGAAACCAATTTGCACTTGAAGATAGCCCACACACAGGAAAAAATTCACCCTGAGGCAGCTCCTCAGGCCGTGTTAAACTACCCAAGGGATCCTCAGGGTCTGGGGTTTCAAATTTCAGATCCAGGGCTCTGTTGGAAAGGCAGAAGAAAGGGAGCTGAAGTTAACAGCACAATATAGAATTACAAGCTGCTGAAGTTAGAAATGCAGCTCAGTGCTTCCTGCATGACAGTGACAGAGCAAAGTAAGAAAGCTAAGAACATTATTGACCTTGTTTCACTGCTAATGAAACGTGCAGAGATTCTACAAGTGCAGGAATTTAAAGAGTCTGCTATTGATGCATTCTCCCTGACAATGAAAACAGAATCTTCAGCACATACTGCACTGAGCTCACCCATACTACAATGGTTTATTTTTTCCATTTTTTAGCAATTTCTTTGAAATCAGAAGAGCATCTTGAAGAAAAATAAGTTTAAAAAATCCCTGGTCTTGTTCTGTAAGTAACAGATCTTTGTATGACCTGCTTGGTGCTTCAGGTGTTCTAGTGATTAACACAGCACTTCACTGTTCCAGCTCCTGCATTCCCAAAACTGGAATGAGAGAACAGTGGGCTTGGAAATGTTGAAGAGGCAATCTTGGCATCTTTAGCTGCCAGATGTAACTCACTGTGAACATATGAACATTTGGCCTGTGTGTCTGTGTAAGGGTAGAAGTGCTCAAGATGGGTACAGAGCAAAGCTGACTTAGTGTGGCACTTGCTCTCACAACTACTCTGCTTTCATTAATCAAACTGACTTGTTCTAGGCTACTTCAGGTAATTTTTACACTCTACTGTAAATATGATTGCTTCTAATATATTCCCTTCCAATTATAGACATCTAATATTTTATCTAACACTTTTTACACCTTGAACAGATGAGCTGTGATTCCTGCAGTGCCAGCTTAACGTGGTTCCACAGAGCACTGCCAGCCCTTCTGCTCAGAGCTGGTGTCCACAAAGCCCAGCTGAAAAGTGCCTGCACTTCAGCTGCTTCAACACAGAATCTGCTCACTTTGGCTGACACCTGAATTTCAGCTGCCTCAGGGCAAAAAAACAACTAGCTGAGTCCAGCAGTGCTTTCATCCACCACAAGAGCTTTCCTGGATTAATGTGAGTCAGAGCATTTATTTCCCTACTTGTAAACTATGTGCATTCAGAAAGACCTGCTTGTATGTCTAATGTGTTTTTAACTTGCATTCAGCACCACAGTGCTGACTTCATTTGCTTTGCTAGCACTGCAACTGGATATGAAGAAAAATCCCCTGTTCTGCAGCTGCATAATACTGTTTCTCCTCTCTTTGGCGATTTCCCTTTTTGATGCTTTGTTTATAATGATGCCTTGGGTTTTAGCTTTTATATTTTTCAGAATCTCTGCTGCTTAGTGTGTAACTCTGAAACTTCATACTAGATGTTAGTAAGGTCTCCTCACAGGGTGGTTGAACAAAACAATTCCTTCCCAGCTGGAGAATCAAGGACAACTGATGCCCAAAAAGCAAAAACAATGGTAAGGGAAGGGACAAGCCAGGGGGCTGAGACTTCGTAGCCTGGGGCTGTGGTTAGATAATTAACCCTAATGTGTAGATGAACCAAAACTCATAAAGTGTAAAAACTCATGACCAGGCTCCATCTGGGATTTGATTTGGGTGTAGTCCTGGCCAGGCTCTTGCATTGCCCCAAGTGAATCCTTTCAATACCTATTTTTTTCCTTCTGCTCTGTCTAGTCTCTGTTCCAGGTCAGCCTTTCTAGGCAACAATAACTCCCCTGTGAGACAGTGGAGGTAGCAGCATCCTTTGTCACAGATGAGAAACAAGACAGTGGAGTCAAACAATTAATAGCTGCTCAAAGCTTGCATAAAAGAGGATTTGAATCCTTGCACACCATCCTCTCCGCAGAGCACAAGCACCACTTGTTTTAGGACTTTCAGAAACTACACGTGGAGTGTTTGGAGCCTGACTCCCCTCCTGTCCCCGTGGCTCTGTTTACATGGCTCCTGGCTTAATGAGGTACTTACTGTTGTAAGAATTCATCAGAGCCATAAACACTCAGCAGCCATTGCTCCCGGGCTGGGTATTGATTTGTGACACGGAGGATCTCCACAATTAAGTCGTGAGTGATACAGCCAGCTGTAAATAAAGATAGCAAGGAAAATTAATAGTAGCTTGCTAGAGAATTGCAGGCTACATACTTGAGCAAAGAAAATAAGGGTTGTTTTTTTTTTTCTGTAATTCCTAACAATTGCTGCAGACTAGCTCCATCAAGAGGAATTAGATCAAGACACACTTCATTTTTTTTTTAATTTTGCTTTAAATATTCTACCTGACATGGAATCTATGCCCATTTAGAGAAAATTAGCAATTTGTTGGGCAGCTGGTGTGAAGAAGCGGTGAGCAAAATTCCCAGGAGGAAAGGAACAGACAAATGGCATTCTTTTTGTTTTTTCTTTTTCCGATGACCATTTTTGATACATTTCCAATGGTGCAAAACTTGACTCTGTAGCCACTTATGATACAAAAAGGCTCCAGAATGTTACTTGGTATTGTTTCTGCTATGCACACCCTTCTAGCCATAAAAAAGTAAATAATGGCTCTAATGTATTTTATACATGCAATATATTATATTATTTATTACATGTGTACCACATAATAGTATAAAATATACATAATCCCTATAAATTAGAAAGTTCTATGATAGTTTGTAGAACCTGCTGTTCAAAAACACCTTAGCATTTTGAGAATTTTCTCCAGTTCTACTACTGTTTTTTAAGCCATTTTCCAACACTTGCCAAATGCTTCCTCTCTGTCCATTTTAGAAGAATTGATCAAAAATGGTAAAGAATAGGTGAATAATCTAGAAACATGTCTGATAAATTTGGTTTTACATTGGAGGGGATGGGAAAGCTTCAGAGAACAGCTGGCATTTCTAGGAGAGGGGGTTATGACAGAAACAAAAATGAAATAAAACAGAGTAGGTTACCATAGCTTGCTTTTTGCTTTGGTTGATTTTCTCCAGGGATTCAATAGCTCTTTCTGAAAATGTTCCTCTTCTTTGCAAAACTGTTTGGTTTTTTTGTTTGCTTTTTTTTTTTCTTTCAAAAAGACACTTCAATTGCACATTTTTCTACTGGTTTTACCAGTTTAAATCATTTAGCCTTCTGAGAACTTGCCATTTCAAGCAACTCTGCTAGTTTGACATGTAAACTGCAGTGCTTGTTGGCTGAATTTACACAGTCCAGAAAATGACGAGCGACACAGAATCTTGAATTAAAATTGTAACATGCACTTTTTTCAGGTCACTCATTGCAAAAAGTCCAAAACTTGCTCGTACCACTCATTTCCACTCTGTAGATCCATCTTCCTTTCCTTACTCTGCCAAAAGTTCTTGTCTAACTGAATACTTTACATTAGATGGGGAAAAAAAGAGTACTTCTTCCTCCTACTTCAAGCTTACTGCTTACCTAGTCTAAACAAGTTTAGGATAATTAATACTTATAGCCTGTTACAGTCAAAAAATTCCTTGAAAACCAAAGAAACTATTCATAAAGAAAGACAAAAAACCCATTATGACTTAAGGAAGCAGCACAGGAAGAGAGTGGGAAATAAGATTTAATTTATTTTATTTTTTACATGTTGCAGAAATACAAATTACTAGCGCTGGAATTAAAGATTCTCCCATTAATCACAGATGCAGGATGCACAGGAGCAGTGGCAGCTGCTCAAAGTCATTAATGACAGAATCATTTAGGTTGGGAAGAACCTCTTTCCCTGCAAAACTGGGTCAACACTGAATTCAGACCACCTTGGTCAGGATTTTTTCTTTCAAAAATTTCAAAAATCTCCATGCCTGGATACTCCAAAACTTCATGGGCAATCTCTTCCAATTCTTAATTGTTCTTCTTTATTCTTCCTACCTACTTGGAATTTCTCCTTTGATTTGTTGCCTGATGTGCTTCCCCAGAGCTGTACTTAACCTCCATCACTTACCATCTTGTGTAAGAAGTAGAGGATGTGGTGAAAAATCTGTCCAAATGCTGATTCTGAAATTTGTTCCACCGAGGATATGCTCTGGGAACCTTGTTGTGATACTCCAGATATTCCCAGGATTTGTCTTCAAAAAAAAGCAAGATAGGCATTTCTGATTCTGTAAAAAACATGTGAAGACATTATATCTAATGAGGATAAGAGCAAAACTAAAATTCTACAAGATACATATGATGATATATAGCTGTTAGAAATAAAATTCTGTGGAGAGAAATGGTAGCAACATGAACTCTGTTTTCATACTTTAGTGATATAACTACATATCAGCACACATAATTGCATCTGTTATTTTAGGGAAACCATCAGCAAAATCTCCATTTGGTTGACAGAACTGCTGCTGAGCTTGATCTCAGTGAAACCAAAAGGAGTTTAAACAGAGACTTCAGTGTACACTGACTCAGTCAAAATGATAGAGCTCAAATATATACTTGAATATCAGAGTTTGAAAACAGAACTAGCCAAGAGCACATGCACAGGCAGCTACAACCAGGACATCTGGTCAAAATGAATACAGGAACATGCTTCCTATGCACAATCTTAAGGAGTGTCTATTTCCCCAACTCTCTCAAATCCAGTCTGAAACCCTCATTGCTAAAACCTCATTGCTAAAACCCTGGGTATTTATGTAAAAGTCTGTAGAGTGCAGTAACAGTCACAGTCATTGAGTCCCTCTCATATACCATTAAATATAAAATATATTGCCCCTTCTCCCAATTACCATGGACTTGCAGAAACTAATTCCTCCTGAGGTCCCATTTCCTAATGAACACTGGTCACAGGTATCATCTCTGTCATCTGGAATTAAACTTGCTTTTTAGGCAAATACATTGCAGCTGCAGGTAGGGGGACACACTGTACTAGCTGAAGCTTTACATTTCACTAATTGGCCTGAATATTTCGCAGCTAAACCCAAACATTCTGTACTAAGCATCCTGCATTCTCTTTTCTTTGTTGGTTCATGAAGTTTCTGAGTTGGGAGTGCTTTGTAATGTCTCTGCTAAGTGTATTTTGAAGCCCAGCTCTCTCACATAAAAATCTTCATTACTGTCTTACCTCCAGCCTCAGAGCTGCTGCCTAAGTCTCTTAAACAGCCATGTGAACTGCTCCTTTGTGTCTTGCATTTCTACAGCATGAGAAGGGAAAAAAAAAACAAAAACCAAAAAAAAAACAGCCCAAAAACAAGAGAGAGCCTAGGCTTCCAAAATTAATAACCCAGCAAAGCAGCCTGTTTCTTATCATGCAAAGCCAGGGGGCTTGATGTTTCAGTGGGGTGAGAGGAAATGAGGCTTGACAAGAGTAGCTCCAGAACAAGGTGGATTTATACTCATGGTCAGAAACCATTACACTACAGAGGCTGTTTGGGTGACCTGGGTGGTTGGTGTCAGTCTATTTTCTTTGTGCACAAGGTACAGCTTTTCCCCTGTAACAGGTTTCTGCAAGAAAGCCAAGGACTGAATAAAATGAAACTTTCACTGCCCTTTATCCAGCCTCAAATTACCAGGCATGAACACACACAAGGGTATGAATCCTCCTAAACTTACTGGCAGTCATTCCAAAACTAAGCAAACTTTGTCTCCTTCCCTACCCATGTACTGCTTATATTTTAGCGAAATGTGGGGACACAAATTTGCTTTTCATGCTTTTCAGATAAAAAACTAATTCAGTTTCCAAGTGTTGCTTATTTATGGCCATCTACTGTTCTCAAGTGATTAAAGAGCTTCTGGCCTGAGCAGGTGGGCAAAACACTGCAAAACATTTAAAGTTTGGGTTTTCCAAAGCATAGCTGAGTACTATACAAACATCACACAAATAAAATCTTGTGCTACTTGCTTTCTGTGCTGAACAGCTCAGTGTGTACAGAAAGTATTGACATTTATGGGGATTTGCTATTTCACAGCATTTCATAACATCATGTGTTTCTGTGCAGCGGAAAGAACATCCTTGAAGGCATGGAGAGGTGGAGGAGCTCTGAATTTTGCAGCACTGAACCCTGAGCCTGCCAGGTTGGCATCTTCTGGTCTGAAACTCACTTTGGGATGTGTGTTGAACCCAGCCAGAGATGACTGCTCTCTACAGCTCTGTTCATGGTCATAGAATAACCTGAAAGGGCTTTTGGAGACTGATTTACACTTGTGTGCAACCAAATGCTTCAATTGAAGACTGTGCAAGTACTACCTAGAGAAAAACACTGTGGGTTTCTATTTGAGCTACAAGCTGGAGCTGCAAGAATGCATGACAGAGTCTGAATTATGCATCCTGCCTCTGACATATGAAACTGCCAGCAACTGAGATTCACTGGGGACTGGGAAGATGCTCATTTGGAAAGACTGAATATGTAAGTTATTTGAAAATTTATGACATTTTTTGTTCTTTTGGTTGCGGTGATACTTTGTCCTAAAAAATGTTTCTCTACTTATTTAATAGAAGAAAAGCAAAAGCTTTTTCTTATTTTCTTCCTAAGAGAATTTGGTCATGACACACACAAAACAAAAAAAGTTCCTGCAAAACAAGAATGGCTTATTCGTATTTTTCTTTTCAGCCCTGTAAATAAACTCATCTATTCAAAAATCAATATAAAACTTTCCCTATAATTAGAATATTTAGGCATTAAAAAAATCTGAATAGCTGAGAGGAAAGCAGTCATGTGGAATGTGCCTTCATGCATCTCATGGTAGAATTGGGTTGGGGCTCAGGCTGATGAGCTGTAGAAAAGGAAACTGAGACATGCAACTGAGTATATTTAGAAGCTGCTGCCCCCATTTGAATATATCATATCACATATATATCGCTCTTAATTTCAGTGCAACATCAAACTGGGTTTTTTGGTTAGGTTGCTTTGGGTTTTTTCTTTTAAGAGAAGAAGCCTTGGCTGACCTTGAATAAAATCAATTCATTAAAGTCTAATGACAAAATCAGGATTCCATTTTCCAACTACTTTCCAGGGGGGAAAAGCATGCATTTGTGCTGACAACTTGAAGTGTGATCAGTGAATATCTACAAAAGAAAAATCAATCTGCACAGATGGTCTAAATACTTGTAATTTTTTGTGTGCTTGGATTTCAACAAAATTAATTTTTCTGCAGAAGATTAAGAAAGTAAAAAATGTTCTATCCCATTAAGTCAGGCTATTAAGTGTAACGGTGAAGTATAATTAAAGTACATTTTGTCACTTGCTAAGTCTCACTTTTCATCATGGCAGTATGTAGCAATTCTATTCTCAGTCAGTTCCTCCAGCTCTTATTTTCCTGATCAGAGTTGCACAGGCACTAATATTGTCCAGGACAATGACAGAAAAAGGATGGGAAGTGTCACATACTATAAACCATCAACAGTGAAGAGTTAAATGTACTTATCACTAATCAAGCAGACAGAAGAGAAAATCTTTTTAAATTAATGTTCATTTTTAACGTGCTCCTATTTAAACCAAATTTAGAAGTGTTTCCTTATTTAATTAGATGCTGGAATTGCAGCATTTTTCAGGACTGCAGGATGTGGTTGGTTGACCCCAGGTGCCCATCAAGCTGCTCTACCACTCCCTTCCTCTTCAGTACAGGAGCAAGGGGAGAAGAGATGGGGAAAAACCCTTCTAGGTCAAGATATTTAAGAAAAGCAAAAGCCACACATGTAGTTAAGGGAACACAAAATATTCTCGACTTCTAATCAGCAGGCAATGTCCAGCCCTTTTCCAGGAAGAAGGGCTGCAGACAAATGCCATAATAATGACATGCTCAGCAGCAGCCAGACACTGGTGTGCTATCCATGCCCTTCTAGCTGCCAATGCACAGCCCAGCACTGGGGGGGTGGGGGGTGGGTAATGAACCAGTCCAATGTAAGTAAGTGAAATGTGATGGCCAAAAAAGCTTTTTCATTACTTACTTCTCCACTGCGTTGCAAAAACGAACAGTGTTTTCATTACTTCCTTGACCTGCTTCAACCAGCTGGATAGACCAGCCTGCAGCCTAAAAACACCAAAAAGACCCCAGAAGAAACAGAGCTGAGTTATTTAGATATCAGAAGCAAGACCATAAGGCTAACCTTGAATTTAGTTCCATGAGAGCCTATGACTCCTCCCGTGACTTGATGGAGTTCCAAATGGACACAAGTGACCCCATTTTGGCTGCACTCTAAATGCTTTCAGAAGTCACAAAGCATCATCTGCCCTGGGTAACAACTGTTTTTCCTCTCCATGCAGAACATGAGGAACTTCAGACAAAGCTTTCACAATTCACCTGGTATCAAGGCACAGATAACTCCAAATGCAGATATTAATTTACAAAAGGGAGAAGGACAAACTGAACCTAATGCTTCAGCATGTTTTAATCCTTATTTTCTCTCTTTCTGCCCTGGCAGGAAGCTCAGCATCCCCTCAAGCTCCATAAACCTGTCAGATAAGGTCCTAAGACAGGTAAGAGGGAACCAGTGGATTCTACTGAACATGAAAAATGCACAGATACTTTTGTGAACTTGGAGAGCAGAGGTCTGAGCCACTGCTTTGGGTCAAGCATCCCTCTGTCTTTCTGCCTGGAGTACTCTTCAGCCAGAACATTACCTCCAGGTAAGAACTTAATGCTATTACATCTGCAAGCCCTTTCTTCTCTTGTAGGTGGAGACATTACAAGGCTTAACTGTATAAAAGCTTTTAAACCCCTTCAGAAAGAGGAGGGATGTGAACTGAGACATGGCAAAAGGTTTATTTTATAATTTGAATAATAATTTAGATAAAAATGTGAGAGTTTGTTAAAAAAATGACTAACAAAAGAACTTAGGATTCTTCTTGGCTGGTCAAGAAAGTGCAATATGCATTAAAAGATGCAGGGTAGGAAATGTTACTTATAGTTTAAAAGATGGGATGATTATAACAGATGAGAGATCTGCTGGGAGCTGGCTGGTGGGGAAATGACAATGGCAGAACTGAAAGCTCAAAAGCCAGAAACCTTGTGTCAATACAATGAGACCCAAAACTGATGGTATGTAGTATATTCATTACTCACATAGCACATAATGCATTAGGAGAATGCATGTGAAATTTAAAGCTACTAAGGTGGCATCATCAGTAGAGGGGAAAATTGAAATTGTCTGGTGGGAAAAAACAATGGAAAATCCTGAGGGTGTAAATAAGAGAGTAAAATTAAAATTAGCACTTGAAACTAATAATCTGTCATTCTCTGGTTCTAAGAACTGCTGAAGAAGTTCAAAATCCAGTGAAAATATAACACCTCCACTGGTTTATCCTTTCCATTTTGTTTAGGCTACCTCACAATTTGTTTCATCAGACAGTAATAAGAACTTCTGGAGGACTATTTAGAAATTTTGAGTGATTTGGTAGCAATGACAGTCTCCCAAAATTACCTATTCATTGAAAAAAAGACAACCCACAAAAACAAAGGCTCCTTTTTCCCCTGAAGCTCTGTCCTTGAAAAGCAGGTACAGTGCCCTGGAAACAGTACATGGAAAAAGAGAAAAAAGTGAAAAGCTAAGAAAATTGGTTCATAGGTAAGAAAAGGTGAGGCTGGGACACGACCTTAAATGGGACTGAAGGTATTAAAAGAGCAAAACCACAACTGCAAACTAAGGAAGGAGAAACAGAGAGGAATTGAGCAGGAAGAAGGGCAAGACTTGGAACGCATGATTTGCCATGAGGACATGGGTATGAATCCCCAGATCCTCATGGCTTGAAGAATATGATTAAATAATTGTTAAAGGATGGAAAAGAGGAGCCTGAGAGCCCAAAGCTGCAATCTGGGTCCTCCCCTGCAGAACACAGGAGTGACACAGGAGCCCTCTGCTTCTTTGCATCTTTGCTGGCAGCATCTCTGAGTGACTCCTAAAGGCAAACAAGAACCCTGAGCAGCCCAGTAATAGCCTGCATGTCTGGAAAATGCCATTGCTAAGTCACTCAAATTCATTCTGGTGGCAGAGGTATACAAAGGACATGAACAACTCCAGCTCCATCGGTGAATCATAGGTATGAGAGATTTAGTTTGGTCATGTCTTTTCACATGTCCAGAACTTTAACTTGCTTCTTCTTGCATAAAAATGTAAAATGTTAATTACATGATCACATTATTGCACATTATTTTCCAACAGGACTTGAGTTTCCATGCACTGCAAATATGTTAAAGAAAGCAGTGAATGAGACAGAACTGCATATGGAGAGAAGTAATGACTACAGGAATGAAGTCACTGAATGCATCCCTCTATGACTGGAATCTTTTTTCATCCACAGACTTCTCACATTATGCTAATCACCTAAACCATCCTTCCAAATATGACCAATAATAGTGAATTTCTGGAGCACCAAAAAAAAAAAAAGAAAAAAAAAAGAAAAAAAAATCATGACGTTTGGTCTGATGATGGGACTTCAGTGAAGGTATGAGTCTTGTTAATTACTCTGAAAACATTATAATCTAAAATTAGATCCTAAATATCATAGATGGAATAGCTAAATATATACTTTTTAGAGTTTATTTCAGTTTTCTTTATAATACAGAAAAAAAATCTCCTTTCACTAGGATGTTATGAAGATAGTTACCTTTACTATTTTTTAACATCTAACCTGTAATGATAAGACCTGTAAAAATAATATTTCCTTTATTACATTGGACATATTTTGATTAGGACCCATTAAATAAAGCCTAGGGCCATACAACTGCTTCTAAGAGCTATGGATCAGAATACCAGTATGATTTCAGCAGTGTGAATATTTCATCTTGCCTGCCTATGACCCATCTCAATTCTAATCTCTGCATCTCAGCATCCTTTGTATTTGACTCTCAAGTCTTGGTTATCATCTCCTACTACTTGGATGCATTATTTACTTGTTCTGGACCTCACAGACCCAACCTGTTCTCATTCTTTTGCTGTGGTGTTCAACTTTTCCAACCCTTCTGATTGTCTTACTTGGCATCAGGTCTGTCACCCTACAGCACTTGTCTTTTCCAAAAATCTCAGCCCAGCAGCAGTAACTGCTTTACAGGCTTTTTTTGCTCTTCCCTCTCACTAAGAGTTTCTTTCACTCTTATTTTCCCTTATCATCTCAAGGTTCAGCTGCCAGCCCCTTGCCTTGGCTCTCTTTCTATCCTGACATGGCTTTTTCTCCCTGAAGGAATTCCTGTGACCACAGTGAATTTTATGCTACAAATCAATTCACTCCTCTCTCCCATTTCTTCCTCTTCAAGCTAAACAGCTCAAATACTTCACTGACTTAATCAAATCCTCCCACACATTCGATTGTAGTTGCCCTTGACTCACTCAGCTCTTCTCTTCCCTCCCTTATAATTCTCTCCTCCTCCGTCACAGAAGCGTCTGTGCCTTAAATGTTTGCTACCCCCAGCACCTCTTCTTCCCATCCCATGATTTCATCTCCTCCTGCTCATTTGTATCCCACTATTTTCTGCTTTTCTCCTGAGAAGGCTTGTTCTTTTTATCATCATGTCAGCATGCTTTAGTTTTCCTATCATGAGTAAAAAGCAACAACAGCCTTTTGTCTCCCCACCTATTCTTCCCCTCCTCTTTTGTATTCATCACTGAAATTCCAAAATGCAGTGCACAGTATTAGTCTTAAGAGTTCTTGTCCTCAGATATATTTCCCCCCGCTGCCTACCCATCTGTCTGGGCCTGCATATGTTTACTTTTACAGTTCTTCTTATTCAGAGACACAGAAACAAGTCAATCAAGTGTCTCTTCCCCTTTGCTATATGATACTGTGATCACTGGGAGTTAAAGGCAGAAGGTGAACCTAAACTGTCTTTTAATATTCATGGTGCAGAGGTATCCTGTAGGCTATTTCAGGATTCCTATAGTGATTCAGAATGCTAACAAGGACTGGAGGAAAAGGAGGATTTATCATTTTCTTTTCCCTTCTCCATATCAGGATTTTGAAACAAAGAAAATGAGGACAGATATAACATCACAGCGAGTCATGGGAGCCCCATAAGACATGGTTATTAAAAATGGCAAAATCACAAATAGAGCTATGAACACCTGATGAAGGAGGAAAAAAGATAAAGGGTTTGCTTCAGACAGACAGCTAAAAGACAGAGTGTGTGTCATAGGATCTAGCTTCCACAGTTAGAGTAGATGTGTCTATTTTTAGAAAATAATTATATATGCACACAGAAGTGCATACAGAATATGGTGAGGGCAGGATGGGCTATACATTTCATCTCTCAGGATCAGGGTATGTCAGCCAGACTAGACACAGCGACAGCAATCTGTCTAAAAAAAAAAAAAAAAAAAAAACCATTCCCCACACCAGATTCAACATAATGTATTGTTATTTCGAATATCAAGTTTCATATTAGACCATAAGATTTGTCATCTTCTATTTCAAACACAACTTACTCTACATTTCTGTACTTATTCTTTTCTGGTAGTTTTATGCTTCAGTGAGCCATAAAATGAGCCTACTGGAGCATTCTAGACCATAATCTAGATTCTCTGCTGGTATAAAATTCTTTTGCTTCCCCTGAGGCATAAATGTTTTAGTCTTTAAATTAAGTGCTTCTAATCCATGTTGCAACAGTGTGGGTGAATACAAAGTACAAGGACACAAATAAGAACAAAAAACTTTAAGTACTGTTAATATAAAAATGTTTAGATACTGTCTGGTATGCCCAGAGCCCTGGGGGTGGGTAAGGCTATGTTACATCTTCTGGAAATGTTGGTTAAAGGAGCTTCCCTCTTTCCACTTTCTTCTCTCACTTTTTGTCCAAATGGATAATTTTGTAAGAAAACAAGACTTGGAGCACCCAGATTGTCAAAGCCTATCTGAAAGTCCAGATTTGTGCTGCCCCTTTCCACATCTGGAACCGAATTTGCACTCTGCCTTCCATGGAGCTCTCTGGTGACTCTGGTGATCCGGCACAGAGAAGTTTGTGCAGTCAGGCACTAAGGAAGATCTGAGCCAAGCCCTGGTGACACCCTGCCTTGCTGCCAGGGAGGGATTGGATTTGCCAGGTAAAATTCTCCAGAAATGAGAGGGTGACTGTGAAAATGCTGGCCAGGCGCATTCCTAATGAAAAGGTCTGATGGGAAAAACATTTCTTCATGCTGATGTGGATGGGATGAGCCGTAAAAAAGAATTCGTTGCTGACTTCATCAACTATTCAAATCCCAAAGGGATCTCTCCATCAGAACCAGGATGGCACTTTGGGTGAGGTGCTTGGTGCCCAGGCTGTCCTCCACAAAATTCACTGTGTGAGAAGGGCACCCTCCCAAAATGTGCCATGGCTGATTGCTCACTTCAGTCCCTTCAGTCCTCAGGAAAACCTCATAATAATGCCAAAGTCAAGAGAGCAACGTTGACAACTGGAGTTCCATCCCACTGAAATGAAGCACAGAATGGAAGGTAAACCCCAAAATAGCTAATACAATGAAAGCACTACACTGCTTTGGTCTTTTTTGCTTCAGAGCTTTCTCCAGAGTGTGGAAATATTTTCTTAATGTGGAGCTTGATTATTCTTTTGTCTGATCCTTATTTCCAGATACATTATTATTACTATAGTTGTAATAATAAGAAGAACAACAAATTGCTGCTATTGTTATTATCCTTGACTCCTAAATAATAGCAACAGGATGCCTGAAATAGCTGATCTAAATATCAAATACTAATTCTGACAAATATGAAAGAAAATCTCTATGTTTTTTTCCCATCATTTCTACACTTGCATAGCACACAATGCAGGAAGGAAGACTTTATATTAACAGTTGTCAGTTTCATTCACATTTTCCTCTTTTTTATGCTTCCAATTCCTTCATATTCTACCACTTTTTATCAGTGTAATCAGACGAAGAAAGTCAAGTCAAAGAATATAGAAGACATGGACCTCCAATTAATATTCCCCAAAAGGTAGGATATGGCATATATAAAGGGGGGAGAAGAAATAGATATATCTTTTTTTCAGCCCTTTTTTGTTTCTTGTTTTGCAATTAATTTATCTTCAAAGCCTGAGGCTTGACATTTTTTAGCAAATTAACAGGCAAGGGCATGAGCCTCTGCAGCTCCATCATTAATGTTGTCACTAGCAAACTTCCTGATTTGATTTTGGCATGTGCCAAGTACTCCTATGGTTCAGAAGGGCAGCATGCACTGGATACTGCTGTCAGTAGGCATGAGGATATATTTTTTTTTAATTCTACAACCAAAGTCTATTCTGGGCCATCTGCCCTAAAGGGCTTGGCCTGTTTCTGTATTTACTGATACAGATGCAGCCTAAACTCCACAAATGGCACAGAACAGCAATAACACACACTGCACACAGTTGTGCTGTAGTACTTGATCACCTAAAAGAAATAGAGACATCTGATTTAATCATACAGTAAAAAATGTATTCTTGAGCAGAAAATCTATTGAGATAAAAATTGCTAAAGCTTAGTTCCACAAATAGGTTTTCCATTAAGTCCCCAAGATACTGTATTAGTTTAGATAATAGCACCTTGCAATGAAAATCTATGTTACAACAGAAGATATTCATCCCAATTTTATTTATTTTTGTTTCATTTTAAGTCAAACTCTAACTGACATAACCTTCTGTCACCCACAGTGTGGAATGAGAAATGAAATGAAAACTTAAACAGGCTGAAATAAAACCTGAAATTCAGAAGCTGAACTACTGTTTCAAACACTGCACTTAGTAATTCCATGTGTAGCATGCTTTGGTTTGCTTTAACCCTGATGAAAAAAAACCCCACATTTATGAAATTACACTAGGCCAGATAATCAAAATTATGCATACCACTTTGAATGGTGATCTAAAATGCAATTACAGTTTTGCAGCTTTCTCTCAGAATGAATCCTCAAGTTCACTGTGTTTTTAGATTAAAATGACACCATTTAAAAAGAAAAAAAAACCAAAAAACATAACAACAAAAGTTTCTTGAATCAAATTGTCCTAATTTACAACTTTCTCTGTTTTTCATTTCTACAGCAGGTAAATAAAAGAAAGAAAACAAGAAAGAAAATGATATAGCCATTAAATCGAGAAGTACAAGGTAATTCACTCTCTTTTTAACTTGAAAATTGGACTGTTTCAGGAAGAAATAGAAGATCAAATAATGAAATCTCCCTCCAGTCCCATCTTACTTAAAAAAGCTTGGCTGTCTGGAAGACTACAAGGCATAGAAAATGCAGTATCTTTTACACCATTACAACTGTTCCTAAAATATTTTCCTTGCATTTAAAACAAGTTCTGTTTATGATGGCACAGAAATATCTAATGTAAAACTTTGCTCATTCACCACTGTGGCTTTCTGTAACCTCTGCACAGGAGCATCTTCTGTCTTTCATAAGGGATCCAAAGTTCAGGGCAGGCTCTGCCTCTTTGCCAGCCACTATTTCACCTTCTGAGTCTTTTCAAGTGCACTGATAAAACAATTTTCAAAAATCACTAAGGTGGCAAAATTTATATTTTTTTTATGATGCACCCAAGTTTTTGGTTTAATTTTTTTTTTTTTGTCTTGTGGTTTCTCAATCCAAATTTAATTTTGGAGGGTTTAGCTTTTTCTCTCCTACAGCTATGAAGCTCTCCTTGTCTATTTGAATGACAGCTGTATTTTCACAAAATCATGTGGTTCTGGGATCAGGGGTTTTAAGGGAGAATCCAAATCAATGCTATAAAATATCCACCAGAAATCAAGAGACCTGAGAGTCTCACAGCACTGCAAGTACCATCCAAGCACACAATAATACTTTCCACACCTGGACATGCACATGAATCCTGGTAAAAAAAGCCTGGCAGGCTGTGGGCTCAATTTTCCCTTTTACCTGATCCCAGGAGGAGATGATTGGGGCACTTGCTAAGCAGTAAGAATATCTGTTGCAACTCCTTACCTGAAACACAATTTTTTAGAAGGATACAGAGCCTCCTGTACCTTCCTGCTCACAGACATTTCCAGGTGAACTATGTGCTTTCATTATCAAGGAGGTGTAACTTTTCCATCAGGAGCTTTTCCTTCCTGTTTAACTGGTTTATGGCAGCGATGATTCTCTTGCCAAGTCATCCCTCAGGGAAAATTCAAACTGCAGCAGCAATAAAAAGGTAAGACCTTATCTATTCTCCTTCTCGATTTGGAAACCAACTATGCTTTTAACTTTTATTTATATATATATCTAGTGGTAGATTATCTCACACTTTCAGTGCAAGTTTCCAACATGCTTAAAATAACAACTTTATTAAAGGGAAAGAATTGCCTCTTAGGAAGATTTCCGCACAAGAGCAGGATTAAAATTTTTTCTCTGCTCCATCTACATACTCCAAGAGGAGCTCCCAGCTCCAGTCATGGGGAGGGGGACAATACAAACCTCTGATGGCAGAGTGGCTTTGGCTCTTCAGTGTGCAGAGCTGGGATAGCGCAGCACTGGAAGAACCTCCCTTGTTCTGGGGTATTTCCCAGGGACCAGTGAGGGTTTGGCTCTCTGCAAAGAGCCTGAAAAGCTGCAGTAAACACAGCACTGGCCACGTCCATCTTCCACAACCTCCAAGAGCCCGGTGCCCTCCATAAAAGGGAGCACAGAGGGAGTGCCCTCGGGGACCACTCGCCTTCACACTTCATACCATTCCTTAAAAAGTTATACATTGCTCTGCTGGAGTGGCTATTCCGAATTCAAGCAAAATCCCAAGGCTGTGACAGGCAAGAAAATATCCTCGGGAGCAGGGAGGGAGGAAGTGTCAACAAAACAGTATTTTGGTTATCAAAAGCCATGCACTAAGACTGAGGAGATGAGGATAAAGCATAGCAAGTTAATAATTAATGTCTGATAGCTTATATCTGATAAACTGAAGTTATAATTTGAAAGAGCACTACAGGATAAAAGCCCCAGCTTTTAAAGGATGAAAGCTGTCAGTGATGTCACTGTGATTTAAAAGCAGCTAGACAAGAACAAAACTTATTTTAGTTGGTGAAAGGTGATGCATTTTTTGCCGTATATTCATATATTCTCTGAAAATATCAATTTGCTGTGTGAGCTGTTTGGTGGTATTTGTGCTGTACTGTGCTCATTTGCAGTGACCACTGTGAAGTAATCCTGAGACAGAGGAACACACCAGTTTTAGGAGCTGCCCTGTCAGAGTTTATGTGGTGTTGCTTCACCTCATGAGGATTGGACACAGCTAAAGGAGGAGGATTGAGAGAACAGGAAACATACATGGGGAAAGCTCATATTCCAAGCACACACAAGGAGGCTACACACAACATACAAAACCCTCTGCCTCTCTCTCCATGGTGATTTCTAGGAGAAGCCTATGAAGGTTTTCATTGGGAAACTCGGAAAATTTTCAGAATTTTCCCAGGCTTTTAGGGCGGTTGTAATTTGTTTTGTGCTTCCCATCAAAGGAGCAGCCAGGGAACTGCTGAGTCACTTTCTACCCTAATTCCTCCTAGAACTACCAAGAATTTTCTACTCCTCTTTGGCTGGCATGTGGGACAAAATTTCCAGAGACAAAAGAACCAGACAATCCCTGAATGTTTCCCTTATTTCTGTTTGAAATTCTCGCTGCTCCACCACCCGGCAGGAGCTGCAGATTGAGGAATAATCAGGATTTAATTTAGCCGTGCCAGAGTGTGCTTTTTGGAGCCAGGTCTGACACAGAGCTGCAAGGAAAGAGCTGGCAAAATAACCTCTGCACACCCGCAGAAGGAAGCCCAAGATCTTCAGCAGGTTTTACTCACAGTGCTGTTTCACAGGAGCTCTCTGAAATAGAACTCTTGTGTTTGAAGCCACTGGGCTTTGAGCAATAACAGGCTGGCAGAGGGAATGCAGCAAAGTGTTTTAGCAATCCGTGGGGATGGAAAACTGGCTAAACAGTGAGGAAACTGCTCCATTTCATGAGATCCATCCCTGTGCTCCTATTTTCCAGTGCCACCTACTGTCATTTCCCCAAAACTGAGGCACGGATCAGAGACTTCTGTGTGCAGCACAGTGGAACTAAGCTTTATTCTGGCTCCAGGGGACATCATCTTGTCTGTCACCATCACTGACAAATATGGTCCCTCTCAGAAAGCTGTTCTTTGTGGGAAACATTCATGATTGTCCAGGTCCTGCTTTGCAGAGGGTATGATGCTTCTTCTGGAGCAGCGCTCCAAAGTACTGCTGCACCAAAGTGATGGCAAGGAAAAAAAAAACCAAAAAGGATGTTGTGTTTAAGCAGTAGATGAACAACAGTACTGGAAGAAGGGAAGGGAAGGGAAGGGAAGGGAAGGGAAGGGAAGGGAAGGGAAGGGAAGGGAAGGGAAGGGAAGGGAAG
>JANRGV010000073.1:67533234-67553133 GCA_024734035.1 Alethe castanea
TTACAGTGTTTGCTCCCAGCTCTTCCCACCTGCAGTCACTAGATCTTAGTAGAGCAAAACATCAACTTGATTTATGAATTAACTTGGATCTGCATTGGTATTTTCAATTAATAAAAACTATCTTTGCTCCACTTTCATTGGTTTCTTCTACATTTCAGCCTGAATTCTCATTTTCTAATTATCACCTAATTCAAAGACAGTCCCCATACCAGTGTTTTGTTTCAGGATCTTTCCTCATTCACAAATCTGCATTGCCACACTGAACACTCACAGCTTCTCCTCTTAATCACTGCCCTCCAATAGCAATTGCAGCATTGTAGTTTAGATTAAAAGATTTGTAAAAGCATAAAACGGAATGACATAACTTTGCAAACAGATGTAAGGGAGAGAAAAGAAAAAGAAAAAAAAGGTCAGATTTTGGGTAGACCAACCTTGCCATTGTCCTTTTAAAGCACTCCCCAGGCAGCTTTAACTTTTGCAGCCAGCACTGAAGCAGCCTCTCACCCTAGGGCCCAGTCATCTTGGCAGCATGACAGAGGTCAGCATTTCACATGAATGAACAATTTCTCCAATACAGAAGGCAGGCATTCAGCTCCCTCTCTCTCTTTTCACCTGTCCTTTCCAGTTTAAACTGAGGCTATCACAGGTACTGTGCACAATGCAATGAAAATCCTCTTTCTGTTAACCCTTTGAACCCTTAGGACAGCAGTGACACCCTCAGAGTTTGAAACAGAGACAGTAGGCACAGAAGGGCTCCTCCTTCTGTCCCCCCATACCAGCTTTTTTTCCCCCTCCATGTAGTTTCCCTTGCAAACAAACCCCCCAGTGCCTCTCTAACTCAAAAAATCTTGCAGAGCTTTCTGCGTGTGAGCACATGCAGTGGGGCCAAGCAGGTGCAGCACCCAGACTCACTTTTTGGATAATACATTTCTTTCTGCTTCAAATGTGACCGGCACTTCTAATCAAGGCACCAGGCAATACACACACATCTTCGGGAACCCAAAAGGGTCACAAGTCTGTAAGCTATAATCAAAGATTTAACTCTTTGGTCCTGAAATCCAAGAAACAAGCATCTTACCTGTTACTGGTTGAATGATCCAGGTGGGTATGGAAGGAAGCATGGTTATCTGCCCAAATTCTCTGCACAGCTCTTAGAATGCAACCTCTGTGACTTTGGTTCAAGCTCAGTGTTGGAGTGACCTGGAAAGGAGAAAGCAGAGGGAATTCTGGATAAGGAAACCTGCACTAGCTTTGTTGTGCTGTTACATGAGCAGTCAACTTCTGCATTTCTAAAATTCCAAACTCAGATCCCATTACTCTGGGTGAGGCTAGCTCTGCTTTAAATTGGTGTGCAATTTTTTATGGAAAAAAAAACCCAAACAACCCAAAACACTCAGAAACAAAGCTCTTGGCACCTGTTAAATACAAAATAACAATTCAACAAGACTTGCCAGGCAGATTAGACAGATTAATGTAAGGCTAAGAAATAGTGAAAGAGAAGTTTGGAATTTTCTAACTACTTTAGAGCATTCAGGATAGCTATAAGATAATTTTGTGGTCCCTGAAGCCACATGCTGATGTCTGCCACCTCAAGTTCCTCCCAAAAGAAGTGCTCACAGCAGCCCATCAACTGAGTAGAAACAACTGTGAACCAAACCTATTCCTCCTGAGTTCCCAATTTTCCTAAGAGCCATTATGGTCACTGCTTTTGTAACCCAAAGATAATATTTAACCAAGTAGAATTATCAAAGGGTTGTGAGACCTGAATTTATGACAAGAAAGGATTAAGAAATTCTGAAGTTCTGAGTACCCAACTTGCCCCGTCTTTTCAAAGACTGGGTAAGCAAAATGCTAAGATGTGCAGGATTAAGCGTAAACCTGAGATTTCATTGCGCAGAGCACCACTGGCTTTTCCAGGCAGGAGACTGCAACTGAGCACTGGATATGCATCTATTTGGACAAATATACCAAAGGAGGAGACATGGAATAGGGCATGGTGCCCCTTTTAGATAACAAGAGAGAAGCTTAAGCCACCTGGTGCTGATAAGCCTATAGAGGCACCAGAAAATAACCCCCAAAAATTATCTTGCATTGGGTTTTTTTTGATTTTTATTCAAGCATTTCTGTGTTCTTGTCACATTGCTCTTTCCCTCACATCTGAATAGATAAGCTCCATGAACTTAAGAAACTTTGCAAAGAACTGTGAGGTTTCAGGGCCCCCTTGTTCTTTTATTTGCCAAAGGCAGAAGCTTATGATCCATCTGCATCTCTGAGGGCTGAACTGCAGGCAGAATTCCCTGGAGCCTGGCCTGAAGGGGCTGTTGCTTCAGTGAATTCAATTTTTCAGGGTATTAAAAACTGAGAAAGTAAAACACATGACAGGCACTGAGGGTGGAATTCTGTCTCCAGAGGAGTTTAATGGGGCTTTCTGCCACTGTCTTCAGATAGGACAGGATTTCACCCCTGCTCCAGGGAGCAGAGCAGAAAAATGCTACACAACATTTAAACACTTTTGTAAGGCTGAGTTTGGCAGTAAAATTCAAATGATGATGCTGACTTTTCCTGAAAACTCTTGTAACATACAAGAAGTTTTTGATCCTCTGTCTTAGCCTCAGAGAAGATCATGAGGAGAAATGTTGAAGAATTTTGCGTTCAACTCACGTATAATTTAGTTTTTCTGAATATTTTACCTTGATCTCAGTGGCATGATTAGCATTTTAAGATATAGGCTGTCTTAATACTGCCAGATGTAGGGAAGAAGGGAAACTAAGACAGAAAAAGGGCAACAAATAAACCAGGCAAAGCTGTGTGGCAATGGATCAAAAATCTGAAGCAAAGAACAGCAAATAAGGATGGGAGCAAAGTAGAAAGTCATCAAAGAGGGCAATAAAGTATGGAAAAAGAAATAAGCAGAGGAAGGAAGGCATTATCTAAAGCAGAAGTGCAATGGAGCCAAAAAAATATTAAAACAGCAGAGAGCCCCCACAGAAATTGAAAACAAAGTTGTGGAGAGCAATCAGACAAATTATGAAAATGGCATAGTGACAAGAATAAGGGAAGCAAAGGAGCTGAAAGAGAACAGGAGGACACCACTTCACCTCTGGGAATACATTTAATTGCAAGCAGGAGTGACCACACTAAGTGGACTAAATCCCAAGGAATTAAGGGAAAAAAGCCACCCCACATCCCCAGGCCCACAGACCTCCACAGTAAGAACGTAAGCTGCCCCTCAATGCTCTTAGCCTTTCTCTGGCCTAGCAGGATTTCTCTCCTCTGTGTTTTCCTCCAACATTTTTGCCAACCTCACTTTACCTCCTCAGCTGTCTCCTGCCTGTTTCTCCCTTTGCACCTCTCTTGTTTGCTATTTTGCACCCTGATTTAAAAGGACAACTGTAAGGAGTGCCTATTTCCATCCAGCAGTAACTGAATGAAGGATGACAGCACATACACAAAACTACAGAACAATGCTAATGGAAGGAAAGTGCATCAAGGAGAGAAAAAAAAAAGCCAAAAAAGGTCAGTGCAATTAAATATTTAGAAGGAAGTTTAGTGAGCTGCTTCTGCAAAGCAGGCCCTTGGCAAGAACTCTTCCTGGTCCATTCTTTGCTGTAAAGAAAGGGAAGCAAACCAGACCTGGAGTACTAATGAAGCACTTCAAGCATTCATGGCCTGGTGGGCTGTGAATGACACTGAACATGCTAAATGTCATTTATCAGAGCTCCTGATTAGCAGCCATCCTGCTAAACCCAGGGACGTGGTTCTAAGACCATGACACTCGGTTTGGGATTTTGTGCTCAGCAGTGCTCTATCAACTGATGCACTGTACTAATGTAGCTTTAACTTTCACACTGTATTCACTTCATAACAGGTGGATTTCAGGGGCAGGAGTGGAACGAATTAAGACTTTCTTTCCTCCTTGAATAAAGCCCTGACTGGGGTGGCTCAGCTGGGACTCTGCACAACATGGGTCATGCTCCCTGTGCCAGTGACATCTGTTATGCACTAGTGCAGATAAAACTGATGTCTTCCCACGTGAAAGCAGCTTTAAAAATAATAGAATAAAGCCTCTCTTTCACTGGGCAGAGTTCTGGGAGGACAGGAAGAATCACCTTGGTTATGGGCAGAGCTGAACTTGAACCATTCTCATGGTGAATGTTCCTGGATGGAGATAACTACACATTTTTCAACTTATCTCTGATTCTCTGATTAAATTCTTACTCTTTCAAACCCAAAATATAGAACACAGAACTTGCTAGACTACTTATTCCACCACAAAGGTTCCTAGGTTCTAAGATGGCTTTCCTAGTCAAAAACCAAACCAACCAAACAAAAATGTAACAAACAAAAAAGCCACAAAATCCACCCCAGGTGATGATTACACTGAGCCAGAGTGTGAATCAGCAATACACTACATTATTCTAGGGGACTTTATAAAGAGCACACAAGGAAACAAAAGCATGTAGAAAAATACTTTTGAGCATTTTCACATGTATCAAGCATTTCCCAAAAAGGAAACCACAAAAGGACTGCAGTCCTGACCACTGCACTGAGGATTAAACAGAAGAAAACTCAGGCAAGTGAAAAATCACAAGCATGATCTGTGAAATATTCTGAAAGCCAGACAAAAAGTAAACCCCACTGCTCCAAGACCAAGAAAAGAGCCCAACTGTACAACCAGAGCTTTTCAAAGTGCCTGGCAGGGATGGTGCAGGGAGCAGTTTTTCCCACAAATGAAATGCAGCATCCACTCATTTCTCCTTTTGCTGCTGGAGTTGCCTGGCTGGGCCCCACTTGGCCCCCGAGCTAAGCACTTATCACACTGAAAGCTCCAGAAATATTGCAGTTTTCCAGTTAAAACATTCCAGTGAACCATCAAAGCAAGGGGCAAGGGGAACTGCTAAGCATGAAAACCAATCATTGCTAAAAACATCACTTAGAGCAGAGAAGGGGGTGGGCTTTAAACCCCCTTTTAAACCCTTTAAACCTTTAAAGGAGAGTTTAAATTCAAGTAAAAAGGACTATTCGTAGGACTTTAATGACTGCCATCTTTATGCTCCAGGATTTCACCATACAATTAAAAAGACAGCTCCTCAGTAAAGGCTGTGACAATCAAACTTACTGTAAAGTGCTCTCAGTGTTTATCAGAAAAAGCAATCGACATCCAGCTGAGCACCAGGCAAAGCTCTCCCTTCTCTGCCAGGTTCACCTGACTGTGAGCAAGTTTCTGCTTGCACATCCACATTTCAAATTTACCACTTCCCAAAGCCTGGGTAAGCATGCAAAGCACACACCAAAGACGTGTGCTGTGTAAAGTGAAAGCAACTGTGTGAGTGCAATTCTTTTCTGGATAAAAGTCTCACTGGTGTCTAGCAGCTGTGTTTACACACCCTTAAAATGCAGGTTAGATCTGGCATAAGTTTTTAAAATCCTGGTAAAAAGAACCTCTTTGGGACCCACTGTCAATTCAGTAAGAGCAGTTTGAGCTTTTTTAAAAGTTATCATGAGAGATGCAAGAGGAAGTAAAGTGGCCACAGCCCAGCTCTCTAGCACGACACGGACGCCTGAAGCTTTCTGCTGCAGAAATAATCATCACTGCTTCACAAACAAAGAGGGTACAAGTCCAGCAAAGCACATCAGGGCACTCCATCCCTGCAGAGAACACTGAGGTCAACAGCTTGGACACTTTCCTAAAGGTATGAATATTCCTCAGCTCTTCTGCTGGATAGGGAGGAGCTGTTCCCCATCCAGCAATCCATTATGGTGACAAAGTGGCTCTTAGGATGCTCAGCAACATGTGTGAGACAGCAGCAAATGTTGAGCAGCAGCCAAATTCTGTCTCAGTGAGATAAAATCAGATCCAGGAGGATAATAAGATAAGGATCAGTGCTCTGCGTACATCCACTCATTCATCAGAGCACTGATTTGAGTGCAGGGAAAAAATAAAGGTTATAAGGGAAAAGGAAAGGGGGGAGGGGGAATAATCCTCCTTAAATGTTATTTATGCTTCTGAAATTTTATGAGAACATCGAGTAGTTGTTGTCATTGTCAGTAACATTTTTGTGAAGGTGCTGACTGGCATGAGAAAGAAGCTGTGTTAAAACCAAACTATTTACTGCCTTTCACTCAAGCCCCATTCTACAACACAGTGCTCTCACAAGAGCTGCAAGAGGAGAGTTTTCACTTTAAACAAGACATTCTGTGTCAGATACTGTACATATCCCTGTTTATTTACTGCAAATTCCTTAAGGCAGGGACCATTATTAATGCTAAATACATTAAAATTCAAGTTGAATAGCAGAAAGGAAAATAAGCAACAAGTTAACTAAATGTGCAATAAACACTTCATTGGAAAATGCTGCAAACACCCCTAAAGAAAATTTGGACTGTGGAAGAACAAATTAAATTGATCAAGTGGGCAAACAAAAAGTTTGCAACTTAAAAATAATATTCTGTCTTTGATACATAAGCATGAAATCAAGTGTTTACTGGGAAAAAAAAAACGATTTTCAGGAGACTCAGCCTGCTTTTACCTGTTTTACAAGGACACCCACACATTTAGTATGGGAACTAGAGAGTCCTTTGCACATGCAGAAATAACCCAGAAATTCACATTTGTGAGAGG
This sequence comes from Alethe castanea, assembly GCA_024734035.1. Lineage (NCBI taxonomy): Eukaryota > Metazoa > Chordata > Aves > Passeriformes > Muscicapidae > Alethe > Alethe castanea. Next base: position 67,539,857 of record JANRGV010000073.1, read on the forward strand.
AATGCAGGCTGATAGACAATTACAAGTGCTTCCACTAAAGCACAAAACATTCCTTCTGACAATTGTACCTTATTAAATTTCATAGGAAGAAAATGTCTGTATTACCAGGGGAACAGTCGTGATAAATGAAAAAGTCTGTCCTGTGGGTCTGACTCAAAACACACCTTCAGACTCAGTTTTCATAAGTGGAATTGCTAAATGAAAAGTGACCGTACCTCTGTGTCAGTTAAGTTCTGTTTGTGCTTCAGGCAAGTCTTGAAAATCTGTTGCCGCCATCAGGATGCCCACACATCTCCAGTTTCTAGAGAGGAAATGAATATACACCTCATATTATGAAATCAAAATTATATAAAATATATAAATATAAATAAATAGAAATATATATATTTAAAGGCTGACACTATTAAAGGCAGCAGACAAACTCAGTGATGATCGTGGCATGAAGACTCTCCTGCAGTCAACAGGAAAGTTTGAATATTCACAGTTGTGGTGCCTTACGTAATTAGTTGTGTCGGATTCATTATATAGAAATAGCAACTTCCTTAAAAAAAAAAATCTGGGGTTTCTATTTCTTTGTTACTTTCATTAAAGCTGGAAAAGGATTTCAGGGTTTTCAGAGCTCATGAGAGCACGAATTGGCCTTGCCCTCAGAAGAAAATAAAGTATATTTTTGGAAGATGCCAAGAAGGTTTTTTGAAGAAAATTACTTTACATGCTAAATAATGAGAAGATGGTATAAAAATACTTTAAAATGTTTCTTACTTAGCAGAACTTCAGCATTTATGAAAAAAGAGCCATGTTAGCAGGCCAAGAGCTGAAGGGTTTTCAGTCCATTGAGGATGTGTAGTATGGACAATATGCCCAAATTATATATCCCCACATATCTACACTTCTTTAATATTGATAAAAGGAGCTCATTCCAGGGCTGAGGAGAATATATTTTTTGAGACGTGATAGTTATTTCTACCCTTCCAGTCTTTGTCATCTCCCTACTGAGATGTCATTTCCAACACCCCCCTAGTATTAACAGACTTCCACAGACCACATGGAGAGGATTTCTGACTCGTTTTGCTCAGGCCTCCTTGAAACAAAGTGATATATTCAGTACATTTACTGCCCTTCAGAGAAAGGCAAATCACGTAAGGGAAAAGGGATGAAATCCTAAAATCCACCTCAGCATTGCCACCCAAGGCTGGCACCCAGACAGAGCCTCAGGGATCAGCTGCTGCATCCACTCTGACCTTGAGCCACTTTCTCTGTGCTTAAATTCCTCCATCTGTTTATTCCTGGAGAAGCCTCTAACCATGTTCCTCCCAGAAAACATGCAAGGAAAGAGCTTCGTAATTTCTTTTTTGATACTCACAGGCATACACAAGGCACAACTTGAAAGTAGACAATTGAAAAATCAAACCCCAAGAACTCTTCTGCATTGGTGAGAAACTGTTTTACTCTTGAGATGCAGATTTTACTTTCCCAGATGAGGACAACATGTATATTTTCTCATGCAGTAGATTCCTCATGCAATAGTAGTGATCTTCTTGTCCCGTGCCTTTCATTTACAGCAGTACTAGTTCATGGCCTTCTGAAAAAAATAATAGAGTTCCATTAAAGACTGCACCACTGGGAATGTACTTACATTAACTGTAAAAGCTGAACAAGCTTGAGGAAAACACTGTATCTCTATGTTCCTTCAATAGCAGCTAAAAGGCCAAGCCCAGATCGTGTCCCTATTTCACTTATATCCAGTTCTTCTTCCTCATGCCAAGCAACTTAATTTTAGTTTAATTTTCTATCACTTCTATTTTCCTCTGAAGGCCCAGAGTGTTCTTTCTGATGCTGCAGATTAATGCCTGGCCCTTTCAGCCTTCTCTTTTAGACCACTGTAACTCTGATTCAGAGCTTGCAATTCCTTTCCAAAGGTTGATATTTGATCCTCCAACTTTACAGGATGTTCCTGTGCCTGATATTTCACATTAATCCCACCTCCTAATTCTCTAATCATCTCAAATGCCACATGAGATGGAGCCTCAGAGGATAAATTCACTGCTCACGTTCCTGCTGGCTTGTGAGTCATCACAAGTTAGGGACTAAGAAACTGCAATTGAAAAATGCTTCTCTGCAACTTCTTCCTCTGAAATATTTCACCTGATCAACAAATGATGCTCAGAGGACTTTTGTCTTCTCAACATCATCTCGCATTCCAGACATAAAATATTATTGAATCAAAAAGCTCAGGTAAACTCGAATTTAAAATATAACTAAAAAAGAAAAAGAAAAAACAAGCATCTAAATTCCTAGGAAAGAAAACACATTTCTCAAGCTATTCTTATTATTACAGCATTCTGCAATGGCACCTCCATGTCTCACCTGAGATTCAGACCTCACTCTGCCACGTGCTGCATGAAAACATGGTGAGAAACAGTCCTTTCCCTCCTGTGTTTAAAATCTGCATAAAACCAATATAATACTCAAAGCAAAGGCATTTATACATCACATTCCTGCTCTTAGACCTCCTTATTTCTGCAGTGGAGTTGAGGTAATTTTGGATGTCTCTCAAGACCACCCCTTTTAGCAGGAGTCCGGAAGGAAACCGCTTTCAAAGAAGGTTCCAGTTGTACCACAGATGACACAATTCAGGAGTAAGGTGGGGGTCAGGACCAGCATCTTGGCAGCTCCATAAAAAATATCCCATTGCCCATTTCCCCATGGATTCTGCTGCCTTTGCTCAGCACAAATAGGGTTGGTGCTGGCCAGTGCAAAGCTCATTTAATGCACTATTTAATGCACTATTGAGCATTAACATAATTATGTTAACTGTATTATTAAACACTATTATTAAACACTACTGAGCGGGGTGAAATAAAGGAGAATCTGCCCAGGCTGTGTTGTCACACAGCTCTTGTTCTCAGCCTCATCTTCCTCTGTTGTCCTCAGCCCTGATATTCCTTCAAACTTTTGATAAAATACCAGCACTGAGACATGAGTGATTTGTCATCTTTATACCTTGTAAATGAAGCATAAAAGTAAGTTGGACTGATTGAGATTACACTGTTGAGGCAAAACAAAATAGGGATCAAATCCAAACTGACAGCTACATCAATTTTATTAGTTTGAAAAGAAAAATTTAAAGAAAAACTCTAATCCAAAAACCAATAAAGCACTTTGCCAAATATGATGTTATCTGAGACTCGTCATATTAAAAAAAGTTCTATTAAATCTCCCACTTTCAAGTTCAGCATCAAAACCACTCAGTTTAAATGAGATTTCTGTCATTTTTTTCTTAACCTTCATGAAAAATTTACTACGCCATGCTTAGAATTACTTGAATAACACATATCTTGTTTTAAATTCCAGTTATTACATGCACTTGTAAAATGCTATTTGATTTGATTTTTTTCCTCCCACACCTTAAGCAAAATACGTGACAATTTTGTTTTCTCTTGGGTAGCATGTATACGAGCTAACCCATTCCTGAGGGACTTTCAATTGCCAGCTAACCCAAAGCTATTTCTTTCAGAATTGCATCCAATGAAGTTAACGGACTCAAGGGGCTTTTTTTTTTAAAACTCCAGAGTGTGTGCAGGGTTGTTTTTCGCTTTGGGTAGTTTGGGTTTTTTACATAAAAAAGGTCCATAATATATTTTCTCTTTTCTAGCTCTCACACCAAAAAAAAAGTAAACTACAAGCCCATAGCAGCATGGCCAGCAACCTCCACTGCCATGGAGGTTCTGGTCTTGCAAGGTGGTAATAAATGGTAATAAATCCTTTTTCAGAGTCTCTTTGTTTCTATCATGATTATATGCAAGTCCAAGGATATTTACCATATCTTTCACAGAGAAATTGTTAAATAGAATTGTTAAGTAAAGAAAAAAAATGAATAAAACATACAAAAAATCTCCCAATTCCACACGCTTTGCTGTTCCTTAGATCCTCCCACCACCTCACTCATATGGACTTGTTCTCAGAACAAAACTTCACCTTATCTTTGCCTTTTCCCAATGCCTTTACATCTAATTTTTCCAAACCAAACCCTTGAATAGATTTTGGATCTCATATGTCTGACTCGGTGGATTTTTGAGAAATAATGGAGCTTTTATCCCCATATTTTGGAGCTGACATCAATAATGGCCCTGGTTCTAAACAGTAAAGTAGGTTTCATCCTTTTGATGAAATCCGCCCAAATATCACAAGGTCAAAATTATCTGGGAAATATGGAGGAGAAGTCTCTCATCTCTACTTGAAGCAGTTCTATTCAATGCCTTAACTCAATGAACCCCACAGAAAAATGTGAGCATACAAAAGTCTTCTGACTGATTAAAAAGAGGATATCCCAAGAGGAGCTCATTTAGTATTAGATCAAATGAACTGGAGTTGAAATTACCATGTTTTTGTTGACTATTGTAACATATTCAGGGAAGGCACAGGGATCTTTACATATTTCTGAGTCTCTTTGTAGTATCATTCTTCACATGTTATACTAGTCAGTGTGGAATACATGGATTTGAAGGGAAGAGGGGGTGGGAGATAATGTGGAGTGGATTGCTGATGCACCCCAGAGAAGTTTAATAAAGTGATAAAAGAAAAATCCTATCATAATTCATTTTCTGGTTTGTTTTTTCTGTGTTAAACTGTGCAAGCCTCTAACAATAAAGCTCCCCCAAACACTTGCTGCTTTCATAAGAATTAGTAGCTCAGCTTAATACAAAATCAAATTGTCAGAGAAGCCACAGTGCTCATGCCCCTCCTCATTCCTTGTGTTGTGATCTCTGAATAAAGACAGACTTACCCAAGACTTCCAGGAATACTTTCTGGCAAATTTCTTGCCAATGAAGAAATCATTATAAGGAAATGCAACTCTGCTTTTCAGCTTAGCTCTGTTTTTTTCTTTCAGAGCAGCAGCAATGCTTCCTCATGTCAGTTAAGCCACAGATACTTTACAGCAAGATGGGAGAAAGCAGAAACTACTTCATTTAAAATTTGACAGTCAATAGTGCTTTGGGTGTACTTAAATGGTGTGAGCCTGTGAGCTGAGCCATCCAGTTCAGCAGCCTTATTTTGGGCATCCCATCATGTGTCTGTGGCTTTGGACACCGAATCACAGAATGGTTTGGGTTGGAAAGGAGCTTAAAGATCAGCAACTGCCCTGCCATGGGCAGGGACATAAGCTAGAAATTCTGTCTGAAACCCAAACATTTCACAGTAGCCTGTTGTCATTTGTCCTACATTCCCTGAATTGGTAAACAAAGTTGTTCTGTAATTAACTAAGGAAAAACCCATCCTAAATCCACGGACTGTGGTTCCAGAAGAACAGAACTAGTGAGGAACAAAGTGCACAACTATTCTTTCACTCTGAGTGGCCTCCCAAGACCTCAAAATCATCCCAGATTAACATAGCAAATAAGTGTTGCTGCATGGATGTAGCATCAACTGCATTTGAAGGTGATGGAAATGTTTGGGTCTTTCAATTCTGTGTGTTTCAAGTAGCTAAAAAGAGCTTTTCTTCTCGAACACTGAAAGATGATGGGCTAAAATTTGATACAGTGATGGTTCAAAATTCAAGGAAAAGAACAGCTTCACAATAACTGCAGATACTGGGCTGATTTTAGTAGGTAATAGTGAGACCTGGAGCACAGCCATGGAACTATTGACAAACTAGCTCTCATCTTTGTCACACTAACAAAGATAAACCATTCCCAAAACTGCTTCCCAAAAACCAGACAAGTTTATCCATCAACAGGACAACAAAGCTTAGCACTCAGCCAGATCAAAGATGGTCAGTCACCTGTGCTCCCACAAAAGACATCAGAAAACTGGAAGTGCTGGCAGAGGATGGAGTGGAAAGAAGCATTTCCTTTTAAGTCCAACATTTTCTTCTGACGTCCAACATTTTCTCTTTAGGTCCAGCACACAGAGAAATTGCTGAGGAACTTAATGGGCATTAAGTGCCAGTCCTTGCACAGTGTTAGAAGAGAGGACAGCTAACCTGAATAGCAAGTGTGATACATTCCTCTCATCAAAAAAAGAGCAAAGAGAATAAGAAAGCAAGGGCCATAGGCAGTGATAGAAATATATTTGCAAAAGCAATTGGCACTAAGAGGAAAAATTTCAGGTGCTGATATCAGACCTACAGCAAATACAGCTCATTTTTGGGAGCACAGTGTGAGAGATCACTGAGGTTACATGATAGACCTACAGTGCTGGAGACCTGAGTTGCATACTGAGATAAAGAGAGACTTTAGGAAAATAAATAAATAACAGTTAAAAAAAAAATCTATGTAATTATGAACAGCACTAAAAAATGTCTGAGGTTTTGACTTCAGAACTATGAAGCATTAAGAAGTAAACTATTCTAGACAGACCTGTGAGCTGTAACACAGCTGAGAGCTTATTGTAGATGGTTGAGGGTAAAATGCTCAAAGAAAGAAGGTGCAGTATTTAACATGACAGAAAAGTCACCCTAAAAATGTGTCTTCTTCCTAGTGCTGATCCAATTTCATCACATATTATCAGGGTGTGGTGGTGCACCCTGCAAACACACACTAAACATGCACTTACCTTGTGTGAGAGCCTGGAACTTTGCTGGTTACTGGCTCAAAATAATCTGCTGTAGGCACGAGGGAGGAACAGCCAACAAACAAAAATAATATTGGAACAGTCGTGCCCAAGTTCTGTTTCCTTTTGTTTTGTTTGGTTGTAACACAGAACAACATTTTACACCTTTTGTGCCTTCCCCACAGCTCACTAAAACTAGAGGAAGGATTGCCACTATTTCACTTTCTTTGGCACTCAGTTCTACCTGAGTCTTAAACCATTAATGTTAACTCTGATGGAAAGTGTTACATAAAAACATGAAATACAGAGAAGATTTATCAGCTCAATATTATTATATATCCTTTAAACTTTTGGAGGAATTGATTGTATGTCTACTGATTATCAGCCCAAGCAAGTTATTCTTCAAGAGGAAACAGAGAAACAATTCCCAAGCCTGTTTTTGGGGATCTTCCATGTACACATTCTGGAGCTATTGGTGTTCTTCCAATTGTGTAAAGCAGATTGGACACTGTCAGACTTTCCCCACTGTGCAGCAAAGCTTATGCTGTTCTGCAAAGGGTATGCAGACTCTTCTAGTAACATCCTCAGCAGGTTAATAAATTATTTTATGTCTCTGTTGCGACATTGTTTTAACCATAAAGCAGAAGAAACAGATGCAAGTTCACCAACTCACCTCTCAACTATCATTATCATATTCACTCCAAGCACTGGAACAGGAGCTCTGTATCCTCATGCTTTTATACAAACTCAAAATGTATTAACTGATACTACCCAATTCTGGTGCCACCAGAAACATCTCACCTTTGGCATCATCCTCCAGAATCTGGTTTTGGGTTTCTTTTAGTTTCCAGAGCAGACTACACAATAGTACAACAATTTGGTCAGATGCAGAATGTAGACCATAAAAACAAAGGGCTATTTACCATTTCTGCCATCTCCCTGTGTGTGTCCAATATTTTCCACTCAAGAACTTGCTGTTAGCAATGAGCCTGCCAGGCTTAGTAGACTAGACTACAATTATCAATCAGAACTCAGAACTGTAAACTCCCTGTATTTGACATCTTAGTATGTTTAAACAGTAAAAGGTGAACAGAAATGTTTAAATATAAGAAATCAAGAAGATCACTTTTAGCAAAGGGGTAGGAAAAAACCAAAACTTTCCACGTGAGAGAATGCAACTGAAAATAAATAATGATTTTTTTAAATTTTTTTTTTTTCTGGGGCCTAATGGAAATTGCTTGCATTCAATGGCCATATTGCTCATATCTAAGTAAATGCTTTGCAGATAAACCAGTTTAACCTGAAAAAGATGAATTAAGCTTAAAAACATATAAAAATTGTTCAAACAAGGGATAATAGTGAGACACAGACCTTGGGAAAAAATACGTAATGAAGATTTGCAGACCAGGTGGGTCACTGGGTTATGTACAGATTTACAGAGAAGAAATGTGATTTCATTCCCCAAGAGGTGCAGATATAGACCTGATGAATTATTGGAACAACTACAGAAATCTGAGTTCACAATCGCATTTGAACCAGATGGTGTTGGCAGCTATCTCCAAAGAAAATCCTTTTCGCACTACAAAGGACGTGCATTCAGAGCAATTATCATTCCCTTACACAGGGAAAAGAACAGCACTGATCAGCTGAAATACTCATCAGCCCACCAAGAATATGCAGCCCAAGGTACACAGGATACCATGATCTCCAGTGATGGATGAGGAGATCATAAAAATTCTGTGAATAGTAGCAGCAAGGCTCCAATAAAAAACAAATCAAACAGGGATGACTGCAAACCCAGACATGAAGGTGGCCAGGATTTTGATGGATTAAGACTAGGCTACAGCTGGATGAAACTTTTGAGAGATAATGCATAAGGCTGCTGCAGCAATTGGTAACAGAGACAGCAAACAGAAACAGTGAATGTATTACATTTCACCAGTTCCTGCAGGCACTGGTGCCCCTGTCTAGGTATGAGAAGCATTACAGTCCTACTGACAAAGTTTATCAAAAGCAGACTAGGAAGACAGAAGAAGAAAAAAGAAGAGTGCTGGATGTCTAACAGAATTCACCTAGCCAGGGAAGCACCATGTGCACAAGCAGTGATCAGAGAACCAGACAGAGCTATTCAATTTTCAGGGCCTGCAGCCCATGTGGATAAAGAAGAACCAAGAGTTCCTCACACTACAGTCTGACTATGCAGCTGACTAGAGAAGTCATGGAGAAATACACTCCTGAATGAAGAAAAAACATCCTAAGTACTTTCTGCTGTCATCCATTTTAAATCAGTGAGCCATTGTGTCCCCCTGTTTGACTAAACCAAATTATTCTTCATGACAGAGTACAGAGGTGAGCGGCTCAGCCTCTAGCAACTATCTTCTTTGGTGCATCATCATTATAAAATAACGCTTTGCAATTTTTTCCAACACCTCCTTGTGTGGAGGTTGAACCCTCCTCCTCTTTCCTCCTTTTGCCATGGTGGGGAGCATCACGAATTTAAACCTGTGCAGCAGCAGCAAAGGCACACTGCTGTTCTCTAAAGAACACAACAAATGGCAATAAGCTCATGAATTCTGTCTCAAAAAAAAAAAATCCCCTATCTTGTGGGAATAAATAAGTGTACTAATAGGTTAAATTTAAAAAAAAAATTAAATGCAGCAAGTATCAAAATGGTAGCATTCAGGAAAAAAACAATAAAATAACAAAAATGTAGTGTTACCATTAAAACATGCAACACTTTTGTCTTTAGCAAAACTTACTTGTCACTGGAGGGTTGTCTGGCACCTCAGAGTTATCACAGGCTAAATTCCCCTGTGAGGGGGTAACTGTGGGGTTTCTCAGGGGGAGATTGGGCACGCTGAGCTGTTCCAGGGCTCAGGGCACACAGGCACAGCTGAAGCAAGCTTTGGGATTCTCTCAGACAGAAAGGCAGGGGCTGGACCCTGCGTGCTGGAATATCCTGGTATGTGCAATCTCCCTTGGAAAAGAAGGGTTCTAAGGGATGCACACTGTGCAGGATGCATTTTCCAGCACGACTGCACTAAGGCAAAAGAGTTACCTCAGGGATTAATTTGGCATTTCCTCTCCTGATGGTTTTTCTATGCTTGAAGCTATTACTGCTCCTTTGGCACAAACCCAGATTAGCCATTAGTTTGTGGATTGCCATTACTCTGCCAAGCTTTTAGAACATAAACAAAAAATGAAAGCCACTTTGCTAAGATGACAATAAACATTTAAAGCCCAATAACATCTCTGTGCAGCTTTGGTAACAGTAAAATATGGAGCCAGCTTTCATGCACAAACATGGAAAATGGGCTAAAATCATTAAGGCATTAGAGTTGTTACATAATTAGAATTGTCATTTTATATTTGCCACAGTAAAAAAAGCTATTTTACTTAGAGTAATTACCATCAGTGATTGGTGCTATTGTACATGCTGATTAAAATGTTTATTTCTGTGAGGAGGAAATTAATTGAGAAGTGGCACAAGAAAGCTAAGGATAAAGAGTAGGGCTTTAAAAATATTTTACATGGGGCACAAAAAGTGGACCTCAACTTTATTTGATTTCCTGAGAAGTGTCTTAATCTAGACGACGGCTGCCTTGCTGTTGCTTTGATTTAATTACCCTAAAGAACCATTATTTCCATTTTATCTTCCCCTATACAAAAGGCAGGAAAACCTAAATGTTGTTGTTGTCTTCATGTGGATCACACAAATCTATTTGACGAAGTGAAGAATATCACAATTTTGAAAAAAAAATTCAAGCCTTATCTTTCAAAAGCCAGGAGAATTTCAGGAATGTGAGAAGGAGGAAAGGGGTAACACACAAGCTATTTTAGGAATGTGGGATTACTCGGGTTTCTTAAATAAAAACACTTCTCATAGCAGAAAAAGACCAAGACAATTTGTGATGCACTGGTGGCCTTAATAGATTTGGCTATGACTAATATATGAATATTTGTGTGAGGAGGAAAGGAAAAAAGTCCCTGTGACTCTAAGGAAGATGCACAGCTTGTTTGCTCATGACTGGATGGAATCAGCCTCCCTTTATCCCCTACCCCAAACCAAAACCACTTCTAGGACACCAGAGTTCCACCCTGTGCAAAAACTCCCCTATCAGTGATGTTCCTTATTTTAATGCTCCATTACCAAAACTCCATTTTTCAGAGCAAGTTTTGCTAGATGGTGAAAAGGCAGAGCTGTTATGGTTTTCCCTTCTTGGCTACCTTCTCTAAAAGTCTTTTCATCCTCTCTGTAGCACTTCTAGCCCAGGCTGGGTTCATTCTGCTGGAGGAGCAGTGGTCAGAGCTGTAGGCTCTAAGACAGGTGGCTGTTTTCTGCAGCACCTGCCCTGCCTCTGTGAAGAATTATTTCCATTTCACTCTCAGTTTGTGTTCCTGTCCCACAGACACCCCACAGCAGTAGTGCCTCAGAAACTCTCTTTGAGTGCCCACTCCACACACATTTTTCAGCTCAGCTTTCTTCTAAAGTAGCAGCCTGCCCATGACAGCAGAAATGGATGCTTTTAATCCTCAAAAAAAAAAAAAAAAGGCAGAACAGTTTGTACTGCTGAACCTCAGTTTGTTTTTATTACTCAAAGGTAAATAAATATAAATAAAATATACTACATTTCAGCTTTCATTCCCTCTCTCCCTTTCTCTTTCCTATCTTTTCCTATCTGAGAGCCCAACACACAGCCTCATCATCCTTACAAAATTATATTTATTTTGCCATTTTGTCACTTTATCTTATTCCAACTTAAAACCTTCTTTCATTAGTCTCTTTTTTTTGGTGCATGTACCTGAAAATAACTTTACCTATTTGCCTTGACTTCTTTCACTAAGTCTAAGTCAGCCTGGCTTCTATCAAGTCTTATCTGTTCACAGCCTGAGCTCCAGGTGCAGCTTCCTGTGATGCTCAGTGCTTCTTTCAGCCTCCAAAGGTGTTTTCCTCTTGGAGCTTATTTTGGTCGTGCTGGATTTGCAACTCTTCTATAGCTGTGCTTTCCCCTGATTATTATTCTGGTTTCTGATTGTCTTTTGTGTCTCTGATGAAGACAAGTGTGAAACCCCTACATATATTCAAGTCTCAGAGCTTTTCATGTCAGGTCACTTCTCTAATCAGCTTTTTTTATCTACTCCTGAGTTTCTCCTTTTCAAGTAACAACTGAAGTAACAAGAGACCTAAAAGTCCAAAAAAAATCTCTTCTTTTCTTATGGTCACCATATCCAGTTTTTTGTTTGTTTGTTTTTTACCAACCAATACAAACCAGAGAAACTTCTCACAAACTGAAAGAGTTTACAGTTCTTGTATTTCTTTTCTGGCACTTGTGCAAATACAGCATCCTTTTTTTAAAAGTAAACTTTACAAAGCAAAGTCAAGGAAAGACTAAATGATCATATAGGACATCTTTCTTAAAGCAGAAAAGGGAGGATTTTGGCTTCTTCTGCTGAAATTGTGTCAATCAAACTTCTCCTCCTCTGCAATATAAGCACCTTATAGACCTCATAACAAGTAAGCACTTGTTTCTACACTTATTTTTCCAACTCACCAGAACTTAATTTCACTAGTTAGGAAGCATGGACAGGGGTGCAGGAGGAGCAGGAATAGGGGAGGGAAGCCTTGGGCACTGCAGGCTGCAAAGATATGCATTGATCAATTTGATTTACTCCTGCTGTGTTAATGGTACATAAATAGGCAAAATGCAAAGAACAGGGAGAAGTTCCTGTGACAATGCTACTCAGTGTTTATCTTTAATAACTCAGTGTGCCCCATTTAGCTTTAATAACTGTTCCCCTTTTCCAGGACTGTAGAAACAAACACAACATGGGTGGGACAATGCACCACAAAAACTCCACAAACACTGGCACCTCTACCTAGGATGGCAATGCCATTTTAGTACAGCTCAACTATCTCACAGCAGAGGGCTGAAAACCCCTGAGAAAACAATTCAAACAATTCTGGGGCAAAACAGCACTGCCAAGACATGTCTGGATGGTTGGGGACCAGAAATACATCTGAGCCAGGGCATCAATATGATTTAAAACTTAATAACTTTCTGTTTCCAGAAATAAAGCAAAGTTGTTATTTAATGGCTGAAATACTGCCATTTTCTCCAAATTCCAGTAATATTTTAAATTCATGACTCCTGTATTATTCATGTGGTTCAATTTAATATGAACAGTATTTCTGGTGCTCAGTGTTTATGAAGAGTGTCTCTTTAGGGTATACCTTACTTTATGTCAAACAGATGCTAGAAAAACCTACCTGGTGTTCTGCTGCTGTGAACTGGGAATTAAAATTAGGGCTCATCATTTTCAAACTTGAACGAGGGAAAACATAAGGGTCTTTTCTTGACAAGATACCAATCTCATGTCCTCTTCTTTCTTTTCATTTATCTCTACTGCTCACTCTCTCTTCCCTCAGAAACAGTAGTTGCCACAAAGCATGATTTAAAAACTCAAAGAAAACCCCACTTCTTAAATTTCATTATTTGCCATGCCATCCCCTAGGCCTCTTTAGAGATAAAGACCCCAGCCATTGTAATTATTGCAAAGATGTTGAGAGGCAGTGGGACAACTGCACCAAGGAACCCATTTTCCCCTTCTGAGAACACACCTGCAAATGCTCCTGGAAGTCAGGGTAAGGTACATGCACAATCTAGGAGGTGTGAAAGAATTTGCACAAGAAAGACAAAGTAAAATAAATGTTCATTTACTATTTA
>JANRGV010000073.1:67573318-67588432 GCA_024734035.1 Alethe castanea
TCCTCTTCCCCTTGCCACTGTTCTATTAACAGGTGCTATTACCTTCCAAATTAACAAATACATTCAAACATGCATTAACATCTTCAAATTATTTTATAAACTACACCAGACATTTTGGCTGTGCCTTAGACACATATCTGCTGCTTCAATCTTTTGTTCTTACCGTTCTGTGCCAGGAAAATGTGTACAAATGCTGGTCATGACACATATGTTTAAAAACCCCAAACTATGAAACCTTTGGATATCTTACAAAATACTAAAGAAGCTAATTCTGATTTCACACGATGAGTTAGGAGAAGCTCCATTGTTACTGTGATGCCAAAAGCTGCACGGAACCAGCATCCAATCCTAAACATCTCCAACTCTTCAAAAGAGAAAAGTGCAAGAAATACCAGATTGCTGGAAAGGCACAACAGATTTTCTTATGTATTTTAATAGCAACCTTTGGGATTAGAAGCACTGAAGTATCAAACATTAAAATACTTTCTTTGCCTCCTTTGCATCCTCTGATCAACTCTCATCCATGAATTGTAAAGTCTCATGGAGGTATTGTAATTAAAATGCTTCCTTCCTTGCTGGAGCCATGCTGATTTCTTTAAGGAAAGTGAAAGATATTCTTCCACTTACAATCGAATGCAAATTGTACAATTTATTAATTATTTCAGTAGCACTTGATATTTATTTTAATTAATCTTTAAGTCAGACTTTAACACTGGGGAGTAACAGCAGGACACCAGAAGCAGCAAAAGGTTTTCTCTTTTGCTTGAATGCATTTTTGATGAAAAAATAGATAATGCACTTGTTTTTTTTTAAAGTATGAAATACAAAGTGTGATGAAATTAAACCATGTACAATGGATGCTTAAAAAATAAAAAACAGGAATCTTTTGAATGGGATACCTATATGAGCAGGCCATGGGAATTCCTGCTGGAGATAAGCCAGCAACACTTGCCATGCCCTGTAGGGTTGATGGGAAGAGCAGATGATGACAGCTACAGGCAAAGGTTGTCCTCCCTCCATCTCATGCAAGCCCTTGTCTATCCCAGGAATTTGTAGCTGAACCAACTTTTTCCATGCCACTAATAACCTGAAGTGGCAAGAGGAAGCCACGATATTTTCTGCTCACTTCTGGCTTTGTTTGTTTCTAAATTAGTAAACATTTTTTCCTAGCCAAGCTGAGCTTCAGCAACCTGATATTCTGCTGAATCTTTTATTGCAACTGCAAAATGGGAATTATTTTGGCCCCTTAAAACACTGAGTAAAAGATACTCAACTTTTAACCCAATTTTTACCTAAGCATTATTCCTTACTAAACTGTTACAGGATTTACATAAATTCAGCCAGTACTAGCTGCTTTATTTCTCTGCCTTTGGCCACTACAGATACCAGATATATATCAACATAAATATAATTTCTGGGAAAACACAGGCCCTATATTCTTAAAAAAAAAAAAAAGAATCAGATTAAAATAGACAGACCTGTCTAAAAATAGCGTGGGTTTCAATGTTTTGGTTTTTCTAAGATGATAATAAATCTGCTTAAAAATTTTGGCTGTTCATGCCCCTAAATAAATCACTTAGTGTGTCATTTTTCTTCATCCATCTAATTGCAGCTGGAAAGGAAGGGAAAGAGAAAAAGCAAAGCAATTTTGGCATGACTTTTGTGCCAGGGTCATTCAGGAACACATCTGGTTCATAGCATGGACAGGATTAGCTCTGTAGCTCATCACTTTCTCCTCCTCCTGACACTTCTTTCCTTGTGCCCACAGACTGGTATAATCAGCTCTGGAAAAAAGGCTGACACAGAGTTTTAATCTTGCTTTACTTAGAATTGCATCAGGCAACTACCCTCTGGAAGAAAGTTCAACTGTATGCTGCCAAACTGTAAAAAAACCCAAAACCCCAGAACAAACAAAACAAAACATACAAAACAAAAAACAAAACAAAAAAAAAACCACAAAGAAAAGAAAAAAACACAACTTGCATCCCTTGCAATCTCAAGAATTTCAGAAAAAAAAAATGTAATTCCACCTATTTTAAGCGACTCAAATCTGCACTGAACAAGACAGCTGCTGGTTTTTTAGGCAGGAATTACTTCTCAGCATTTGACACGGCTTCAGATACTAAATCTTTTCATGACTCACACAGGTCCATCTCCAAAAACCTCTCTCCACCAAAGGAACACATAACCCAAGAATAAATACTTTATCATAGTGTAAAAAAAGAGGAGAAAATCTCCATGCTAAAGTAACCAGAGACAAGTGCTTAAACTTCATGGACTTTAAACTTCATGGAGGCTGCTCCGCAAATCCCAGTCCTTGTTTTTGTAATCAATGCACAGAGAAATGCAGTGGGGAAAGGAGCTGCTTTTCTCAGGCAGGCAGTGCAAATGACACTTCCAAGGTCACAGCCCAGATAAGAAGCTCCAGGGCAGAAACAACATCACTTTCCTTTGCATAATTGTTTTCTGAATCTGTCTGGCCACTCTGAATTCATGCCATAATTTCCCTTGTTTATATGCCTTGCTGCTTTGCACATTTCAGTGAATCTTCACACACAATATCAAGTACAGACAATATAATGGGAATTAAAGCTCTTTGAAAGCCTATGCCACAAATTGAATTAGCAGTATCAAGAATCCTGTAGTTAGCAGCAAGTCCAAAAAATATAATAGGATTACTTGGGGATTTAGGGATGAAGCAAGCCCTACCCAAATACTTTCTTTATTGGCTTTCTCCTCCTCCAGAAGTGAGCATATAGTGACTGCTCTTCATAATAATGTCCAGAAAGAATGACTCTTCTGGTTAGTCTTTGAAAGACCCACTTCACTTCAAATTCCATGAGCACTGGAATAAATATAATGAGCAGCCAAGGATTTTTGTTACGGTGTCTACAGTTTAAAATACACAAAGCCAATCTTTATTAACAGATTATATATTATTGTATTTGCTGCCAATTCCATTCAGGACACATTCTCTACCCAGAAACACAGGGAAATGGGGGAATAAAATTCAGTACTCTGCCACTATACAAAAGAGCTCCTTCTAAGGCAGAAATTACGACTTAAAAGCAATCAGTTCCAGGCACAAAACTACAGAGCAGTGGAGCCACCCACCAAACTGGAGTCAATCCCAGGGGAAATGGAGAGCTAGAGTGTGAGACAAGCAAGTTTTACATAACTGCTCCAGGAATGAGCTCAACCCAAACCACATCCAGCACAGGCCTGCTCTGAGCTGTGGGAACGCCCATAGCCAGGCATTTATCTACCACCAAATGAGCAAATTGCCACCATTAGATTTAGAGAAGTCAGCTTTTCCATCTCCTTTCTGCTCTGGCTCCAGTAAAACTGTTTCAGTTGATATTTGGAATTTTTTTTTTGTTGTTTTTTTTTTTTATTGCTCACACCACATTGGGAAACTGATTATGCCTGACTTATATTCATCTGAAAATGTGCTTGCTATGTCTAGGAATATCCCAGAGGGGCAGGTGGAACACACACACCTATCTGGGACACAGCAAAGTCAGTCACCTTCTGCTACAAGTGTCCTCATAACATTGAAGCACTCAAGAAAAATTCAACTCTTTGACTGGAAAGAATTCATAAAGCTCTGCAGTATTAGCACACTAGAAGGAGCAAAAAGCTTTGATGTAAT
This sequence comes from Alethe castanea, assembly GCA_024734035.1. Taxonomy (NCBI): domain Eukaryota; kingdom Metazoa; phylum Chordata; class Aves; order Passeriformes; family Muscicapidae; genus Alethe; species Alethe castanea. The sequence goes on from JANRGV010000073.1 coordinate 67,576,971, forward strand.
TATTACCAGTAGGTGGTATGCATTAACTATTATTTTCAAGCCAGCAGGTTATTCAGCAGCTTCAGAAACAATAAAACCCTCAAGACTTGAGGGGAAAAAATAAAATATTTTAAAAAATCATTAACCAATCTTATGCATTCATGATAAATTGCAATTATAAGCAGGCACTCATGCTGGGAATAATTAGTAGCATACCTCAACATTATTGAATGTCAATGAAGTCAAGAACACTCTTCATGAAAGAACAATACAGAGGAGGTGGCCAAGTCGTATCTAAAAGGAGGCAGGAGCAATTTTGTTAATTGCAGGAAAAAATGCCAGCTGTAAACAGAATAGGCTGTCAGTTTGTAGCATTTCTTAAAACCAGGAACCAAACAGGCTGAAGGGCAAACATTTTTTGCTAAAGTTTAAGAGAGGATAGACTGCTTGCTGGCCAGATTTTTTTAAAACACTTGTGGATAATAAGGTATTGTTACTCTAAATTAGATCTCTGGTGAGTATTTTGAGTTCTGTCATCCACACGAATCTCCCAAGACTGTAAAGTGTACATCTAAGGGAATTATTAACTTAACATAAAATGCACTTTTAAGAAGCAGCCACATGAATACAAAATGTACATTTCAGTGCAACATGGCAGATAAAGGAGCCTGCTCAGTTCCTGCTCAGTTCCTGCTCAGTTTTGGGCAGTTGTTCCTCTACTTTTAGTAACTCCAAAGTCAAGTTTCATTTCTTAAGCATGCATTTGTAAATAAAAATTTCTTACCGAAGTTGTCGTTGACAGTGTCTCAGTAGTGGTTTAGGCTGGATTTATTTTTCTTGCATAACAATATTCTGTTGTCTGTTTTTAAGGAAAATGGCAGAAGAATTATTCTTTAAACAAGACTGCAAGAAGCTGAAGCGAACAAAAATCCATACAAATATGTAAACCCCCAGATCTGCAGCAGCTTGACTCTAAATTAATTGCCTCAGACTGATCAAGAGCCTGAGTAGGAGCCACAGATTGCAGACCTCTTAATATCTAAGTTAATGCTCCTATAACTTGGTTAACAAATGTAGAATTTATGAGCAACTAGAAGAATTCCTAGCTATATGGAAAATCCTATATGAAAATATTTTTAATGAAGCAAAGAAGGCAAAAGATTTCCCTGGTAGGCTTGGAGAGAAGCAGGATGGTGGGTTAGTATCACAAGACGATAAAATACTTTGTAGTACATTAGTAAGTAAGGAATATGTTCAACCACACCTAAAAAATAAACACAATATTAATACCCCTGGATTACTCACAGAGAACACTTGAATTATATTTACAGGTAATTTCTAAGGCCTACCTGTATCCAAACACAATGCAATTTATGCCTTATTGCAACCTTCCAGTATTTAAAGAGGGCTTATAAGAAAGATGGGGACAGATTTTTCAGTGGGACAAGTGGTGTTTCTAAACTAAAAGGGGATAGCTTTGAACTCAATACAAGGAATAAATATTTTTACAATGAGGGTGCAGAAACACTGGAACAGGATGCCCAGAGAGGCAGTGGATTACCCATCCCTGGGAACATTCAAGGTCAGACTGGAGAAGGTCCTGAGCAATCTGATCTAGTAAAAGATTGCCCTGCTCTTTGCAGCAGGGCTGGACTAGATGACCTTAAGGTCCCTTCCAACTGAACCAATTTTATGATTCAAACTGAATATCCTTTACTTCCACATCACTTTTGAACTAGCACCCCAGGGTATTCTGATCAGGGTATTCTCTTTAAAAATAGCAGCATTCTTAAATAAAGGTATCCTTATTTTTAAAACTTATTTTAAATAAATATATTAAAAATAAATATATATCAATACATATTTAATAGATTAATATATTTAAGTAATTATAATTAAATATATCAATATAATTACATTATTATATATTAATACGATAATTATATAATTATATATTATATAAGCATATAATCTATATAATTTAATATATTAATAATATATAAATTATATTTAAATATATTTTAAAATAACTATAGTCTTATTTTAAAACTTCATTAAAGAACTTTGAATAGAAGGATTGTGGTCAGAAGAACCACAGAGTGAAAAAAATTCCCAGCTTTTACTGGAAGACTTTTTAGATCCTCATCATGTTAGAACATATCATGTAAGCTCTTTCACAGACATAACCAGCCTGGCCTAACTCAGCTGACCTTTAGCACAGGCTTTGTTTACAGGGGAAGGAGGCAGCAGGGCCCCTTTAGGAAAGGCTCTGCAGGGTGCCTGGTGCCAGGAGCTGAAGGCAGGGACATTCCATCCCAGCCATGCCCCAGATGTGTCTCCACAGCTGGAATGCAAAGGAATCCACCAGCTCCAGGACCTGTGCCATGTGAGGGGTGCTGGAGTGTGAACACAGAGACATCTCTGAGTCTCAGAGAGAGAACAGCATGCAGGAAGTGAATTAACGTTCTTAGAGAAATTAAGTTATATTAAGTGTCACATAGACACGAAACAGAGGTGCAAGCTTTAGTTTAAAGTAAATAGAAATAGTATTAAGTTGCATAGATATGAAGTAGAAGTATAAATTCTAGTTTTAAGTAAGTAAGAATATGTTTTAAGTGCCTTAAAGAGCAAAAGTGTGAGAATCTAGTGTAAAAACAAACCTCCCAAACAAGCTTCAGTGAGAGCTCAAAAACATAGTTCTAGACATAATAAAAAAACAGTAAAAAAATATAGTAAGAATATTGCTTACATTCTTCAGATAGAACAGATAGGCTATATGCATAAGTTATGCATGAACTTTCGTATTATAAACTAGAATTCCAATAGGTTTAGAAGAAATGCTTCAGATTTGTGTCTTTAGCTCATTGAGTAATTTGTAAATAAGAATCTGTGTATTGGAGTGAGACCTCTCTTGCTCTCTCTTCCTCCATTATCATTATCATCATCATCATCATCATCACCATCATCACTATCACCACGTGAAGGAAGAGGAATGAACTCACCACCTTCAGATGATGAGACTGACAGAGGGGAATAGGGGGCTCTGGAGAGTGAGACAGGATCAGCAAACCTGCTTCAAGGCACGCTCCTGTTGTGCAGTGACTTGCTAATGCTGGTGCTCCCAAAATTCGGCCAGGACCGACTGCTGGAAGTGAACACAGGTTCACACTGCAGTGATACATAGTTATTGCTGTTTGATTCTAAAAGAGATTCGTTTATTAGAGCCAGCTGATCACATAAATACTCCAGAGCTCCATTTCTGGACATCTCCAGACCAAGGCACATGTTGCCTGGAAAGGCTGACTGGAACAGAGACCAGGCAGAGCAAAAGGAATAAAATAGCAATTTACTGAAAGGATTCACTTTGGGCAGTGCAAGAGCCCGGCCAGGGCTGCACCCAAATCAAATCCCAGATGGATCCAGGTCATGAGTTTTTACACTTTTATAAGTTTTGGTCCATCTACATATTGGGATCAATTACCCAACCACAGCCCCAGGCTATGAAATCTCAGCTCCCTGGCTTGCCCCCCTTTATTTTGCCATTGTTTCTGCTTTTGGGTACCAGTTGTCCTTGACTTTCTAGCTAGAAAGCAATTGTGTAACTCCCCTGTGAAGAGACCTTACTAACACCTAACATGAAGTTTCAGAGTTACACACTAAGCAGCAGAGATTCTGAAAGATATGAAAGTAAAAAACCCAGGGCATCATAGAAAGCCTTTCTGTTTGACTGACAGAGGTCAGGGCACCTCATGGGACAGGTAGGCATTGTCAAATTGATGGGACTATGGCATGGTTTATAAACCAGATACAGGTGAGGCTGTGCAAACCAAAGGACCCCTTCTGGTTTTGAATGCCCTGAAATTACAAAAGACCTCACGGAACTGATGCTGAGCAACTGCAAAACCAAATGAACTTGACAAACACGGAGGCCACTTCGACATCACAAAGAATAAGACCAAAAATACCCGTTGACTTTGGGCGAGCTGTGGTTTATATATTTTTCTACTAAGGAAGTGTGACACCTCCGACTGATTTATAAAGTGTTTGTTTCTATGACAAGTGTTTGTCCACAGAGTTATTTTCATACACATCTTCCAAAACTCTAGTATATTAGGTATTCACCTGAGTTTGGAAGGCAGACAAGACTTAAGAGAATGTGGAAAATACAGATGGGGTAAACTCATTTGTTTACTGTATAAAAACAGCACGTTACTGTTATGATGCGCAAATTGGAAATAAACACCATTTATGTGCATTTCTGTCTAACATGAGCAACACCACAGCCACAAATCCAAGCTCTGCACACAGATGTATTATGAGAAAGGAAAAGAGATATGACATCCATGGAAAAGCAAAATAGCCCTGACCTCATAGGTTTAATTCTCTTCCTTAGAAGAAATTTGAGGGTGTCTGTCTTCACTCCTAAATTATGATGATACTTCAGCCTTACTGAAGTCGTGTCCCTGCTCATAAACAAATGGTTTCAGCCAGAAGCTCATGAGGCCATAATGTCCCCATGGTACCTATTCAGAAGCAAATACAATTGGAGTAACAGCACAGGCAAGGGGATGAGTCATTATGAAGTGCTAAAAGAAGGCCTTTTCCAGAACAGCTTCAAACAAAAGATTTTCTGATTAAGCAAAACAGCTTCTAATGGCTTGTAAGAGCACACAGGATGCACACCAGTTTTTACACCACACTTCCCAGTTGATTTTTTTCCTTACACGTTACTAAGTACACATTTTCTTCCTTTGGCCAAGTCTGAGTCAATGAGCACCTTCTGCTACCAGGCGCGCCCCAAATCATGAGCTCTTTTCTGAAAGATTCAGGGCTTCTTTTGGCAAAAAGAGCAATCGTTGGATTTTCTGCTACTGCGAGGGCACAGAGGCAGAGCTAAGGTTTGTGTGTCATTCACTTGAGCACTTCCATACATTCCAGCGCGTTGGTCTGTTTGTTTTCCCAAATGGGGGATGGGAGAGAATTTTGTTCTCCCTGCTGGGATTTTTTGTTGTTTTTATTTTTAAAGACTAGGACTTTCTCAGAAAATAAATTTAATTGCTTGTACCAAGAAATCTGAGCTATGCACACTGCAAAATACTGATGTATTTTGGATTCAATACATTGATCTCTGTGCACACACAGTTCAGTTTTATTTTATGTTTCCACTCAGGCTGTTTTACATAACTGGAAAGAGATCACAGTTCCTGAAGAACCTACAAAATTCAAGACAAAAACCAAGCTGGACCCATGTGAATGCCAATCACATCTCACATTAATTTAAAAAGTAAGAGAAAATCAATTAACTCTTTTAAAAAGCAAGCACTTTGACAGATACCAAGCACTACAAATCAATTCCTGACAGTGGCATTTGAAGGCATACACAAAAAAACCCAAAAAACCAAAAAAAAAACCAAAAACGGCTTTAGAAAGAGTAATTTTGGATTTGCTGGGCAAGGCACTAAACAGAAAGGTCTGAAACCAACCTGCAACCCTAGAGTGGTGTTCCTGAAGGCTGAAACTTTTCCATAATCCTTTATCATGCAGAAGTGCTGGCTGGAACAAACCTGCAGATGTTCACAGTTTCTACCATCTCCAAGACAGTGCAGCAGCTCCTTTGCACAGAGGTTTCCCACTCCTCTTCAGCTTCTTCCTGTCCAGCCTTCTAGCCCATCCTCCATCCCATTCTTTGTGCTCTCCAGCATCTCACTAAAACGTTTCTCACCTGTGCGTGCTCAGTCATCCTCTGGGGCGGAGCAATCTTCAAAGGACCAAGAGAGAGACCAACAAGCAGCTCCTCCCCTATCTAGCCAGACCCTCCTTTCAAAAGAAAAAGTATCACCTGCAGATTAACAAACTCACTAAACAGTTCTGCAAGCAACAGAAGAAAGGAAGAACTCTAAAGATGAAAGCAAACAGCAATATTTTCTGACCTTTCACTGAATTTGAGGGATAAAACCCCCCAAACCTAGAGAAGGCATGAGAAAAATCTTTCACAGTAAAAATCTGATGAGCTTTGTAGCATCCAAGGAGTTCGTTTGAGTTCAAGGAGTGTAGTGTATGCTCACACTTACAGAAGGGTCACTAATACCTGGCTGCCCTTAAAAATAGCTACAGTTTCAGACATCAGACTTCCATCCAACATTATCCAACAGGCTATGTGTGCTATAAAGATTAAAGCACAGATTTGACAAGCCAGCATCTGCTGAAGCCCGACCTGCAATAATATGATGTTAAGATCTTTTAAATAATAAACTGAATTACCTCTCCAATCCATATTGCTGATCCTGGTGAACCCTTGAGAGTAAACAATGAATTGCATAATCTGGAAAGAGTCACCTCTTTCAGATTTGGCTTCTGAAGTTTTAAACTGACCTTGAAATGAGCTTTATCGTAAAAAGCAAGCACTTTTGGAAAATATATTTTGCTATGAAGACAGTTTAGGCTGTAGCCTTAGACTAAGACTGTGAAAACATTAAATCCTTATCATGGCATGAGGTTAAGGACTAAAGTGTAGGTACAACTAGAAGCAAGATATAAAAATGGCCCTTACTTCCCCACTGTATCTCCTTGTGTCTGTTTGCTGCCCTAACACTTTTGTCCTGCAGCAGCTTTCACCCTGCAGAGCAGGGACAGGCATAGGAAGGCAGGCTGGATTCAGGCATGCATCACTGCCAAGTCAACCAAGCTGATGTTTGAACCTTCTGCAGACTGAAGCAGAAGTAACACCTCTGATTCTCCAGTCTGAGGCTGACTTTGCAGTTCTGGAAGTCATAAAAAATGTCTGACTTGTAAACTGAGCCTATTTGGTCTGGATGTCACTGAGAAAAAATAAATGTAGTGCTCTCAGCATGTCAGCTTGACAGGGTCACTTTGCTTTTCTGACCACAGTTCTGCTTTAAAACTAACCTTTCAGCAGCTGCTCAGTTCCAGTCATCAGTCCTGCTACTGATGAAAAGCAATTGCAAAAACACCCATTGACTTCAGCAGGAACAGGATGAGGCTCTTATCTTATAAATGATGGTCTTATGACACACAAAGTGAACATAAAAAGTCTCACTATGATTTAGACAGGCAGAAAATATCCCCATTGACCCGGCCCAGATCCCTAGAGACCTACATCCATTTGTTTTTAGTTTGACAAACAGAAGGGTTTATGATTTTTTTTAACAAATTGAGCCAAGGATTTGATAGAAAGCAAAACCTACTCTATCTCTGATGGAATCTGCAGATAGGTTTCATAACAAAGTGAAAAATCTGTGATTCTTAACCATACCTAGAAGGTAAGCACAGCCCCCAGACTAAGGCTGCATTTTATAAATTGTGATAGATCCACACTCAAAACACCCTTGGCTTACCAAACTCAAGACTTTTACCCTGAAAATATCTGAGCCCTTTAAATGGAGCAGCAACATTGTTATGCAAATTATCAAGTTGCAGGACCATTAAAATTCTCCTGTTTCATTGCCCTCTGAGCAACAATTGATTCTGAGACACCAGCGGGCCTTCAAAGGGAAACAGAGCAAAAAGAGAAGCAAAGACATCATCCAGCCATATGAGAGTTTCAAACCCGAAATTCATTTCCTTCACTGCAGCATTTTTACACGAAGAGTTGTTCCCAGCAGAACATGCTAAAATGGATGTCTTTTCCCCTGGTCGGTTTGTCTGCTGCTGCAAATCCATTCAGGAGCAATCTGCTCGGTTCCTGGCTTTCAGTGCATCTTTTCCAAATTGTTTGGCTCTATTGGAAACAGCGATTCTTCCCACCCCACACACTGAGTTGTCATCACTGAGTAAGTGTGTTCTGAGCAGTTACAGTTTTCTATGCCCTAATTAAAGCTTCATCTAGAACCTCAGCTAATTACAATTCCAATGAACCAATTCTGAAATAAACTGTCTGCAACTGGTTATTTACATGAAAATACCTGCTGATGAACGTGTGTTTCCATTCTTCTTTTCCCTCCTGCTTCTTTCAGCAGCAGTGAACAGCTGTAGACACACAAGGCATCTAAAACAATTCAAGATTCAGATGTTAAACCTTGAGGTAATTTTTCCTTGCAGCCATAATCCCCATTAGTGCCTCTGCAATATGCTCTGCAGCGTTTTATACCTGGGGTTTATTCCTGTTCCTGAAATTCCAGAATCCTACAGCTACCTTTGATTTTTATTTATGTTTTTTACTACCATTATCCTCACTGTGTGCATGAAAATAAAATAATTTATAAATTTGTCAGTTATAAATTTACACATTGCCCTCAAGAAAAACAAATAAACAAACAAAACAAAAACCCTAAACAAAACCAACTAAATACAACCCAAACCCAAGAGCTTTCTGTGAATATGTTGTATTTTTCTCTTTTTGTTTATAAGCCAGAAAGGTACAAGATCTCCTATGCTGTAAATAGGTCCTTGCCAGACACACTTTTAGTGTGGTACAATCAAGACAAGCTTGAGTCAGACCAGCTCCTACTAGATTTGAGACCAATAAAAATATTCCATGTCTTTTCTTTTATTTCTAATGGCAATACCTCTGAATTAGTAATTCTAGCCCTGAACTGTTTGCATTACCTACTGCACCAAGCAAAACAAAACCCTTAGAGAGAACCTGAAAATAACACTGGCCATACTCAAGTATAATTTCCATTGCCTAAACAGAGAGAAGTTCAAAAAGTACATAAACAATGTAATTATTAGTATGAATTTGGATAATAAAAATCACTTCAGAATCTCAGTTTTTATCTACATATGAAACATAACCAAAATATCTACTTATTACCATTTTCATCTCCAGTAGAACTCTATGCCTGAACACTTGGGCTATAAGCACCTTATTCTGATGAAACTGCACTTAGTAAAACATTAAGTAGCATTAAATGAAAATATGATGCACCTAATTATAAAAACTGACCATAAAATTTTAAGCCAAATCACAGCTTTAGTATCAGAGGCTCATTGAAAACCTCAGGAATGTAAGTGCCAGTTTTCCAAGGGCAGTTCTACTCAGAGTCGCTGGAGTGCTCTCACTAGAATGACACACTACCATACACTAATAAATAACTGCAGTTATACTCTACTTGCAAATTCTCTGGGACTGTTTCTAGAGAGCACAAGCCCATTACAGAACGTAAGCAAAATCACAGAGTTTGTTATGAATTGCCTGTTCTGGCTGATGGATTCTGGAGTGCTCAGCTCCTTTTCACATGGATTACATCTTGCAAAAACGGTACCTTAAAGAACTTCCAATATCTTTTAAAGGTGTTTTTTGTGGCTCAATCATAAATGAAGTTGGAATGGATTTAACAGGACATCCAACTAAGTTTACCATCATATAAGGGTACAGCCAGATACTCTGTCCTATTATCCAGGCTGTGATTGAGGATATTAGATAACTTTGGCCTCATTATTGGTGTCTGGGGGACACCACTTGTGGCTGGACCTCTTTTGGACTTTGTGACACTGATCACAGCCTTTCCAAAGGTCCAGTTTGGAATTGATGTCATGGCCATTTCCCTGGCTAGCCTATGAGGATGGGCAATCTGTTAGGCTGGCTGATTGTCCTCATGGCAGGCAGGATTCCCCTTGCACCCAGTCTGACACTCTCCCTTTTTACTCTGAGCCTCTTGTGTCTTGTCCTCCCACATTAAGAGCCCGGTTTCAGCTTTTCAGAAGCTGCTCATGTGTGCAGAAAGGGAACTGAAAGGTTCCTCTCCTCCCAGGGCAGGTGCTCCAGGCCCCTTGGCAGTGTTTGCGGCACTCACTGCAGTCACTCTTACTGCGCTCCTCTTGCAGGGGAGAGGGATGGCAAAACCAAAATCAGCTTTCCAGGCAGGTCTGATGAATGCTGAGCAGAGGAGATGATCCCTTCCCATAAGCTGCTGTCCCTCTGTGCTTTTCCTGAGGCTAGGTGCAAAACACTTTTCCCAATCATCAGAGTTGTTCCTGTGACCTCAATCTCCATGATCTTTCAAAGGCAGAGAACACTTTAAGGAACCTGGGATGCAGAAAAGCTCTTCCCAGAGAGTTGTTTGGCTAAAATCTACCCAACTCTTCTCAAGCTGTTCCAGCTGCAGGTTACTTTTGAAAGGGGCAGCTGAGTCCTTCATCCTGCTCATGGCTACATATTGTCACATCCTTCTCTATCCCCCTGTTTGGGATGCAGTGTCGGGTCAATCCAGTTAAGTGGTTCAAGATAAAACCAGATGCAAAATCTTTTTTTTCCCGTTTATTTTTGTATCATATCAAACTGATGGTCAGTCTCAAGACCATAAGATTGAGTTCTACGGAAATCACAGGAAGAAAGAGAAGGTAGAGTTGGATGTAAACAATTTTTTATCAGCTCAAGATGAACACTAAATCTTTTCTTGAGCATTTTCCTGGATCTAAACTATGGCAACCACAGAGCTAGAAACAGCTCTGTAATTTCCTGCAATGTTTAGATTCTGATACATTTAGCCTATTGTATTTGGAGAGTGAACAGCTCCTACAGAGCAAGTTATGAATAAATGTTGACTATATTCATTTTCTACTTTATCCTTCTACTATGTATTGGCCACAACAACACAACTTCTGCACTCTGAACTTCACTGAACTAATCTAGCAGAAATTAAGAGTTTAGTAATTGCTTATTTATATGACCTAATAAAAGCCTAATCTGAAATATACTGGCATGAGATGCCATATAACTCAAAAATATTTTAACACATAGGACAGGCAAACATAAAAAAATACATTAAATATACAGTAAGAAAACATAAAATCTTTAAAAAGAAACTGTGTCCCTCCTTCCCACATCCCATAATGATTCAAGTAATGGATTTATAGCAAGATAAATCTTGGTGGGAAAAACAAATAATCCTCTGCCTCACATATATGTTGACAGATTTTTCAGCATATCTAAAATCAAAGAATGCACAAGATCTGATTTTGGGAGTGGGGAGAACTGACAAGGCCGAGGAACAAGCTCAGCTGGAGTCTCCCTTCCTCTCTGAACTGATGGAGGAACCCTCCAGCCTCTCCTGCCTGCTGACAGAGCTGACATTAAACCTGGAGGGCCCAAGCAGAGGGCAGGACATCCCAGCTCAACACTCCCAGCTGCAGAAAGAGCTGCCTTCCCTTGCAGACCAGCTTATCTCACATGCCCACCTGAGATCAGAACATTTGTGCCAGCCCTTTACTGCAGAGCAGTTCAAATGCTGCAAATTCCAACGCTGCTTTATCTCGCTGTGGCTTATTTCAGAACTTTCAGCAGGACTTTCATCACCGTGCAGGCTCAACAAACATCAGTGATCACCAAAAAGCATTCACCATCACAGAGGAATAGGCTTCAACTTTATTCAGCCTTAAACTTTAGCATCCATTGCAAAGCTCCTTGTGCTCTGTTTTTCCTACTTCACAGTCTGGGACAATTTCTAATATAATGCTTTGCTTGGATCATCTGTTTCCACACTCCTATTTCTTTCACATATTTTAGGGGAAAGCCATCAGTT
>JANRGV010000073.1:67596505-67609059 GCA_024734035.1 Alethe castanea
GATGGGAACACCACAGTGCAATGGTGTTGGTCTGCCTAAGGGCTTGGTTGGTACAAAATTAAATACGTTTGTTTCCAGTGTCTGTTCAGAAAAAAAGTCAAGCTACCAGTCAACAACAACAAAACAAACAAACTGAACACGAAGAAAAAACTCCTCCCTAACAACCCTTTTTACCTGCAAAAAAACCAAACCAAACCAGATCAGAGACAAAAAATTCTCATTTCTTGAGAATCCAATCAAATAACCAGTATATAAGGAATCCTCAGTATTATCAAATATCACTGTTGCTTTTTCTTTTCTTTTCACTGTCATTCCCAGTCAGTAACACTGGTTTTCTTTGGATAATATCTGTCTGTTAGAATGCATCTACACTAAGCACTTGTGCCTGGATGGGAGGCAGATACACCTGGAAATTTATGATCCTTGTTCACAGGTAAGAATTTAGCAGGAGGAGGGTAAAGAAAAGCTCTTCTTCATTACCTGTGTATATGGTAAAAAGGGTCAAGGGGTTACAAACTTTTGGTTGTTGCAATGAAATTTTCTAGAAATGCATTTGTAATTTGGATTAATACTAACGGAAATAACTTACCACTTTTGCTTTACATAAGTAAATACAGAAATAAGTTACTGGAATACATGCAGTTTTCTAAAATACCCTAAATGAATGAAATTTAGCATATAAAGCAAACAGTTTATTAAATGGCTGCCCAAATGGTCCAAGTAGACAGGCCTGGAACTAAGCCTTGCATTCACCTTCCCAAGGGAAGCCATAATGCAGCTTGTACACATTGACAATTTAAATTTAATCCCAGTAAACCACTCTGAAATAAAGTTTTGTATTAATTTACTTAATTTACAGGAATAGAGAAACTTAGGTACTGTGTAACACATGCAGACCTAGGTCTGGCTGATCACCCTGGCTCTCCAGGTTCCTTTTTGGGCAGCTGGTATGAAAGCCAAACCACTGAAAGTCAGACCCCACACTTAAATTCAGGGTGTAAAAACTTAACCAGTGTTTAGACAAACAGCATTGCTTGTCCCAGGGCAGGGAGGATCTTGAAACATCCACCATGACCTGTCTTGTACTAGTTTTTTCCTTAGAACAAGGCCTAACTTTAGTTATTTAGACAAATAATTTATTTTTTTTTTCTGATTAGCTTCCAGTATTTTATGTATTTTTAAGTCATATGCTCTTGCTAGCTGCTGCCAAATCATGTGCAGGGACAAGCTAATTTTAAATAGTTTAAAAATTGCACTCCTTTGCTTAATGGGACAGTTTACAGCTGTTGCTTTCTGGAAATCAGAAGTGTGGCAGTTTCTTGGTGTGAAGAGAGTCAAGGATTAGTATAAGCCTATAATCACTCAAGTTACTCTTGTTACTGGTATTATTAAACTCAACTGCAGACTGAAAGAAGATTTTTTTCCTAGCTTTTCAAAAATTTGACATGTGGGTAATTAGTGTTTGAAACTTGGACAATTCAAAGAGAAAAGAAAACAAATGAAGACAATGTTAAGGCTACTCCAGTCAGAATATTAGGAACACAGAAACCAGAGTTATAACCACAAAACACACAAATGCTCATGGCTCCTCTATGTTCCATTCTCACATGACCCTGCAGAATATCAAGCATAAGGAATGGCTGTAAAGGGTGTGGAATTTCACTGCTTAAACAAAGAGTAAATGTTTCACAATGAGCTTGTCAGTGATCCAAAGTGCCATCTTTGATGCTGGTTATTTATAAGGCTTTTGGAGCAGCACTAGCCTGAACTCAGTGCCAGCAGCTAGACCTATTAAATATCTTTTGCCATGGAAGTTGCTCTGTTCTCGCATTCTCAGTGGCAGAGAAAAGGCTCTGAAGTGACAAGAGTAACATTCCTTTTCCCTGTGCATTTGAACCTCTTTCAGCCCCAGCAGGGGAAGCTCTCCCTCTCAGATGAGCTGTACTGGGCTGATGGATTTATCATTGTTTACGACATCAGCGACCGAGCATCGTTCGCATTTGCAAAAGCACTGCTGTGCCGGATCCGAGAGCCTCACACAGCAGTTTGTAAAAAGTAAGTGGTGTTATTTAAGTTTTTTATCCTCAGCAAAAATAGAGAAAAGCTGAGAACACTTTTTGTGAGCTTGCAGGCCATCCTAGAAGCAATTAAAATCCAGCAGCACCCAAGTAATATTAACACAACACCAACAGCAAGGTACCTGAAGGTAAAATGTGTGGCAAATTCCAATCTATCTTACCATATCCAAACCCAAGTACATCAGGATTTTTGTTCTTATTTCTTACAGAACTAATATTTCAATGATTACCATAAACATTTCTGCTGTGATTTACATGGGTAAAGGAGCCTGACATAGTCAGTCTGTGCTTTTACTCTCCCACTCAATTACCAATGCACAAATAGAGGGGATGAGGAAAGCATTCCCCACATTGAAGGAAAGTAATACCACAAATATCTTGAACCATGACCCCAATATCATTTGTGCACATGGGTGACCACATGGAAAGAAAGGAAGTATTTAAAAAAAAAAGAATCATCAGAACTGCAGGTGTGAGTGTGGATGGGGGTGTGTATTCCTGCAGCAGTCAGCTGAAGTGCTTTCTAAAACAAAGAGTGAAATCTTTCATCTATATCAGAAGCAGAGTTAAACTCCCAGTTTTCTGTCTGTTTTACTACCGACCTTTGTTATTTAAGGTTGATTTCTGGAATGCATAATTTTAGTAGAAGCTTGGAATTAGATTTCCTGTGTTTCCTTCTGAGTTATGCCACTGACACTGATGTATATCTTGGGCTCTGTTCTGTTACCTGCAAATGGAGATAATGATCAGGTTGCTTCTTCATGTAGTGCAGGTGCTGACAATGTCCTCAGCAGCACTGAGCATGAAAAAAGCAGTGGATTAAAAAATACATTCATTCTTTGAGTAGAGAAAACAAAATGGAAATCTAATGGTAGAGAATAGCTGATTTGGAAAATCCTTTGTCAAATGGAAAACTAGAATTCTTCCTGGCAAGGCAAGGAGGCTGGTGAGTTCATTTTTGGGTTTTTTTAGCAATGTTTGCTATCCTGAACATACGTATTTTCATGCACACTGAATATGACATGATGCAGTGTTGCACACATCTTTTCTCTAACTGGAACCATTTTCGTTTCAGAATGGTCGAGTCACCGATATTTTTGGTTGGCAACAAACAGGATTTGTGCCACATGAGGGAAGTTGGCTGGGATGAAGGACAGAAGCTGGCAATAGATAACAAGTGCCAATTCTGTGAACTGTCTGCAGCAGAGCACTATCAGGAAGTTGTGACAATGTTCACCAGAGTCCTGAGGAATATCACTTCCAATTTCAAAGTGAAGGAAAAGAGACGACCAAGTGGTTCCAAGTCCATGGCCAAGTTAATCAACAACATGTTTGGAAAGAGAAGGAAATCTGTGTAAGAGATGGTTAGGCTTGAGGTTGGAACAAGCTGAAATAATGGAGCAGAGGCAGCTCTTGGGACTCACTGAATTTCCTCCAAAGGTCAATATCTGGAGGAGTAAGACAGTGGAAACCAAAGGTGGGAAATATGGTCTAGACTTAGAAGACCTGTCCTATTTCAAGCTCTGCTACAGATTTACTGTTTAGGGCTGTGCCACTTAAACTGTAAGCTGCTCCAGAGGAGAGGTTTAGTCTGTATTTATTCAACACCAACATGGTCTTGGACAGAGCTTCTAGGTGCAACTGAAGTATAAACAGTTATCTCACAGGTTCATTTATATTAGAAAAGACACCTAAAATCATCAAATCCAGGCATTAACCAAACACTGCCAAGTCTACCACTAAACTATGGCCCTAAGTGCCACATAATATCCAGTAACCTCAGCCTTGCTGAGCAAAATCTTACTTCAGAATTCTGAGTAGTTGTTTCTTTGTGTGCAAGAACATTTGCACTAAAGAAAAGCAAAATACTGCAGCTTCATGTGGTAATGTATTTGTATTTAACTCAGGTTCTTGTGTGCCTTACACTTGCTGGTATTCATACAAATTAAATGCTTAGACACCAAATCTACAAAAGGTATTCACCTGCAAAGCTGCCTTGCAGAGGCACCAGAAGTAGGCAAGCAGATATATAAAGCAGAATTGTCTCAGTATTGTTTCAGTATCTTTTTTTGTGGGTTTTTTTGTGCCATGAGTGATGAAAGAAAGTAGAGAGGGTTGAGGAGTGTGGAAACTGAAATATTAGTGAAATATTAGTCAGTGAGCACTGGACTGTTCTGACTGTTTTTGTAAGCTTTGACAAAAGTTTCATTGGCTGTAAAATGGATGTGACTGCTCAATCTCAGATAGCAGCAGAAGCTTGGAAAGCACGTGGACTGGCAAAGAGCACAAGTTCTTTAGGATGTCTGCCTGGATTTAAAGGTCAGCCTGCTGGTAGGACCTGTGCTGACAGAGAGTGTTTTTCCTAATAACCAATGTCCTTACAACTCCTCATCGCTGTGGCATTGAAATGCCACTGGAGAGAGCACTCAGTACTGTCAGCTACACTTTTCAGCTGTGGATATTAAACATCAGATGGGTGCAAATATGTTGTCAGTTGGCATTCATACTCTAGACAGCTAAATAAGGGCTTAGACCAGTGTGTTTGCAAGGGCTGAGCTCACAGAAATTATGAAAGGGAAGTGATCTGATGATGAATTGCTGCCTCTTATCCAGGGGAGAGCTGAGATTCAGTTTTTGTAGGATGCTGAGTTGAAGCCTACCTCTGCTCTGAAATTTTACCTGCACTGAAACTAGAAAGGTCACTTTCAGTTTTTGAATGTTCACCCATAAGACAACATAAAAAGGTTACATATAATCTTAGCAGTAAGGCTGTAAAATAGTACTAAACACATTTTTACTGTGTAGACCAAAGATCACATTCTTTTCAAAAGCAAAATATACTGTTTCTTTCACTTGTTATAAGACTACAAATATTGGAACATAGTTCTCAGTTACAGGCACAGGGTTGCTTTGTTTTTCTGCAGATGCTGCTCTGCTATATCAGGAGCATTGTATTTTAACTGTGTGGTCAATATCCATGAGACTGAAGGTGCAGATTACTCATGTACACCCCTCAGCTTCCCAGCTTGCAGAGGATTCCAGAACTACTAATAGCTGTTTGTAGCTTTATCTTGCTCTAGTACTGCCAGATTCCAGAACTCTTATTTGTGTTTACTGCTCTGGTATTAAATAAACTGGATATAAGATGGATGTATTAATGTGGGTTTTTTGTTTCCTCTTTGCTATAAAGTTACAGACTTTTGCTTTGACTTCTGTAAAAGGGAAGCCCCGTGCAGGTCTGAAATTCAGACTGAAGGAGCTAAATCTGGGAATCGATCACTTGCACTAAAGAGAACCTATGGCTGTGCTTGCTGAGCACAGTGAGGAAGCCCTCAGCGCCTTAAAGCAGTGAAGAGGGCCTTTTAAAAAAATGCTTTATCTTTTAAAAATTAGTCAAAACAGCTACAGAGAGGCCAGTTAGTTTTGTTCATATTCTTGGGGATGTGGGCTTTCAGATAGATGGAACGTGAAGTATAGCCCACAGTCTTTTTGTCTGTATGGAATAAGTGTTGGGACAGAGAGCAGCTGTCACCTGGGCCATGTGCTCACCTGAAACAGCTGGATGATTTAGAAACAGGATGATTAAGACTTAAGCATACTAAAGCACCCAGCACACACATAATTTGGTGTTGTCAGCATCAGGATTTCACTTGTCTTTTATTGCTGATAAGTGCTGATGTACAAGAATGCAGAATTTTAAAGCAGGTACACATTCTCCCATTCTAAATGTATTTTTTTAATAACTTTTAAAAATGAAGGCCCTTAAAATTACCTAAAAGGCTGAGATACATGTATATATATTTTGCTAAGTGTTCTTGGAGCTCTAACAGAGAAGGAAATAGATTAACTGGCACAGCCACATTGCAAACAAGAAATTAGTAAAAGCCCTGCTTTTATAACTCAGTAAATGATGCAAATGATGTCTGATGCTCAGCCTTGGCAGTGACATCACCTAGAGCATATCAGACTCATTGAAGAGTGTGGAAATGGAGCTATTTGTGTTGTCACATATGGCTTCAGCACACAACCCCATCCTTTCTCACCAAAAGATGTTGAAATTGCTGTACCAGAATTAAAAGTTTCTTGCTGTCATGCCTAGAGGTCCTTGCCAATATGAACTTTATAGTTCCAGTAAAATTTTGCCGGAGAAAGGCACTCAGAATTGATGTTCAGTCTCCCTGTCTTCAACCGTTTTTACTTTGGAAACAATGGCATAGAAGCAAAGAGATCCTACTGAAATATAGAGGTAACAGCCCCTGGCTCCCAAATGCACTTTCAGGGCTTTTTGGAGCTCTTCCTCACTATAGTTTTGAAATAAACAATTTAGACCAACACCACCTCAGCTCCCTTTCCCACTGTCTTGTCTGTATGCATTAAAAAAGTACTTAGAAAATCCCGCTACAGTCACGTTCACAACTGGGCAGAGGGGAAAAGGTCACAGGGAAATTCAGAGCATGACACTCCTGGAAAAAAGGAATAACCAAGTGCAGTACTGAATAAAGCAGCCAAACGTTGCACTCTGAAGACAAAAGTAACTACCATAGGTTTTTTTAGCCACTGCTAGAAGCTGGTTTCTGAAGTGATGGACAGGAGAACATTGAATCATGTGGGGAGTGCTGATGCTTTTCTTTCTGTCTGACTACTCTGCTTTGAAGATGTCTGATCCGGGCACTCTCCATCTCTAAGGAAGAGAGAGGCTGAATAGTTGATTCTTTCCTTGAACAGTTGTGATCCTTTCACCAACAGTCAGACCCAAATCACTCAAGGGCGTTTTCAGAGCGTACACTAAAAAGAAGAGGACTATGAAAACCACCCAAAGCAGAACTAAAGTGCAGTTATTGTCCAAGAACATGAATTTTCCACCAGGATACCTGTTGGAGCAGGTGATTTAGGTTAATGAGGTTTCATGCATTTCTTATGGACAGAGGAACAAACTCCAGTTCTGATTCAGCTGGAAAGCAATTCTTGCCTATCCACTCTGGGCCAAGAAATACATGGAAACAAACAAACAAAAAACCAACCAACCAAACAAAAAAACTAAAATAAAACATACAAACAAACAAACCCAACCAAAACAAAAAAACCACAAAAAACCAAAAAACAAAAACCAAACCAAACAAAAAAAAAAAACAAAAAGAAAAAAGAAAAGTAAAAAGAGAGAGATTCTACTGGAATAATCTCAAGCAATATTAAACAGTATGTTAAAAAACATGAAACCTCTACCTCTTGTCCATAGGAACACAGGCCTCTTCATATACTTGAGGTGCCCATGGGGAATGAAAAATGAAAACAAGGGGAAGCTAAGTTCTGATGTGCCCTTCAGCCAGTTTGAAAACCAAAGCCTTTGTTTGCATGCCTAAAAGTGCACCTGGGCTCCTAACTGCCAGCTTCTATTGTTTTAAAACTTGGGTTTGGTATTTCCATAAAGAAGCAGTGTTGTAAAATCTTCTCTTGTGTTTGTTTGGATTCTTTCCCCCCAACTGATACGATGTGAGACAGGCAGACTATTCTAAGTAGAAAATTATTTTTAAACAGGCATTACTCTTTTTCAGAAACAGACTGTAAATTTCTGTCTTCTTTTAATTGCTTTACAAAGTAAATTGACTCCCTCTGGTTATATAATTAATATCCACATTTAGCCCTGTATATTTGACATGACTTGAGCCATTTATTGCTACATTCATTTTTCAAGACTGGCTAGGAGTTCAGATATGCATTTAATTACTGCTGAACTCTGGGAAATATCCAAAGTTTTTCCAGGGAGGTGTCCTAACAGTAGTGAGAAATACATGCCACAACTAAGATAATTG
Source organism: Alethe castanea (assembly GCA_024734035.1). NCBI lineage: Eukaryota > Metazoa > Chordata > Aves > Passeriformes > Muscicapidae > Alethe > Alethe castanea. The sequence goes on from JANRGV010000073.1 coordinate 67,604,394, forward strand.
GAGAAGAGTAATCTCTCTGAGCAGCTCTTTCTCCTTGTACACCCCTCTTCTCATACTGAGCAGTAAAATGTCACCATATCTATACTATGTAATGCATTTTACCACTTGAAATAAATATAAAGTAGTGGAAATTACAACATCTGGCCTTAAAACAGCAGGCACTGTGATGTCTGGTGAAGATTTCATTTTTAATAAACACAACTTTTTAAATAGGCTTCACACAGGTTTTTGGTTGCAGTGTGGTTTGTTTGTTTTGTTGGGGCACTTTTTGTTTGTTTGTTTTTGTTTTCCAAAGCTATTTCTAGCATTCCAGACAAATTCCCTCCCAGAATAAACTTTCTTTTAAAGACGCCGTGAGCTCCCAGAGAGTTCAACAAACTTTTGTGGAGTGCCTTTTAGAAGTAACCTGCGGTGTGAGGCTGAGAAACCCGAGAGCTTTCCTGCTTCCAACATCTCCCTCTTGTGGCGTTTTCCTCGCACTCCATCCCTTCTGTGCTGAAACATCCCCGGTAATAAATCCGAGAGCACTGATCACAACGTCCAGGTGAAACCCCTCCTGCCTTCCAATACTATTACATTTTGCAATCGAATTTTTTTTTTTTTTTTTTTTTTTTTTAGTTCTATGAGCTATGAAAGAAAGTAAAGTGGGTTGAGAAGTGTGGAAACTGAAATATTAGTGAAATATTAGTCAGTGAGCACTGGACTGTTGAAACTATACTTCCTCTTTCAAATTTCTCTCACAGGTTCAGAAGTTGTTGAAGGACAATGTGCAGACAAGGCTGTTCAGAAAATGTTCAGTGGGTATCTAGACTGAAATTTTCCACTTTTTTTCCATCCCTATATATTTAAATTGGTAAACTATAACAGAAATTGCTTCATAGTTTCTTTCACATTATTTCCTTTTTTCTTAGTTTCAACTACTCCCAGTCTTATCAACTGTCCCACAAAGCCTCAAACACATTTTTTCATCTCAACATGAGCACCACAAAAGGAAACTTTCCCAGAAATGCCTTTTAAGGGGCCTTGCACTTCAAAATAATCCAATTCTTGAAAATTTGACTTTATATCTTTTCCCTTTTGAGAGAATATATTCCCCATTAGATGTAAAAAAAGCTGAAATATAAAAAAAACTGAGTACTCACAAGAATGAAGAGAGCACAGCAACCAACAGCCTCTCTGCTAAGGACCCATCCAAGCTACAGCTGCCCACCTGATCCCAATTTAAAGGTCAGCCTGGAAGTGGGTTGGGCCAAAGAAATACTCAAACTTTTAAAAAAAAAGCATTTTTAAGAAGCTTTTACTTCTCTGCATAAAATCATAAAAACTGTTGAGCTCTTTTATTGACAGCATTGTTCTTTCTTTTATATAATTTCCCAAGAACATTTTGTGATTTGTGGTTACAAGCCCAACAGGGACCCTGTGCAGTAAACCCATATCCAAACCCTCTATACTTTCAACAGGAATCAATATTGATCATTTTATTCAAAGGAACCCCAACGTGCAGGAAACTTTACCCAAACAACAGTAACAGGCCATTATTATTATTCTTTACAAGAAAAAAAAAGGTTAATAGACATACAGTAAAACATATCTCTGTCAATTAGGCTTGGAATTCCCAAATTCAAACTGGCATTTGTCTCTAGATATTTGGTACAATTTTGTACAAATGCTTCATTTGCACACCCACATTTTAATTTATTGTGTTTATCAGGATTTATTCCACAGACACATCCTTGTCTTGGAGTCAGAAATAATCTTCAATTTACATTTGAAACTAGTAAAATTGAACTAGAAAGAGAGTCTCAAGGAATAAAATGACTTCTATAGGTTTGCTTCTTGGGCCAATATTGGAACTGGTAATAACATCAAATTCTCCTGATCCCTGGTCTTGCATTATTAACACAGGCTCAACTTTATTTTAAACCAAAGTTGTTGGAAAACAGACCAGCATTGAGTCTAAAATGTGTGTGTCTCACCTGAATGCAAATTTGCAGTCACACTTTTGGTTTTGTATCGCCATCACATAGCACCATACAGATTTTTCAGGGTTTATTGTACACAAATGATAATTGTGATAACTGGAGAATGACAATCTCTTGCCTGAGTCTTAGGGAGCCAAACTGAACTGAGTACAGATGCACAAAGGCTCCAGCCTGCATCACAGCTATAATCATCCTGAGTAGTGGAATAAAAACGATTTAGGTCACACCACAGAGGTACTCAAAAATCAACACTGCCCTGAATGCAAAATGAGAGTGAAACCAATAGCTAGCCTGAACTTTGTTCACAAATTCAAATTTCCAACAGCAGCAATGCCAGCTCTCACTGTTTTCTTTGGGACTGTTGTGACATTTGTTGTTCTTCTTAAAGTCCTGACACCTGTGGTTAAGGGATTAGGTGTTGATCTCTGCTTTCTTCTGAAATAAAAGTAACTTTTTCAAGTTTGAGGAAATGCTTCTAAATGTTGCCTGTGCATGGCAGGCTATGGACTGGTTCTTCCTGTGCAGGGCAGCCAGACCCAAAGCAGCAGAAAGTGTTATTAGCAACTCCTGTGGAAGTGCATGTCTGCTATCAAGATTTTTGGAAAGCTGCTTGCTTGTGCTCTGCTGATGTAAAGAATAGGCAGACCAAATTCATGCTTAACTCTTCAGGCAAAAAGATAGAGAAAGTGAATGGAAAAAAAATTACCTCAAGCCCATATTTGCCCCCAGGATTTGCTCCAATATCATGGTTTTCTTGCCAGATGAGATGTGTGTGGGATGCAGGATGTTTCTGCAGCCTAAGAGGTTGTGAAGACACACTTAGATGTGAGAAAGATTTCCAGTGCTGTCCTTTCCATGTCCTGCTCCAAGAGGATTGTACAAATTGTGTACATTTGGATATGGTTTCATTTTCAGTCTTGAAATTTCAATCCACTCCCACCTCTAGTGGGAATAAAATAGTCACTTTCCTAAACTTAAGAAGCTGTTAGGAAGAGGAAAAAGATTTTGGCTATGATTTGATAGGCACTCTGATCAGGTGCCTATCATAAGCAATATGATTTATAGAAAAGAAAATAATATTTGTGAGCAGCCCCAAGACAAAATTTGATGTTATTGTTAATTTTGCTAGGATTGGCTAGTAAAAATAAATAATACAGAAATCAAAGACTGGAGATGGCCATTGGGAAGAACAACAAATAACATCTTCGTATATTTTCTGTTTTGCATGGAGTTTTCTTGGAAGGGCACATCTGAATCAGAATAGAAATTGCTGTTATGCTTCTAGAGTGAAGAAGTGTGAATTATTCTAATGAACAGGGTGTCCCCTTACCCAGTAAACACTTCTCATTTCTGATGTTGTTTGAATCCCTCTTTAAAACAAAAAGGTTTAAAATATGAGAAACAGAAGTCAAGGATATAATTTTTTTATTGTATCTGTGACTTTTACTTAATCTCGCAAGAAACATATGACACCAGTGAAATTGTGCTGAGTTTCCACCTCTGTAGGGAGTTCAGCACCAACTCCTGCATGAATGATTAATGTGTGTAAAATGTGATCCACCCTGAACAGCTTTCCTCCAAGATATGTCTGTTCAAGGGACTATTATCAGTGCAGACCTAGCTCCCAAAGTTCAAATCCCAACTTTCCTAGTGTTTGGGAAAACCATTATATTTACCAATTACCTTCAAATTTTTAAAATTTTCATATATGTCTACATCCTGGAACATAAAGAAATATTCCAAATACTTTATGCTTTTTATAGCTGTTTATTCCAAATGAAATAAACCAGGCAATGCACAGACTGGATTACGGAGGAGATTTTACCTGCTGCTCTGAGGCCAGGTGTGCACACAACAAACACTGGGAAAGAACATTTCTAATTTTGCTCAACCACAAGACTGGAAATTAAATGAGAATTTCCATTCAGAGAGAGCAGGCTTCCTTTAAGGGCATGAAGGGGAGATGCATGAGGTAAGAAAAGTATATTCAGGTATTGCCTGCCTTGATTATACCATCTCTTTTGGCATTTCAGAGGAGTAGGAAACTAACTGGCTTGCATTCTCAGCAAGTTACTGAAGTGTAATAGCTCCCCCTGCCAGGTTTAGATAATAAGCTACATTTCATACATGTGTAGATACCTTCACACACACTCCAGAAATAAATTAACACCTATGTTATCATTTGCTGTCACTGCTTTAATCTTCACTGATTATTAGATCAAAAGAAAAAAAAAAACAAAAAAACCACAAACCAACAAACAAACGTGCCCCTGATACCTAATGTGTATTAATTTTGTAAAACTTTCAAAGGAGCAGATATTAATTTGAGTTCAGTGCGGGTGAGAGGGTGAGCGAAATGTTAAATTATTCCAAGCAGTAAGGGAGAATTAGATTAAATTACAAAATTTTAATTTTGCTTTAATTTGCTGTTAACTTTTCAGCCTTCTATCAAATTAACCTCTTTTTTAATCTTAGGCATGAAAGATAATTGTGGTCTAAAGCTGTTGGCTGCTGGCAAGCTGGGACTAAATTCTTTTTGTGTTGCACCTTGTTTGGTCCATTTTTGTCTTCAATAAAACTGATGAAAAGAGTTCAGAGCTAACAGCCTTAACCTTCAGAAACCTACAATTATGACTGAAAGAAGTCCTACAGATGATTCTGAAAGTCAAGCTATTTAAAAAAAA
>JANRGV010000073.1:67609159-67621832 GCA_024734035.1 Alethe castanea
TTAACCTTCAGAAACCTACAATTATGACTGAAAGAAGTCCTACAGATGATTCTGAAAGTCAAGCTATTTAAAAAAAATTGTACCTGAACAGATAGAATTCAAATCTCTTATAAAGTCCCCAGTCTTAAAAACACTCAGCAACTCTGTGGACACATTAAAATGTCTGAATACATGTTGATATCTACAGAGGAGATACAATGGCAATGACTGGGCTGAAGTACTGAAAATCTGTGTGAAATTATGTAATAATAATAAAGATGATGATAATAATAATTATAATAACACCAACTTATTCAATAAAATATATTTTTGCCATTCTCTGCTTCCTCTTCCATCTCATCCCCATCCTGGTTTATGCATTAATATTTAGACCCAGCAAATTTTTTTATAATCTTGCAGTTAATTTACAATGAGTCAGTCAGGCATCCTTCACCTTTAATGCAAATTACCAGTGTATGTGATTAATGAATTTTTTATTGCTGGCTGTTTACTAGAGTCAGTTCAAAATACTGAGGAACTCTAAATTAGGTCCCATGGAAATCGTGGAATTGTTTAGGAAAACGTAAGTAAAAAACTGTTCTTCAGCTTTTCCAGCTGCTGCTATTTGAGGTCACCTATTTTCCAAACTGGGACAAAAGATTTTCCAGTGATTTCATCAAGTCCTTAAATTTAATTTCCTATTCTGGAAGGAGCTGGACCGGTAAGAACAAAAGGAGAGGTGGCACGGCACCTGTGGGAATCAAAAAGGTGCTCGCTGAAAAAAAAAAAAAATCCCTCCAGGAGACAGCAGTGATGACTTCAGGAGGGGAGGCCCTGGCAGAGCCAAGCCGGGCTGGTGGTGGAGCCTCTTTTGTGTCTCTGTAACAGATGTTAGAACAGTAAGTGTTTATATGGAGCTAAAAGCCCGCTTTGATCTCACCGCAGTGACGGAGCTGACAGCAGCAGCAAACAGTTGCAGAGTCTGTCTGTCACGATTTGAGATGCTGAGCTTTAGGGATACACGAGGGGAGATAACACTGAGATGAAGATAAATGCACTTATTTCCTTATGGCTACTCCTTTTCACTGTCATTAGTACAGGAATTCTCAGGCACCAAAAGCAGCATGTTCAGAAAAAGTCATCCAACAGACACCTATTTTTCAGGACTGTCCATTGCTAAGTGAGAAAGACAAGGGTGTACTTTAATTTTTTTTGCCATTGTTTCACACTTATTCCTCTCATAATTTCTAAGGAGAAAAATAAGGAACAAATTCCTATCATTTAATGCTTTGATATTAAACCATCGGACACTTCTGAGGCTGTGATCAACTCCAAGCTCATGTCCTGTGATGCTGACAGCTGTAATGGTATCAGTATGGATCCCAGGAAAAGCTGAGGTAAATTGAAGTTAAGGAATTTTTGTAGCTCGAAATCTTGTGTCCTTTGTAAGTGAAATGATGTTTTTATGCCTGTTTATATGAAATCAAAGCCAAGGCTCCTATTCAACACAAATAGGGACCTATTTTGCCCATTTGACCAGAAGCTTGAGAAGTGAATACTTGGTTTGAGAGACACCAGATAAATACAGGAACTTGTCAAAATAAAGTTTGAGAGGAAATATTGCAGATTGTCTAGATTATTAGTCACTTCTGAATGTCTTAAATTTCCTTTCTAGGGTCTGGATTCAGGAATCTATCTAGTAGGAGGCAAACTCCATAAAAAGAAAATGAAATCACAAAATTAATCACACGTCAGAGAAGTTTGTATATTAGGCATTTTTGTCTTTCATAAAAGCATTACAGAGACAGAAAATAAAACAATACACATTGATTTTTTTGGGAGAGTACAAGTCAAGAATACAGAAAACCATCTAAGCTTTTATGGGAGGTGGACAAAATACATAATAATTTTTATATTGTAATGGTCTGCTTTCAGCATGAGAAGACTTTAAGTATCTTTTGCATGATTAAGGTACACACTGGTCTTAAAATAGAGAAAAGTGAGATGGTCAAGAGGTGACCAGGAAGAATAAGTGCACAGGCAAAGGACAAAGCACTTCTGTCTGTGTCTCAAAGAGAATGTGGTACGGTTTGAGTTTATATCTGTTACTAAGCACAGAAAATTTTGTAAATGTATAATTAGCATGTCCATTTGACAGCCTACATGATCTGCCAGTACATCTGAGGGAAAAGATCAAAGCAAAGAATTCACAGACTCGTGCATGCAACTGTGAAGTTATTGTGTGACGTTTTTCAGTTTAACTACAAATTCTACTTGTATGTAAAAATGTCATTTACATTTTTGCAGAAGTTCTTCTAAATTAACTTTCATTATTTATTAATTTAACCTGATGATGTCTTATAATTAGAACTGCTGAGAGATTGACTACAGTGTGGCACTTCCCTATAATTAGAACTGCATTGTTCACAGCTGTAGAAGTTTTTAATGTACTCATATTCACACCTCTGGTTGCTTGAGGAATGAAGTGGGTGAAAAGACCTACAGACCCTGAAAATATGGGCACATGTAAATACATATAACTATAGTGTTACAAATCTAGGCTAGGAGTAGTTTAATTTAGATGATTTAGATGGCAAATAGTGATTCTGATATGGAAAGAAGCAGTACGAAAGTGAATGGTAGCCCAGAAGTTGTTAAATTATACATATGGGGTCCTTGGAGGCCTGGTTATATAGCTATAGATATGCATTTTGACACAGGAAATGAAGAGATATAGGATTATTTTGATATAGTGGCAAATGATAGTTGCATACCATAATAATAATTACTGTTTATTTACAGTAGTATGAGTTAGCTCCATTTTATACTGAATAACAAAGACATAGATCTGGTCACTGACTTTGCCCAACGGTCCTTCTAGCCAAAGAGTGACAGAACCAGAAATGACCTCATTCTCTTTTAAAAGAAAGAGAAATCATGGAGTAAGGATATAATCAAACTATAGGTTTAACTCATTCCCTTTATTTCATACCAGAAGTGTTGCATTGTGCATCTGAGTCTTTAATGGGCACAGCCAAGACAAAAGAAAGATGCTCTGTCCTCACTGACCTCCCTGGCTCTGGCAAATCCCTGAGGTGCAAGGCAGGGAGGCAGGGAGAGCAACTTAACTTTTTCAGGAGAGCTGAAACACTGGGATGGCAAAGCAGCAAAACCTTCCACTTTCCAGATGGAGCATTGTTAATATTCCGGATTTGTGGCGCTGCGCTATTTTCAAACAAATAAAGCAAAGTAATAAAAAATGAAGTTTATTTGCCATATGGCTGTTTATTTCTGTGTGCTCCAGCTCAGAGATAAGTAATGTATGGTTTCTCAATATGGCACATCCACACACTCCTCCCAGGTGCATAGGATCCAGCACACCTAGATTAACACAAGCCAAACTCCTTTTGATTGCACTGAACATGTGGCATCGTGGCTTAAGGGATTTTCTCCTTCAGTTGAAGTATAAGACATGTTTGACAGCCAGCAGAGGAAAAGATACATTTAGGACTGAAAGGATGAGTACAGGGGGAAGAAGCAGGTGGATGCAAAGGCACAAAGATAATGTGGTTGTTCAACATTTTCTATGTGAAATTAGTGCTGGGGAATTTGGGATTCTGGCAGTCCTAACAAGCAAAGATTTGTCTAAAGGGAGAGTGAAACGTGAGCAGCAGCATCCCTGGCTCACCACCATCAGGAGATTTGAGCTGATACAAATGTGAGCAGACACAAATTTCTGGTACCCATCAGAAAATGGCAAAAACCAGAAATGGCAAAACTTCCAGTACACCTCAGACGCTCACAGGTGTGTCCAGGGAAGGAGTGGTGCCTGCATTACAGGCATGTCACAGTATATAGAAATAGCATATATAAACATATTTATATGCATATAAAATATAGAAAGCAATATCTAGCCAACGTTGACTTAATCTCTAGAATTTTCTTTTGCAGCATAGGGCAGCCACAGTGTGCTGGCCTTTCTGCCCTCTCCTATCTCAACACATGCACCTTGAACTTTTCTAAAAAAGTAAAAATAAAAGAAACTTCTAAGGATCTTAACATCATGTGTTAGTTAATTTTCCTGAATTTGTCAAAGCAATCAAACCCTGGCACAAGCACAACTTCTGAAGTTTAGAGCATCTCTCTCTGTGTCTCTTGCAGGAGAGCTATCATAGGTGTGTGTTCTCTGCTCTGCTGCAGGAGGATAGAAGCAGGGCTGAGGATGCCAGTGTTACACTGTAGGTAATATTAGCCTTGCAATAGGACAGCTCCAATCTGGAATGGGTAACTTAGAGAAGTTACTCCAGTCCTTTAACTTTCTTTGGTCCTGATTTGAGGTTTTCTCTGTTGTTTCTCAGACATGACTGATGTTTGGAGTAGAAACACTACACCATTGCACATAGGAGTGAAGTGCACGTAGACACAGAAGTATTTTGGGGATATTACCACTCCCAGCCTCACAGCTCAGTGATGACCATATAATGCTCATGGGGGAAAATAAAGTGTACTGAGAAGCTCACTCTCAAAGCAGTTATTCCCACACATCCCCCTGACTGTTCATTTAGGACATCCATTTAAGAAAATCAATGACAACATACAGAATAATTTCAATGACTTTGCAACCAATGACATTCCAACCAAAGGCCCAGACCAAGGAAATAAGGATGTGGTGCCCACAGAAAACCAGAAATATATTTTTGTTTGCTTGCTTTGCATTGTTTTGATGGAGGTGAGACCTCAGAGCTCCTGCAGGTTTTGCTGTGCAGAAAGTCCTGAGGAGGCATCAAGAGTAACTTGAGGGGGAAAAGTGTGGTAGCTCATCCATTTTAATTCTGGAAAACAAGGCAGAACTTATCTGCTGGTAGCTCTCCAGCTATTCTGGTGATAGGAACCTCAATACAAAGCACTTAGGCATGCACTTAATTTTGCAGTAGTCCTGATTGAATCCAGACTCTACCTTTGTCCTTAAAGTAAAGCATGTGCTTAAGTACCTTTTGGTGTAGGGGCCTTAATTACATTATGTGTGTGAGAGGATATGATAATTTTAGTTGGCTTTCCCAAGAGAGCCTTTATTTAATAAAATAACTAGGTTTAATACTCCACAGAGTCATATGGGAACAGAATTGTGCTCCTCCTCCTGAAGCCCAGTACAGGGTAGACTGTAATTTAATTGTTGGAAGCACAGAAAGTGCTGAAATGCTGTATGTCTTAATATTGTTCTGCAAGAGCATGTTTGTTTCTATTATGGAATACCTTGGGAAACCCCTGTGCAATGCTACCACCAGTTATTCATAACTATGTTTGAATTTACTGATGTTTGTTCCAGACTTTTGCTGTTTCACCAGATGAGAGAATGGGAAATAAAGTCCAATTAAATGGAATTTCTTAAAAGAGAAGAAATGCAAACAAAGCAAAAATAAAACCCATGTTCTTTCCCAGCAGAATCACCTGCTCCAGTGAGGAAAATTCAGCACAATAAGACAAAAATAAAAGTGGGGCAGATTTGTTTGCAAATAATTTCCTCAAAAGCCCTTATTATGATTATTCTATGATATTGTTCCGTGTGAAAAGAGCAGCACACAGAAGTGGTGAGCAGAGGAAGGACTGATGAACTCGCCTCACATCATACTGAGGTGCTCATTTCAAACTTTGATTCTCCACAACACATCACCAAAATGTTTCCTGCACAACCAGCTGCTCCCAAAAGTTAAAGGTAACACTTCAAGGTAATTATTTGGGCTGGGCAATTGCAGGCAGGTGGAACCCAAGAGCCAGGATTTCACCTGAGCCTTACACTGCACAATTTACTTTGACAGCTATGGAGTCTGGGAGAGATTTTTTCCTATTTTTTTTTTTTTTTGCTATATTTCAAGTGATTTTATGTATATAGCATGAGTATTTGTATAACATTACATTGAGCAGACCACAGCTTCTTAAAAGTAGTTTCCCATAATGGTTACTGACTGCAGAAAGTACAAACTGCACTAACTCTTGTGAAATAGCTGAAGCAAAGCTGAGTCATATCACATCAGGATCTGACAACTTTTCATCACTCTGTTGGTTTGCAGCAGCAAAGCTGATTTGGTTAAATGGCAAAAAACAACAATTTCTACCAGTTTATAAAAATTAATATTTTGCTTTTATGCCATGGAAAGGTTCCATGTTATGTTAGTTTGACAGCATCACAGCGTGCTTCTGCTTAAAAAAGAGTCCTAGGCTGGGAAAAAAACAAAAATATTTTGAATTAATATTAAAAAGACACTTAAATAAAAATAAAATAAATACAAACAAGTAAGAAGACAATATTATATTATTTGTTTACACATTTATTTTTTAATGGAAAAATTATCTTTTACCTCGAAGTAGTGAATGAGATTTTAGCCTACTCTTGTAATTTAGTATATGTAGCAATTTGGGATTAGGTTTTACAAAGCTAAAGATTAAAAAAAAAATATCCATTAGAAGTGTTAACTGTAAGTGGCTTCCAAGAAGTTTCTACTCAGTTCTCTTTGGGATTGACTAGCAAAAGAGATTTATGGAGCTAAGGAAAACTTCGTGCACCCAGCTTTCAAAGTTTAACTCCTCATGGTCTATGGTCAGATGCCACCTTTTGGCCACCAGCGTGTCTGTAGTTCTGCAGGATCAGATATTCCACACATTCCCCTATGCCTGGAACGCAGAGATCCTTTCACTTTCTCACTGAGGGAGGAATGGATTAACTGCAGTGACATATCCAGGGTTTTTCCCAGAAAAGCCAGCAGCTGTGACATCCCACAGGTGTGCAGTGCATGAAGGTCTGCAGTCCCTTCCCAGACTGCAGAGTAACAGAGAAATTGCAATTTTAATAGCTACATGCTCAGGAGTGTCCTCCCTAAGTGTGGGCAAGCAGGGCTGGCTGCTTTTCCAATCCTGCATTAATGGGTGTGAGTTGTACAAGCCCTCACGCAGGATTTTAGGGGACAGGTTGGATAAAACCAGCCTGGGTGTTAGGAAATTGCAGTTAAAAAAGTGATTTTCAATAATGTTACTATTTACAGGCTTAACCTTGCTTCCATCTGAGTCAGCAGCAGACATCCAATGATTTCAATACTGGAGGCTAAAGCACTCAATACCTTTCAAACTATAAGGTCAGAACACAAATTCTTGATGTATAGACCCCCAGTCAGGAAGGAAAGAGGGGACGAAATGAAGGTCTGTAACAGATATTCAGAAATTTGAGACTCAGTTCATCAGCATCAAATTTCAATTTGAATATGTATAAATTTCTAGGTGATAGAGGAACTAAGCTGGCAAAGTACATACGTATTAGTCTAAACTCAGATTAATTTCAGATATATGTAACAAACAGCACCCAACTTCAATCACTTGCTTAGTTTAAGCATTTGAATGGCTTAAACTCAGCCATATGCTTAAATCCCTAATGAACAGAGACCAGACTGGCTTGTTAAAAAAAAATTCTTACATTTAGCATTTGCCTAAATACCGATTTAGGCTCAGGGAGTTAAATATATGGAATAATTTTAATTTAGAAAGACAGAGGTAAAAAGGGGGAGGAAATTCTTTCCTTCTGAGATGGAAAATCAGACAGCAAAGGACTCTGATATTCCATGAAACACCCCACAGCATTCTCCCCCTTCTATTTTCACTGTAAACAGAAGTTCACTTACTGCCATTCACTTCACAGGAATCAACTAATTTGAAAACTGCTATTACATCTCCCCTCAGTTTTCTGATCTTCAGACTAAACAAGCCCAGTCCTCTCAAATTTGCTTGTAAGACATTTTTCTATGTGTCTTTGATCATATTTGTCATCTTCCTGTGGACTGCTCCTGCTTTTTTCACATCTCTCTTAAAATGTAGCAACTTGAACGGGAGATCAGAGTTGAGGGCTTTACCAGAAAATTGAAAATATTACTTGCTGGGATTTATATGTGATGCTTCTTTTTATACATGGTGGTAAAAGTGGTTAAATGATTAATTTATGTACAGATTATTTTCCCTTATAACCCCAAAATAATTTCTGGCAAATCTACTGTGCCCTGTCTCATCTTATATCTGTGCAGAAGTCATGAATTTGGTCAGAGAGAATAAAATTAAGCCTAGATTCTCGGCCTGTTCATTATTTAACCACCTCTTATTTTCCCAGACTATGGTTCTAATTTGCTAAAACTGTTTTGAATTCTATTCTTCAGGGTGCCTGAGAGTTTACCCAATTGGATATAATCCACAAAAATTAATAAACACGCTCAATTCCACCCTCCATTTACTAAAAAGGGGGAATAATACCAAGCCCAGGAGAGGTCAAAGTATGACTCCTCCTTTTCTGCATTGCTCCACTGTAACAGAAACCAGTTAGAACTGTTTTTTGGGGGTTTTTTTTCTGGGTTTTTTTGGTGTGGTTTTTTGTGGTTTTTTTTTTTATGTATATATATAATACAGTTTTCTAACTGGATGTGCATACAACACTTGCCCATTTTGGATTTTCTTGGTTTATTTATGGTAACATCTTTCAAATCATGTCAGAATCAGATGGTGACTCAACTACTTCATTTTATGAATGCTGTTACCCTGCCATTGAAGGAAAAGTGATTGGTTTGACAGCTTAGTCTGATGTATCTGTCAGTTGTTACTTATCACTTTTACATCCTTTGCTTACAGGTGAGTTGGGCATTGCTTCTTATCTATTTGGCCTAGAATTTCTTTATCTGCAATTCTCCCCTGTTTAAAAATCAGATACTACATTCCCCCATTTCCTGTATTCTAGATTTCCAATCATTCTCTCATTTTCCCATTCACCCGTTCTAGATTATTTCAACACATCCAGAAATAATAGAAAAAGTTCCTATTTTTCAAAGTAATCTCTAATTAATTCTTCGCTTATACGAATCTCATTTCTTTGTGGTGGAGAACTGAACTTTTTTTTTCTTTTAAATGAAGAATGGAGAAAAATCCCCTTGGGAATTCAACATCATCTTTATTATCTTTTATGTAATCCAGTAGCTAATAAAGGAACTAATAGGGGATTCTCCTAGGCAGAATCAAAATTAGCAGAATCTATCCAAAACATATCCCAACAATGTAACCAAAGACATGGGGTTTAGTTTAATATTTAGTTTAATATTTTTCCCATACTGTACGGGCACACACCTACATAAATATATAGCTATCAAACTGCATACTGAGCAATTGCAAAATCAAATTAGCAGGAAGATTAAATAGCTTGAAAGCTATTTCAAAAACACTTTTCAACATCTGCAAAATTATTAAAATCTTGGGAAAAAGTCTCCTTGTACTTTTTTCACTGAACTGAAAATACAGTAATTATAGTTCTGTGCCATGTTGTTTTCAAATTATTATAATTAATATTTTACCTGCATTTCTTTTTTTACTTTTTCATCTATTGATTCTAATGCAAAAGTGAATTTTACATGATGCAGAAACATCAGATAGGCAAGGTTCCCCTTTGCATTTGCTGGGAGCAATTTATATACCCTTCATCGATCCTTTCTCTACATTCATGTGAATATTGCAATTTTTTTAGTATATTTTATAAACAAAGGAATAAGGCATGCAAAAGTGTTGGGGTAAACCTGGCGACATGGAAGGGGTTTTACTTTTTCAGCCTGATGAGCAGAGAAGAAGAGAGGTTAAGGAATAGGAGGGAAAGGATCTGTAATAGTCATCTGACACCTCAAAAGTTTAAAAATTGCCAAAGATAAAAACCAAATAACCATGACTGTACCTTTGCATTATCATCCTAAGTTTCCTGGCCACTCAAGACTGCACCCTAGAAACGAGGAGTTCACGGATATTAAATTAGACAGACTTGGCTCTGCGGTGCCAGCCATGGCTGTGACCTGAAGCAAGAATACAGAACGCCTTTCAGTCAGAGTCTGTCACTCTCACTGCCTTTGATGCTCTTCCTCCACTTTCAGGAGGGAGCACAGGGAGTTCAGGTTTGTGGCCTGCTCCCCTGTTGTCCCTTATTTTACAGGCACTGAAACCCAGATGAAACTTCAAGCCGCACACACAAAACCCCCTCCACTTTCATCAGCAACTTTTGCCTTTGTGAAAGTTTCCATCAGAGAGCCAGTGAGCCTTATTATAGAGTCACCACAGCCATTCCAAAGGCAGCCTTGTAGAAACTCCCACTAAAGGTTCCTGCCCAAACCCTTTCTTGCTGCTGCTTTGAGGTGTGGAGGTGAATGATTCTCGGAGGATGCTCCGGCTCCTGCGGATCACAGGAGCTCTCTGGCCCCTCACAACCCCCCGGTTATCTGTGCTCTGGCAGCAGCATCCCCACACACTCAGGGAGGGCTGAGTCAGCAGCCCTTTGTTAGAAACTAGCCCATAAACATTAGCTGTAGGCTCGTGCTCGAGCAAACTTCTCTGTCAAAATTATATTTATCACGTGCCCGGGGTTTTGAAAGGTGGAACAAAGCTTCCAGCCTCTCCTCTAACTAAAAAGTGCTGAAGTCAAAACAGCAAACTGGACCTGGATCTAGAGCTGCCTGAAACTTGTGCAGCCCCAAGGAGGGAGAGAAGTGGCTCACACCCTTCTGTTCCTCACTGGGTTTAACAAAGCTGGGCCATGATTAACACATCAAGGATGTGGCAAGGCTGACTTCTCTTTAAACCAGCAGAAGATTGTGGATTTGTTTTGTTTTGTGCTTGCATCCTGATCAGACTGCTAGGTTGTCTGTTGTTGGGAACTCAGGAGCAATAGCATTGTGGTTTTTTGGGACTGATGGCAATTGCCTCAACTGGTTGGAGCACATTGCTATGTGTGTGGAGCTCGGACAATGTCCCTCCCTACTGCTGCTTCTGCTTAGAGGAAGCAACTGGAGACAAATTACTGGTCTTAACTTCCTAATTAAGGAAGAGCTGGAGGAAATACATCATGGGCAGCAGGGAAAAAAAAAAAAAGAAAAAGAAAAAAAGGACTTTTTTTCAGGTTTATTCTTCAAATGATTCATGTCTTTCAATACATCATATGCAGTCCTGGTTCAGCAAGAGTCTTAGGCAAGTGTATTGCTTTAACTTGTAACCTTTTCTGAAGATGACTGGAAAATTGAGTAGAGTTTCATTTCAAAAACTAAAGACTAAGTGAGGACAGGAGTTAGACCTGAGAGGAACTATGTCTGTTCTACTGTTTTCAACACTTGCTGGGAACACTTTTTTCACATGAATCTTTCAGCTGATCCCCTTTAGTGGGAATAAAGATTGATGTGTCTATCACTTCAGAAACACGTCGTGTTACACTACGACTTTTACAAGCCTGTGAGATCTAATAAAGTTTGTAGAGATGCAGAACTCACAAACAAAACTGAAGTAACCTACCCTTAGCTTTGGTCAAGTCCATGTCCACCTGTAAAAATAACATGATCTTACATAAATGATATTATCATACATAAGTAACACCTATACAGCATTGTTCATAGAACATCACCCCTAAAATTGAAATAGATTAATGTTTTCCTTCTCTTCTGTTGACATAATTTCTACAAAACTAATACTTTCCTTAAGAAGGCTTCCATTCAGCACCCCTACCATCCTACTTCCTCCCTAAAACAGTATAAAGAAATATTTATGACACGCAAAAAAGCTTCCATTTCTAAGGATATGAAATGTGTTCAAGTTCTCATAAGAAATAGAGCATTACACTTGGGTTTTCATTTAAATATGATTTCTGAAAACTAATGAAAAAATTAGAAATATTGGTGCACAGAAAAATGACAAGTGAGAAAAAAATGCATATAAAAATATCCACAGGATAGCATGAGGAACTAAATGGGGGAAAATTACTTTTGCTTTGGAGAGAGCATTATGTAGGCAAGGCAATTTTATTAACACGGTTGGATAAAATATAAAGGGTTTTCCTAATCTCAGAGACTTCAAAAGAGAATTTTTTGAGACAATATTAATATCAAAGCCAGTTGTCACTATTATTAAAATGTTCTTTGCTCTTCATTAGTCACAAATGATCCCCTCGACTCACAAAAATCACCTCGCTAGCTGCCAGCCCAAGGCGGGGGAGAGGTGCTGCCGCCGCCGGCCGCACTGGGTCTCGGCCGGCCTCCGGCCGGGCACCCCCTCTGCCCGCCACTCACCTCGCTCCCTGCCGGCCTAAGGCGCGGGAGAGGTGCTGCCGCCGCCGGTCGGACTGGGTCTCGGCCGGCCTCCCGACGGGCACCTCCGCTGCCCGCCCCTCACCTCGCTCCCTGCCCGTCCAAGGCGGGGGAGGCCTGCTGCTGCCGACGGCCGGACTGGGTCTCGGCCGGCCTCCCGCCGGGCACCCCCTCAGCCCGCCGCTCACCTCGCTCCCTGCCGGCCCAAGGTGGGGGAGGCCTGCTGCCGACGCCGGCCGAACTGGGTCTCGGCCGGCCTCCCGCCGGGCACCCCCGCTTCCCGCCGCTCACCTCGCTCCCTGCCGGCCCAAGGCGGGGGAGGCCTGCTACCGCCGCCGGCCGGACTGGGTCTTGGACGGCCACCCGCCGGGCACCCCCGCTGCCCGCCGCTCACCTCGCTCCCTGCAGGCCCAAGGCGGGGGAGAGGTGCTGCCGCCGCCGGACGGACTGGGTCTCGGCCGGCCTCCAGCCGGGCACCCCCGCTGCCCTCCGCTCACCTCGCTCCCTGCCGGCCGAAGGCGGGGGAGGCCTGCTGCCGCCGCCGGCCGGACTGGGTCTCGGCCGGC
>JANRGV010000073.1:67638493-67651763 GCA_024734035.1 Alethe castanea
GAGAAGAGAAGAGAAGAGAAGAGAAGAGAAGAGAAGAGAAGAGAAGAGAAGAGAAGAGAAGAGAAGAGAAGAGAAGCTGCAAATGTAAAAGGACACATATAAAGTCCATTAAAAGAACTAGTCTAAATTTAGTCTAAATTTTCAGTAGGTACCAAAGTTCCTCTTGTCCTTTCTGGTTTGCTACTTTAGTGGCTTCAGGGATTTCAAGGGATACAAAATGTTATTTAATGTCTGTATATAACAAGGAATATGGTGCATTATAAAAGACCCATAGATGTGGCTCTTAGGATCCTGGCAGTGCTGGGTCAGTGGTTGGACATGGTGATCTCAGAGGTCTCTTCCAACCTACATGATTTTGTGTGTGCATATTTACTAGGTTAGTGCTTTTCTAATGATCAATGAATGAATCTGCATGAAACCACAAAGATTATAAGCACCTAACCTACCACAGAAGAAAAAAAAGAGTATGTTGAACTAAGAGTTAATCTAAAAACCCAGGAAACTCTCCTTCATTTCAGGGAGGAAATAAACAAAGTTCTCATCAAATTTGTACCCTCTGAAGGACATTGAAATCTCTTTCACAAAACCATAGCTCACTTTTGGTGTCTAAATATTTTCACTTTTAATCTTGCACTTGTCTTAAAAACCTGAGATTTTGTCCTTTCAAACAAGCACCTCAAGGAAAGAGGCAATGGAAATTAATAGACAGAAAAGAGGCGAAGGAAAGCCAATTTTTCCACTAAGACAAAAAGTTCCTCTTGGCTTCAACTTTTTTCTTTTTTTAAAATACCTTCTCATGTGCATGAAGTAACATAATTATTGTCAGTAAGCAGGAGTCATTGCCTTAATAATTGGTGCACCAGCAATTATGTAAGATATCCAAGTCATCTCCCAGTCTCCATCTTAACAAAATCTTAGTTAGATTAATAATAATGCCTGGGGATTCTGAGCTAAGCTTCATTCAGTCTTACAAAATTTAAATTCAATATGCAATTCAGTGGGAAATAAGTTTGCAAGATGCCACACAGTTTTCTGTTTGTGTTTCAAGAAACAAGGAGCAATAGGTAGAAGGTGAAAAATGCACAATGTAGTCTCTCTCTCCCACTTTGGCACAACAAAAAATGTGAGAATTTGAGACAGCTGTTAGTAGTCTCAAACAATTTTGTGAGCAGGCCTTGTGGGGCCTGACTCTTCAACAAACAAGAAAGTGCACAGATCATTTTTAGTGCCATTTTCTCAGTCACTCTGGCTAGAAGGAATGATGCTGAGAGGTTTGCTATGTATTACTCTGGAGTATCTACTTTTGAAACTGGACAGGGCCCAGAAACATCAATAAAATATGAAATAGATGTCTTTCCTTACCTTCTTAATGCTACAGCCCCCAAAGCATCATCCAGGTTTTAGGTGAAGGGTTGAGTCGTGTCGCCTCCATCAGCGTTTTTGTAGATTTGCTTTCATGCCTCTGCAAACCTTTTCTCTTTCCATCTCACCAGAAAACAATCACAGAGTTGGGAGAGTTAAAAATATGCTGCTCCTGCAAAGAACTGTGTGGCTGGAAAGTAATTATACTGAGAGAGCTGCTCTGGGTGGACAAAGCCAACCAGATTGCTTAAGAGTGTGACAAAATGCTGAATTGATCAGAGCTGTCTAGAGACAGTATAAAATTTCTTCTTGGGATGCTTTGTTTCAAGACCTTATTACTGTAACATGTCAGTGACTGTATGTCACCATCATGAGTTACTCCATTTCAATGTGTATTTATTTCTGTTAATGTTATAACTTAGGAAATTCAAAAGGATGGAAAGGGTACTTGGTTCTATCCCTAAATGTCAACCATGTAAGTGCTTTGACTTTTATTTTCTATTTGCTTTGGTCAGTGTAAATTTCTATGGGTTTTGCTGGTTGGGGGAAGGGGATTTGGAGATGTGCAGTTCTTGGTTATTAATATTTGACTTTGTTAGTGCTATCTGTTTACCGTATGGCTTCTGGAAAAAGATAGGAAATATTAGCTGGTGAGTCCTTAAAATGCACACTCCTCGTGCCTGCACATTCTTTGCATTGCTGCTGCATTTAGCCTGTGACTGACCATGCAGGGAGGTTGATACTGGTTTTGATACTACTTTGCTTTTACTTCATTCTTTCACTCTTTTTACTCTTAATACATTCAGATGGTTGAGTGTGAGTGAATTCCATATGCTTTGTACAGGCTGGTTTTTCTCCTAATTTCTGGAATAGAAAGATGAAGGCTGTTTTAGCCGCTGTTTACATTCAAAGCTGGATCCTGCACATAAATGAGTTTTTATACAAATGCCTGGGATTTTATACAAATCCCATTCCTCTTTTGCTTAGAACGAGTTACAAGACAGCTGTGTCCAAAAGCAGAAAAGGCTGCTGTTAAGACAGCAATAATAGGCCAGGCTTAAGATCCTTCGCTGGGCTCTTTTATTTTGGGTCTTTTACCAAAGGCTGAGAGAGACCCAAAGAAAATATCAAATATCCACTAATATTGAGGGCCTAGCACTCACACTTGGCAGGGTATGAAATTTGTTTCTATAGGAAATCACCTTATTTACAGAAAATTGAAGCTGTGGAAAGGCTTTTTTTCCTCCCCTTTTTCTTTTCCCCAAACTGTACATGAAAACTTTTGGGGGTTGGAGATGATGGCATACTGTACAGTGAAAAATTGGTTTATGCTCGGATGCCTTTTGTGATCATAACACTGTTCCTCACCTCTTCTCACATGAAAAGGCAGGAGTCAGAAGGCACTTCTCCTCTGGGCTTTTTTCCCGAGGTCATTTATGCTTTCCAAAGCCAGCTCCAGGTCCCAAGTGATGGAGCAGTGCTGTCATTGGGTGCTGTCCTGCAGCGTGCTTCCAAACAAGCCATTTCCCTTGTTTTCTTCATTTTCCCCCCTAAAAAGTGATCAAAAAGGACGTGGATGTCAGTGAGATCCGCTGAAATCCCTCGGAATGCTGCTGACACTTTCACTATTCCGTGGGAGCTTGTGCAGTTGTGTTGGGAAGCCACTGGGTGTCAGCAGGAATGTGAGAGCCAGGCAGAGGCTTTCCCTCTCCATAAAACACAGCACCTCGCACCACATCCCCAAGGATTCCGGCCAGGAAATGCCCGGCAGAACTTCTGCACCCCGGAACTCGAGTGGTCCCTGGGTCAGTCAGCTCGGCCTGAGGAGCAAAACTCCCTTAGTGCATCTCCTCCATCCTCCAGCTCTGAGAGCTGAGAGTTAAGATAAAGTTTGAGAGCCAGTTTTTAAAACCCAGTGCCTCAGCCAGCTAGCAGGACTGCTCAGGATCAGAGCAAAATCGTCACTGACTAGACACAAAATTCTTTTAGCACATCAGCTTTTCAGACATTAATAGAGTTTGTTTCTACTTACCAAAAAACCAAAATTCTGCGCAGCTTTCACTGATTTTTTAATGTGTATTTCAACAGCACATAGAGATCGTGCTCTGCTCTATGTAAAAGCTGCTCTGTTATACCACTACAGAGTAATCCTCTGGTAATTTGGACCTCAACCCCTCGAAAACTCAAGGATATTGTGATCCCAAAGAAAAGCAAAATAATTAAGGTCTAAAAGTGTTCTTGCCTCTGCTGTTATTGCTACAGTGGTCTGGCTGGTTGTAAAAGAAAAAACCTGAGACAGGCAACACACTTCAACTAGTAAACTCAGAATAAACTCATCTGGTCTTGAAACACTGAGCATTAATAAATTTTGTAGACACACTATTATGGATCCCACTGTATGTCTTCTTTAAATCAGTAATGGAAACAGTAGGATGAAACAAAGAATCAGCAGCCACAGACACTTTTGGTTTTTTAGGAGATGTACACATGAGGAAAATTTTGAATATTTTTCTCTAGAGAATTCTAGACTCACTACTGCTAAGTAACACCTGAGGATCAAACCCTGCGAGTTGCAAGGGTGTCTTGAAGCCGTGCAATCTTCAGTGAGAATGGAGAGTGCCCCTCTCATGCACAATTAGGCTTTTACCCTCAGAGATTTCTCCATGTATTTATCTGCAAATAACACAGGGATGCTCCCAGAGTGGGTGGCTGCTGAAAAAAGGCTCTTCCCCTTCAGAAGCCAGGCTTTCAAACTTGTGGCAACAAAGTATTAGCTCATGTGATGCTCTGTGGAGTGGCCTGATTTAAATAAATATACTTTATTCACAATGAAGGGAATGCAGAGATTTACTCTCTCTTTTCCCTCTCCTCCCTTTTCATTGCCCTTTTAAGGTGCAGAAGGTCGTTTTAATTCCACTCAGAATTACTTCTCTAAAAATGTTGGTAATTCTGACAAAAGCATCACACTTTACTCTAAAGGCACCCAGTGAACATCACTATGAAGGTTACAGGAGAGCACCAGCTATAGCTCTGTTGTGTTCATTTGCATACAAATTGTCAGCCAGAAGCAAATATTTTCAAACACTGAATTATATAAAACCTGCTTTTTTGGACTGAATTTTAATTTAATTTTTTCCACAAGAATTTCTAAAGAAGTAACTGTTTTGTTTTAGGGTTTTTTTAACATAGAGATATAAACTCAGAATAATTTCTCCAAATGATAGATATTTTGAAATTGTTGTATAATTTCTTTATAATATAGAATTTGAGGACTAGCAATTGTAGGTTTAGGTTCCATTATTCTAGGTAGTCTACAAATGAAGACACTCTTTGGGCCACAATTGCAAAATCATATTTATGACAAGAGAAAAACCAGACATACATGGAGACAGCAGGTGGGAAAGTGAGGAAAAAAACATAAAAGAAATGGGGTGGTTTTTTTTTGCATAACAGACTCTTTATCACCTGTGCTGAAGCTGTCTTATGATAAAGTAGCCAGTGGAGATTTTAGAGGTACTGGAGGAGGCTAAGGTTTTACTTGGGAGCTTAACAGATATCTCTGTGAAGCTGCTTTGGTTTCTTTCAGACTGCTGAGAAGAAACTACAAGCTGGATTACTTCCACTGCCACAACATGAGCTTCACTTTTTTTATCTTTAGCAGTGAGAAGCAGACATCAACAGTGATTGATTTGAAAGAGTAGAGGGCACAGAACCACCTGAGTTACACCTTACCCACCTCCTTCCTCTCCAGTGGGGTGTTACACCTCTAAGAACTTCTCACAAAAGCTCTCCTGTCCCCCATGAGAGAGCAGGAGATGGGCTGTGCCTGGCTCCCAAACCACCTGGCACCCTTTGCTGTGGTGGGCTCCCAACTCACCTGGGGCAGCTTTTAGGGGGTCAGTAACACCCTGGTACTGTGGAAAGTGGCAGACTGAAGTACATTCAGTGGAAACACGCTAGGATTCTTGAAAAACAGAAATCTCAACTGATTAAATGGAAAAATTAATTACATTTGGGTTCCTATTCTTAAGGTGTCTTATGAAAGAAAGAGGCTTCTTTTTTTGGTAGATATTAAAGGGACCTGTGACTCCATGAACACATCCACACACATCCAAGAAAACACATCCACTGTGTCCACATGATGTGACTACAAACTGTGTGGACTTACCTTCCCAATCTCATTTTAAAAGCCCAGGAAGGTCCTGTGGAGCTATGAACAGGCTCCTGAGTGAAATACCAAATTTCGAAGGAAAAGTATCTCTGAGTGGCATGGGCACCATCCTCTGCCCTGGCCACTTCTACACACATGAACTGGGAGCTGCTACAAAATCAGAAAGGCCACAGTCCCAGCAGCTGCAGCGCCAGGAATGATTTGGTGTCCAATCTTTGGACTGGGACATGACTCTCGTGGTGGGCAAACAGCAGCACGTGAAAAGGGTGTCACAAATACCTGTCTCACAGAGTAAAAAGGCATGTTATCTGACTCTGAAGTGAATTCCTGGCCATGAAGATGTGAAGGGAGAGAGGAGAAGAAGGTCACTATGTAGCAAAAGACAAACATATCTGATGCATGCAATCAAGCAGGGCCCGTAAATTAATTTTCAGCTCTAAAAATTGACTATCTCCTGGGGAAATTCTATTATCGAAAAACAAGATATATTCCAATTAGGAGAGAGGTCATATAGAGGGCAGGATAAAAAAGAGAAAAGGAAAAAGACGAAAAAAAAAACTTTACATATTAGAGCTCTAAAGGTATGACCGTCACTAAATGGGACAAAGGGGAGGAGGCTGCAAGGAACCTTAATTTGAAATGCCCTTGATTTCTGTCATTTTAACTTAAAGCCTGCATATTTTAACACAGTGGTGCCTTACAGTATTCTGGCACATTGTGTGTACTGCTACCTGCTGTGGATCTGGACCTTGGATCACTGCTCTGTCTCTCAGCATGACGTCAAACACTAAGGGGTACATTTTCAAAGCAGTAAGTGGGGATTTCACTGCATGATTCCCACTGAAGTCAGTGTAAGATATGTAGCTGGAGCCCTGTGAGATGATTTGAATACTTCCCATATCACTTCTTAGAACTGCCAAAAAACATTTCTGGTACTAGAACTTTCCAGGGACTGCTGTTTGACTTGAAACTTTTTACTTTGTAAATTGTGGGCTTTGATGGGTTTTTGGAAGTAGCCAAATATTGTTACCATCTGTTTTCTGTAGGTGTTGCCAGCTGATTAGCTCATTATGGAATCTCCTAATTGTTAGTGGAGAGAATAGGTATCCATACAACTCCTCCCTCTTTTGCTTCGCAGAATCTATACAAACAATGCACATTTTGGTACCACGTTTCCTGTCAAGTTTGTCTTGCAAGATTTTATGACATTTTGGGTCACAGAATAGTACTAAAACTTCTGTGCTAATCTGAGACTTTCTAAACTTCTCCAAAAAGGAATTATTTTTTTATCATGCAACCCCCACTTCCACCCTAGAATGCATATTTTTAGTTTTTCAGAACTGATCTTTTTTCCTACAGAAAATTAGATATTCTGAAATAAATAAACTTTGTATTTCACCAAAATAAATTAAAATTCAGTCTATCAACTAAGTGAGAAGCTGCCATCAGCTCTGAGTAATGGCAAAAATATTGAGCAGGTAAGGGCAAAGCAGGAGGCTGAGGTTTTGCACAGGCCGGAAACATAATTTTTATGTATCTCACTGATGCAGAATTAAAGATGTTAATATGTTCAGATAAAGAGAACTACAGGATCACTGCAGCTGACTACACAGAGAGCTGGTACATGGAGTGGGCATTAATGCAAACCTTAATTTTTACATAGAAAATAATAAAATCGTATCACTATTGGATACATGTAACATGCTGAGTGAGCTGAGAACTTTGGACTGGAACACAACAGCAGCATGGCTTTTAGACAGAAGTGGAAACTTTTCCCACCAGGACAGTGCTGTGGACAAGGTCGTGGCTGAAGGCAGAACTGCTGTGGCTTGTTCCACTTGTTCTGCTTTAAGCTGGTTTAATTTCCTGCTTTCCCTGCTGAGCCCAGCTTAATAACAAGAGCAAAACACTAGAGAATGCTGATGACAATTTCGGGAGACATGAGCAGCATGGAACAAGATTAGAACGACATCTAGAACAAAAAAGAGTGAGCAAGTGGAAGTACAAGGGCTTTAGAAGCCAAAAAAATCCAGTTGCTCTGTATGCTCTGCACCAAACATGACAGAGAGTAGGAAGAGTGACTGAACCACAAATGAGGCAGCAATAAGCCAGGGAAATGCAGGCATTTGAGCTGGAAAGGTGATTAATGATATCGTGCAAGCGTACAACACCTGGTGAGACCTGAAATGCTGTGTATAATTCAGGTCATCCTGCTACAAGAAATATGAATGCAAATTGGAGCTGATAGAACAAAGTACCAGTAGGTTGGTCAGGAGAAGGGAGACCCTGCCTCATAAGAGAAAATTAAAAATGCTCTAGGAAGCTCGTGCCTGCGCTCCAAGCTGCTCTGCAGCTCAGCAGCCACAACTCAGGACAGTGCTGGAAGCAAGCTGACATGTCCTAGGGCCAGCAGGGTGGGGATAATAGGCTGAGCCTAGTGGGCTAGCTGGATTCTTTTCAATTAGCTTGACATGTGAGAATAGAGGTCCCCAAAATCCTGAACCTGGCTTGTCTAACACTGCGGGTAAAGGATTTGGATGTTTCTATAGATATAGTAAAAGGATGAATGTCAAGCTAGAGGAGCTAAAGTTCTTAAGATTCAGAGTATACTGGTGAGAGGTAAAAAGTTACCAACAGCCCCTGGAAAAAGGTCAGCTGAAAACTTACAAGAATCTTTCTAACCACTGGTAGGAGTCGTTGAAACAGGTTCCAGTGAAAGAAGTGGGGTGCAACTAACATGACAAGTTGAGGAAATTTAGTATCTAATCCCAAATGTCTTTGTGATGCATCTGAAAAAGATTGTATAAACACACACCTGGAGAACAAGGCAGTCATACATAGTCTGGTATGTGTTTCACTTGTTTCATACAGGTGTGAAAAACTACAAATATTTTTCTCCAATTTAAATAAATTTTACTTGGCATAAACATTATCTTTTGTTAAAATCGAACAAACAAGCAACCCAAGGAAAGTGGAAACCCTTTTCAGTTTTATCTCTTAGATGGAAGTGACTGATGGGCAGTTTTCAGCAAATCAGCATTTGAACAATGGAAGGTATTCCACCAGAGAGTGTTGACAAACTCTGGTTTCCTGGCAGTAGATGTAATGCTAATTCCTACAGCTATTTGGAAACAAACTTGCTGAAGGGAGTAATGGGAAAAAGCAGCAGTGTGCAGCAGATGCTAAGTCTACACTTACAGTCTCTGCAGCGAAGAAAAATCTTGTAAGGAGGGTCAATTCTTACACGTTGCAATTGCAAAACAGTCTGTTGCCCTTATTCAGGGAAGGAAGGAATGATCCCTGATCAAAGCATGGAATAAGGGTCAGATTCAGCAGCGGCAGAAGGCAGACACCTCAGTCACTCCTCTATGTATCTGGCTGGCAGGACCTGTCCCATCACTCATTTTCTGAGCACTCCTGCTAGATTGGCTCCATTCTTCTGTTAAATGGGTTCACTGATTACAACATTCATATGGGAAATGTGGGTTCAATTCTTTTCTCTCGCTGAGCATAAACAAGCCTGCATCTTCTGGGGGAAAACTCCAACCATTATGCTGAGAGTATTCGGGAATTATGATCCTGCTCAGTCCTTCTTGTTGAAGCTTTCTATGGAATAATAAACATACATTAGACCAGGGAGGAAAACGAGCCCTGAGAAAGGATTTGTAGCCAATGGGGAGCAGACTTGCACCAGTTTAGGAGCAACTACACACGTGTGTAGGTCTGTGTCACACTGATGAGTCTTTCCTGGAGAGGGAGGAGCCCCTGGGTTTTTCCACTTCCCAACAGGTCCCACTGCCAGCAGGGAACAGAGCTGTGCCAATCCTTGTGTTTTCCATCCCCCACACTCCCTTTTTTTGTTACCTATAGTTCTTATCCATGGCAGGCAGAGTGGGATGGATGGGCCAGTGAGAGATTCTGGCTGGGAGGTTCATGGAGTCACAGGTTCACACCCTTTTTTTTTTTTTTTCACAAAGCAGGAATGAAAACCCATATCTTTCACTGCCCAGTTTAAGTCCTCTGGGCATTTGCCAATGTGATGGAAGGAGAGAGGCAGATTTTCCTTCACCATGAGTGGTGAGGTGGGATGGACAGGGGTATCAAATCCAGCAGAGCTTGGCCAAGGCAGGGCAGAGGATCAGGGTTTGACACTTCCATACCCACTGCTGCTTGAAGGGGCTGCTTGGGCTGACCCAGCTTTCTTTACACTTTATATCTACTTTTCTGGACCTGTTTTAGGACCCAATTGCTTTAATTTTAAGCAGTTTTCCATCCAGTTGGGGTTGCACATTGCTGCAGAAGGTGTTTGAGGCTGAAGGTGCTGGAAACAACCTGCACTGGGATCTGTGGAGAATTTAGCTCTTAATGAGGGCTGTAGATCTAGTCCTGGGCACATATCCCATTTTGAAAACGTTCTAAGAGATTGAATAATAAGCCAGTAGTTATCAGTTAATTACTGAATTGTGAAAAATGTCAGAGCAGATGAAGAAATACTCACACAAAACCAATGTATTCATCTCAACAGCTACATTTGCCTGATAATGCAGTTCCAAATTATTTATTTACGCTCATATTTGCACTGCAGAGGAATAATAAATGTTGTGAAGTATTTTTTCATAAAGAATCAATCTTGTTGTATTTTGCAAAAAGTCAAGAAGTTGCAATAATGTGAGGCCCTCCAAAATGCTGTAGCTGCTATTAAATATTTGCTGTGAAATGGTAAAGAAACCATTGTTTTTTATGTCAGTTTTATGGGATATGTGGATAGGTAAAATGCAACTTAGTGAGCTTTTACTGTATTGCTTACTGATTCCAGGCATATAATTCACAGGATCCGAGGATGGATTTGCATATGTTTGTCTTATTACATAAACTGAACAGAGATTTCTTGTAGATATCAAACAAAACCTGCTTGAAATATATTCCTATGGCTGCCAAAAGGGGGTTTGTAATGTGCTGCTAGATAAAACTTGTGAGTGGTAAAGGAAATTCAAGAAAACCCCAGCAAATATGCAGAAAAGAGATGTGAAGGTGCACTCTCTCAGTTACAATTACATTTTACCGTTCTGTGGACTTGCTGATGGATATTTTCTCAGCAGCTGGTTCAGGGAGACCTGCCCTGCTGATCCTCTCTGACTTGCAGTGTGACCAAGCAGTTTATCAAATCAGGACAGATGGCCTGAGATGTGAACTTGTCAAGGGGAAGAAAATGCAGGAGGACAGTGTGCCTGTGCTGTGGCAATGCTGCAGCAAGAACATTTGACTATGGCACAGAATCCTTTCCCACCTCAGCTTTGCAAGGCAGAGCTGTGAGCCATCTCTCCATGACATATTATGTTCTGGCACAGAGACAACAACAAGCAAGGCTTCAAAGAGGGGCTGTGACTTCATTCACTGAATTTACAGGAGTGAGGAGAGAAAGCTCTCACAGTGGAGAGAGGAAAAATGAGCAGGAGTTAACTGTGAAGTTGGGGGTTTTTTATGCAGTGAGGTAAGAGGCTGGAGTTACCCACAAATCACACCACTTTGAGAAACGTGGGATTTGTCATCACTGATCAGACAAGTACTCTGACTTCTGCCTCCAGCTGTGACCAATGCCTGACGCTGGGATAAAAAAGCCCCACAATACATTTAGCTCAAGTGAATAGAGGGAAACAATTGAACCTGGCTGTTACAGCCCAGGGTGTGAGGCCAGAATTCCCTATTTATCCACACTGCCAGAGTTACTCTGCCTGAGTGCAATATGACATTTTTCCATATCCAACCCTTCCTGTTGAAGTCGGTGGGAATGTAGAGTGCACATGAACTGCAATGATCATAAAATTAGTCAGACTTATTAAAAATCCTCTCACAACATTTAAAACTCCGTGACCATCTGTTGAAATGAATTCAACACGCCAACTAGGGAAAACTGAATTTAAAAAAAAGCCCAAATTAAAATCAAAACCGAAACTCCAGTCCTTAGTAATTCCAGTCAGAGAACTGAAATTTTGAGCTTAGCCACAGCTACAGGAGGGATGGATGGCAAGAGGGAGGAAAGAGTACAGAGCAGGAGACACAAGAAAATCTGATGCCTAAGTATCATTTCAAAGAACATTTCTTTCAGCAACAGGTCACCACAAATATCCTCTGAACCATCCTTCACCCCACCCTTACCACACAGTGTCCCTCCTGAATGCTCATGCAGCTGTTTGGGTTTGGTTCTGAGTTATTTATAGGGTAAGGAATCCTCCGAGCCAGCTCAGAAGTAGCCCCAGACACAAGGAGTGGAAGGGAAAGCACGAGGGAGAGAACAAATGGCCTGTGAGGTTTTGTGACCTTGATTTCTCTGAGTAATTAAAGAGTTCAGACCCTCATCGTGCTTAGGAACGGCCAAAATATAGTTGAGAGTGTACATTTATTTTTGGTTGTTTACATTTATTTTTGATTGGTTGGTTGTCACTACTGTGCTCCCACACCAGTGATCACAAAGCTCTGCTGTGCTTCCTCTGTGGTCAAGGGTCAGCTAAAATTTGGGGTGTCAGAGCCTGCTGCACCTCTTCCCTCAAAGCAGGTGCCAATCAACTTTTCTGTTAGTTGTTTATATCACTATATTACTTGTTTATGTTACTGCATTAGGGTTTTGGGTTTCTTGTTATGTGCAATTATTTGATTAAATCTCTTTTGCAAGTAATCTTTAAAAAATAAAATATAGAAAAAAAAGACCTTACCTATGTGGCTGTGAGTTTCCAGCTCTACAAATGTGTTACCAGGTGTGTTGGCATCTGGGATACTTTTGTTTCCTGAGGAGATTACTGCAAAAAGAAATGTGCTTATCACCTGAAGGCTTCTAAATAAACCAATACAAGGAATCCCATACACCAGGTGAATTGATTATCTTTGTACATAAGAATATTTTTTTTGTTCTCCTTACCATACCCTCTAAGCTCCACAGCCTCAGAGTACAGGAATTTCCTTTAGAACAATCTACAAGTGCTGTTAGTTACACATTAGAACATGGTAGATGGAATCTGAGATACTGGTATGCCCCAGAGGTCTGCTCCCTGAGCAATGTCAACATCTCTAATTAAAATATTTATCCCTGCAACACCTACAGAAGCCAGGAAGGCACAGTTATGGCTGTGCACAGATGGGAAACTGAGATAGGCAAGGACAGCTCCAAGGAAAACATTTCTTCTTCTGGGGTAGAGACTAAGTTCATGAGTTCACAAATCCTCTGCAGATTCCAGTTTGGTGTGAGAGAAACTCTAGGAAGCTGTGGGCTGACTCATGTCTTTATTAGCTGGACTCACTTTTACTTAGACTACTGAAGTTTTGTCATTGACTGAAACAAAGCTGTCTCCTCTTTCCTGAGCTGAATGTGTCAGCTCTGATCATACCACTAAAAATTCTGGTCAGAAATACTGGGAGGCTTGTCACCATGACTTGTTTTTTTGTGTGTCTCAGTGACTGGGTAACAATCTAGAAGGTGTGAAAACTGGAGTTGTCTTCATCAGCTCAAAAAAATTCAAACCCACATCACCCATGCCCCATGACAAAATGTAATGTAAACATCTCATGTTCATGCATTGTGGAACTGGAGATCTCTTACCTTATGTTGCTGGATCAAGGGTTCCTCAGTCTGTTAAATAATACTGGAAAAAACCCCAAAGAACTCTGTAAAAATTAAATTGTCAATCTGTTAATGAAAAAAAAACCCCAAAGAACACTGTAAAAATTAAATTGTCAATCTGTTAA
>JANRGV010000073.1:67655651-67666109 GCA_024734035.1 Alethe castanea
GTAAAAATCTCAACAGCTATTTCAATAAAAAATGTTGACAAAAAATATCATGGCAGATTCCAAAACAAGAATCTTTTAAAACATGGGAATTCTGTATGCAAATATATTCAGTTTTAAAAAAGGTTCAGGCTGATTGTTTTGCAAAAAGCACATGCAGTTTTTACTGTTTTTATTTTATTGGAAGAACTTCAGACTATTTCAAAATTTGGATCTGTATTTGCATTTTTGAAATTCAAGACAGCTGTCAGTTTTCATATAAAAAGCCCACCCTCCTCTACTGAGAACTGAACAGTTTTTAGAGTGAAATAATAAAAACATGAGAAATGTTTGCTTAGGCACACCATAATTTCTCCTTGAATCTGCCATGATGTTATAAATTTAAATGTACCCAATACTGATGATTTGGTGCTTGCTGGGTTGGTTGCAATCTTAACATAATTGAAACAGCCAAAAATTCTGGTGAAGTCAATGAAAACTTTGCTTCCATGCCAGCTTCAAATTTTTACAATGTTACTGACAGAAAAAAGTAAACCCAAACCAGTTTATCATGAAGATAAGATTAACTTTAGATTCTTAAAACTCTGTAGTTTAGGAAGATGCAAACCAATTAAATATTATATAAAGTTTAAAATTTCAATTAATGAAATTTTAAAGGAATAGCTTCCTGCAGTGGCATACAGTTGGACATTGAAGAAAGGAGTTGTGTCTAACATTTATTCAAGCCTTTGTTAGGGTTGTTACTGGAGAAAATAATCCTTTGTAATGGTGATGATTCTCTATTTAATCTGTCACATTGCATAATCATTTCCTGACTGCCAAATTATTACAACCCACCCCAGCTCAAGTTTGCTACTGCTGTACACCCATCATGAACTCACAGACCAAACAAAAATATTAATGCAAAGCAAAATAGGAATAAATCCCCTCTTACCCCATACAGCTTCATTAATTACAAACTGAATTTCTAGCAATCTCATGCACAGTACATGGAAAGGAAAACCTGAGCTGGACATTCATTCCTTTAAAAAAAAAAAAATTATTTCTATTTTTAAAAGGCTGTACACAGTTCTGTGCTACTTGCAAGAATTTTGCCTTTTTTGATTGTGGCGAAAAAACAAATATTTTCTGTAATTTTTCAACCCCCCAATTTATTATGGAAGTGAGAAGGATGTCCCTGACCTGCCCTGACCACAGAAAGGACACTCCCTCCCTTCCCAGCCCCTCCCAGCACCGTGTGCTATGGACTGGGGAAGCAATTTCTGAGTATCTTCCTCTGGTGATGCTTTGCAGGCAGTGGGGGCTCTCCAGAGAAGATCCAGGAGCCTGAGGAGTGGAGACACGTTGTGTGCAGATAATTCACAAAGGGAAAATGGAGGGAGAGACAGGCAAGAGGCAGATGAGCCATCCCAACTGATTTCAAAGAACATAACACCTCCCTCTACACATAAATGTGATATTTGAGTTACCCTCACAAAATGAGGCCCCTGGTCTGGTAGAGATTTGAGCACATATGTGGCTTGACACACATGAGTAGTCCTTTAGGACACAAGCCTGTTAACATGCAACAAATGAAGCTCTTGCAGAGCAATACACCCACAATATATTCAAGCCAAATTGAGAAATCTGAAAAAGAAAACAGCTGAGATATGAATATTTAAAACTTTGCTGCAGCAGTGGACATGTGTAATAACTTTTCAAAGAGATTTTCAGATGATTTTTTTTTTAATATTGTACACACAGCACTCGTCCTAAATACATATTTACATTATGGACTGAAAAAGCTCTTTTAGAAACTGTTCTGGTCTTCTGGGTAAATAATATTCCTTTTAAAAAATTATGAATACATATTTAACCGATAAACTAGAATGGCTCTATTAGAGACATCATAAACAATTTTTTAACTGTCTAGTGAATATGTTTACTGCAGTACAGAAATGAATCCAGATTATTTAAGATCTGCAATTTATTTTTCAACTACAGCTCTTTTGCAATTTTAAGCCCCCTCCCCAAACAAACAAAAAAAATTCTCCTCCCTCCTCTCCTCTCAGTACTGTCCAGTATGAAGCTTTGCAGAGGTAACTGTGAAGGAAAATAAACATTTTTCTGTGAACAGTATCATTGAAGCATTGTGTTCCAAACCATACATCAATCACTGTTGGCTCCTAGACACGAATTTAAAAAACTTGTGATCCAAACTGTTCTGTCAATGATATGGGTGCACTGAAGAGTTAGAAAAAGGGATTGGAATAATTTTTCTCTCTTCCCCCAAATAGAAGACACAAAATCCTAACTGATCCCAAAGAACCTAGTTAAGAACTGAACTCATTTGTGGGAAGCTCTGAAATTTACAGTCAGTGTTGGTTAATCTATGAATATTCAACAGAATGGAGACAGTTTTGCCTTTTTCTACTGAGAAAATATCTAAATACACAAATTTATAAAAATGGTGACTGTTCAAAGGACAGAAAAACAAATCCTTGAACTGACTCTTTAGCCCGATTTATTTACTCAGTTTTGTTCAATATCTGCACTATTTGTGACATGTAAAAACCCTGGCAAGTTGGTCCAGATATCCACCTTAGCTGTAAGCATCTTTGGGCACTATTCTTCCATGACTATTAATTACATTTAATGTAATTTTTAATGCTTTACAAATTGTGTAAAGGTTGATTTTAAAACTTCACTTAGCTTACTTAAAATTATATGGAGGTTTATAGCCTAACAGATACCACTGATCTTAATAATGTGAGATAGAAATAGAAGGTGGTGAGAAGAACCAACAATTTCTCATCTGTAGGACATATTTCTTAAATACAGATATTAATTTGCTGAAGATTTTTAACAGCATCCCATTTTTAAGAGTCCCAACTTCATTTAGACACCTAAAGGCTTCCAAATGTTCCTTAAGCAGAAGTTCCCATAATGATATTTTATAGCCATAGTTTTAAAAGCTCTCAACATTCAAAGTGCTTTTGGAAATCTGGCCCCAGCTGTGAACAGTGACCTCTCCTGAAAATCTGTAGGGATCTGGCATGAAGGCATATGGAACACTGCATTTAGTTGTGGGAATCTTAATTACCAAAAACATATTGACAAATCAGAGAGAGTTCAGAGAAGAGAAACAAAAATGTTCAGGGAACCAGAGGAATTTACACATGAGGGAAGATAAAAAGAGCTATCTATGATGGCTCAGCTATGATATAATTAGGAGAGGGTGTATGATGAGACTCCAGAAGCGTTCCTCATCTTGTGTGTAGAGTGGGGAGGAACAAATTAAATGGGGTATGGGGTTGTAACTACAGCTGCAGGTAAAGAAGGGAAAATACCATCTTCTGGGTCTTCAAAAGAGCACCCTGGCAGTGAGGTCAGGCTCTGAAATGTGGTCTGAAGGGAGCAGGTTCCATTGCTAGGGTTGTATCAAAGTTTACCTGTGGAATGCAGCTCTGACTGCTCCAGAGAAGCCTGTTCAGATTCCACTTAGAAACTAAATGGTAGTTTGGAGTGGTTCAGCTGAGTGGAAGTCTTCTTTGGAATAGCTGAAACAAAGCCATATGAGAAAAAATAAATGTAAAATGTAAAATGCAAATCTAACAGAGGCATGTTCATATTTTTTAATAGTTTAATCAGTTATTAATTCTCAAAACCAATCACTGACTGGTTTTTGTTAGACATAAAGGAAGTCTGCATTCTGCCTGTTCTACATGGGAAAGAAGAACAGTCCATCTAATTCAAATTCAGTTTAATTTTTTTTTTTTTAAGTGACTTTGGGCTGAAGGTGTCCAAGTTCAGTCTTTTTGAAAGGCTAACACACTTTTACCTTGTCTACACCTAGCTCCAAAGAGGGGCTGTGTTGGGCAGAACTACAGCACAAGAAACTAGAGAGATCACACAAAATAGACCAAGCAGAAAAATCCAAGGCAATTTTGACAGTGAGTTTTTATTCAGCTCTTCCTCTGCTACCTCATTTTATACTCAATATAAATAATTTTTTCTCACCAAAATGTAGTCCAAGCCCACGGAACCAACTGCTGCAGGAGGTCATTGAGTCAAGATACTCCAGTTAGATTTAAAAAAGGACTGAATACATTTTATGGCCAAACAACATCTGTACAGTCATCCAAGCTAGGGTAATGGTGATGAAATTTCATGCTTGAGTGTGTAAAATGATTGCTACATCACTCAGAAAGGATTTTTTTTTTTTCTTCCCAGGTAGAGGACTACACAATTGAGAAGATGCATTATAAAGAGCTTTCTGAGCTTGGATTTTCTTAACCTTTCTCCAAAGAGTGAAAGATCAGCTCATGGACCTCACTGAGTAATAACTTAGCCTTCTCCTTCTTTTCTTCTTAAACATAATGAGGCTCTTCAATGAGATGTTTCATTTCAGGACCTCCAAGTTTCTTTCATTTTTTGCCCACTAATCGATCTCATGTGCAGGTAAAACGACTGAAGCAAATCTTAGAGGCTGTGAAGGATATTAATTCACCCTCCTGACCTCAACAGGTGAGAGATGTGAGTTTGCACACGAGCACAGAGAGGCCTGAGCCTGATATTCAATACAACAGCTGGCTGCATTTCTCATGCAGCTTGCACTTACTGTACATCTGGCTTCGTTTAATTATAAAGGAAAACAAACAAAAAAAATTTGATCTTCCTTCACTCGTCAGCAACTTAACAATAATTTTGACCATTTTTTCTTCTTTTCATCAGCTCAATTCTGTTTCCAGGACTTAATCATGGAATGAATTAAGCAGGGACAGAATACATATCTAGCTGAAGATTTCTGTGATAACTTGAAGCAAATTTATTTCACTGGGAGTACATAGGGGAGGAAACTGTGGGGTGGAACGACTGCTGAAGCACTTAGAACCTCATTACCACATATCCCCACTTCACCCTGAGAACTCCCAGCCTGTCCATTTTTGTCCTGGGCTCTACTTTCTGCAGGACTTTGAAAAGAAAAGGTTCAAAGAGCAAGACTTTCATGCTCCCCTTTCCCTGTCAAACACTTTCAACTCCTGATTTCAAAGTGCCACTAGCTGGCTGTTCAAAGGCCTGTGGACACACAGGGGGTGAGATAGGAGGGAAAGGCTGCACTACAAAGCCTGCTGCATTCAGAGCAATACCCAGCTCGGAGATACAAATGATAATATAAGCCAAGTGCCTACCAGTAAAACTGCCAATCTGTGGAGGGAGGGTTGGGGAAATTCTAAATGACCTCTTTCAGCCCCTTCTCTCACACTGGCATTGTGTCATTATTGGTTTGGATAAAAGCCTAATTTATATTTTGAAGCGCAGCTTTTCCCTCTGTTGCAGCAATGACCAGGGGACTGCAGAACCAGGAAAGAAGCCCAAAGCCCAAATAAGTTAGCTAAGAATACCTAAAGAAGTTCCTACCAACATCTGAAAAACCTGCCTTGCTCTCTTTGAGTATTCATCCACCTCCCCTTCTCTATCTGGATCCTTTTCATCTGCCTGCCCACAAGATTTGGAACACCATTAATTGGTCCTCAGGGAGGCTGGCAGGCCTGTGCTTTTATGACTTGATTCTTTGTATTGTACACATGTGGGCATCTCTCAGGAGATAAACAAAGGGAAAATGTGCTGGAAAGGGGGGCAGAATTTGTATAAGACTAAACGCAGAACAAACCGCCTTCCCAATTTGCTGCTAATATCCTAAATTGCATGAATAAATCCACCCCCCCTCCCCATCCTCCCTCTTTCCAGCACCTGCTTCTCTTAATCTGCTTTTCCTGATCACTACAGGCTCTCTTCTAAGGAATTTCACCTCCCATTTGAAATCAAACAGCCTAACTCTTATTTTGCCTCACCCCCCCACCCCATTCTCCCTCCTCCTTGCCAACAAAAGAGTGAGGTGGTCTTATGGGAAGCTAAAAAGAATAGCTGATCATAAGAACTAACCTGGAGCCAACACCTTGGTCTTTCGTCCCTTCAGCAGTTTCTAAACCCTCAGTACCTGCAGATAATTCTCATGGCTTCCAGCCTTGGTCTTGGGTTTGCTCAGAGTGGGAGACTTTCTGGAATAGCTTTCACTGCTCAGGAAAAATAAACTTAAAAACTCAGACAGTCACCAACACAGCAGCATGAGCTTTAGAGCTCATGTGTGCTCGTGCCTGGGGAGAAAGCAGCCTGTGTTACACAAAGGCACCAATAATTTTTAAATAATTTTTAAATTATTAAAAGCAGCCTTGGGTGCTGACCAAGAACATGCCAGAATTCCTGCAGAGATTTGGTATTTACCAACACAGCAGGCAGGTGGTATTTTTTTCCCTGAGCTGGACATTTGAAAAGGAGTTCTGGATCAAGTCCTCCTGGCCTTACTTACAGAAGTTTTGATAGAAAGACAAGGATTTATCCTGCTTTCAGACCTGAAAACTACTGTGCAATTGTGAACCAAATTCACAGCTTCGAGGCAGGTGTGTGAGTGCTTTTATATCCACCCCAGCACATCCTAAAAGTCTGGTCATTAGTGTCTGTGCCTAGAAGCCAAAACAACAGAGGCAGAGCACAGAACTTGGGAATCAAAATCCAACATTTTCATTCCATCTCCTTCCTCCCCTTTCTCCCTTAGCCTGACTGTATTCCAGTGGTTAAGTAAGTCCCTCAGATACAGATATTTGAAATATCTATATGAGTATATTTGTAATCTTCAGCAGAGGAGGAGACATGGATCTGCACATTCCATGGCTGGAATGGAGGCTCTGACTCCTAAAAATCTGTGTAAAATGTGGCCCCTTCTTATGCAGACTATTCTTCAAAGACAGAAGTGGCTGGTCTGAAGGAAAAGGCCGAGGTAACCAGACTACTGAGTATTGCCAAGAAAATTGGAATTTATCACAACCTTGTCCTGAACTTTTTAATTCATTACAATAAGGAGCTCCAAGCTCAACATGTCAATTTTTTTGTGAATTCAAGGCAACTAACTTTTCCTTCCATGCAGGGACAATGTATATGGTGAATGTATTTTAGAAGTTAGACCCTTAATTTGAATCTGTTGTAATGATATAAGTCAATTATTTGATGTTAAGACCTCAGAACCTGTAGCACTATTTGAAGATTTTAGCACCATGAAGAGCTTAGCTATACCTCTGACTCAGTTGACACATCTGAAGAAAAATCCCATTTGCATCTTGATTTCTTTTTTTTAGTTCACAAGGAATGTTTCCATTCTTAACCTTTCAATATATATTAAACATTGGTGTATTGTTTACATTTTTCCAATGAGAATGATATATACATGACACAAGCTAATTTAAAAAAAAATTTTTTTTTCCCCAGAGACTAACCTGTGAAGCCAAATTCCTTCAGAGAAACTAAAGGAAATGACACAGTGAACACTTTACATATGTCAGTTCTTGTTCTTCCAAACTTTTACTGAGGCATGGCAGCTTCTACCTGGTTTTCATACCATGCTGAACAGCAGGAATTTCAGTGTGGGTGGTAAAACCTGCTTAAGAGCCTGTGTAATTTACCTCACGTTGATTACTCTGTGTGGAACAGCTAATGGTACACGAGCTAATTAATCTATAGCTGCCTTGCCTGTCTGTGCTAAATAGTTGCAATGGCTATATCTTTGAAAATCTTGATATATCATTTTTTTTAATTGTTACCAGTGGCTTTGTGCACCTGGCAGAAATAGGAATTTAAATTAGACCAGGTCTGATTTGAGCCCAGGGTGTGAAGACATCTATAATGGGAAAATGTCCCTGGAGAGAAATACATTCCTACAAAACAAACACTGCTCTCAGCTTGGGAAGAGACAGCAGCCAGGCAGGGCAGATTTTGGTAAAGGTGAAGGGAAACTGAAAAAAAGCATCAAGCTGCAAGCTTTTGGTCTTGTGGTGTTCCCACTATGCTGGCCTGAAAACTAAAGGGCAGTGCTAAAGGCCCCATGTGTTAATACAGCCATACAAAACAGTCACTGTTAATTTCCTCTAGTTCTCCTGAAAATGAGCTAAGCCAACAATACCAAGCCAGGTTTCTTTAAAACAAAAAGACACAGTTTAAATCTGCAGTTTGGGGACTGCAGTTCAAGGCAGAGCAAAAGTGGCAGCCTTTAGGTTTGCACACTCACCTGTGTCTGTGAGCACTAGAGAGCCACAGCAATGCACCTTCAAACATGACAAAGAGATCATTTAAATACAGTTATTTGTCACTGGTTTATAGCCTATCTGGCATCCAGTCCTAAAATCAGTGTCTGGAGTCTGACTTTCAGAGATTTTGTACCACTTTACATGAATAAAGGACTTTTCCTTTTAATGCTTAGGAATACATCGTGGCACTAAAATAGTCACTTTTCAACCCCAGCTGAAAATGTCCCTTTGGGGATTCTCAGCATATGGATAGTTACATTGAAAATCAATTCTTCTGACATTCAGAGCTTTCTTTTGGAGAGGTTTATTTGCTCTACTAACCATTTTAAGCCTCTGTGGCACCTTCTTACTCACCATAACTGCTGTGCTTAGTACCTGGCTCATAAGCATTATTTGATTTCAGCAGCCTGTACACTGTATCACTTTTTAAACGAATATAAAACCTGCTTCAGCGCTCTCCTTGTTTGTGTTGGTGTTAAACCTCTCTTGTAGAAATGTGGGTGCTGATGGGAAGTGTGGGGCATTAGGGATTTGGGGTCCACAATCCTCATCCCCTCTGGAGCTCTCCCCAAGCCACCAAGCACATACCAGAGGCACTTTCTTCATTCAGCTGGTGATGGGAGAGGTCCATGGCTCAGCTCACAGGTCCAATTCTGCTCCAGTGTGCAGGAAAACCTGAGAGAAAATAAAGAAGCTGAGTGCTAATATTGAGAAAGTTGAATAAGAGCAGTTGTGGAGTGTCACACACGAGACAAATTACAGGCCACGAGTTTGCTTGAAACATGCAATTTCCTACTAATAAGCCATAGAAAATAGAATTAATTACTTCCATTCTATGTCTTAAAGCAATGATATCTTTTGGCTACAAGTTTCTGCATTGCTCCAATTCTGTTAGGGGCCAAACTTATTTTTCTATTGCCTTTTTTTATTGGTAGTGGTTTTCTTTTAAGGAGAACCTCATTTGAAAAACAAAGACTGTTGTTTGGGGGGTTTTTAACACATGCTTAGTCTTGAAAATTATCTTGGAATAAATGATATTTCAATTTACTTCTCTGCAGAAGAGACTGTTGTTCCATGGAACTATGCCTCCATTTCAAACTCTAAAGTTCACTTCTTCAGTAGATTTTCAAGGCTTCTTGCCTGTTAAGAGTAAAAAATATGGTTAATTTTTCTGAACTTAGTGCTAAATTGCTACAGTGCCCTGAAACTGGTCAGTCTTAGATGCTAAGAAATAATGCCTCATATAGCAACTATCTTGAGACCTGCTGGACAAAGTGCTTTTGGTTTTTTTTTTTAATTTAGATGGAGTATCACCAGCAAGAGAAAAATCCAAGCACCTGTTTTGGAACATATGTTTTCTATGGCACTCATGAGAACTTTTTTTTCTTGCCAAACCAGTCTAATAATTACAAAGAACAGTATCCATTGAACAACAAATTGTTTTCCTAGTTCATTTTTAAATGTCTTACTGTGACCTTTTTCCCTATTGCCATCACTGCCCTACTTTTTGGCTGAGGTCTCTTTAAGACGGGGAAGTTACATCAGCAATTTCACCTACTCTGAAATCACCTCATTCTGCCCAGATTTATACCCCATGAAATCCTACTGCCCTCAGGGGGGTTCTGCAGAGTGTAAGGCTGGGCAGAATTTGATCCAGAATGTTAAATACTGGAGCATCAAAGTTATAGGTTTATTGCAATTATTATTGGTCCCTATTGGTTATTTACTTATGCTTTATCTCAGCTACAGTTAAAATTCTATACTACAAGGTATGTGGGGAGAAATAAAAGCACAAATAGCAAGTGAGTGCATTGATTTGGAATGGGCTTGAACCTGTTTTTATGCCCCAGGACACTGCAGAAAGGGAGGGATTTTCAAGGCTCCCCACAAAGTGACCTGAGAGTTGGGATTCTGAGTTGTCTGAAAAAAACTCTGCTGCAAATGGAGGCAGCTCTGACACTGATACACCAGAAATTCAATTTTCTCAATCTCAGGGGCAGGATAGGTTTTGGGACCCCCATCTCCCTCCCTGCCATGCCTCTCTCACTGATGAACCCCTTCAGAGGCCTCTGAGCATCTTCACCAAAGCAGCACCAACACATCTAACTCCTTCTGCACCCCTGGCAATGTTTTCATGAAGATTAAGGGGCAAACCTCGGTCACTTCTCAGTTAATTGTGTCTGCAGAAAGGCTCCATGCTCAAATATCTATCTATCTATCTATCTATCTATCTATCTATCTATCTATCTATCTATCTATCTATCTATCCATCCATATCCATATCCATATCCATATCCATATCCATATCCATATCCATATCCATATCCATATCCATATCCATATC
>JANRGV010000073.1:67672008-67685567 GCA_024734035.1 Alethe castanea
TAACATTTGGTAATAACATTGCCATATATACTAAAAACAGAATGATTGTCAACCCTTGTGAGAGACCTAGGAGATGCATCTAACGTGTCAAGGAAACAGAGTTTTGCCATCTTCTATGATTTGCATTGTTAGTAAATTTGCTACTATTTCCTTATTTTTAAGCCTGATGACACTGTTCAAGATTTGACCAAAGTTGCCTTAAATGGTGCAGTCATAGCATCAAGATGTCTATTCTTTCATATTCTCTGGCAAAACTGGGCAAATCATGGACATATTCTCCCATGTAAAGTCTGCAAGGAATACAAAAATGAAATATTTCAGCTCTTTGATTTCTTCTGCCCTTTAATCAATAGGCCTTGTTTTGGGAAAGGAATGTTTTAAGGACTCCATGTACCCGTCTCTTTTTCTCTTCTTTTTGCTTTGAGTAAGATAGAAGACAAAAAAGGAAAAACAAAAGCAAAAAAAAAAAAAAAAGGCCATTTAAAAAAAGATAGTGAAAATGTGAAGAAATTTTAGAATGGATGAAAACATGCAAACAAAACCTATTTTTCAGCACTGTCTTTGTTCCAGCTAAAACTCTAAGTTAAAAACCTCAACAGCCTATGGTCAAGTTTATTGGCAAAATCCCTGTAAAGGGGTATTGCAGGGGATGCAAAACTATAAATGTGTAACTTGGCAGCCTCAGGACGTTTCATGCAACAGAGTGAAGGAGATGCCCCTCAACATTTCTCTGGAGACTACCAGGAGGAATTGAAGCAATTCTCAGGTTCCCTGTAGACTGCCATCCCATAAATAAATAACATGAATAAATATATCTTCTTACCTGGGACAGATCTAGCAGACTTGAGTTGATTCAGCTGGTTTCAGGTGGATTTTCTTTTTCATTTTTTTATATCACCAAAGGCATTATTGCCTCAGCATCTAATGGTGAACTTCCATCTCTTCAAAATAAAGATTTCTGCCGAGCATCTCACACTTATTTTGCCAGCTCTGGTGTGAGATAACTTTTCTTCTCTATTCTTCTAAATATTTTTGAAAAAAACTGTGTACTTACCTGTTCTTTCCTGTCCCTGCCCTGAAACACTAGAATTCTACAGGCAATATCAGAATATAGTGGGCATCAGCTGTGAATTTTCTAGCCTGGAATCTGACACCATAATGGGTATTACATATACATGTTTTTTTCTTCACTGGATATATAAACTTTTTATTAATTAGACAGGAAAGTAATCATCCATCTGCAGGTATTAAAGGAATATGAATCCAAATGGTAGAATGGATAACATATATTTTGGCTTAACTGTTCATGTCAAAACATAGATGATTACAATTTTAAAAAATATCTATATGTAATTATATTTAATGTTTTAATGAAATTCAACAATGAACTTTAGACAAATTGAAATTATATATTTAAAGACTATTTTAGGTCTCAATTTTTTTTTTTCTTTCCCCCTTCTGGTACAAAATTATAAATGACACATCTTTTTTTGGTGTAAAAAAAAATACCCCACAATTTTCAAAAGAAGAAAATGTATTATTTCTTATGAAATTACAAGATAATTAAGGCACTTAAGAGAACAGGTCACTTACCAATATTACTTCTGTGGACAAAGGTAACCCTATAGGCTAAGCTCTGTGATTGGGAAGTCAATTGTAATAAATTTATGTTTTGCATGTAATATATGTAGAAATTTATGGTTTGGGTGGTTTTTTGGTTTGTTTTGGTTTGGTTTTTTTGTTGTTTTTTGTTTGTTTGGTTCGTTTGGTTGTTTATCTTTTTTTTTTTTTTTTTGGTTGGCTGGTTCGTTGGTTTGGGTTTTTTATTATTATTTTTAATTCTTTTATTTTTCTACTCTGCAAGGTAGCAGCAATGCGAACACTTCACTTTGGATCCCTCTGACTTCTACACCATGAGGACAGAGGAGGTTTTCTGAGGAGGGATGAGACATTATC
This sequence comes from Alethe castanea, assembly GCA_024734035.1. Classification (NCBI taxonomy): domain Eukaryota; kingdom Metazoa; phylum Chordata; class Aves; order Passeriformes; family Muscicapidae; genus Alethe; species Alethe castanea. Next base: position 67,673,965 of record JANRGV010000073.1, read on the forward strand.
CCTGACAAAACATTCCTGGGACACAGACCTCAGGGATGTCTCAGCACCTTCACCTTTTGAGCTCAGGGCAAGGGGACTGCACTCTAATTACTCATTAATATTGAGGACAGTGTTAAGTAGTTCCATGGTAAAAATTTGGGGCTACTTTGAAGCCTTCTTTTCACCCTTTTTTTCCTTTTCAGATCTGAGAACCCATGGAACCACTAGAGCAATCCAGGGATACCTGGCTGGAAGCTTTGCAGAGTTTTTCTCCACAGGCTTATTTGAGGGAGGAGGGGAGGTAAGACTCAGTATTTTGGCTGCAGAAATGAATAAATCTAAACTCAAGGGCCAAAGGCAGCCAGGATGCCCTTTGTTGTTGTGAGGGAGAGCTCTGCACACTGACTCCCTTCTCTAAGCACTGCACACTGGGTTGGTTTTTGCAAGCCCATACATTATTTGCCTTCTTCCAGGCCCCAAAATCTGAAAAACCCATTTTCTGGATTGCTAAAGCACAGATTCTCATCATCACTCCAAGGAGACAGCTCCCAACAGCTGCTTCTTGCAGCTGGAAAGGTTTTCAGTGCCAGTCTAGACCTCCATGTAGCAAAGCTCTGGTGTTCATGAATAGCCAGCTGATTTCTAGTCTGAGTGCCTGACTGCATTGCTTCCTACAGTAAATACTGCAATAACAGCTTGCTTTTGTAGGTAGGAAGGTATTACAGGCTTGTGTGAGAAATGCAATGTATATTCCTGCTTATGGATAGTATGTGATTAGTACATGGGAATAATAACATGGGGTTCACAGGGTCAGGGTTCTTGGCTGTCCCCTGTAATATGAGATTCACCAAATTTGGGTAAGCAGTTTGGGCTATGTTTGCTTTTGTTGTTGGTTTTTTTTTTCCCTCTAATGCAGACAATTTGCAAAAAAATGTGGCATATGGGTAACTTTGAAATGACAGTGAAGAACATGATTTAAAATGAGGGTCTGTTCAGAGCAGCTAAATTTATCTTTAAAATGAAGAATTATGGGGACTGTAGTAAAGACTAGGTTTCACCCCATTTTTTCCTTCAGACAAAATACATACTGCCAAGCACAAACAGAGAAAGTTACTGGGCTTCTGGTTGTTTGCTTGGTTTGGTTTGGCTTTCTAATTCATTTTTCTTTGTTTGTTTTGATTAGGTCATTCGAAGTCTTATTTGCTCTGGAAACTGCAGCTACATAAAGATCCTGTTGGAAGCTCTAAACTTTTCCAAAATCGAGAAAAGCGGGACAGCAAAATAGTTATTGACAGGAAAGAGAACTCATTATATTTCTTATTAAAGAAATTTGTTAACTAGTTGCCCTTAAAAGAGAGTTTACCATGACTGCTCCTTGGAAGCGCAGTCTGCCTTGTTAAGTATTCACATTTACTGACTCATTGTTTATAAAATCAGGTGTTCCAAAGACAAGAGGTATTTTTTACAATAAGCAATTCTGTAATGAAACAGAGAAATATAAATCAATTTATTAGATATCATCTGCATATAGAGCTATGAAAAAGACCTCAGGAAAAAAGCTCAAGACTGCTGTAATTTGTAGTTTGGGAAACATATATAAATATCTTCAGGCACCATAAATTTAGATGGTTTACCAGAAAACATTAATAACTTTCCAGTACAAAGGGCGAAATGCCCTACCCACAGTTTCCATACTGCATTCTTCTCAAAACACCTCTACTTCTTTTAAGCATAAATTCTATTTTTAGATTTGTTAAAAATCATAAAAAAGAGTAGGAAGCAGCCTACTTTTTTCAAGGATGCAGGTGGGAGCCAGTAAAATAGGATTCCAGGGGCACCTTCATATCTTCTTCATATCTTCATACTTTCACCTTTCCCTACATTAAAAAAAAAAGCAAATTGCTTAAATATTTTGCTAAGCCTTACTCACCTCTTGGGTGTTTCAATGAATTTAACTGATATGGCTCCTCCACAATCAGATGTATTTTGACACGCCCACAGCTTGTTGATTACAACCCATTTCTCACACTCGACTCCCCTGGAAAAAAAAAGAGCTCTGTGTCAGTGTGCCTCTCACAAATCAGGCAACACAACTGAGCTGCTTTCCTGATGAGCCCTATCAAGCCCATTTTTGGAAATGATGAAAAATAATTCATTTCTCCTTTTTCCAGGCAAAGATATTTGATGTCCTGCCTTGTGTTATGTTACATATACTCTTTTTGGAATGTACTATTCTCCTTTCCCAAAGTAGGCTAAGCAGATGAGTACATCCAGACTCTGAATCTAATTTGGGGAAGAATCAGCAGTTTGGTGTTGGCCACCTCTGTACTCATGAGGGTACCATAGGAGTGAAGCACCAAAACTGTGCTGTTGTGTTATTCCTCTCTTTCATTTGTCTTACCACGTACTGGTGAGAAGTGCTGAAGAACTTTTCAGGTTCTCTGGCCTCATCACACCTCAATGTGTTTATTCCTAGGACACAAGCCAACTTCATTGTAGCTCTGAAGCTTGTAAGCAATTTTTCTCAATTGAATTACCAAATTCAACAAACTCTGAATTAGGTATTTTCTGTGTAAAAAAATAAGTGACTACAAAATCTTAATCAGCCCTTTCACTCAGTTCTGTCTGGTATTTGATGACTTTGTTTATTGCACACAACTGAAAACCAGTACATCATACTTATGATAAACTTAAATGTTTAAAGTGCATTGCTTTTCTGCCTTGTGCAAAAAGAAGGGTGACAGAAAGCTGGGTAAGAATGAGAAAAAGAGGTATAATTCCCTGTACACTGAAAAACTTCTTCTACAAGTCTTCCTTCCTTTGTACATTATCTGAAAAACATGGCTGACTGTACTATTTTCTCCCTTCTGCATTCAGTCTATATAATATAAATACTAAATTCTACTGTCAGGCCTATTAATTCTTACACATTACAGCAAGGGGCTTGGGCCAAAGCCAGTGTTTCTCTGCTACATAAAAAAAGTAATAAATAAAAAAATAAAATAAATAAATAAAATTAGTGGATAGTTATTTCAATATGGTTGGCCTCATGCTAATCTCCTCAGGCACAGATAAATCTAACTCAGCAGGATATTTATGACATCTTTAAGATACAGCCTGCCTGCCCCAAGCAGACAGTTTAACATCCTCCTTGGGTACTCGTTATCCCTTGTTTTGGCTGCTTGTTGCCTCAGCCAAGCTGTTGATATCCATGCAGGAGCTCTCTGCCAGCCTCCTGCTCTGGCCACGAGGTGCACATCTGCACCTCCAGTGCCAGCTGCTCCACACCCAGCTCATCCTACCTGCAGCCCTCCTCTGAATGCACAAACAGCAGCCACCCAGTCTTTGCTTCTCAATAAGCAGGTTTTACAAAAGATCCTCTGGCTTTCCTCCCATAGCTGCTTCTTGCCCTCAGGAGAAGTAGCCTGAAAATATTTGCAGTTACCTCAGTGCTTTTTTTTTTTTCAGATATCTCAATAAAACTCTGAATTGCCAAGATCCTTATAAAAGGCTCCCTAATACACTGCTGATATTCTGAGGATGACACCCAGTCAGCCAGTAGAGTGGACTGTTGTAATCCAATTTTTCCCATTAAGCAGTTCACTTCTATTATTCCCCATATTGCAAAAACTTAAAGACATTTTTGTATTAAATATGGCAGTGGGCTGGTCATGATTACAGTGCACAGTGTGGTTATAGTAGCAATAATATTAACTGAAAGAAGTCCCCAAACCTCTTATTTAAAATAAAACTATAGGTATACATGACATAATAATAAAAAAAAGCATTTTATAAAACATCATGCATTTTTACATGTGAATTTAAATATAGATGTTTTATACTAAAATATACATAAATTCAATAATTATAAACATTGAAATGATGCAAAAATTGCCCAAATCACCAGTTCCTATCAAACTCATCTCAAATCTAAATAACTTAAAAACAAGGTCATGCCATTAATAGACCTCTGACTATGCAAATACCGTGTCAGATCCTCAACATGAAACAATGAGATTTTATCTTTATACTTTTTTTTTTTTTACTGTACTACTATCCTATGTAACTTATTTTATTGAAAAATAAAGTAGGTATATCAGTGATTATTTTCTGTAACTACTTGAAGACATGGAGGTTAGACTTGTGTGTTTAAGAATGCACGTATCTTTTCACTTAATTTTGGTTATGTTGAAATATTCTTAGCTGAACAAGCTGAAAAGTAGAAATTTTTTCCTCTGTCTAAAAAGAACATGAAAATGAATCATACTCTTAGTGTCACTAATTTGAAAACAGCAAAAAAAATAGGAGCACCTCTGTTGGTATAAGCCACTTTAGTGACGAAGAAACCTCTGTTAAACTTTTCTGTCTTATTTGAGATCATACATAGGGACAGGTGGACCAAAGCACCAGAGTGCCAGTGTCTGCCCAATAAAGCTGCTCTTCATCTCTGACTGAAACCTTTCTGCTAGCAGAACATAACTATTTATAAAATTTTCCTTGTTTGACAAATGAGACATCTCAAAGCACCTTGATTTACTTAAAAGGAAAAAAAAAACCCTAAAAACCCACCAAAAAACCCCACAAAAAAAAAAAAAAACCACCACCACCCTAAAAAAAAAGGCATAAGACTTTGGGCTTCTCAAGTTGCCTCTGAGACCCTGGATGCAATGACCTCATCCTTCTCCAGACTCATAATCCCCTTTACACCCTGGACAAAGACTGACAGAAGTTCACACTGCAGTATGGAAAATTCTCTAAGGAGCCTGGCCTTTGGAAAAAAGTGGAAGACCAGCTGAATCCACATTCCCATGAGTACTCACAGAAAAAATGCTGTTTAATCATTAATTGAACAACTTAAAAATAAAACCATTTCTCTTCTTTCAGCACAAGGGAAGCACTCTTGCCCTTGTTATGCCAGATGCACAGAGTCTAGGAGATTTTTCCTGGTGGAGGTGCTGGGGGACAGAAGTTTAACCCCACACAAGTGAGACTGAAGGATTTAGGACTTTCTGGTCTTCTGAATCAGCCTCCATACTCTGCATTTAGCCATGGTCTGGGCCTGTCCTGCATTACAGCACATATGAATGAGGCAGAAAAGAGATGAGCTCATCTCAAGTCCCTGTGGATGAAAGGCCAGGGTGGGTCCAGGATGGTGCTTTTCCTTCCAGATTAATTACTTAATTAAAAAATACAGTCCAACTACAGTTCTAAGCCAGAGGAAGTTCTTCTGACTCTGTAATAGTTTCAGTTGAACTCTCCTTTCATCAGTTTCTCAGAATTTATTTTGAAGCCATTTATATTTTTGAATGCTACAATGTCATGGGGCAAAAAATAATCACAGTATAGCTATAATTTGCATGGAAAATTACTTCCTTCAATGTTGTATCTCTTGTTGACATAAAGGTCCACCGGAAACAAAGATTTTTTTATGCCATGTAGGTGTGACTGACTTCTTTTGCAAAGCATGAATAGAGGAAGGAAAAATGCTTGCTGGATTTCTAATGGAAAGGTGAGATCCGTGGGATCCCCATAACACCTTTGCCTAAAAGTTATTTTCTGTTCTTAACGAAGGCTGTAGATGGAGAGTTATGTTTGCATAAGCAAACAGAGGCATTTAAGGCAGTCAAAGACACTTTCCAGCACTCTGACAAAGGAAGGTGCCATCATACAGCCTAGGAGGCAAGTCTGAAAAAAAAAAAAAAATGCTGTGGCTCTCAGCCTTTAAAACATTCCTAGTGCATCTGCAGAAATGTCAGTAGCTCAAATGGCAAGCATTACAACAAAGAGCAGAATATTCTTGTTTTCAAAGCCTGTAATTTTCAAAGGGAACATCCCTTAAATGGTGTCTCTTGGCTGTTTGCTTGTGTGGAACAGGTGGAGGGCAGAGCACACAACCTGTGGAAGGTATGTGAGGTAAATCCAGGATGCCTGTGGCTTTTAGGGAAATAACACCTGTGTCTTGGTGAGCATCCTGGTCTAGTGCAAGGTGTGAACTACATGATCCTTGGATTTCCCTTCCAACCCAAACCATCCTGTGATTCTGGGATTTGTGGGACATCTAAAACCTTAATAGTGGTGTGCAGCCTGCGAGCTGCCCTGGATCTGGCAAGCCCACAGCCCTGAGGTTGCCCACTGCCTCTCCCCCAGCGTGCTGTTGAGCACAGCATTCCTGCAGGGGCCTGCCAGCCCAGGCAGAGCTGGAGGCTCCCCCCAGCTCTGCAGGCTGCTGTGCCCTGTCACTGCCCAGGCGTGGCACTGGGCCAGCCCCAAATAAAACATCAACCTCGGGTGGGTGAGGAGCGCTCTGAATTCCAAATCTGAGATGCTCCGGGGGAGTTTGAAATTAAGCAAAACACATCTGCCCATTCCTCATTATTGCTGTTGTTATTGTTGTTATAACCTTTCCTTACACTAATCCACATTTCTGTTCCACACAGCGAGTATGCGAGAGGCTGGAAATAGTCATTAAAATGCGATAATGCTTAAAATTCTAGCACATTAACACTGACATTTTGCCTTCTAAACAATCTCAGGTAATGAAGGTCAATACAAGCAAACAGTCTGTCTATGGCCCTTCGTTAGAGGCTTTCTGTGCTTGGACTTCACAGCAGGGGACTGTCAGGCAGCGTTTTCCTCTGTGCAGCTTCTCTCCAAGTGCTTGCTGCAGCTGGCTTCAGCATATGGTAGAATATGAAGATATTTTCTGGGGTCCACTGCCTCAATCACTGTTTAATGATTAATTACTGCAGGCTGGTGTCAGGGTGAGACATTCAAGGCTTCAGGCAAAAGTCTTAACTGTAGAAAATGACAGCAGGCGGGATTTTGCCAAAACGAGCAACTTTGCGCTGCTAGTTCTAATGATTTGCACTGCCTTTTGATCCATTTGTAAACAGCAAGATGGTAAAAGGCTGGGACTATCACGCAGCAAATGCCAAAAATAACAAGGAATTGTTCCCAGAGAGAGTCTTAGAATGTTTGTCTTGTTGAGAAAATGTTATAACTAGATCTCTTGAAACTAAGTGGGGACTTGTGTGGTACCTTGCCTCAGACCATCTCCAGGATGGAAGGAACCCAGCCAACCACCAGCACAAAGAAGATGAGCAGGAGGCACAGAGCTGAAGCCCACAGTAGCTGTGAGGGTGAGGAACTGAGTTTGCAAGTCCCACTTCCATCACAGCTGATTGTACAGAAATGATGGCGATTTCTGCACAGATCTGGAGCCAGGACCAGCCCTGTGGGGAGCTCCTGGACAGCCAGAGGCCCTCAGCAGGCACCAGAATGCAGCATCCCCATCAGCACTGCCTTCTGGGGCACTGCTGGGGACCTGGGATGTGTTCCCATGGTCCCTGGGATCCTGGGGGAGATGGAAAGCTGCCTTCATCTTACCCTGTGGTTCCACACTGTGCACAGCCCCATGGAAGGACAGACCCCTTGAGCCCCAACCTCGTGATCAGCAACCCTCCCCTCCGGTTACATCAGCCTCAAACTGATGTAATGAGGACATGAGGGATCAAAGCTGTTTAAAGCTTTTGTTCATTTAGAAATGCATCTTAAACCCCATTAATTTGCTTTGCATGGCTCTGTGTGCGTATCAAAACTACCCATAAAGATACAATTATCTCCCACCTACAAAGATAAGAATTGTATGTGTGCTTTAATAAAGCCCAGGTTAATTTTCTTCAGATTGCCCTTCATCACAAATGCAAAATGAGTGCAAATTATACAATTCACATTTAGTATCATGTTGCAACTGCTTTGTGCTTTTGCCAGTGAGTCTACAGAGCAACGGAGAATAAGATCTTTCATCTCAAGTGCCTTTGTCTTTGATAAAAATATGAAAAACACTTACTTTGAAGAAGGAGAGTTTCACAGTGGATAGCTTGTGATTCCATCTTCCTTGTGCAGTGCCATTACAGAAGCCAAAATCTCACCATCTTCTTCCTAGTGGAGACAAAACTGATAAGCCCTGGAAATGCTTTTGGTAGTTCAAGGAAAATACTTTTCATTTCCAGGGAAAAACTGTCATGGTCTGGCTCGCAGTGACACCAAGAGCGGTCCAGCCAGTGAGGCACGTGGCAAAAATAGAGAGATGGGAACAAGAATAAGCTGGGAAGCAAAGGAATTGAATAGTGGTTAAAATATAAAACAAAAAAGCCATGTGCAGTACAAGGGATCGTTTCTGGAGGACCCCAGAACCAGGAACCACAAGAATCTGTGGGGTAGGGTAGAGGGTGCAGGGTCCAATCAATAACAAGGATAAGAAACAGAACCAAATAAGAAAAGGGCACTCAGCCAACCATGTATCAAACTACCAACATCACCTTACTTGTAACAGACTGATTAACATATTGGCTCCCATGAGGAAACTCTTATTTCTGTTCTCTCACCCAAACATCAGAGGATGTTTTCTCTCCTAGCTAGTTGCTTCCCAGGGTCAGAGGTTGAAACTTTCTGCATCTGCAGGTGAAGCCACTCCCCTATCCATCCCAACCCAGACACATTTCCACAAAAAACATCCAACTTTTTTGGCTGTTGAAAGCCAAAAAACCTTATGCTTTTGGAAAAGAGAAGCAAAAGAAATCACTTTACTTTCTTCTTTTATATAAAATAATTTCTACTGAAGTGGAAAAGAAAATCCTGTAGAGTGTATTTGTTGCAGGAAAGGGTATTTTTTGAGGAAATAAAACTGGCTCACTTCAGATGAATTTAAGGTACTTTATTTTCATGAATTAAATAAATTTTTCATAGTGCATAATCAAAATGCTTTTCTGTTCCTCCAGGTTACAGAGCATGAAGACTCAGTTGTCTACTAATAAAATACTAGATTTTGCTGCATCCAATCTTTATTCTTTTATTATTATGGGGAGAGAATGATGCTAAGTGAGAAGCAGCAGGTAATTAATGGGCAGCTTTCCTAGCTTGTACAAGTCACAATCAAATGCAGCATTATTTGTCAGTTTCTAGTGTGATATTAACTGGTGATGGCTGATGCACAAAAGGTTGAGAGACTGTTTGAATGATCACCAGAAGCATAGATGCTTATTTAAAATCTTTGAATGCCTAAGTGCTGTAGAATTGGGAGTTACTCAGTGCAGGTCTCTGGATAAATAAAGGTGATGACATAAAAGGCCACACTTGGAAAATTAGACTTTGGGTACTCCCATAAGGACTGGAAATACTGTGAAAACAGCCCTTCTTTTCTGTTTCTTCTAATAGAAAGCACTAGAGAAGACACATGAACAAAGTTACTCAGCCTCTTAAAATCTCAAGAAAAGCCATGAACTTTTAGCTGATATTAAAATATTAATCTGAATTAGCCTGCATACGTATAATTTCAAAAGTAATATGAATTCTTGATAAATTAATGAAGCTTATTGAAACCACATGCATTTTTTTTTCTCTAAGCAGCACCAAAAGAAAACTTGCTATGCAGACTGAAAATTTTAATCCAAAATATTTTTCGGGACGTTAGAAAAAAATTTTAGAGAGCAAAACCTAGATGGAATTTCAAGGCCCATCAGACACAAAGGCACAACCTTCATAAAATTTAGATAACTTTCAAGATGAGTCTCTCCTTGTTAATGCAGACAGTTCCAAAGGCAAAAGCAAACAGTATTTGGCAGCAGGAACTTTTAGTGAGAATGTCATTAAGGAATTCAATCTACAGACCACAAAGTGATGCACAGCAGACCCACCTGACTCCCCTGCAGCTCATTCCTTTAGATTCCATTAAACATAAAGAAGACATTTTGGGTGATCTAAGTGTGCGTCCCCAAGTGAGGAACCCTTCTCGTATAAAATCCCAGATTTGCCAGAAGGTTGCTATCAGCTTCTGGCAAATTGTCACCATGGGCGAATGATTTCTTGGATGCCATCTCCACTCATCTTCTGTGAAACTGCAGAAAAATACAGGGAAGACCCATATGGAGTCAACATCCACCATAAAGGGGATGGGAGGAGTTTGACTAGAAAGCACAGCCCAGATGGAGTTTTGGCACAGGACTGAAAGGCCAGGGCATTCAGGCTTAGACAGCCTGTCTCACATTGCAAATATAGGTTATCAGCCCAGCCAGGAGCAAAATCTGTGTCCTTGCTATGTAACATTTGTAACTCCTACTGCTGCCACCTGGAAGATCCTGATGTATCAGGAGAAGGACACAAATCAAAACAGCGATGAACAATGAGCGTACAAAAGGATCCTAAACTCAAGCTGCTGTTATTTTGGGTTGGCAGAGCTCATGATTAGCATCATCAGACACTATTCAGGTTTGTGTCAGGTCAGTCTTAAATCTTCAAGTAAAAATTAAAGGGAATCTCAAACATTAATCATCTTCCTTTTAGAAGAAAAGAAAAGTGATTAGTGTTGCAGTTGTATTATTGTCATTACCTTGTGCTTTAACTCCTCCACTCCAGAAATCATCTAATATCATTTTAGATTACCTAGGAATGCTTCCTATTACTTATCTGCCATTTCAAGAGCACAGGACTCTCAGAGGTCATGTTCCATCAACCAGAACTGAGGTGATGTCCAAAACCTGCTACGTAGTTTGCTAAGTGACTGGATATGTCTAGAATCAAAAGGGCAAGAGTGAGATTTTTCTGAGATTAAGACTCCTCAGCAGTCTAAAAATGGTAGAAATTCTTAAAAGATTTAGATGAACAGTAGATTTTTGGATGCCACCCTATGAAAGAATATATGCAAGATCTCTGATCTCGTTTAGTTGAGCTGGCATATTTATATCCCAAATTTTATGAGGCTTGAGCTTTCAGAGTAAGAGTGTTATGATGAGTTAACACCACTGCTTAGATTGTTCACCAGCCAAATAGCAAAATTTCTTAATGTCATTTTATGGGACTTATAAGACATTAAACTAAATATGATTGCTGCTCCATAAAACAGAGCAGTTCTCCATATACTGTATGTATGCAAATACAACACCCTATCTCAGCCTCCAGTGCCCATAGTAAGTTATCCTTAGAGTTTAGACTGAATAGCTATTATTGGTTTACATGCTCCTATATCTTTGCATTTCATATAGCTAATAAAGGGAGAAGCTTTTCAAAAAATAGGAGTGATGCCTTATGTGCCTCACCAAGCAGCTGAGAAGCTTTTCTCTTTCAGCAGAAGAGGTACATTTGTCCAATTGAAACATTTTCAAAATGCAGAAGAGGTGAATTTTCACACAGAGACAGGTTTAATAAATGGCTTTTTCTTTTTTTTTTCTTTTAATACATTTTCATATGAGGCCAAACATTCACATGGATTCATGGGCAAGGTGAGTAAGGTATCTAGAATTAATAGATCATATTAATAAATAGAATACCAGGTGAAAGTTTAAACATGGTCTGAAAACATCTCTCTACCAAGAATGAGAAAAAAAATGGCTTTTGTCATAATTACCTACTCTATCAATTTAACTTCAAAGCATATTGTCCACTCTTGAAAAGATTATTTTTTACCTTTGTGGACCTCAGTTCTGTTTCTGAAAATAATTTCATCCTGTTTGCTATAATGGGAAGAGCAACCATAACAGAGGGCCATTACTATAGTCCTATATTTCATTGTAGACATTGAATATAAAATAATTGTTATTGTTTTCCAATAAATTCTGATTTGGGATGCA
>JANRGV010000073.1:67685667-67706879 GCA_024734035.1 Alethe castanea
CCTCATAATAAGGCCTGTAATTTCAAAAACTGGAACAAGATCTCTAAATAACATTTGCGGAAGAATGAATATAAAATAATTGTTATTGTTTTCCAATAAATTCTGATTTGGGATGCATTGAATCTGGAATATTAACCAAAGAACTCCAGAGCTATGAATGTTATGATTCTGAGGGCAGCAAAATACATGAGGTTTTCAAAAGCTGGGACACTGAATGAAAGAGGAAATGAATCATCAATTTATGAAATCACCAGCATATGATAATCACCAATTAATGAATGCATAAGTTAGATAAAATCTGGAAAAAGTCATGTGTTCCAGTCGAAGCAAGAATTCATAGAGCTACTGATCTTGGCAGCATTACAGAGGTAACATATTTCTAAGGTTAAGCTGTCTTTGAACTTTTCTATAATTTATTAGATGCAAACAGACAGTTTTTTTCTGTATCAAGCATATGTGTCTTTTTGTTCCTTTACCAAAAAATCATCTCAAATTTTGACAACTGTAAGAGAAAAAAGTCCTCTTCATTGCATATTACAACTCCACATCACATTAAAAAATATCTAAGACATTAAGCCACTAAGTATTGTTCCGCATTACCAGCCTTTGAAATGACTGGCAAGGCAACTTTGAGGATAACCCCTTGAAAAAGAAACCCATTTGATACATATTTGTCATCTCTTTTATATTCTTTTACTGCAACTATTTAGCTGTTCTTTCAGAGAGACTTTAATTTTGGTTTTTTGGGGGTTTTTTTTGTTTTTTTTTAATTAGCCGGAGAGCAGGATCAAACATTCTGGAGAAGTGTGCACGGAAAACTGTAGAGGTACATAAGTAAAACTGCCATTAAACTTAGAGAAAGACTCTCCCTATATATAAAATTTAGGCAAATCTGAGCATAGGGATGATAAAATTCATTCCATATCTTCTTTATGCATTAGTATAAAAGTTCAAGTCCTTGATTCAGTTCTTTTCAGCATTAGTGGCAGCTATTGCTGCAAGGAAATTAATAGGGCTATCTCACCCACTTCAGTAGGGATATGCTCAGTCCCTAAACTCAGTCCCTAAAGCTCTGCTGAAACATAAATGTCACTGTTTTGAGGGAATACTCAATATATTTTGTTCTCTGAGGTACATCAGTCTCTGAAGCCGCTTCAATGAAAGGTGATGGAAACTCAGGAAAAGTTAGTTGATACTTCCTAAATATCTACAATGAGAAAAAAAAAGCAAAAACAAATAAACAAAAGGCAATTTACATCCCCCCACTTCTGCCACATTTTCTTTTGGCTTCTATGAAGTTATCTGTCTGAAATCAATGGTTTAACTGAGTGTTAGAGATATGGATCAAGAACTTCCCAAGCAGCTGTGCCTGAATGGGAAGTTTCAGTGTGCAGGGTTAGACTAATTTGTGGTCCATGGAGTTCCTTTCAACAAGATTCCCAAAGGGTTGCAGTATCACAGCTCAAATTTTAGCACATTTAAGAACTCAGATTTCCATTATGTCTTAAACTTACCAGAAATAATTAAGCTCATTTACCTCAGAAGTCCTAGAAAACAGGTAAAACTAAGGATTTTCCACTGCTAATCACATAAGAGATGCTGAGCCCTCAAAGTAGTGCTCTACCATATCTTTTCTCTCCATTTGATACACGACCAAATGATAAGCCATCTGTGTTAAGGACTATATATATTAATATTGTTTTTTGCTTCAATGACATGGTTTCAGATAAACAGGATTCAAGAGTTTTGTGTATTGAGAGTCTGACTGAGCTGCTTTACAAAACCTTTCCATTTTTCTCCCTTTTTAATGAACTATTTGTCATGCCTCTTTGTTCTAAAATGAGAGTAAATGTTTTGCTTTATAATCTTACTTTTTTAACTAAATAAAAGTTGCTGCATAAAGTTTTAATATAATTCCAAAATATGCCCTTGTAGAAGTTGCCATAAATGTCGACATTTTCAGCAGCATGAATTTATGATGACACTGAATTTTTACAGCACTATAAAAGTCCATAGTCATGATGACATCTACAGCTGCCTTTTCACTGAAATATAAGAAACTATATTAAGATACATAGTTCAACATTTCCACAGACTTTAAGGAAGAAATTGTATACACCAGCGAGTGCTCACAGCCGTCTCAAGATGGAATAGATGGAAAAGATAGATAAATAACACCCTATGATTATTTAGCTGCTAAATGTATTTATATTGAAATGGAAATCAGCAGAGAGTTCTTTTGTTCCTTTTCAGTTTTTATTTTCTTCTATTGATCAAGGCAAAAATTGTACTTAAAGAGCTCGAAATAAGCTTCAAGTGGAATTCTGCCAGGTGAAGGTAGCCTGATCAGCCAAAATGCCTCAATGCAAACACAACCAGGATGGGGAATGAGAGGATGAGGAGTGCACAAGCCTGCAGGGCTGGGATCTCACTGCCACTCCAGAGATGTGGTGGGGTGGCTCCTGTGGCTGGAGTGATGGAATGGAAAGATACAGGGTTCTCTGGAAAGAAAAGGGAAGAGGAGGAGAGGCTGCCACTCTCTGAGCCAATGGCCCTCTGGAGTGCAGGGTATTCCACCTGGGGATGGATATGGGCCAAGGGAGAGCTTCTGGGCCAGGATTAAAAAGAAAACCTGCTCTCATGAGACCCCATCCAGAGCGCTGCTCTGGAGCCCCCAACATAAGGTCACAGATCCACTGGAATGAGTCCAGAGGATGAGGACTCCTTCAGAGTCCTCATTCAGAGAAGAGGAACAAGTCTCCTATGAAGACAGGCTTCTATTAAAGAGTTGAGGCTCCAGCTGGAGAAGAGAAGGCTCTGAGGAGACCTTATAGCCCTTTCCTGTACCTAAAGGGGTTACAAGAGAGCTGGAGAGGCATTTGTTGGAAGGGGAAAGGCTTTAAACTGAAAGAGGGTGGGTTTAGATACTAAGAAAAGATCATTACTGTGAGGATGGTGAGGCACTGGAAAAGGCTGGCCAGAGAATTTGTGGAAGGCCCATCCCTGGAAGTGTGCAAGGCCAAGATGGATGGAGCTTTGAATAAGCTGGTCTTGTGGAAGATGTCCCTGTCCATCACAGTGGAGTTGGAACAAGATGGTGTTTAAGATCCCTTCCAACACAAACCATTCCACGATTCCCTAATTACTATGTTGTGAGTCTGACCTAAAGACTAGAGGTAGCCAGAGCACCTGGGGTTTTTTTTGGTGCTTTGGTTTTTTTTGGTTTTTTTTTTGGTTTTTTTTTTTAGCAAACCAATAAAAAGTACCTCAAAGACACCATAAACCTTCCTATTTTCCCTAACTAACAGGAAAAAGATGCACTTCTACGTGGGATTCCAGTAAATACGACTTGATTATGAAATTAAATCCATTAAATATTATGATTCATAAAATCCTATACCTTGGGCAGATGAGTATGATTCATATTGTATGCCAACAGCAAAAATTGCAACAAAAGCATTATTGTACTGTTGGTGGTGCTCTTAAATATGTTCAGGTCCCAAACTATAGAAAGTTTATGTTAAGGAAAGTCTTTAATACTTCTCTCTTTGATACAAATATTTAATTTAAGTGAAATATTTCAAAGACTTGAATATTTCCATATTCAGTCTATGGGTAAATTAAATATATGACTGGATAAGACATTTCCTGACTATCACAATAGGACAAGTATGGACCCAACTCTTCCACCAATGCACACTCAATGATTCCATTGAATTAAATATGAGTTACATGTACAGAGGGACTGAGGCAGCCTGGTTTAATTAGTGTGAAAATGTCAAGTCCCTGTGTACAGTGCAAACCTAAAAACACCCGGACAGTTAACCCTTTCACTGCTGCTGAGCAATGTATACAAGTCAAGTTAGAAATCCTCAGAGGAAAGAAAGGAGTGTAAAATGGTCCAGCATTTCTACAGGAAAATTGCCAGGAAAATAGGTTTCCAAAAAATCCCACTAAATGCTCAAGTAAGCAAAGCAATGCCTTTTAAAACTGCTCTGAATTTACCCCATCAAGTTCACTGTTAAGCAAGTGGTCAGATACAATATCAGTGAGAACTTGTTAGTTTTCATTGATCTGGAAAAATCAAACCACTTAGGGCTGTTCATTTCTATGGGAATTGCAAAAAAATACAATCAAAAAAACCCCAAAAAACCTCTTCAATTTCCCCAAGAATCCCATTGGCTTTGATGTCCAAACATTTGATTAAAAATTGAAGTATGTATCATTAAAAAATATTTTGTTAAATCTGAGTGGGGTTTTCCAAACAGATACTTAAAAAACAAAATTTAAGGTTTCAATTTTTGAAAAATGAGGCAATATGGAGAATTGTCTCTGTTTTATAGTGCAACTACTCTACAGTATTGCTAGATACCTAGTCTAGAAACATTTGTTATATTTTTTTCTTAGAGGAATAAACTCCTACTTTGCCAGCACTGTGGCTACAGCAATAGGAACCCCTACAGAAGTTGCCTCCTGGGTGGGTCTGCTTTTTCTGGAGGCACTCCCTCTCCCAAAGCTGCACTTTTCCACAAGTTCCTTTTGACTGAAACTTCTCAGCTTAAGACACATTTGAGAGTGCCAGGGAAAACTCAGAGTACAGCCCCAGACCAGCTACAAAAGGCGCCTACCCTCAATTTTGAATTAATTTTTCAGCATCAGGAGTTTTCAGGCAGAGTTCCATACTACTAATGTCAACATGCAACCAGATATAGTGCAGAAGGAAAATTATTTAATATCCCACATCTTAATTTGTGCTTTTCAGAATTAGTTCCAAAGTATGTGAGCCCAGACAGGCATTTTCAGAAAGCTTCTCTAAGGTGCAGGATTGGTAATTAAAGCCTAGCACATCACCAGGGCCAGAGCAGCAATGACAGGCCAGGAGCTGCAAGAATGGTACAGAAAATAGACAGGATACAGCAATATCTGCAACACTGCACCAACATCCAGCCTTTCCCCTCAAATCTTAACCCTCATGTGAATAATCCCCTGCCTGCACAGAAATTCTTCAAGAACAGCTTCAATGTGCCACTCAGCAACCAGAAGAGTATTCATTAGTAAAAGAATAATTGGGGCACTGCATGATCTCTGAGGAATTATTTTACATAACACTAGTGGTAAATGTATACATCTGTAGCTAGCATTTAGATACAAAATTTTTTTAGTTAAAACACCCCATTGGCAAAAATAGAGGAAATCAGAGTGCATGATGCAGGGTTCCTCTATAATGTTGCTTTTGGCTTGAATCAAACAATTGGAGTCTGATAGAATAATTAATATTACAAGCCTTTTAATCACAGCCTAAGTAAGTAAGATATGGACAGACATAATTACATAGCAAAAATTGTCTAGGCTCTGCTAACTCCAATATTAAGATATTTCCTGGGAAATGGCAAAAAACAATGTCACATTATTTCTCCAATTCATTAATAAGCATGTTTTTTGCACACTGTTCTTCATGGTGTATTAACTTATGACAGGGGTCAGGGCTACATTAAATTATAGGATAAATTATTATAATTAACAATGGTATTTGACAGTTTCTTAGGTATCTGCTGCTCTTAAGCTTGTTCTGCATAGAATTATTTTTAACAGCACAATAAGGAGAACCTTAAATAATAACACATTTTACCTTGAATCCCAACTTTTTGTTTCCCTTTGCCAGACAGAGCAGGTGGTGACCAGAGAGACCTCTAGAAAAGAAGTGATAAAAGATCAAATCAAGTTTAACAAACCCCAGTGTTGTTGTAGCCATTATGGCTATATTAAGGACCCATCTATGATTTCTTTCCTTTTTTTGTTTTTTCAAAATTGTGTTTTATTTGTTGCTGATTGTCACAACTCACGACTTTCTGTTTTTACTCTTTTTTCCTTGGTGGTGGCTGAATTGGTATGTCTTCAATGGGCACAGCTAACCATCAGTCTCAAAAATGGTGCCTTTGGCTGCTACTGCAGTTCAGAATTTAAGAATTATTAAGAATCATAACAAAGAAAAGTCTAACTGTGGAATCTATGGGTGTCTATAATAAACAAAACATGAAAGTTAGGGAAGAATCACATCGGAACATTCTAGGTGAAAATAAACCTTGGAAAAATGGCTTTTAAAAATAGAGATGAACTTATTCCAAAAGACCCTGAAGTCAAGAATAGGAAAATTAAAATCCTCCAACTTCCCATGAGACTTTGGTGCAACATAGCAGCCTCAGAAGACACCAATGCCTGTAGACAATAACAAAAAATAAACAAAAGTGTGAACAAGGCAGAACAGTTAACTAATGAAGCTCAAGAGGTCACTGGAGCTATGTAGGCTCTCTTCAGGCAGTGGAAACTGAGCCTATGACTCCTCCAATAAGTACCTCTCTTTCTTAAGCCATTTTCTTACACTTCAGTGAGCTTAAGACTTCAGCAGAGTTTTTTTTTCACTGTTAAAATACAGTCCAGTGGTAGAAATACAATGCTTGAAAAATTACAGGTGTGACAGGAATAAATATTTGACAAATATTCTAGTCCATTGCACAAATGTGCCTCAAACTAAATTTGACAACGAAGCAGTTTAACCTCAGTGACCCATCCCACTTGACCTTTCCATGGATCTCTCTAACATTCACATGACCAAGATGAAATTAAATATAGAGAAGTACAAACTTTAGCTCTTGGGAAAGGGAAAGCAAATACACAGCTACAAAATGAGGGACAGCTCCTAAAGCACTGATATAGAAATTCATTACAAATAGAACCTGTCAACCACTTGCAGCAACAGAAGGGTAAATTTAATGCTAAAAGGAGTTAGTAGGAATGCTTTACCTGAAAGACAGGAATCCACTGCCCCACTCTTTCCAGAGTACTGTTGCCAGCTGGCTTCCAGACTTCAGCAAAGATGTAGGTTAGCTGGAGATGGTGTCAAGTACAATAATACAAACAGCAAATTGTGCAAAGGTTTAAGAAACTACTTTGTGTGTGTGAATGTAGAAAGGTTAAGATAGGACATTACAGTGACTGTGCAGCTGAAGATTATCCACTGGCACAGACACAAAAAGAAACTGGTACTGGCCAAGCTCAGGTATTGATTTAAATGACAGCAGATAGGTGACAACTCTTCCATGGAAAACACAGCTGGTTGATTCAGCAATGCCAAAGCCACTTTGCTAGATCCACAGTTATCAAAGGTCTCCTGGTTTATAAGTGAACTGAATTTCAGGAATCCAGGGCATCATATTCCCTGCAGAGCAATAAAAGGGAAGAGGTGGGAATACCACAGAAACTGCAACTGCAAAGGGCAATCTCTGAATGTGAAGTAGAACAACCCTCCAGCAGAGGTGCCTCATCCAACACCAGCTATGACTACCATCCCATGAACAGCCTGGTCTCTGAAAATAGGCAATTTTGTTATTTTCTGCTCCTGGGAGAGTAGGGAGTTGGGTATGGGTGTGATTTCTACATGCCAATATGTAAAGTAGATTCCCTCAAAGCACTTTTCATCATGCAAGAGTTCAGCAAGCAAGGCACATTCTGAGATGGAGATTTCTGCATAATCTTGGATTTTGATTGCCAATTCCAGACAGCATTGTAAAGGTTACAGCCTCTTTTCCAAATCATTATTCAGGGCTGCTTTGCAAGGCCACCAGTGTCTAGACCCTCTTTGCTGGACAAATAGATTTGAGGAAAAATTGGTAATTGTGTATTGAAGCGCATGTGGAAAATCAACAACTAGCAGTACAATGAAAACTGATTGCTTTACATTAGCACCTCACCATGAAATTAGTCCCCAGTATGCAAGAGGCCCTTGCCTATTTCAGAATCAACTCCTGTGTGATGTGAAGAAGTTGTCCTGGAGATGGTTTTGCTTAAAGGCAGCAGAGAGCTGAAAAGTTAAAATAAGTGTGCAGATTTTGAAAAGTCTGTAAGTTCAGAAATCAGAATTTGTTTCACACTAATCTTTCATTTTAATGGAGGCAATACTGGTGATTGGAAAAAACAGGAAATTGTCAGGGTGAAAACAGGTGCATTTCCTCTGAGTAGGGAGATCTATACACTGACAAAGTTACTATGAACTATTTGAGGTACAAATGCAGAAACCTTGTCATACCTTGAACTAGACCTAAAGCCCTTTCAGGACATGGCAGAGCTCATTTCTGCAAGACAAAGATTTCTCTCTGTGGTGCTAGGCCCGGACTACACAAAGTTACATCACTTTAATTAAAAGTGCATTTTTAAATCAATTTAACAAGCCCATGCAAACCCTATGTGGGCACTTTTTATTTCAGTCTTGCATTAATTTATCTTAAGTGAATTCCTTCCTGACTTAAGCTAAATCAATATAAGCCAGGACAAAATCAATTTAGGAGTGTCCAAACAAGTGTTCACATCGGTTTAACAAAATCGATTTATAAAACGATTCAAATTACTTTGGTGTGACTTTTGTGTGAAGACAAGCTTGGCTTAGCTAATTTCCTCAAACTAGACATTTAAAAAAAAAAAAAAGCGAAATGAAAAAATATGTAATTTCTTTTGCATCCAAGGTTATTTACATTGACAAATTAATCATCATCAAAAAGTTTATGACATTTTAAAAAAAAATCTGAAATGGGTTAGAAGCACAATTGCCAGCTTGGTTATCAGAAATTTGTCTTCATCATATATTCATGCACATATGAGCTTGGTGCAAGGCAAACAGAAGTAGGAAAATACCCAGGAAATAATGATGTGAAGAAGACCCTTTGCCCCCAGGGAAGAGAAGACCTCTGTTCCCAGAGATGATGTCAGAGATAGGTGAAGAGAACCTTTGCTTCTGAACTGCTCAGTCCTTAAAAATAGTATCCCATAAGTTAACATGGCCCATGAACTTAGCTGTGGGAAGGCTGCAAAAGATGGGAGGAATTTAATGATTGCAGATTTCCAGGTGGCTGCTGTCTGGGGACATTAAAAGCCACGAGACAATTGTTTCTTGTGGAGAAGTCTCCACAGACTGAAGTTTCATCTCCCTAAGAAAATGGGAGAAAGATGATTTTAGAGATGGTAAACTGACTGATTTGTTTCTGTACATTATCAGTGTGAAAGAAAAGAGGGTGTGGGGGGAGGAGAAGTGTTCTGAAGGTTTTATTCTGATTATTATTATATTTTTCTTATTTTTTTCTTATCGTTTCTGTTAATAAAGTTATTCTTCTTACCCTTCAAGGTTTAAGCCTGCTTTGCCTTCCTCCTAGCCCCATCTCACAGCAGGAAATGGGTAAAAAATTCTAGTGGGTGCACGGGTGATGTGGCCAGCACTAAACCCACCACAGGAAGGAATTCTCAAAGTGCTAGAGGAGTACAACCAGATCTGTATTTGAAAATTACCAAAGAATGAAAACCTTTCTCTCCTTATTCAAAATAGTTGATCAACTAACATGAAACTGTCAGTTGTGTCAGGATGCATAATAAATACTTATAATGACATTTTACATCAATCAGCGAGATATAAATTTCAAAAATGTAGTTAAGGAAGAACTCACCATCTCATTTCACTTTCTGAAAACTGCACATTCCTCTGTGTTAGTAGTGAATTCTACTAGCTACCTCCTAAAGTTTTTAATGTTCACAGATCTACAAATAACTCCAAAAAATTGAATTCTTATCTAACATTCAACTTTACAACCAACCTTGCAGTATTTCTTTTGGAAAAGTTGAGTCTGATTTGAAGCTTTTACAAGAGAAAATGGAAAGCAATCAGGAAATGGAAACAGTTTTTTGAGCTCCCAGAACTCCAAACAGTGGTACAACTGAGCTGTCCTCCCAATGCTCTTATTTGATTTAAGAACAAGCAGGAATGTTTTCAGAAAAGCAAAAGAGAAGATTAGTAATAAAATCAGTGGCAGAAGGGTCAAGTTGTAGCATCTAATTGTGAGTGTAAGAAATGTTAATTGTGAGCTCAGATTACAGTTCCATACACACTCATCAGAGTCCATGTTCAGTGTCAGTGAGACACAGATGAGAGGCATTTCTGACTCATACTACTGCCATCCTTACAAAAGCTCAAGACAGTGGGATAATCTCACCAAAAATTCATTTTAAAAAATACATCTTTAGACCCATAATATTAGGAATACTTTTAAGAGCGTGAATTTTATATTCACGATACTACTTTATTTCAAAGAGGGGGGTCAGTAAAATAAATTTGAGCGTAGAGTATTGTTTGTGCAGATCCGTAAATCTCCTCTGGGATGGATGTGCTATGAATTCCCATCACATATAGCCCACAGCCATATTTCCACTCATTCACACACTAATCCCATGGCCTATGGGAAGTGGCCTTGTCTAGGATACAAATACCTCCCTGAAGTTTTGGGCTCTGCTTTTCTCCCTGCTGAAGTAATTGCAGGTTGTCAGTAGAAATCCAATTGGTGCTGTTACCTCAAGTACAGAGGAAACACAGGGAAATACATTAATCCATTGCTCTGGTGTTTTTAACCACCCCAAAACACTGAAAGAGAGAAGAATCCAGCACAGCAGAAGTGGTTGGTCACGTAAAATGAAAACCCTGGAGATTAAAACTAATCTCTGCCAGGTAAATAAATGGAGTAAATTTGGTGGAAGACACAGGAACCCTACACAAACCCCTGGTGTCTGGTGGGGGCTTTAGGTCTGGGCCAAACAAGAAGCAGCAGGGAGAGGCTGGGGGAAAGCTGCCTTTGCAAGCTCGTGCTGTGCAGGGCAGGTTTCCTCTCCTACCTGTTAACCTGTCTCCAGAAAGGGTTGACCCCTAGAGTGCCCTTTTCTCCAAGTTGTGCAGTTTACACAGATCAAAAATGCGTAACAAGACCCAGGTTGGATGGGGCCCTCAGACTCACCTGTGCCAATGCAGTCATTTGGATGATTATTTACATTTTCCTTTCTCTCTGTGAAAGCACTGCTCTGGCACACAGGAATCAACAATAATCTTCCTTCCATAATTCTGTAAGCTATTTTGCTCAGTCTGCTTGCCAAAATACTCACTCATGAATATGCAATGAGGTGGAAGAAATATTTCTTTAAGTTTTAAGCCCCTTGGGCCTTTAATCTTGAAGCCTTTTAAATCCAGGATATGATTTTTTGTGCGTATGCATGTATATGTGCTGAAGTGTGTGTATTGGTGTCACTTCTCTTAACTTGTGTGCATACTTGATTGCTGGAGGGCTTTCATTCTCATTTAGACAGATCATGTACTCGTGCACACGTACTGCAAGGACAGGCTTTGCCTATTTCTGATAGTATGGAAGAGACTGATTATCCGAAGTGTTTCCTAGTGCAGATGTGGGAAATAAATATTGATGTGTATTGTGTAGGGAAAAAAAGATAAACGAAACTTTTCAAGGGCACCTGCTACAGGATGACCACAACATTATCTGGAGTTGTCCAGCCTGAAAACAAGCTTTGGTACAGGAAGATGTGACAACTTAGGCAGTGACCAGCTGGAAAGCACATGTCAACAAAAACATTTTCAGGGCAAGCAGGACACACCTTTAACTGGTTTTAATATCCATCCTTTGGAGTGCTGTTGGGCTCTGGGCTGATGAAGGGGAGAAAGCTTCTACAAGTGAGCTGAAATATTTGGCCTGACAGCCACAACCCTTCACTGAGCCATTCTTTATTGAGTCTACCTGGTGCAATTTCCTGCCTAAGAGTTCATCCAAGGGTTGGGATGTCCTTTATTCAAAACTGGCCAGTGAGTCCCCCAATCCACACAGATCTCCTCTATCAAGCTATTTATTCATTGAGCCAAGGTTTCAAGTATATCTCCATCTTCTAGTAGCATTAAAAAGGTAAACTCAAAGCAGTTGGGGGATGTCAAAATTCCCAGTTTTGTGCTTACTGAAAATAGACATGGAAACACTGAAGGGGAAAGGAAACCAGTGGTTGGTCTCTTTGACTTCCAAGTAAGTTATGGTGCTACAAAACCACAGTTTTTTTACCTAATACACAACCCTGCAAAACTAAGTTATTACTGCTTACCAAGAATTACTCACCAGTCATATAAACACTTTGCCAAGAGACAGTTCTTGCCCAAAAGACTTAACAGCCTAATGCCCCACGGAGTTCTTCTCTGTCTGGAGAATACACCATAAAAAATAATTATGAACTGCTAGCACAAGTTCTGCACTCTGAAAGTGGTCCATCTATTTATTGCAGCAATTAAAACTTCAGCTTTTGTGCTGCTTTCTTCGACTTCCTGAAATTTCTGCCTCTCCAGATTCTGCTTACTGACTTGCATTAAAAGTAAGGCATGTACTAAAGCTTTATGAATTCCTCACAAAAAGGAATTTCAGAGATGTGCAATCAAGCATACAGTGGGATCATGGAGATGAGAGAGACAGGTGGATGGTTAATTAAAAAAAAAAGACATGATATTTGTCCACATTTGGGGAAAAATGCTATTTTTCCACCAGAGGTAGGGCTGATGAAGTACATTAAGAATATATCCAGTATGCCCCACAGGAATCTGAACAAGGAAAAGAAGAAAACAGATTGTCCCTAATCATGAATGAACTCTGTGGGTTCTTGCTCAAAATCATACATGTTACAAATCGGGTAGAGCAAGGAAGATTCTCCCATTTGTTTTTTTTTGTTTTTTGTTTTTTTTTTCATATATGGGTGTATGAGTGCTCCTAAGAAGTGGGGAATAAAAATAAAAAAAGGGATAGGGGAGAAAAATCTAGAAACAAAGAAAGGGAAAGAAAGAGATGTATCTGTCTGATGCTGTTAGATTAAATTAGACTATAATGATTACTGTGTGCCTTCACAAAAGACATTTTGTAACATTTAAGATTTCTGCTAATTGAACGAGGTACATTACCATGCAAAAGAATGTTAGTGAAGGTTGAAAAGGACAAACCAACTATTCTCGTACATCACCATAATTATGCAGCCCCATGTTCGAACAATTACATTTATGTAGACCCACTGTTAAAATCAATGTTACTTGTACAGCTAGTCCTTAATCAATGGAATCAGTCAATTTACCATGGTCACATCCTTCTTCTTAATTAAGACAGTGATATCTCTGGAGCGCAGGGTCTCAAAGAGATAAATAAGTACAGAGGTTGGGAAATGTCAAAGAGGTGACTCCCCGATTTTACTCTCAACGAACTTGGGAGAAAATAAGACAGTTCCCTCAGTTCAGGGAAGCAGCACAATCTTCTAAAGAGATGGCTTAGCATTCATTAAGAAAAGAGCAGGTAGCAGTGTCTGACAGAAATAGCACTAATGAGCAAAGAGCGCTTTCAACATGCATATCCTTCATAGCCATAGTCTGAATTATGAAGGTTGTGCCACCTAAGCCAGTTTTAATTAGAGTGAGCATGGACCTCTTTGGACAGTTAGCCTTTCTTTCCAAAATCCATTTCAATATGGTGTCATTTTGTTGTCATAATCAAAATGGCAAAGTGATGGAATAACCTACTTAAAATGTCTGCGGTGTTAAAGCAGATATGGCAAACATCCTCTAATGACACATGTAATAAGGGTATTACCTGAGGACTTTGACAGTGTGTTCGTGTTGTCAGCCTAGCTGGAATGATGATAGAGGTCTCCTCTGGAATAAGGCACAGGTCTTTAAAGACCAGGTCTAAACTTCGTGTTCTACAGGTAAGCCATTAAACTCCCCTGTGCTGAAAGAAAACAGGAAAATACAGATCTGCTGAGCTGCCAGGTGCTGACGTGGCCATAACTCTGGAGATTTTTTCCCTCTGCAAAATATACTCCTACTGTCAAACTAAGATTATTCAGCCCTGCTAAAGAAAAACACACATAAAAGACTACTACATAAAGGGAAACAAAGCTTGGAGAAATTTGCACTTCTCTGTTTATAAAAGAATGACCTTTACAATCATTTCTGATAGCACATTAATATGATATTTACGGTATAGTAATAATAGCAATAATAAAAGAATATAATTGTGTTCACAGGGACCTGCAATGATCATCTAGTCCCACTGTCTGACTTAGGGCTGACCAAAAGCTAAGGCATGCTGATAAAGGTATTGTCCAAATGCCTCTTAAACACTGAGAAGCATTAAACGTTGAAAGGACCTCTCCTCCTGAAGTACTTGAGGTGTTCTAAATCCAAAAGTGAAGGTATTAAAGGCATTTAGGGGCAAAAAAAGCCACTTAACTGGAGCTTTTTCTCTTTAACATCTGTTACGGTCCACGACAGATTTATTTAAACATACACAAAGTCAGGGTCTTTGTGGGCTCCTATCTGTTTTACCAAGTATTTTTGGAAAAGCTGAAAAAAGTCTGGCCACAGGCATTTGAACAACTCTAAAAAAATGGTATCTGGGAGTCTATATCCACAGCCAAGTGGCATAGTGCTGGACAAAGCTCTTGTAGTGAACTCAAAGCAATGACTCCATTAAAAAAAACAGCAGAAGGCCAAGAGAAATATCATCAGCAAATACAGCTTCCCATACCCTAATTAGCACCTACATCTGGACTCCAGAGCACTTCTGGCACAAAAAAAGTTGGGGCAACATTTTTAGTTTTGCTTCTTTTCAAAAGGCAGTAAAACAAAAATAATATTAAAAACCAACTCAGTCAAGAACATCTCCATCTAAATTTGAAAATAAAACCAGAAGTTTGGCATTTCTCTCAGCAATTTGTTTGAAGGACTCAAAAACTGTATTTCCAACTGCAGAGAAAAATCCTGAAAAACCTATTGTTCTTTAAAATGTCATCTGAATTTCATTTATTGAAAACCTGAAAAGAAAATCAATTTCTGAAACATGACCTTTTTCTCAGAAAAAAAATTAGAATTTTTGCTTGACTTACACTTCCCACAAGTATCAAGAAACAAAATAAAAGTGCGTATATGAGAAGAAAAGTAGGGCTCTTTTGAAGAGATAGACAATTTAGTTGTAAATATTTCCTACAAAAACTGAACTCTTTTAAAGTTTAAATGGATTAAGACCATCATGGACAGGAGTAACTCCCCTATATTCAATCTCTATTCTGTCCTACACTCCCTGTATTCTATTGTATGAGCAATATCTGTAGCAATCACTGTATTTCATGGCTGAAAATTGGAATATTTTCTCTCCCTTTAGTTATGTTGTTAAATTTAATAAGTTAATATCTTAAATGTGCTTTGAGAATTTCAAGGCAAAGTAGAGAAAGTTGGTGTTGTTAAAAACTATTATCCTACTATTATCCTAAGACTGAGGCAAGAAAAATTTCCTTATTTGGACTCTGCATAAAATCATGCATATTTCTGAAGTTTGCTGCAGCAAAAGCAGTGAGGCAAAAATTAAAAAAAAAATCATACCACCAATAGAAGAATAAATAATTTTACTTACTATAGAATAATTTTTCTTCTTCATTCTCTCTCCATTTTATGACTTGAAACTCTGCTTAGCTCCTCTAGAATTATTTGCTTCTGCATTTGGGGTATTCTAGGTGAAAGCCAAAACTATAAACTTGAAATGGAAGTGATTTAATATTTGGGGAAAATTGCAATAAAAAAAGCAGAATGATTTTCACTGTGTTTGCTATAAAGGAACAGCATTAAGAGGAAAAAGCCAAGAAAGCTGCAGGGATTAAAGAAGATATTTTATAAATTTGAAAGCAGCTGTTCAGCCATATGTGCTTACCTTTTCATTTTTTCTCAGCTAGGACACTTTACCCTGGATCTCCACCAACCTGGCTTGTTTTTAATCCAGCACTATCACTGCCTGAGTAACCAACACCCTCCCAATCTTCACAGTAGAATCAGCAGTAAGGAGGCTTTGCTCTGCTAGGATAAAACACATAAATTCTTCTCTTCCTTTAATTTATTTTAAATCCTGCAGATCCCAGTGTGTTGCAGCACTGGAAGATCATGAATTCCTTGAGCAGCCTGGCCATGAACCTCACAGCCCACGGCCATATAACAGTGCAGCCATACATCTGTTTGAGAACCCAGATTACCATGCCCCCCATCCAGTAAAGAATATAAGCATGTGATTATCTTTTATCATATGTTTATAACTTTGCCAGAGAGAGGCAATATAAAGTAAATGTTTGCCTACTTTTTTCATCTGAGACCGGCAACAGTTCCTGTTCAGGTTTAAACACGATGTCCCCATAAATACAGGCACATGCCTCATCACAGACAGAACTATGAATAAAATAACCTGAAATGAGAGCCAAATATTCCCAAATGCTCATGAAATTCCCATTCAGCTCTCCATATCACCTTTTGGAAAAGCTTTCCACATGCTATCATTTTGCAGCCACCATCTCAGAAGCTGCTAATTTACGTGGTGTGCTGTCAGGTGTGTGTGCTGTTATGTCAAGAAGATATTTCTTACATATTAATTTATTTTATACTGAACTTTGGAAAGCCTGCTCATGCCTTTGTCCTTCTGGGTACTCATTAATAGAAAAATGTGACAAATGGTAGAACTACAGCCAAGATAGCATATTTAGAAAAGGAAAATGAATCACTGCACATTTGACAATGGATCATATCAAAACTGTTCTTAGCCTTGCATACTTTACACTCAATGGTCAATCTTTGAACAAACTACTGCCTGAGCTATAGGCTCCCCAACCCATCCATCACAGCATAACTGTACCTTCTGCTTTTCAAGAAAATTACAGAAAATAGAAGTGCAATAAACCCAAAAAGCTGGAAACAGAGATGACACCCATGACAACATTAAAAACAGAATACTGCAGGTGTGCAGCCATCCATTCCACTTACAATTAATGCACCTCAAGATAGATGTCTGCTTTTCTCTAATGCTAAATCCATCAGATAATCCATAAGAAGAGCACAAGGCTTGTAAGAGTCACAGGGCACAAAAAAACAAAAAACAAAAAAAACAGAGACCAGGGATGGAAGAACTAGACAGAGAAAAATCAGAAATGTATTCAATATTTTTATGTGAAGCCTAATGTGGAGCAACATAATAGTGCAACTCTGGATATAATTACAGTCACAGCACATAATACCAAGTCCAAAATCAGGTGCATGGCTCTTGTCCCCACAACAAAGTAATAAAAGCCTGTGATTCAGACACTGAAGTGACTGAAAACAGATAATCTTCTGACTTTCTAACTCAATGTCACCTGTAATCAACTCTACACAAATTATCTTACTTGAAAAAGTTACTTTTCTTCTAATTCGTTTAAAAAATTTCCTGCATTCTACACAACCTTGTTCTGCCCTTGCCAGAAACACAACTGCCAAAATATTAAGCCAGATCTTGAGAGTTTTCCAGCCAAGATGCACCCTCAGGATGATCATGTTATGTACTGGAATTCACTTAATTATCCATATTTTAAAATGCTGAAGCAGCCTTATAGTTGACTTTAGCTCCTCTTAATTTCATTTTATCAAAGTTTATAAAAAACTGCCTAAAAACCAAATTACATGCAAAAATTTAATCTGCTTTATGGCCATATATTCTTTTATGGAGTATGAGACATCTCTTGTTCTGGTCTTGTATGCAACAGAGGGATGTTAATCAGAAATGCTTGTAGAACATCTGTCCCATATCTACAATCCAATACCCACAAAACACCTTTAAAGAGTCTCCAACACGCTTAAGACTCACAGAAACTGAACATAATTACAGTTTAATATGCCCCAAAAAGGTGATTGGAGAAATCAAGAGTACTGAGAGAATAGTGTGACTGTTTCCACACCTTAGCAATGATCTGGAAAAGAAGCTGCTCTGTATCACCTTCGAAAAGTTCTGGTAGTACAGTAAATATGACAAGCACCAAACCAAAATTTAAAATATGGCTTTTAGCTTTAGCTCCAGAAGCGAGAAATTGCTGTTTTGATAGCAGTCCTTTAAGACTTGTTACTCATAAGGAGTTCTTTGCCATGTTTCATTACAGAGTTATAACTCCACTGAAACAATTTCAAGAGTGAATGTCAAACATCTGAAAATAGTTTTGTAGTGAAGAAGGAAAGGCCAGTGTAATACAGTTAAGAATGGGTTTTTTCCTCTTCCCCCTCCCATTTTCTTCCCATTGCCCAGAACACTGAATATATATTGGCACAGCTTGGGCCTCCTAGAGAACGAAATAGAATTTAGGGAGATATATGATCTTTCATATTCAAGGTACCTCAGAGCACTTTATGGAGCAATGACTTAGGTAATGGAGTGACTGTGTTGGCAAACTTGACTCTCATTATCCCCTCAGCAACAGATCACACACAGTCGAGATACCACAATGGTGAGAAGTGGTAGAAATATTGGCCAAAACATGGGGCACAACCAAAAAAAAAACCAAACCAGAACCATAAAGGAGTCAAAAAAGATACCTACCTCTTGCCCAAAGGAGGGCAATGTACAGCACCATTTGATTGCTCAAAGGGATCCAATTGCTTTGATAATGGAGTCTTCCTGCTTTTTGGTTAATGCCATATGCCATTCTCTTCCAAAAAAGGTTGCATGTCTTAGAAACCTGTTTGCATGATCACAGCTAATCAGACAAAGCAATTGTTTTTCAAACTTCACATAAAATGCAATTGCACCATTGGAGACCTTTTAAGCAGCACTGGAAGAGATGCATAAAGCAGTGCTGGTGGGGCAGCATGATGGGAATTTTCTGTGAAGCCAGCAGGACTGGCAGCATCCCCAAAGAAACTAAATGACATGTGAGTCACAGGATGCAAACAAGCAGGAATTAGAGATCTGCATGCACAGGCAGAGCTGTGATCCCATTGGGAGCACAGAAATGCCTGGCATGATGAGCCTTATGGGGCTGGGAGAGGGTGGAGCTCAGGCTCCTGAGAGAAGAGGGATAAGGCCAGACAGGAACATAACTCTGCAATTCAGGAGGACAAATTGCTCTGTTCAGGGACCCAATTGGAAGAATCCCTCATGATATGGTCATGGAGCAAACAGAGTTCCAGGAGAACTGGTTAATTATAGAGGGTCACCTACTTCAAGTTCGGAGCAGTGCATCCTAGTGCACAGGAAAACAAGCAGGTAAATACTGGATGGAGACATAATCCTTTTTGTAGTACCTAGTGACTGGCCAAGAATCAACAGGGACAAGCTGAATTACAGTAAATTCTTATTAAACATCAGAAAAAATAATGGGGGTGATTGGGAAGAGGTTGTCAAGAGGTCCTGGAGATCCTTCATACCTGGAGATGTCCAAAACTCAGCTGAACACAGTCCAGAGCAAACCACTCCAGCTGACTGTGCTTTGATCAGGGGAGTTTAACAAGGTCTCCAGAATTGCCTTCCAAGCTCTGCCACTCTGTGAAATTGTAGCTCATCAAAAGCTAAAAGAGATCACATCTATGAGATGATACCTATAAACACTTCAGTGTCAGTGAGAAAAAGTGCTTTAACAGGTATGTCTGCATAGGCATTATGTCTAGAATAAAAATAAAACCCAAAGAGAAACACTGACTTCCTTCAGCACAAAAGAGTGGCTAAGGGCTGGGTTGGTCTGTTACACTTTTAACTCATGGAAGGTGACTAAGATAATGCCTTGGCTCCTCTCTGAGTCCTGAGCAGATAATTGTTTCATTTCTTCCTGAAAATGTAAGATCTACTTTACAATTTCACAGATTTCATCAGTTTTACAGCTCTATTTACCTGCTGTCTAACCCTACATACCTGGGAAGTGACAGGGCAATGGTGATTCACAGAAGAGGAGCCCAGCTCAAGTCACAGATCTACCTTTAAAGATTTTCCCTGGGGTCTGTGATGAATTTCTGCAGGATGAGAAGGGACTTAATGTATATCTGACATATTCCTCCCTTTGCTGCCCTAAGCTTTTAAGCCCCCATTCCAATAAGGCTATGTCAAACAAAGTGCACCTCCAAAGTCTCATGTAGAGAAGCACCCAATCCCTATTTCTCGCTTTTCACAGAGAAAACACTGAAAATCTGTGTGGACCCTCCACACACAGATCTGTGGGGCACTGCTGCCCTGCCCACAAATGAGAAGAGATCAAATGAAGAGTAATTCATATTTATAAGGAATCAATTCTAGCAAGAAATTGAACCAAGAAGCTTTGGGCTCAAAGTAGTGTGGCCCCCTGCTGAGATAAGAAGAAATGACTTTGTCTCTAACCAACTAACTAGGTGTCACGGGTGATGTTCTTGCTTTAATGCCTGCCTTACATATGGTGCCTGATAACTTCAGGGATAAGGGGATAGAAATGCATGTCACAAAACACTACCAGCATGTGAGTGGGATATGCATAAA
Organism: Alethe castanea; assembly: GCA_024734035.1. Taxonomy (NCBI): domain Eukaryota; kingdom Metazoa; phylum Chordata; class Aves; order Passeriformes; family Muscicapidae; genus Alethe; species Alethe castanea. The sequence goes on from JANRGV010000073.1 coordinate 67,705,839, forward strand.
TGAATGGATGTGAATGGCTCTTTTCTAGGCCAGCAGGCTTTCTGATGTTTCTTCATTATGTCTGGGAGTAATCTTCAAACATGCAAGTCTTCCCTTGAAGAATACATTAGCAAAGGAAGGGTGTAAAAGGTTCTGTGTCATTAAGAGGACTTGGTTTTAAGAGCAGCTTATGCTGCTTGTGAGAGAGTAAATAAATGAAAGGGCTGATTTTAAAACCAGTGTTCTACTATGCAGACCAGAGGTGGATAGTGCAAAGTGCAAGGATTTGTGGGTTGGTAAAAATCTCTCTTCATCAGTTTGTCTGTAGGTAATAAGACAGAAAAACATTATTAACCTAGTGTCCATTTTGTGTGTAACACCCTCAGTAGAAGTCTAAACTGCAGAGAGGATTACTTTTGGAAGAGCTGGGAAATCTTTGGTCAGAGAGCATGAAGCTGGATCTGGTTTGATCTGGTTTGAATTGGTTGGATCCAATCTGACATTTAAAACAAGCAGTCTGAAAAGCCTTTGGGCTCCCCCCACTCACTACTATGGACAAATGACCAGTGCTGAAATGTGCTGAGCATCTGTTGAATTCACCTGAACTAAGACAACTGAAACTCAAAGGAGACAATTTCAGATTCCTCACCCTGATTATTTTTTTCCTCTTAAGAATTTCCATATGTTTTCAGTACAAAATTCAGTATTTGGTGTCCAAATAATGCTCTAATTTGGGCTTTTCTTTCCATAATTCTGTCTGTTCAGTTCCATATATTTGTAGGTAATTGTAGATTGTTAAAGCCATCATATTTAGGATGAGAGTAAAACCCCACCTCTCCTCTCAAAATATTTATAGCTGCTATATTACTGATGGTTATGACTGCCAGTTATTACAATATCAACATATTTACATGCCATTTACTACTCAAATGCTAATAAAACAAAACCAGAAAATTGAAGAATGGTAAAAAATCCCTTTTAATTTTTTAAAATCTTTGATTTGTTTTTTTTTTTGTTTTTTTTTTTTTGTTTTTTTTTTTGTTAAATAAAGCAAATGCTTAT
>JANRGV010000073.1:67706979-67722235 GCA_024734035.1 Alethe castanea
TTTAAAATCTTTTATTTTTTTTTTTTTTTTTTTTTGGGTAAATACAGCAAATGCTTCTAATTATATTTTAACAAGCAGTTAGGAAGACGTATGCCTCCTATTGGATCCTAAGTGACTAAAAATGACCTACTTTAATTTTATTCATTATCTCTAACTGTTATTAGAACCTGTATTTGACATATGTGAATATTATTTGATCTTTTCAAACCACATTCATTCTCATTAAGAAAGCCCCAAGACATTTTCTTTCAGAATATTTTTCAAATATTCTGAGATTTTGCTTGTTATGTGAAATGTGACAGCACTTTCAAGTTCTTTATTATGGTTTTTTTTCTACGCCAAGAACCAATTATCCCTTCCCAGTACTAGTGTCTAGTTTTGAACTCAATATTTAAGCAATTAGTATCTGTATCTGTAAATTAATACATCTATATTGCTAATGTAGTTTTAATCATACAAAATGAGTAAGAGCAGCCTTTTCCAATGTTGCTAAATGTAAAGAAATGTTTATTTAAGTTAAAATGAAATTAAACTAGGAGAGGACAAGCAATGGATATCATTTTTATGGCACTTCAGCTTTTCTTTCTCTGAAGAAGACTACTTAAAGGAGCACTACCTTTTTTCCAAAAGAGTTGCTTGTTTTGCAGGAATCCAACTTATTTTCTTACTTTTACATACAGTAAATGCTGACTATATAGACAACTCCATGGCAGACTCAAATCCATTAAAGTATTTGAACTTTTAATACAAAAAAACTGCATTTTAAGTTCGGAATATGCTGAGTGCTATGCTGAAAATGTTTCAAGTCAGAAATTATATTTAGCTGTAATTAAGTATCAGGGCTATGAGTTATTATGAATACACAGTGATTGATAGAGATTTTACTGTTTGTTATAAAGCTCCCTTTTTGGGAAGTATCTGTGATATTTCACTAGATCAGAGAAATGAATCTTGATATGTACAGATGCATCAGATTTCAAAATACATTTCATCAGTAATCTACACAAAATAGCTCTTCTGGCAAATGAAAACTAATTTCTTCATTTTGTTTTCTTATCTTGCCTGCAGAAAATGAGTAATAACAAAACTGCACTACACAGATTTGAGTTCATTATTACCTTCTTATGTTAATCACCAATTAACGTTTTCTTTCTCTCATGAATAAAAATTCTATAAATATTTTAGGTCCACTTGCTGATGTGCTGATGGATGGGTTTATCTGACCTGCAGATGGCTGTTGTTACATCCTATTCATATTGATAGTCTCAGAATGTCTATCCAGAAATGCTGGAGAGGGAAATAGGAAAGTTGAGAATGAAGAGAAAAACTACTAAAATTGCACTGAGTCTGCTATTCAGTTCAAATTTTGTGTAATACTCACGTCATTATATTTCTTTTCCTGATGGGGAGAGATTATTCTAATGCTACACTTACAGCCAAGTGAACAAGCTGAAGAGAAAAAAATCGAGAGTTGGCTTAATATTTGACTATTGCAGCTAGAATTGCCTTAACTCATCTTTGCTAGATTGGTGGGAAAAGATAAATGCAAAAATTATCTCAGGTAAAGCTTTTCCTAGGAGTTTGAAATAGCTAAATAAGGGAACACTGAGAAAGAAGAGGAGGTCTGAATGCTTGACACACTGAATTTACTGAAAGAAGCAAGGCATGGGAAGAATGGAGCAACATCTGTGCTTTGAATTTCTAACTTTCCTTGTTGACACAGAGATCTCACTGCCCAGCTCCTGCTGTCATTAAAACACAGACATTAGCAAGATTTTATCTTAAACCCGTTCAAACAATGGTTTTTAACATGAGAAAACAAGGCTTATTTTCTTAATCTTGTTCTTAGAAACAGTTGAACACTTTTATCCTATTCAGCCTGAGGCAGATATTCGACCCAGAAAATTTCAGCCAAACATTTCTGGAGTCTGAAAAAGTTGCAAACAGCAGAACAGGGGTCTTAAACCACAAAACAATTGTTAAGCAATTAGAGGGATAGATGTTCCATCTAAGATGTTCCACTCAGGTCATTCATGCATGGACAAAAATATTTATATTTTGTAGCCTTCATTGCAAGAGGAGCTGCATAAACTGAACCAACGAGGTCAAGCCAAAATTAGCCTTGGATGCTGGCGCTTAACACAATGAAGAAACAGAGAAAATATTCTTAGATTTAAGTTATCCTACAGCTTTGAGGTGTGCATGAACCATGAACCAAGGCATGTAAAGATTAACTTCTATTTTAACTTATCCCCAGTGACAATTTAGGACTCAGTGCAGGCCACAGAGGAACAGGATACATCTTTTGGTTAATCTATAACAAACTATTCTATGATGAATTACATATCAGGTAAAACTGATACAGAATGTCAAAGTACTGCAGCGCTGTCACCTCCTGCACTCATTTTAATGCTACTCTTATTTCCTCTTATTTTTTCCCACTCAAAGAATATTTTCACAATCCTTGTTGATGACAAAGTAAGTCTGCTTGCACAGGTAAAATTCTGGATCGATGTAAGAATTTTAAGACTTCTATATTCTGTTACTTACCCCATCTCAGAGAGTGCAAAGATGTTTTCCAGGGTTTGGTGTGAAATCTTTTACTTCTACTGGTGTGTTTAAAATGCCAAATTCTGTTGGAAACAGATTCTAAAGTGAAAGAAGAAAAAGAACACTTTTAAACTTCTTGTATACAAATGTTACTATACTAAAATAAAAGGTATTACATGCAAAAGTTTTACAAAAATTCCAGTAAACTGGATTTTTTTTCTTTTTTTTTTTTTTTTTCCAAATTGGAAGCATTTCCCTCTTCCTTTGGCTATGGGAATTCTGATTTTTTTCATCACTTACGTACAAAGTTAATATCTTGAGCTACACAAAGAAAGCACCTTCAAAGGCAGAAAGCCTATGGGTTTTTGAAGGAGCTTAATCTTCACTAAAAATTATCTTCTGCAACTGATGCTCTGCACCCAGATCATATTTGTTTCACATGGGCTTTCTGACCTTTACTGCTCTTTCAGGAAATGCATCCATGAACATAGAAATGTGATTCTTCAGGTAGTTCTTGATTTGCTCCATGGAGAAGTGATGCCACTGGAGAGGTGAGCTGATGTACTTCCCACAGAATCAGAGGGGTTGGAAAAGACCTCTGGGATCACCTCTGAGTCCAAGCTATGACCCAACACCACCACGTCAGCCCCACCATATCCTGGAGCCTTAATGTGGCTTCTGGCTTAAATCATGTCTGTAGTTACCACAGTATAATTTGGCATTGATCACTTTGACAAACTCTGGAAGAGGGAAAGCTTGCTTATATATTTTTTTTTTTATTGCTACCACTACTGCCAGGATGTGATTCTATGATATAAGTACAAATTAACAAAATGGGGTTAGGAGACTACTTGGGTTTTTAACATCTCAGATGCCTGCTCATCCTTTATGTCATTCTCTTCATATCAGAATGAGAACTCTTCAGCCAGAACTTCACACCTTGCTGGTTACTCTTCCAGAAGATAAGCTCTGTTTCTATAAACTGCTAAGAAATAGATGACTGAGGCTCAAGACATTATTCAACAGCTTGAGAAAAGCATGATTGACCCTCCCAGAACAGCAGAGAAGGGGAAGCAAAGGAGACAGAGGGAGAGGGGATGCTCTGGCTGACACTGAATAATGCTCCAGGAAGGCTGAGCAAAGTGGGCACTGGAGCCATCTCTTGGTGCTACAGGACTTGGTCTTTGCCTGAAGTTGATTACAGATATTCCAGAGTCTCCTTTAGCAGGTCTCCTTTCAGCAGAAAGATGAGGTCTCATTTTCTCCCTGACTCTCTAGCTCCTAATGAAGAACTGCCTGCAGAAGAGCCTGGACAGCTAATCTGTGCTGAGAGGTTTGGGGGTGATATGAGTGAGTATGAAAGAAAAAGCTATGTTTCTTAAGGAATACAGGCACTCTGAATAACACTCAGAGTTTTTTATCTCCAATTAAATCATGATGATCATATTTTTTAAAATTACATCAGTTTTTAAGCATCATTCAACTCTACCTTCTGCTAATTAAAATGTTCTCTGCCTAGTCCATATACATGCAAAACTGCAGTTTGCAGTTTGACAGGATATTATTGAACAGTGTGTGAACTGGTTTAAAAGTAACCAGATTTGAAGCATCCATCAGTCAGTACCAGTGCACTCATAGGTCACTGAAGCTGTCAATTTCAATCAACTCTGTAATTAAATACATCACCAATATAGATTTTGTGTAAGAATGTCACTTGTTCTTCAGATGTCTGCTACTAGGACAAATCACACTTCAGTGTCTTTGAATGTGCCTTCTAAATACAGTTTTTTAAAACAGCATAACATATCCATCCATCTCAATCCAATTTGCTGAATAGAAATTTGTTTAACTAATACAAAGTCTAAACACTGAATTAAAAAACAATGTGTGTGTTTCCTTTTCTGCTTAAATGAACGCTGTAATGCAACAGTAGATGTTTTATTGCTTCTCTTAAAACTCTTCAGCTGGTATTTGCTACATAGAATAAAAAGAAAGAGCAGTATGTCACAAAAAGAGAAAAATTATTCACATCATCTGTAATTAAAATTGCTTTGCTTCATGTTCAAAAATAAAGGAGCAGAATCTTCAGACATGAGAAAATAAATCATTAATTCTAATTTTTCTAGGGACAGAAATACTAGGCATTTTCAAATTAAAAAAAAAAAGAAAAAGAAAAACCCGTTAGTGATTTTGAGCGTCAGATTCTTCTATTATACTTGCCACCAGATTGGAAAAGTCTGAAACAAAGCTGAATTACCAAATATATATTGCCTGCCATTTGATTTAATCTTCAAATAAGCTCCAGGAAGCAGGTCCCTGGACAGTTAATCTTTAGTTTTGTAGCCCATGCACATTTTCAATAAGGTTACCAGGGAATTAGGCCCGGTAGGGAGGGGAAAGGCATATTGTCTTATTCTAAAGACAACTGTCGAGATCCTGCCAGCAAATTATAACTCCCTTAGTATAAAAAACTTTATTAGCCAGGTGCCTGCTGCAGTGGAACAGTAGGCACTCAGGAGGGGAATGTTCTTCGTGTTCTCTCCCAGAATGAGATACTTGTCCAGTTTAAAATATAGAAACGGTAAATATTAGAGGCATGACACACTTTAAGGTGCATTTCTGCAGCCTAGACAATGCTAAGGAGGCTCCACGTGATTCTGAGGGGAATGCTGATGGATTGGGGGCTCAGAGATTTACCACATGCTCCAGTGAGGTTATGGAGGGCTGGCTTGTAGTGCAGGTTTGTGGGAAACTGGATCCCTTAACAGCTGCATCTTGAGCCAAGAGGAAGCTCTAGAAATAGTAAAATACAGAAATAAACACATAATAAATTTCCTGTGTTGAGCAGTCCCAGGGGGTATGAATCAAAACCTGCAGCAATGGAAACACTTTAGAACTGTTTAGAATATTTAGGTCTACACTCCCAACTCAAAAGCATATGACACAGGAATGTTTTAAAAGAAAGACATTTTAAAGAGGCATGCAGCACAAGACAGTAAAAATCCAGTTAAAGTATCCCAATGCACATGTCCTGTGAGAGAAATGTATATGTCTAGTAGAACAGTGGAAAAATAACAATAAACAAAGGAAGAGGAAATAGAATGATTATACTTTGAACAACGGCAGTTTCAGGAAAACCTAGAGAAAGGTTGATAAGCCAATTTTTTGATAAGATAATTTTTTAATAAGACTTGGAGGTGTATAGAAGATACTAGACAATTACATCAGAGTGGAAGTTCAATAGCTAATTTGCAAGAGAAATTTTGGTATTGGTTCTTCAAACAAGTGAAAAAACCTTTCTATCAAATTAAGGTTCAAATAAACATGTGTCTCATTTAAATGCTGCAGCAGGTTTTAGTTTATTTGCATTTCCTAAATTGTCAGGGTAAAGAAGCAAACAAACGAACAAGCAAACCCACATTAAGAAATATTAAGAAAATGTACTTTGAACCCAGGGAAAATTCAGGGAAATACAATAAATACAACTTAATGGGTGAGAGAAAACTTAATCCAATTCATAAATCAGCATAAACCATGTTGTTTCACTAAATATTCTCACTGTTGCACCACTGAGGTGTGTTAAGGCCGTGGTTTTTGTCTAAAATCTCTTTTTATCTGTGAACTTGATGATTATGCTTTTTACAATCCCATCAAAAATACCATTGTGCTTTTCACAGAGCAATGAAATTACTCCTTGCAGTTTGAAATTACTTCCCTCTTGCAAAAGGACAGCCAGGACAATGTCTCCTCCTATCCTCACTGCCCCCTCACCTGCCTTTGAAGCAGTGTACCACACTGGTTTTGCAACTATTCTCTTTTGGCCTCGGTGACCTCTTCTTTTGCACTTCTCTCCCTAGTTTTCTAATCATTCCTGCAGTGCACTCCTTGGTAAACCCTCCTTTTCCTCTCCCAGTGTCCTACTGGGGGGCCTTTTTCTTCTGCCCACTTTTCATCTCTGGGTAATCTCATATGCAAACAAGAGCTCAGTGAAATGTAGCACTGACCTCTAATCAATACCTGAGACGAGTCCCCATCTTGGTGTGGGCTGCAAACTGCACCTCTCCCTCTTTCTTCTCTGCTCAGGCTGTAAAGGGTACACAGGAAATGAGGGAGATGTGCATTTCAAAACGTGCAAAGGATGAAGATGGGCCTCAAAGGAGTACCTTATTATCATCTGTAAAGCCACTTGCTCCTTCATCTTCCTGGTCTTAAAATTCACTTGTGTGATGCCCACAGAACCTGGTAAGTGCTAGGTCCCAGCTGTCCTGCAACTGCTAGTATCTCTCTTTTTCTCCTGTTCCTGAACTCAGTCATCATATATATATATATATATAAATTTTTTAATGCTTTTACTGTAAAATCCCTAGGGCAGGAACAATTTTTGCATTTGCACAGAAATAAGCAAAGTGAAATACCAGATTCTGACTCCATCATGCAGGGAAGTGTGGTGCCAGAAAATGTTGATAACACAACTGAAGCATCTCTACCACAAAGAATTGGTGCTTCCTGTGAAAAGATGTGTGGAACTGGAAGAACAAACAGCCTTTGGGAATGTGCCAGCACCTCTGAAATGCACTTTTCCTTAGAAAAAACACATGTGCCTTCAAGATCTGACACTTGGTAGAAAGGCCATTGCACAAATAAAAGCAATATTAAAATATTAAGAACTGAGTTCCTCCTCCAAGGAGTAGATTATCATGGTCCGTGTGGACATATTACCCAAGCCTACCTTTAGATGGCCCAAAGACTTAATTTTCTTCTATCCTCAGACATGTTAAAGTATCTTATTCTGCCTCAGTGCCCCGGAGCAAAATGTGCAGGATTCACACCATAGTAGATAGATTACTGGGGAGAGGAATTTAAAAATCCGTGTGACCAAATCATGAGAACCTAATCACTCTACAACCCAACCAGAGAAATTTGAATAGTGTTTCAGGCACATTAAACTCAAATAGCTGATCTGAGCAATTTTTTTTTTTTTTGGTCATCAGTAACAGGTGATAACTCAATTGCAATTTCTCGTGAATTGCATTACACAGTTCAACATATTTGAAGGAATCCTTCCATCAAAATTACAACTCACCATCTAAATATGGGGTAAAAAAAGGTAGCAGAGGACAGGTCATCCAAATTTTTCCTGGTAGTTTGTTTGCTTTTAGGAACTAGTTAGATTTTATAGGGATTGATTAAGGGTCACTGGTAGATAAGGCACATTTACAGCAGGCCTGTAACATGTGAGGCTATGTTTAACAACCAGAATAGGATCTGTATGGGAAAACATGGGAATAATGCAAGAAACCCTGCTATTATATAAGTACTCTACAGAAAACCTGCCACTGCTGTCAGTGAAAGAAGCCCTGCTCCCCTTTTAATTTTAATTCTACACATAATTCTTATTTCTATGATGCCATACAAGTAACATAGCAATGGTACCATGGCAGCACCTCCATGGACACTGGCAATTCTTAACAATGGCAAAGACACAGAAACAAATTTTACCTTGATACATACCAAAGAGTGGGATACTCCTTGGATGCGTGGCTGAACACAAGAAAAGAAATCTGGAAAAAAGCAGAATCAGGAGATTCTTTAAAGTTTGGTTTGATGCTTGGAGTTTCTATTTTGGAGCATACATCACAGGTTTCTAGATGTGTTTTGATTCTGAATCAATAAAAACATACTGGTGAGCAAGATACTAATGATTCTCATAAAATCACTAACTTTTTGCAAGAATGTCAAGTAACTTTTGTTTCAGGAAACACCAAAAATGAGATTTCTGACGGCCAAGTTTCAACATCTGCTACATGAGAGACACCCTGTATATTCCAACTCTGGTTCACATTCCTCTTCATATTATGTCTTCTATGCAGGCAGAACAAGAGGCCTCATTTATTATATTCCACTTAAAATAAAAATTTATGAGGGAAATTAATTTTGTGTTAGGGTTATGTTCTGTTTCTATAAAACTAAAATCCTTTAGTCCAATCTTGACTTTTTAAATCAGAGATGAAGGTTAACGATCCAAAGTCTAATACATCTTGACACAAGACATTGCTTCAAATCCAAAAGTTTCAATGGTCCATCCTGAAACTAAAATGGTTTTTTCCCCACAATAACTCTACAATTTTTCTATATTCCCACAGGACATTTCAGTGTTGACAATATAAAATTTTTGATCAGACCTGCTCCGTGGTACATGATTTTTTTATATAACCCCACTAAGAAAGTAGGAGTTTAGACCTTGGAGAGAAAATGGCTTGTCCTCAACATGTCCAATTTCTCAGTATTGCAAAAAGTCTTATTAGTGGAATGTTCTAGATAATTTATCCCTAGCAAGGTAGCAAATTTTCCTTGAGAATGTCATCTTGAGCATTATAGTGCTTAGCCATTCTCTTCCAATATTACACTGTGATAAATAAAATGGGCAATGAAACTTCCTATGACTCTCAAAGGTGAAATTCAGCCTTAAAGTGGCAACCATAATAAATATCCATGATTCTTAGATCTGGTTAACTGACCAGCCAAACAAGAAAGTGTCAAGCCTCCACAGTAAGGATAACTTGAGCAGATGTAGTGCAGGAAGACCACACACTACAAATATTTGAAGTTTTACTTCCCTGACACATTCTATGATTCTGAGAGGGAAGTATTTTATTTTAGTAATGTAAAATGTAAATGACTAAGGACAAATTTGAACTTTGTGGAAAGAAAAAATAAATTAAAATTGTCTTGCAAATTGCCTTGCCTCCAAGGAAGAAGGAGAGAGGTTATTTACAAAGGTGTGAAGTAATGTAACTAGGGGTAATGGCTTCAAAATGAAAGAAGGCAGATATTAGAAAAGAATTCTTTACTGTGAGGGTCCTGAGGCTGGAAAAACTTTCCTGGAGAAGTTGTGGATGGACACATCCCTGAAAGTGTTCAAGACCAGGTTGGATGGAACTCTGAGCAACACAAACTGGTGGAGGGGGGCTGGAACTGGGTGATCTTTAAAGCCTCTTCCAACCCAACCATTCTATAATTCTATGGTTCTATGAAATTCACTTAATAAATCAGAGCTAATCTGCTGAAAAAAAGTGCTACTACCCTTCTGCTCATCCATTCAGAGTGGCCACAAAAGGAAGCCACCAAGCTGCACAGCTTACCACGCTTTCACCAAAACACAGAGAGACAAAGAGAAACAGAAAAAAGGGTGGTGAACAGGGAAGGTTTAGAAAGAGAATGTGAATAGTTCCTCCTACCTCAGGTGTTCCTCACAAAGTCATGCTCATCTTCCTGGAGATCCTCTGCCAAAAAGAGAGGAGATGCTGATGAATAGAGCTGGCAGGGATCTGGTTCCTAGCAGGTCTCCTGAGGGCTTGCAGTCCTACTGTTTGACTTTCCCAACCTGCCTCCCTTAAGGAATAAGAAGGAAAATGAAGTAAAGTCCAAAATCTTCTTAAAGAAAGAGTGCAACCCCAAAATCTCCTATAGAAAAATAAAAGATAAAAACAATGCAGAAGAACCTTTTAGCAAGGAATCTGTTGCAAAGTTCCATTTTTTAATCTTTATTGGCCGTATTAAGAAAAAAAAATAAGAATTTAAAAAATAGTCAAAGTATGACATATTATGACATTGTCAAAAGACCCAATTTGATTTAGGCATTAAAATCCCATTTTTAATAGAAACTCAGAAATGGAATCAGCTAGACCCTTTCAAAGAAATCTTTGCTTCATTTTTTAACAGCATGAGGATAAATGAGAAGCTTATGAGAAGCAAGACTAATGTGAAATAAACAGATTTTTTTTAGTCATGGCAGGAATCAGAGAACTGCAAAATTCAAAAAAGGATTTCTTTGCTCAAAATAGGTATATTCCTTGTTCCGTGGGGGTGTCATTTTAATTTCTCAACCAAGGCTACTGTAAAAATGTTGTAGGTTTCACTGATAAAACGACAAGAAAAAAAAAAAAAAAAAGGGACAGGTTTTGTCAAGCACTCAGGACTTGGTATGGAGATGGATACTGTCATGTCAAGCAGCCAAGTACCATTTGTATGGTTCTGTTCTGGAATTTATGGTTCTGTTCTAGAGCAGGCGGCCTTTATTTACATTCTGAACACAGTGGTCCTACCGGACTCCAAAAGCAGGAATTTCATTCATGAATGGGAGTTAAACCAGGAACCAGTTGGAAGAGATTGTTTTCATTTGCTGCAGAACCATAATAGGCAGAGAGAACTTACACAAAATCTGACTCATGATATCACCACACACTTACTTCTTTGAGCAGGTGAGCCTGTTTTGTGCATGGCTCAAGCTGACTTGAAGCCATTTACTGACTCTGTTCTGTCTCCCAGCAAAGCTGATTATTTGGCTCCATGCTGTGCTCATATGCCTGCACACCTCTTGGCTTGTGTGCAGCTTCCTCAGAGCACAGGGATCTGACAAAAATGTTAGGTGCACTTATATTGTATTAGGTATATCAGAAATACAATAACAGAGGGATAAAAAAAAACTACACTGAGAGCAGCATCTTCTGGTTGTGTCACCCCTTTGGTACAGGACAAGAAAAGCACTAAAAAACCCATTAAAGATGATTCTGCTTATAATTTGAGGCATATACAGTTTACAAATTATTAGATTAATGACAATTTGACCTTGAAAACACCTCTATCTGCTGAAAGAGCAACACTCCATCACCTGTTTTGATTCATTAATGTATCATTTAACTTGGTATGACACATGTTCAGCAGTTATAATTACATTATGGCCTCCCTATTACATCAGCTCTGCTCCAAGTTTCTGTCACCACAAGTCCAATTTTCAACACAGAGCAATCCAGTGCACTCTTTCCCTATTAGTGTCATCTTTAATGTAGCACAGAGTCTGAACCATTACTTGGCACTGAGAGTTTAACAGCAATTAACCCCTGCTCTATCCCCAGGGAGAAGTACATCAGCAACTTGCCAAAACACTGTAAACAAGCTGGCCAAGATCAATGCAAAACCATGCTGGCTGCAGAGCACCTACTGTATTAATTTAGGATTGATACAGAAAAAGAGAAAATAGTCTGCATGAGATTGACCTGAAAGGATGGCCCACACAGGTTACACTGAGCTGAAAAGGGAAAATTCTAATTCCCTAGTCAGCTACCTCATAAACACACACACTTTTCTGTATTGGATTTTGGACTAAGCTGATCACCATAGGACTGGCAATGATTGCAGAGAATAAATATTTGATTACCAGATAATGTGTTAAAAAAGAAAAAACAATGTTTTGGGTTTTTTTTAGGTGATGAATTACATGCATTTTACATTTCATCAGTAAAAAAACCAAAAAGGGTGAAAAATACAAAATGCCAGTATCTCCCTGATTCTGTTTACTGAACAGGACAATGCACACCAAACCTAAACCAAAGCTGAAGGTTCTTTCCCCACAGCATCAAAACAGAGCAAACCAAGGACTGAAAAACTCCCTGGAGTTCCCTCACAGCAGCAAAACACTTGTAGTGCAGAAGATCTGGAATATAAATTATTTGAAAAAATAATGAAAGAAGTCTTACATCTGAAATTTTCCAAACCCTGGCTATTTGTCCATTTCCATAAACTCATAAGTGGAAGTTTTAAAGTGGGTACTGTTGACCTAATTATAGACACAAATGTAAGAGATTTCACAAGTAAAATACCTAAGATTGTCCTCTTAAATCTTAGAAAAAACTAAGTCTGCCAGTTTAATATGGCTTTGGCATTGAACTGTTAAATTCTTATCAATGGCATAGGATCTTTATTTTTAGACTTTGGAGATTTAAACTGAAAATTTGAAATACATAAACCTAAAGTATGTTCTTTAATCTACAAAAATATTTACTCTAAATCTACTGGGAACTGCAATTGCTTTTGAAAAAAGCATTTTGCTTTTCACTTTTGAAAAATCAGTCTGCAATTTAACCCTTCAGTTCTGAACTTCACGGACAGTCACTCTCAAGAGAGCTGATTAACAATTTTAGTATAAGCTATTTTAATACTCATATACACTATTACCTCCCAAATAACCATTTTTGTTTGTTTTCTGCTGAATTAATATTTCAAGTAGAAATGCAGCTACCACTTTTTTTAATTAAGATCCAAAAAAAGTTAAAAAGGGGAAGAAAATATGGATTACTAGGTAAGAGGAGGGTACTTGAGTGGAAAAGCTGGAATGGATTTCATCTTCCACATGCTGACCCAGAAATTTAAAAAAATTTCAAAAATTTTAGGTCTAAAGGGTGGATTTTTTTCAGTTCACTTGCAAAAAGAAGAACATCTGAAATTTAGAATCTAAGATCAAATTTAGTTTGTGTCTGAGTATGACTGCTAGCCAAGTTAGATGCAGCTCAGTGCAAAAAATTCTCAACTGCAATAAAGAAATTGTAGTATTTGCTTTTTGAGTTAAGGTGGAAAACTGTGATAGTACGAGAAAGATTTAATAGAAAAGAGTGAGTGAAGATAAAATTAAAATTATGAAAAACAAACAAACAAACGAGGCAGTTTATAACGCAGAAGGGTTCTTCCATGTCAAAAGGCTCTGACATAGTTTCTTGTCCTAATTTTTGCAAATAAAATCAAGAAAGACCTGAAAGAGCATGAAGAAAAGATGACTAGGAATAATACGTGGAAAATAAATTAAATACAAATATAACATTCCATTAGGAATGGAAAATCCGGTGCTATCCAGAAGAATACAGTGATTCAGTGTGCCTGCCATTTTTCACCTGTAGACCATAGGGTTACATTATTCTCTTTATTGTTTTCCTTACCTCTTCCTTGGCAACAAAAGTGTTTTCATCACAGTATCACTATTCTGTAAAAACATGCTTGGTTGGTAGCTTTTCTCCCAGGGGTGCTTTGTTTTACTCTGATGTAAACACAGGTGAATTTCATGCTGAACTGGCACCAGGAGGGTAAAGAAGAGCACAGCTGTTCTGCAGCAAATATTCCTGGAGCCTTACATCCTCTTCAAATTTCACAGCAAGAGCTTTACCAGCATCAGTCTAAAAAGGAAACAAAATATCTTTATACCAGCAGAGACTATTTTTTCCCTGGAAATATGAGGATATTCTGTTTCGGCCTCTTTGAAAGATGTTGTACTACAAAACACATTATATCCCTCATGTTATTTTCATATCCAAATTAAGTTTAATATAATGAAGGTGAAAATCAAACTGTTAATTCCTAGTTAAAGAAAAATCAGAAATTTATTGGCAATAAATTAAAGCTCTGCCTAGCTCCTTTATTCAACGATCTGCAAGTCAAGAGTCACAGATGTTAAGAGCTGTTACAACGCCAAGTTAATTTCCTGAAAATGAGTGCCTGAGGTTGGATGAAGAAGAATCTTACCAGTGTTCAACATGACTGATAAAAAATTAAAACAGAGCTGAGAGGAGATAAAGGTAAAGGTGATAACAGTGGAAAGAAGGAAAATTGGTTTTGTTTTTTCCCTCAATAAAATCTCAGCTGATCATAAACACCACAACACAGAAATTTCTCCTTGGCATGCCTGTTCTTTTTACCTGTGCTCTCTGCAGGGATGACACTTCCATAAGACATAGCAGAACTTTCACACTGCACCACAGTTCTTGCTTCCAGAAGAAGTCTGGCTGTTTTATATACAAATAATCCATCAGCCCCACCAGTTGGGATGGGAATGAATTAGGACAACAGAGAATCCCTAAAGATACCACCACAACAAATCAAACAATAATATTGAACCAGCTCATTACTGTTTCTGACCAGTTGAACAAACTCAGATTTTTTTTTTCCTCTGGTCCAACAAGCCTCAAAATAAATAATTTGGACCTGCATTTCCTGATGCAAACTCAAAAACATCTCTGCAGAAGAAAATACTTTTCTTTGAAGAGAGACCCTTTTACAAAAGAAAATTGCCAACCACTTCTATCACTGGTCTTCTTCAAATTTCCCTCCAGATATTTCCAGATGTAAGGAGTACTCCAAAACCTCACATCAAGGCTGGAGGCAGGACAAAGCCAGGCTTGTCAAGCAGCCAATACTAAAGACCCAAAACCAACAGAGAACCACCTGGTGTGACCTCTTGTACTAATTGACCCAAGTAACACCCCTAAAGTGGGACTAATTTTTGCTTGGCTAAAGGCTATCATGTACAACTACATGCAGGCTTGACTCCAACACTCTGGTCCATTTTTTTCATTGCTGTGTTAATTCCCAAAATGAAGGGCTTATTTTTATATCTAATATGAATACACGTGGATTTATCTACCTGGCCCTGGTGTTGTACTGCTTGTTTCTCTTATTCCAGGTATCACTTTGTCACGGTGTGACTGGGGTTTGCCAAACTGAATACATTCAATTTCTTTCGGGGATAGGATCTAGAGTAGAGACAAGGCAGGCCCAAACTTAAAAGGATATAAAATGAAATTTATTAATGACACAAAACAATCAGAATAAGATCTCCAGAATATTCCCTCTTTCCCCATTTTCACAACAACAACATACAAAGAAATACTCCAGTCAGTTATCAACCCAAACAAGTATTTCAGTTCACTCCAGAGAGAAAAGTCCCTTTCTTTGGTTCAGGCAAAGGGGGTGTCTTCACTATCACAATCTGCATCCGCCCGGAGAACAACTGCAAATTATGATTATCTCCTCCCATCTCACAGTCCTTCCAGAGCCGTGTTGCGGGCTGTTAATGTATACATGGGGTAACATTTTAAAGGCA
>JANRGV010000073.1:67722335-67732774 GCA_024734035.1 Alethe castanea
GGGCCCGGAGCCAAGCCAGAACCCCGCCGAGCCCCGCCGGGGCCGAAGCCGAGGCCCCAGGCCAAGCCTGGGCCAGGGGGCCAAGCCCCCCCCCGGCCACCCTCACCTCCCGGGACCGGAAGGCAAAAAGAGCCCGAGCCACTTTTCGCACTCTAATTTGTGAAAGCGAAATCACTTTCTGATTGGTTTCTTGGGCTGTCAATCACTCAATTAGGTCTTTGATTGGTTCCCGCAGCCTCAGAGGAGGCTCCCAGAGAGGGGCTGCTCTCTGTTTCTAGGCCCTCGTGCTGGGCTTTAGGGCTTGGGCTCCCCTCCCGCTGCCGCTTTACGTGAAACCAGCACACACTTACATCAGTATCTCTTCAAGAAGGACTTTACACAGTGTAATCAATAATCTTTAACCTGTTTAAGGAGCTAGTATTTTATTTTTACCATGCTGCAGCACAGTTACAGCAGCTCTTCCCCACACTCTTTCCAGCTGTTTAATATCCAAGTGAGATATAGGACCTGATTCTCTGGGACTTGTTTAGTCATTCACAACTCTGAAAAAGGACCATAAAAGAGAATCACTAATGTGTTAAGCCAGCCAGATAGCAGTGTAAGTGCCAAGAGCTGAAGAGCTGGGGGTTGTACTCCAGAGATCAGCAAAAAAGTTTAATTTTGCCTCCTTTCTCCTCCAAAGACAGAGGATGTTCAGGTCACATTTCAGACCCTTAGTTTTGCCATCATGCACCTTGAAGTTCAGTACTTTTGCTTTGACTTTCATCAAATGTTGGAGTCAGCAGGTATGTCTTACCACAAAGTCAAAGTCAAATTGCAGTTTTGAAGAAATTCCTGGGAATCAAAACCGTGCAGTTCTGCTCGGCTTTATCCTTAACTGTGTCTGTGTAAATCTCTCCTTCTTGCAATTCTTCCTTCCTCATTACATTTGAGTCTTGAGTCACTGAGCAATTGTTTCAGACACAGAATCTAAAGTATTTCTCGTCTTTTCTACACTCTGGTTGGTGTCATCTGTAATAAAATAGAATATATTTCCAAGAACTAAAATATGAAATTACACCATGAGCTAAAAACAAAAGTTAAAGAGCATGTACACTTTTTCTGTTCTTCCTAACACAGTCATTCTTAGGCTGAACCAAGGAAAAACAATTGGCATGACTCAAAAAGGACTCTAATAATGGCCATAGCAGTATATATCTGGAACCTTTCACCTTCTGAATGGATTTGGTCCAGATTGAGAGCAATTTAAAAGAAATATTGACTTCTGGATGCTTAGTGACCTGTGTAAAAATGAATTAATAATCCCAGCTGTTTCCTATAGGACATCACTAAAAGTGTCAGTGCTGTTGCCAGACCAAACGGCCCCTTCATTGAAAGGTGTAAAAGATTTTTCACTTCATTTATCAATACAGCACGCATAAATAGGTCACAGACTAGCCAAAGAAACTGAAATCCTTCCAAGTCCCTGGCAGATTTTGCTGTATCCTGCAATCCATCACTTAGCCTACACGTGTAGTGACAAGCAGCCTGTGTGTTCACGTGTGGGATATTGAGCCGGATGGCAAGTGACCAACTTCCCTGGGCCACTCACACTGCAAGGTTTCTGGGGAGTCAAACTAACAGTGCTGGGCCTCTCTGGGATGGACAGACAGGTACAGCACAAAGGAAAAAGTGAGGAACAGACAAAACATTTGCTTTGCTGCAAGACAGCTGGACAATGCAGCCAAACTCATAATTTGTTGTTGGCAAAGGCCAGTAACCAATTGCTGTTCAGTAGAACACAAGCTGTAAATGGAGGCAGGTGATATATTTCCTGAGGGTAGCTCTTGGAGGTGTCAGGGATAGGTCAGAGAAAGAAAAGAACATCAGCATTTGCACAGATCTATGTGAAAACTCAGGTTTTACTGAAAGAGATGTTTGGTTATAAAAAGAATAGTTTGGCATGTACAGTTTTTTTAAGCTATTTGCAGATGGTTAAAAATACATCATGAGCCAAAACTTTAAAAGTCCAGTAAAAAATGAGTAATAGGTCAAATCAACATGTGTATTTTTAAATTAGCTAAATGGTTTTTAAAGGCTTTCAGGAAGAAAGGGGTTTTACATGTCTTATTCTCTCTTCTTTTATTTTTTAACAATTAACTTGTGGTCATGAGGAGTTTGTCCTCTTCAGCTGAGGTTAAAATGAGAAGCTGGAATGGGGTGGCAGGAGAGCTTATATACCACTTGCTTTCCTGTGGTCTCAGCTCAAGAATAGCACAAGAAATAGCATTTGTCAGCAGCACCTACAAGAGCCATCAAAGCAGGAATAGAAATGAGGATCTCTAGGTTTCCAACCAACTTTTAGCATGTTTCCAATGTGACTGTGGGGACTTGACTTATTTCCATGTGCAAAATGGAAACTACTCAAATACTATGCAAAAATAAAGCAATTTTCATTGGCAAAACGATTTTTAATCCCCAAATGAAGGACACTACTGAATACATATATATTTTACCAATAGGATATGTATTGTATTGCAATCATTATCAATATCTACTAATTAACAAAGCTATTTCAATGGATCTTCAATTCCATGATACTAAGCTGCACAAAAAGAGAAAACACAGTACCTCATATTATGGTTCAAATGATATCACAGCATCCTGAACAGCCACTGGCACCCTGAAAAAAGCAAATGTACCTCAATCCTTTTTTCACTCTGGGTAGGGTCTTAAAAATGAATAAAGACTCAAAGACTCTTCCAGGCTTCATTCTTCTTAACTCAAAATAATTGCCTCAATTAGGCAAATTAGTCATCAAGTCTAGATGAAGGTATCTACACTGAAGCCAACTGGAGTTTGGTGAAATGAATCCTGCAATAAAAAGCTGGGGAATTGGGAAAAAGGCTGTTTTCAGGAAGATGATTCTTGTGCTGTTTTGATACTGAGCTGAGCACCTCTAAAAGCCCATGAATATCAGCCCCTCCCTCACCATACTAATTCAGGCTGAGACTTTGACATCTAAGGAAGTGAATCAAAATAATGAGGCTCCTACTTGCAAGATGATGAGTAAGTAAATGAAACCATGATAATTAGAAACCCAAATGCAGGCAAAAAGTTGTGCATAGGCTGTGCATCTCTCTTTTTATTTTTTCCCCTCAGGCACTAACTTATCTTGGCCAAGCCCTCCTCTCTACAAGTTCAGAGATATTTTAATTCTGAACTTCAAATGGAGTGCAAATAAAACACCAAACAAACTTAGGATGTTACACAATTGGCAGTGGGGCCCATTTTAATATTTAATGACCTGGACACCTGTGACTATTGCTAAAAATAAAAAGAAGTAATTTAAAAGGAATTATTGACATAATATAACACATGATAGTCTGTTAATAAAAATGCATACTTCTAATTGAATGCTGGCACCTAGCCACCAACTAAGCATAACTTCAAAAGCAACAGCTGGGAAAGCATCTTTTAGATTTTAATTACAGTAGCTCGTAAGCCACTTATCTTTTCAACTTCTTTCTTCAGAAAGTGTTTCTGTTTCATAGGAGTGAGTTCAAAGGTATTTACAACATGTAGGGTAGGAGAGCTAGCTCTGGCATAGTCAAACTTCACTTGTAAATTTGAATTCTGGACTAAGACAACTATTCTCAGCTTTGAAGTGTGAGTCCCATTTGAGCCCAAAAGAACACAGGCTTTGGGCTTGCTGCTCAGGGTTTTTTTTTTTCCCTTTTTTAAAAACTATACATGCAGAATAAGAATTTTTATCCTATTTGTTCTGTTATTTGTATTTCAGTATCATGTCAGGGCTGCCACTGAAATGGAGGTTGCATTAATCAAGAATTTTACTATTCAAATACATAGTGAACACACATCATCTCAGATCGTTCAGCCAAGAAAGGAAGAAGGAACTATTGAAGAGTCTGGGAAATGGGCATGAGTCCTGAAAAGTAATAAATTCAGTAGCTGCATCCAGAAAACCCTTTTCCTTGTGTTTCAGAAAAAAACTATGCAAGAATATATATGATTAAAACTCTTAAGTGAGTTAAAATTATTTGCTAGACTGGCTACATGCCTTGGCATTTTTGGAGAGCAGGCCCAGAGGAAGTTGTGACTTCTATGATGTAATATCTGAAGTCTTATAGTCTGTGATGCTACTCTAGATTTCCTCCACCACCAAAGAGACACAGAGAAAGTGAGACAGAAATAACAGAATGACTCTTCCCAAACTAGAAGAGGTTTCTGCAGCCCATCTCTGTTCACTAACTCAAGAAACCCAGACTATTTCTTTAGATTAAGCACCAATATTTTGGACAGCTAAAATTAAACTAACTCAGTCCTGCCTCCAATGTCTTCGTGTCTGTGTAAAAAAACTCTTCCAAAACCTAGGAAATTAATTGTCCATCTGTGATTTGAAACAAGAAATTTATCCCCAAGACTCTCATTCCTCTGATATACAAAAACATTTATGCAAGCAAAAGTGTTTTTGTTATTAGAAACTATACTAACCAGAATAATGTCTATTTTTTCACTTACATAGTTAATAGAAAGAAGATGTGACTATAGGGGCCTTATAAAAAGCAAGTAATTTCCTTTAGAAACACACACAGAGACATCCACGAATTGTAACAATATTAGAAGGTAACCACCAGGACAAAGTTACTGGGGTGAGTTAATAACATTTGATGTATTCAGGAGGACCTTTAAAGAGTTTCTGGAATGTTGCAGACCCTGTGAGGACATGTAGTACAAGCAATAAGTCAAAAAAGGTCTATTTCCTTAAAGATAGATTCATTTACTAAATGGAATAGGTGAATTGGCAAGTGTTGTGGAAGGGGACTAAACCTGCAATGCTCCAGAGGTCTTTTCCCATCCCACAGAAATAACACACATTAGAACATCACAAGTTCTCAACCTGCTGAAGGATTTTTTAACTGCAGTTCTATTAACTATTAGTTAAGAGCTGTATCTAAGTCAGTTAATCTAAAAGACATCTCTTCCTATCTTTTCTGCAAAATCAAAATTTCCTTTACCCTTTCTTGTGGCTTTTCAAGACATTATTCATACAGAGATAAGAGTATGTCTTTGTAGGAAGATAAATAAGATGCAGGAAGACTTGGAGTCCTCTGTCCACTCTGCAGGCATAAATCAGGCCAGATTTTGACAAGACACTATGGAAAACATTACTTTGTTTTGTTCTAAGGTGTCCTGTCCTTCCAAATTGTACAGGACGTCCAGGAGAAATGATGACAGGCAGAAACTAGGTCTCTCCCTTCTTAGGGAGACTCTGCCAAAGAAGCTCAGAGCACTGAGCAACAAGTTCAGGAAGAAACACTTTTTTGCATTCATTTCCAGTCCCAGTGGAAGTGGCAGAACTATGAATCCTGAATCCTTCTCTTCTGTGTTGCAATTGTGCTGTTTGAATGGGAACTACACAGCAGATCAGGGTATTCCATTTAAAAAGATGTAAAAAAAAAATAAAAATCATTCACATGAATAGCCATTCCCAGCTTTTGAAACACCAAAACTTCAGTCAGCACTCCTATAATCTAGACAGCTTATGCAGAGTTCATCACAAATTTTGGAATACTATAATTGTGGTTATAAATCCCACCTGATTAATTTTTTTTGCATATGTAGCAACACACCTTTCTCAGCAAAGTTCAATATGTTCCCCAAACCTTGCACTCTACATTTATACCAAAAGATACAAAAAAGAAAAGTTAATAAAGAACTTGTGATCCAGTGTAAACAGGATGACTGGACTTTATTAATCATAAATGAAGGTGATGAGTAGTTCAGGAGGGATATAAATGAACAGGCAACCTTGCTGAAAGGTCAGAACCTTTCAACACTGAGCTGTCTCTGCTCCTTTCAAAGCACCTTTCTAAGTTTAGGGTCAGAAAGCATCACAAATGCAACTACTAAACCTGAAGGATGCTTTACAACATTTCTGTTTTGTCCTGTCTGTCTTGTTTAATAGCGTTGGGTTTAGAAGTGCAAATAACTTGGTAGTTAGGTTTTTAGGGGATTCAACAGAAGCATTTTAACACAGGTAACAGCTGCAAAAGCAATAAGAGTCCCTTTCCAAGGGTTTGACCTTCTGCTTCACTGCAATTACAATCACTAGGCTAATCCTGTGGTAAAGGACTGGGATCATAAAATTCACTCTTTGTGTTATGGCTGCCTGTATCCTCCACCCTGTGCTGAGGTTACTGTAGAAAAGGGACCCGGTTTTTAAGGCTCCTATTTCCACTCTCAGATAAAATTTTTCTCAACTTACTAGCATCTCCATGTTTGGAATGTGGGCTCAGACCTTCTTACTGTACTATGCAAATTCAGCTTTTAAAATTAAAATAAACAATTACATTTGCATGCATGTCTCCTTTTGTCACAAACACTGAGGGAAGGGGGAGAGATTTCTAATGGCAAGCATCCATTTAGATGTCAAAGAGTTTTGTATGTCCTCTAAATTAAAACATCATTTGCTGTCAAGCCTTAAAGATTTTGGCATTTCTTCTGATTTCTATTTATGATAGCTCTCAGGGGACATGCTGTGAAGCACTTTTGCCTGCTTTAGGCCCAATTGCATGTGACAAATGCATTAGTTTTTAATACCAGAAGTGGACGCATACTTTGATGAAGTATGTCTTTAAGCATCAGCTGTTGTCTGCCACCAGCTTTTTACTAAGGCACTTTAAACAAGATCCCCCCCAGCTGCCTTGACAATTAAATCCCTTTTCCCCCTGTAACCCGACCAAAGCCAGCTTGAAATCAGCAGAAAGAACCAAAAATGGGGTTTGGATCAAGACTGTAAAGCTAAAAATTCCTAGAGCTCCTCGTGTTATCTTCTTTTCATGGCAAAGCAGATTGCTCCCTGGTGCACAAGGGCTGTGCTCATGGCTCCAGTTCTGCACATTTTCAGGCTGATACAGGCAGCCTGATGGGGCCACATCACTCCCATGGAAACAGGTTCCCTGCTGGGATGCCCAGTGCCAAATTCCCCGCCCAGTGCCAAATTCCCTCTCTCTGCCCATCACTGAGCCCCCTCCCCAACCCAGCACGCCCCTGCAGCTGCTGCCATGAGCTCCAAGCATGATTCCTCTGAGCTCATTTGTGTTTTCCAAAGGTTGTGGTACAGCACCATGTGTGGGGAAACAGCATCAATGTATAGCCATGGATTTGACCACCTCAGTAAAGTACAGCTGCTTCTGACATCCATCATTTTTTTCCTTACAGCATGCAATGACCACAGTATCATCTTCATTCTTAGCCCCACTAAATATATAAACACATCCTAAAGTAGAAGTTAATTATTATACCCATTTGACTAACTGAACAGCTGAAAATCATCTCATTAAATCTACCTTCTCTTGTCTTTTGATTTTTCATTTTTCAGTAGCCAGCTGTACACCTTCTGAATCACTGTGACATGCTAAACAACAACATTTCTTTACTGTTCCAATTAAACAATTAATGCCTATGGTAAAAAATAACTAAGAAATTAAGGAGAAGCAGAACATTAACACTGAGCAGTGGGTTTGGTTTATGTTATTTCCATTCTGGTTTATGAAACCTTCTGGGGAGGCTGCTATAGTCTTATCACTATATTTTCATAGCTTCCATTTTGCTGATATGTTTTTATCTAAACCAGTCAAATACCAAAATAATCAAATACTGCAGATTACATTCTTTGATTAATGTTTCTGTTGTTTGCTAAAGAATTTATCTAACAAAGCTGCAGAATCTAGCCAAATGCAGCAAAACACTACTCATCACATAAATTATTCGATAAAAAATTGAAATAATTGTGAAGGGTATATGTGACATATGGTGTTTGGATTGGGTTGTTGCATACCTGACATATATGACAGTTTAAAGAGTAAAAAAGCTTTTGGATTGCTTGTGTCTAAAGCAGACCCCAGTTGCAGAGACCTAATAGTGCAGACACACTAAGAACTGGAATTCAGATTGGAAAAATCACCCCCTATATGCATTTGTAGGTACCTGAATAACATTTAAGTTCTGTTGGATGATACTCAAATTCAATTCCTTCTATTAACATACATGTCTGTTTTAGTATTCCAGTGGAAACAGTAGCAACAGTTTTTCCTCACTGAAAAATTAAAGGACAAACCTAACTTCAGCAGCTATGTCATCAATACTCCTCAAGAACTGTTTTAAAATTTTAGGAGAGTCTAAAATATTATTTTATCCCCTGACTTACTGCAACAGCAGGGGAAATCAAATCACCCCTGAATGTCTTATTAGAGCAATCTCTCTTTGACACTTCTCTACATCTTACTTTCACATCTTCAGTGCATTTTTTTAAATTAAAAGAGGGATTTACGGGTAAAATATTTTAAGAAATAATCACATTAGTGCTTTCTGGAAAAAGGAATTCGATGTGAAATAAGAAAAAAATCACAACTCTGGGGCTGTAAAGTGAACTACATCTCTATTTTGCTTAAAACCTAGAGAGTTGTTCCTTCTGTAGATTGCAGGCAATTTGGTCTTTAGTCACACTTTAGTTTCTTCCAATTCCTTTTTCAGACTGGTTATTTTTAAGAAGTGCCATTTTGTGCCTTATTTCCCTTCATAGCACAAAATATGGTAAAACCAAAGGAAGAGCCTCGGTGTCTGCTCTTTTTTTCCCAAAGAACATATTCAAAATCAAGTCTAGTGCCTACCTTGGTTTTTCCTTCTCCCTGCTGGAGCAAGGCAGCGTCCTGGAGAAGCTCCCAGCTGCTGCAATGCTTTATCAGGTTATTTAAATACATCTTCCAATGCTGTGTGGCCCCAGAGACCTTCCCTTCCAGACTCTAAGAATTGGCACGTCTAGTTATTGACATTGTTTATGTTATTCCCTTCTTCCCTCCACTCCCATTGCCAGGGCAACCGGTCAGTCTTTTCTTCTGTTGCCTTTTTTCCCAACCTGGAAATGAAATTTGAGATAACTTTAGTAAGGAGGTAATATAAAAGTGGGTTTTTATTAAAGGCTTTCAGGGGCAGTTATGGAAAGATGTTCACAAAAGCCCCACTTACATGGGGTGAACACAGTTTTTAGAAGTTTAGTAAATTAGCATAATTGACAAAAAGCACCAAAGGAGGACAAGGGGTGATGGAATTTTTGTTCAAGGTCAAGCCCTTTCTAAGTTTTCTCCCTTTCAGTATTAGCTGTACTTTTTCTATGAAATGTATCCAGGAGTTGTTCCCAGCCCTGGCAACCAGGAGCAGAACCAAGGTGGGATGGGGGCCTCCTACCCTCTGGGGCTTGGAGTTCTGGATTTGTTTTGTCTTTCTGCCTAGGGAAAGGCCATGGAAAATTACTGGGAAAAATAACCACTAATACAACAGGCTACAAATATACATGTATTTTATGTGTAAAGAATACAGAGAACATATAAAAAAAAAGCAAAGCTAAAACCCAAAACAGCATCACCTCTTAGCTGCAAGGTTTTATTCACGTGATGGGTGTCCGTGCTCTGTGTCCCCAAGGAGCAGAGTGACGGAGCATTGCTGCAGACAAAGGATTGCTCCATGGAGCTCCTGCCCAAGGCAGACCTCTGTGCAGGAGCTACGAGAGGAAACAGCAAAATGCAGATTTGTGAGGTCCTTGGATCCACTAAATCCCCAGAAGCTCTTAATGACCTTCTAAAAGAAATTTTACAGGCTAAATTATCTCCTAAAGTCATTTATAAAAACAGTTTAATACCTGATTAGTAGGACTAACTTGAATTGTTGGGAGCATGGACTTGGTCATGTAATATGTCATATCTATCTACCATGATCCCCAAATTCTCTTTCATTTTTGCTTAACAAGGAATTAGAAGATTTCTCACAGGGAAGAACCAGCCTACCTGATAAAGGGGACATCACTCCCGTTCTTTTTATTAGATGATCACACAATGGCTGAGAAATTTTGAAGGAATATTGCAAAATATTACAGTTCACATTTCATTTGGTACATTATTTAATGATGATTTATCATTAATTATGACATATCAACATATTTCCTTGCAACACATCAATTCAATTAAAAATTTTTTAGTATATCACTGAGATATGATATTTTGTTTCAAATAAGTCATTTTGTCACTTGATAACATAGTACAGAAGTGAAAAACTAATATTTTGAGAAAGTTAGAATGCATGTTTTTGAAAAAAAATTAAATGTAAATTTTTCATCCTGAAATGAGATCAAATGAAACTGATCTGAAATCAAAACAAATATCAGAAATTTCTTAGGGAATGGAAATTCAGTCACTTTTAATTAGACTGGTATATTGAAAGGTATAAAGATTTATTTGACAATGATTGTGCTGTTTTTTCTAGTGATTGTGATTATCTTAGGATCAAAGGTCTACACGAAAATCACATTAAAGCATGCCTGCAGGTTATGTATAAAACAACATTGATGTCTTCTCCTTTGTGTTGATGAAGAAGCAATGTTT
>JANRGV010000073.1:67732874-67759988 GCA_024734035.1 Alethe castanea
GAAAAAACCCACAACCAAGTAAAATAGAAAATTGTAAATCTCACTGTATTTTCCCCTGGATCCATACATTCCCTTCTTACTCTTACAGCCATGTGTTTGTCTAAGCATCCTAGAACTGTTAAAAATCTCTGTGAACAGCAAATTCTCAGTAATACGAAAAGTCTAACCCATAAATTCTTGGAGGGCAGTTCAAAACTTTTAGCTATAACAAACAGGTTTGTACTCACTGTACTCATTTGATGCAGAAAACAAAATAACCACATTAATCACTGAAGTGTGTTTTGCTTGAGGCCAGTCACTTCTGAGTGATCAGCCAAACTCTATGCTTAGGAGCATCCTCTACACTTCATTTAAATCCACTGATGCTAAAGGATTTTTCAAAGGCACAACGAATATGATTTCCCCCACGTTACCTCTTTATAGGCAGCAAAGCACATTGCTTGCACAGAATTTCTAGTCTCATTTTCCTGATTGCTCTCCTCCTCTCTATATTGTCTTCAGAACTGCATGGCAGTAAGGGCAGGCCCAGACCTCTACAGGCTGTCACAGTTTGTGTCACCTCTGCTCCTGGAGATGCTCAAGATCCAGCCACACCTCACCCTCAGCCCCCTGATCTGCCAACACGTGCTCTGAGCAGTGACATGGACTAGAGGGCCTGCAGAGCTCTCTTCAAACTAAAATAATTCATTAATCATTTTATTTTCATTATAAATTTTTGGTTTTATAAATTATTATAATAATTTCAATATAAATTTTTCATTTTAATTTAATTACTCCTTACTTTCTAAGGAATGTTTTGCTGACCAACCTCACTGCTCAGGTTGAGGAAACCTGGTTTGTTTGTTTGTCTATTTGGGGGTTTTGTTTGTGGTTTTGTCTTTGCTTTGCTTTGTAGTTTGGTTTCTTGTTCTTCTTTGGGGTTTTGCACTCCTCCTGGTATTTCCTGTACTTTCAGAGCCTCCCTATACCTTGACATACTTACCTCAGAGGAATTCCTCCCCATTGGTGCAGGGTTAACTTGTAAAGGAGGAAAAGGAGTGCTTTTAAGTTTTTTATTGATATTCTGCCTCCTGGATAGCTGATGATCATTAGCATTGGCCCAAAGGTTTTCTGTCTTTGATCTGGTTTAGGGCTCATTGACTATCTCGTGCTAGGTGTGCTCCAGCTGTCATATCTGCTGCCCTGCCACCGTTCTGGAGTGGCAAAACAAAAGCTTTGCCTCTGCCTAAGCTGCAGCAGCTCAGAGTATTAGATTATTCCACAGATAAAGGTGGATTCGCTCTCACATTCCAGGGGGTGAAGTGGAGCATGTGAGTTGTAAGCAAGTATCACCTATTTCTGCTGCCACAGAGGCAAAAATTGCCAGTAACAGAGCTGGGACAAACAGCACATGTTTGTTCAAAGGCAGCAGAGCAGAACCCTGTAGTGCTGTTAGCTGCACAGTTCTTCTTCTTCTGCTTAACTAAGATAATGTGAATTATAATGTTATTTCCAGCCATGGTCATTAATATGTTAGAGATATTATTATAAAATAATAATAAAAAAAAAGGAGCCCTCTTCAAAGCTCTCTTGTTGACTTAACCTCCAACCTGATATTTATGGATTTTGCTTCAAATTTCACAAAACCCAATTGCACGACATAATCCACTTAATGCTCTTCAAATGCATCCATTTTACTTAACAAATTGCAGAAGCCTCATTTAGACACCAAGGAAACATTTAGACACCAAGGAAAGCTCTTTCCTGATTAATTTCTGGCAAAATTCTCAGTGCTTCTTTCTAGTCCTCTGCTATTCTGAGTCCCTAGATTAGAAACATATTATTCTGACAGCTTCAGTGTGATTCAACTGTTGTGAATAGGTCTGCATTTTTACATCTGAAGCAGAAGCAATCTTTGCTCAACTAACACTTTATGAAAATCAACTAATAGAGAAGAAAAGATGATTTTTATTCTTGGGGAATTTGAGGAACCCCAAGCGTTGTCCCTATGCCTACTCCCAAACAAGGGTCTTTTAGCCTTTTTAACATAAAAAATAGCTTCATGCTTGGCTCATTACAGTGAAACCACGGCAGATTAAACCTCTCTATCAATTACAAGCAGCTGAACATCCTTTAGCATCAAACAGAATGACAAAAAGCTACACTATAATGAGTAATGGCTAAGGCCAATTGCTATTTAATTATGCAGATGACTTAACACCCTTTCATTGATGTTATCTGTGTGTCTCAGAATGAAAGCTATCATGCATTGCTTTGCTTCAGCTCTTACAGTAGACGAGAGCAGAAGCAAAAAGGAAGCTTTTTCAGAGAGAAATGGCAAAAACAAAAAAATGCATTGGCCCAGCAATAGAAGTCACACTTCACCATGCACCCACAGCAGACAGGAGCTCCAGCACGTTGTAGAAAAAGAAATTCATGACAGCTTACAGTGGGGAGAGAGCTTGGAGGAGAGAGTGACAACTGCAGCAGCAGGAGCCTGGGCATGAGCAGCTCCCATGGAGATTCCTGGTCCCTGCGTTTTGTAAGTGGGAGATAAGGAGGACAGTGAAGTTAGTCACAACAGGAGAGATATTTCAGATGGGAAGGACCTGGCAGGTCATCTGTCCATCCCCCTGCCGAGGCAGGATTATACTTTTCAGTATCTTCTCAAAGAGATTGCACAGAACAATTTCACACGAGCAGAGGAACAGAGTACAGGACATAATGGATCTCCTCCATCTCTAACTTCTGCAAGTCAAGAGGTCCAGCCTGCAGCTGGTGGGAGGTGGCCTTGGGCACAAACACTGCAAGTGCTGTGAGACAGGAAATTTGGAAGGAAATTCTACCCTCACACCAAATCATGCAAGGGTATGCAAAACGTGGTGTTTCATGTTAGTGAGCCCACAAATTATCCCATAAAGGGCATTTTCCATTCAGTCATAAAGAGTGACACAAGCTCTGGGGGCACAAAGCAGCATTTTTGCCAACTTGTATGTGTGCCTCACATATTTTAGACTGGCAGATCTATACTATTCAAAAGGATATATATGAATTAAATTATTCCCATTAATATTATAGATGAAATCTTGCACTTACAATCATTTAAGCTTCCGGTTTGAGAGTGTAAAAGCAAATATTACTATAATGTTTGCTTGTATATTTACTGTAGCAGAATGACAAAGTTTGTTTAGGAACTATTATTTTTCATTAATTTAATGAAAATAGAAGTACCTGAGAGTATATCAAGTCAATATTAGAGGAAGGAGTGTGATACATGCTTTTTTATAGAACTCCCATGTGAAAAATTTAAGAATATGAAAAAGCACTAAATTATGTTTCCTTACAATTCTTAGGAGAAGTATAAAGGAGGGGGTAAAACACTTGAAAATGCAATTAAAAGACAAAATTTAAAATCCTTCTTCCAGGAAATCCTCACATATGTTTAAAGCTAAGAATGAAGGGAATCTTGCTGAGTAAACCTAACTATAAATATAGTCATTTGCTGAATTTGAACATACAAGCAATTAGAGAAAGGAAAAATAAAATATAACAGACAAGTTGTTGGCTGGACATTTCTTAAAATAAACTGGTTTGCCAAGGCAAGGTTTTGTAAAAATTAGAAATTTAAATCTGTCTCCATTTTTCATTCTCCCTCAATATTAGATTTGGGGTCACTAATATAATTGAACATAAAGGAGGACAAGAGGCGTTTCAAAACAGCATGGAAGCAAATGCATATTTTCTACACAGAGAGCAGTACTAGCAAAAGGCTAAATCTGAAATAAGAAATGAAAATAGAAAATGTCAGAACATCAAATGCAGTGTTTTGTATTTAGCTGCCAATACATGAAGGAAAATAGCTGGCAAATTATGACCATCTAATAGTAATCTGTAGATAAAATAGTAATAGTACATAGTAATAGTAATATGTAGATATAATGTTATGATTGATAATGTTACTCAAATGTGTAGGTTATTGTTAGATTAAATTCACAAAATCAGAAATTGTAACTTACCATATTGGCTTACATATCCAGCATATGAGCTAATGGAAACACGGAGCCCTGAAAGTTTCCCTGATTTCTCTTCATTTGTTGTAACTAATTTGTAATTTGGTCATTTAAGTCTTTGTTAAATGTATATGTTGCAGATTAGAGTGCTTTACAGTTGCTAGATTCAGCAGGCTTTCTCTTTCAAGAAAACTTTTTGATTTTGCACCTAATCCTGTAGTAGCCTTTGAGCCTTGATTACAAAGCACGATCGATGTCTGAGGGAGCAGAGTCCTTTCCTAATTAGCACTTACCAACGAGCAGCCAAAATTCTCTCTCCTGGCTCAATGGTGAGGAAGTGGTGGTGTTGAAACAAACTGCATTTCTCATGGAGATAAATCCTCCTAAGAGATCATTTCTTATGTGTCCCCCAAAAACTTCATAGCTCCTCCTCTTCATAAGGTAGGGCACACAGGGAATGTGTGCTGCTCCAAGCAATCTATAGCAAAAAAAAAAGGACACTAAATCAGATTATAAAACAAATCGAATTATGTGTGTGATGAAATACCAATCAAGTGGAGCCACAAATAAGTTTCCCCTAACAGTTGGCACAGATTAACAGATATAGAAATCCCTTTCCAAAACAGTAGTGGCTAGAGAAATACATTTGTTATTTCTGTTCTCATGTGGACATTTCTGTTATCAGTGGATTAAGAGATGCTTGGTTTGTTGACCACTGCAGTTACCTGGAGTTTGAAACTCAGGTTAGCCTTTTAGAGAGATGGTTGAGCACATATTGCCACCACAAATTTTTGTTAATCATATCTGGATGCCATAGCTTTATGTCTAATAATAATAATTTAAAAAATATGTAGAAAATTAGCGATTCAGTGCAGTAAATTTTTCTCACTTAAAAATATAATTCAAATTATTAGAATGCAACGTATTTTTTTTTTAATGTATGCATATACACTGCAAGAAAAAAGTCACTTAGCATTTTCACAAGCACCACCATAGTTCAGTGACTTGGGATCTATTTCCAGCCACTGATTTTGTTTGTGACACTTGGATGTTTTACACCTCCATGTCTATGTGTCTATGTCCTCTTTCTCTTCCTGGTCTGCTTTGTTTATTTAAATTCTAAGCCCTTCCAAGTCAGGACTATCTCTCACCAGAGATATTTGTAACACACTCATGGTTTTCACTTGGGCGTTCACTCACAGATTTTGCTGTACTATCAATAGAATTTACTTTTTTATTTACATTGATGTAATAGAAAGAGCAGGGAGGGTTCTGCTAGGACAAGCATTGTGCCTACACTGAAGAAAAAGAAACTATGTTCTTTTAAACTTTATTCTTCAAATAAATATGATGCCAAATAAATTAGTTTCATACTACATGATTTGGGCGTTGGTTTTTGTGTGGCATCAAATACTCTTTGAAAAAGCCTGTGAATGGAACAGAAACAAGTTTAACAGTTTGATATAAATATACAGTTTCTCTCTATTATCACAAAGTCATGCAAAATTTTCTGTTCTTTCAGATACTCTTATTTGTAAACAGCAGAAGCAACAAAATGAGAGATAAGAGATTTAAAGAAGCACAGTCATTCACAGAGATTTAACTCACCTAATTTCACAGAGCATTTTACGAAAGTCAGACAAACTTCAGGAGCAGGGTCTAAGATCTGTGAAGCAGAATGTAAAAGTAGAATAGAGCAGGAATATCTTTTAAATTTTTCTTCATTTCATGGAGAATGTAGTAAGGAAAGACATCTAAGTTCCTAATAAATAAATAAGAATAATAATAAAAAAATATAAATATGTTATATTTCTTACCTTTCTGGAATAACATCCTGGTTTTCAGACCAATTTCTTTGGTGACCTTACACTATTTAGTCCACCCTCAGTCTATAACTGGGTACCCCTCATTTTTCTCTCATGCAAGTGTTTTTCACCACATCTCTTAAGCACCAGCAAATCTACATTCAAATATCACTGTGGTAACACTGAGGCATCCATGTAGCCAAAATACTCTATTCAAAACTGGTAAGTTCCATATTTTTCATATATATATATATAAATATATATAGTTGAATCTAAAGCAGAGTCACCAGTTTCCCTGCATGAAATCTAAAGAAAGCAGTGGAATGCTGCCGTATGTGTAACTTCATTTTAAAACAGAATATTTTGGCAGAAAATGAACAAAAAGTCCTTATGGCCTCTCCACGTTGTTTGTTCTTATGTATGTATTCCATTCCCCCTCAAAACCAGAGGGCAGCAGGAGGCTGGAGGGCTGCACACCTTTTGGCCCAATGAAATACTTCTGTGAGCAGAAATAAAGGAAGGAAGAAGGTGAAGATGATGATTTGTACATTCTGGGATAGGTGATGTCAGAGCACCATGTCTGTTTAGCAGCACAGTGATGCTCTGGCAGGCTGAGCCCGGCTGGGGCTGCCAGGTTAATCCAGGTGAGGATTTCTGTGCCCCTCTGCTCCCACTCCCTGCAGAATTAAGTGAAGCCCTGATCCACTGGAGGCAATGCCTTGCCTGTGCAGACTGCTGTAATATATCATTCTCAGTTCATTCTTTTTAATTACTTTTTTTTTCCTGCAGAAGACTTCTACAACTACAGGCAATCTTAATCCTAATAAAGTGAACATTTAACAAATATTACTCATGCAATTCTTAGAGGCCCTGTAGAGTTCCAACATATAATCACTTTATTTTAAGCTTTGAGATGTAGATGAAGTGAGCAGAGGTGATTCACAGTAAGGGCAACACATTGCCACCTTTCTTGCTATGGAAAGACACTCTTCTGCAGTGTTTAAAATGTAGGGGAAAGCCCAGTGATTGATTAGCTAGTTAAGTGATAAGGAGGTATATCAGGCAGAGATGCAGAAAAGTACAGATGATAAGGACAATCAAGTATGCTCGATCTGAAAAAAACTGCAGTGCTTTCTAATCATTTAAATTATATTTTTAAGTGAGAAAAATTTACTGCACTGAGTCTCTAATTTTCTACATACTTAGTTTTTTTTTCCCCTTTTTATTTTTTTTTATTACAGACAAAAGCTATGGGAATTGTGTCCACTTTTTATCCAATGCTGTAATCTTTCCCTGAGAAGGAAATTAGTGCATCATCAGACTTTCATTTGTCCACATAACATTAATATTCTTTGATCTCTTACTGGCATATTGTAATGGTGATAATTATCTTCTTCTCCTGTTTTTTATAATACCATGTGGCATTCTATTATGTTATACATTATTAACAATATTATACATATAATACAATTCTACCAGATCAGGTTGTGGGAGCTATACAGTACCAGGTAGGCTATTAGGCTTCAAATTAATGATCTCTATAGGTCACAGGCACACTAAGGATACTCATAAAATATTTTCATTGTGATTTTCAGGACCTTGTACAATTATATTAATATTTCAGATATTTTATGCATTTTATGTTCAAAGGGGAGGGATCTTCATGATTAGATGACAACTCTCCATTTTCTCATTATTCAGCCTCCATTACCATAAAATTCTGTGCTGTAGCAATTCTGTTTTTACTTAAGGAGTACTTGCAACAAATTTCATTAATATGCCAGAAGCTCTACTGCTGATCTGGACAGAGAGGCTGCTGCCAATCTGTCTAGGATGTCTTCAGATGAAGTTTCAGAACCTTTTTCTTACTTTGCTTTTGTTATGTTAGCACCCAAAAGACTCACTAATGCTTTTTGTCATTTATTTATTGTAGCCAGTTGTACAAGAAGCATTTCTTTACTTACCCATGAATGCATGTTCAGTCTCTGGCAATGGTCATGAGGAGCCTTTTTGTACATGTTAGAGCAGTTTCTACTTTTTGGTCTGGTAGGCAGTAGTGGTCTTCTGGAGGACTATTTTGAAAGAATGTAGCTATCCTTATTAATATATTATCTCTATCAAGAGTATTTTTCCATTTTTTAAGGTAAATTTTAATTTTCATAACAAAACTGTGTTAATTTTGCATCTCCATCATTTTCCTCTCTTTGTCTTTTTATTTTTCTCAGTAAGAAAATACTATTAATTTCTAGGGATTTTCCTTTTTAGAAAAAAATTTTGGTCTGCTATTGGAAACCTCTCATGTGTTTTATACAAACTCTGTGGTTTCCAGAAGATGATCAATCACCAAAGAGTGAATTACATCTGAGGACAAAGTCCCGGTCTAATATAATCTAATCACCAACCATGGTTATCCTATCACAACAGATACATATTTTATATTTTATTTTTTCTAATGCTATCAATATTTTAATTGCCAACAAAAGTGATAGGAAGTTAGGGGCAGGAATAAAAGAATGTTTTGAAATTTTCTTGGAAATAAATATAAATAGTATTAATTTCTTTTTCTGACCAGACCTGGGACATCTTTGCTTTTGCTGGCCTGCTGGATGCTAAGGCCAACTCTGCTTTGCTTTAGTGCTCAAGGAGCAAACCCAGCTAGGTTTTGCTGTGAAATCTTCCCTGAAGAATTGGCATTTGTTCCAGTCCCCATGCCCAGAGATCAAACACTTACCAAATGCAAAGCCAGATCACATGAATGCTCCTTACAGCAACATTTCCAGTCATCCAAAAGAAGTTGTCATCGTCTTTTGCCAGCCTTTAATTTTGGTCAGACATTAAAACCAGCTCTTTGAGAGCAAAGGCAAGTTCTCACAGTAACTGTTTCTGTACACTTTTATATAAAAAAATATCAGTACCATCCAAAAAGAATACCACATCCTCCAAAAAGAAACAAAAATCAGCTAATGCAGCAAAGCAAACATAGCAAAGCAACCATGAGTAATCAGCATTAAGAAGTGTGGGTTTCTCCACTCCAGTTGGCTTTTGCCTCTCCCCCCTTTTGGCAGGTGGAAAGAATTCCAGTTGAGCAGGGGTCCAGGTGAGCAGTTACCTGCCCCACCAAACACTGCTACTTCAGAGGATTTTTAATAATTTTTTAATATTTTTAAATATATTTTTATATATAGAAAAAAGGAGTGGCATTCAATTGTCAAAAGCTACAAACTGGGGAAGGATTTAAGAAAGTAGCAAAGGTTGAAGGAGGAAGCAAGGCACTAATGAAATTAGAAATTTGTACCTTGCTTTTCAGCATCATTTCCCCCACTACCTGATTCAGCATAGAAGTAAGCTCTGTGGGATTTAAACAAGTTAGGCAAATATTTATGTGCCTTGCAGGAAAAGGACAGTTTGCTGAATGATGTTTTATTGAATCAATGTTCTGCTGCAGCCAATGAAAATCTAACCACAGTCAACTACAACTGACAATCCCATGCTTTATATATTTATTTATTTATTTCCAAAGGTCAGGCATTTGTATCCTTAACATCTCTTGTCTTCCATTTGTTATACTATTTAAGGGTTGGTTAATCTTTACAATATTGAATTATGTAAGTTTCTAAAGCACAATTTCCTTGTTTCATTTTTTTTAGTAGAAAATTACTACATGTTTAAAAGGTTATGAAAATTAATTATACCAATATTTACTCACATCTGTGCCATTAGAAACTGCTCAGAGAAAAAAGGGAATATCCAGATGTCTTCTATTTGTGCTGTAGAAATTTAGCAACCAGTTTTAGGGATTTAGAATCTGATGTTTTTCCCCCTGTAGTTAAAAAAAAAGAAAATACATATAGATATATACATATAGACATATCTTCACTCCACACACTCTTGCATTGCCACACTGCCTGAAGGCAGCAATCTAAATTATAGTTTTTTACATTTTTCACAACTTCTTGTGATCAATCAGGATGACAAACTTTATGTAATTGTATTTAATTTCTTCCAGTAGTAAATGCTGGTTACTAGTCATGACTTAAGTTAAATCTGAGAAGAGAAAGTAGTATTTGTTGTCTCAAAATTTGTGAATACAACCCTGAATGCATACAGAAAACTTACTGCTACATTTTCTTATGAAATAAGCCACCAGTTTTCACTATAACAGTACTAACCTTCAAAAGTCACTTTCTTTTTTTAATCTAGGAATCAATTTCCTTAAAGTTTTTTATTTCATTCTCACTAGAATAAGTGAAAATTTATACCAAATAGTAGCACTGAACCTCATAGTTTCCTTTCCTCCTAAATTTTAGGTCTTTTTTATAATCAGACAATCCTTTTGTTCTTATGGACTATATCATGTGCTTTATTTTTGCAATGTATTTTATAATCTTTTGTCACTGAGCAATAAAGTGTTTTACTTTATTTATCCTTCACAATAAACATGATTTTTCAGGTTTGTCTTCATATTCACATCGATACAGGCTTTGCTAATTTATTGTGCATAGCATTATGGAACATAAAATTTGCAATTTAATATAAGTATTTGGTATAGGTGCCATTACGTTAGAAGAGAGTTGTAAATGTCTCCAGCATTTGTTAAGTTTTATGACTAGTGCTCATTCTAAGTGGTCCCATTAGACAGAGCTGGTGGTTTTCTTCCATACTTATCTTCTTTTTAGGCCTCAACCCTCCCTTTCTGATAAAAGCCATTAAAGAACAATAAAGTTTGTAGGAGGGCTTCATTGCCGTGGGCAATGCTTACTTTGCAGTGGCTGCAATCTGCTTTGGGCAAACCCAAACCTGTCCAGGCTCACACCTTCACTCTATCTACTTTTCTGTTTGGCTGACATGAAGCTAAGCCTAACCAGGGCCCAAAGCCAGGCTTTGCAGAGCAGGTGTAGAACCTGTGCTGGTGAGAAGCCACTGCCACCCCGTGTGCCACCACCTGGCTGCCAAGGGAAAGGCTGCACAGCTGCACCTGCACTGCCTTTCACCACCTCGGTCCTCAAACATCTGCTTTGTCTTTCTACCTGTTGGAGAAAGGCTTTGGATAACACTGTGTTGGCTACATTCATTTTTTAGGGTAGCTTACCATTTTAGACAGATAGACACCATCACTGCTGTCACTCCCATCAGATGCTGAGGCAAGTCTCCAGTTCATCATAAAGAAAATTCTGTTGTTTCACCTAAGAAAGGAAATGAAATACATTAATGAGAATGAAATCAGGGAACCCTAAATCAACACTATACCCAGATTTGTTCCACTCATGCTGTTGTAAAAGTTCCTCATGCCTAAAGGCTACACATTTTTAATAGTCACCAATTTTAATGGAACCTCCACATATGAACACAAGTCTGACCAAATTGTATTTTTGTCCTTGGCACTACTCAAAAACTGTCTAGACATGACACACTCTGGAGCAATCTCCTGTAGCTTGAGCAAGGGGGTTGGACAGGATGATCTCCAGGGTCCTTTCCAACCTCAGTTATTCCGTGAAATCTAGGGTTAATGCTGGATTTCATGAGAAGTATCTAAAATACAATCTCAGAAGACTTCATGTATTTATCCTGTTAGTTATGTGAGTGATAATAATTAATTAACAGGAATACAAGATTATAATAATTATATATAACAATTAACAGGATAACAGGAATATAGTTTTCCTTCTTAGAGTACAGTTTAGAGGAATCGACAATACATGTCACTGTTTTACTACAGATTTCATATTCTTGTTTTCATCCCAAATTTACTTAGCTTTGCAAAATAGAATTTAGTCTTGGCAGAAGAAAAACAAGGATGTGTAAGCATTTCCTGTTGAAGTGTGTGTTCCATGGGATAACCACAGAGGGAATTTAATCTCTTGAAGTTTAACTTTCTAAAGCCTATTGTGACTACAACATGGATAAGAGACTTGTCATTTCATTAATGAAGAGTGACCACTTGTCACCCCCACAAGGGAAAAAGAAAGATTGTGACACATTAGCAATGAAGGACCATGAGACAAACCAATGTAAATACCGATGGTTTAAAGAGATAATTAAAGCTCTTGAGACTGCAATTATGACAAGGCAGCATGACAAGGCACATGTATGTCGACAGAATATATTTATATTGACAGGATCTGTCTGAGAAATCCTTTTTGTACAATATACGTGTCTGTCACATCTTTGGACTGCACATGCATTTATTGACTTTGTGCTAGCGTACATCTTGAAATTTGTCCCTTTGCCTTATTACTCAATGACACTTGGTTAAATATATTGTGTTTTCAAACACCAGGCTTCCTGAAGCTATTTTTGTGAAAGTCTGAATTCAGTGTGTACATTACTAAGTGATATTTTCTTCCCATTCCATGGGTTATGCACGTTATGTTACTGTCACTCACAGATCCCTAGTTTATATCAGATATGTGTGCACAGTATGGATATTTTAACATTTTGTGTCCTGAGAATCAAGGGGGCTATCAAAGCCAGACCAGTCTTTAGACAAGTGGTTTATTTTCTAAGGAATTTAAAAATACTCAAATTAAAATTTAACTAATTCTAGCTTAGAAACTTTTGAGGACATCTATTAGAGACAGACAGACTTGAAAAACAAAACTACTTTCATCAAGTTCATCTCTTTTGCTTTTGTTAGCCAGATAGATTCTGATTATATTTTGTTATGGGGGAAAAAAAAAGAAAAAACCCATGCCAATGCATACTGACACATAAAAATAACTGCATAAAAATAATTTGTATATACATAAAATGAAAAGTAATATTCAGCACTTTTATACAGAGATTTACTCATCTACATTTTGCATATTGAAGAAATAAGGACAACACATTGCCTAAGTGCAATGCCCAGGAAATAAATGCTTCAAGCTTGTCAATAATATTCTTTAGGTAATAAACATAGAAATAGATTACAAATAGTTTCAACAGTATCTTTATCTGGAATACTTCTTTTTGATTAATTAACGTTATTTTTGATTAACTTTACTACTTTTAACATCTGATTTTATCATGCCAGCAAGGAACACACACCCTGTTTTATTTACCAAAATAAAATGAGAACTTACCTTCTATTAAGATTTTAGCATTCAAATCCTTAAAAAAAAAAAAAGTCTAGTTAGATCTACAATTGATTTCACACTGAGTTTGACTCAACTTTGTAACTCAGTTGCCAGGAAGAACAAAGAATGTCTCCTTAAAAATATGCTTCATCATTTCCTTCTATACAACTCATAAACTCCAGACATCAGATGATGACTTAAGAAGAAAATCATCTTTTATTACTGAGTAATGTGTTTTGAACACTTGGGTCTTGATAAAGGAGAACTACAAATATGAATTAAGGTTTCAGAAAAAAAACAGCAGAGAAGGTCCAAATAAGATCCATTTTGTTCCTTTACAGGAAACCTCCTTGTTTCTGGCGGCCTGGTTTATTGATTTTGAAAGGTCAGCAGTAGAATCAGAGAGATTTAATGATAAATGTGAAGCTCTGCTACAAATGACTAATTTCCTACCATTCATGATTGTATTAGCTCCTGGTTTACTGATGTCTGGGTGGACATTTTGGGAAGAATCTTCTGCTGTTCCTCATTGAATTATGGTGTAGAAACCCTCTGCTTACTGACTCTGCTCTCACAAAACACTGAGAAAGGGTTAATGTGGGGATTTTTTTGTTTTTCTTAAGGTACAAGTTGCAGATTTAATCCTACCCATAACTGTGCAAGGAATCAGCCCTTCTGTGACTGAAAAGTACTTGGAGGAGAGGACAGCCTCTCCAGGCCCTTGAAAAATCATGGCCAAACTCACAATTCCTAAAAAAAAATTCTCTTAAAGAATAACCATAGAGTAGACAGAAGAGAAGAGAAGAACAAGACAGAAAACCATGGCAAATGCATCAGTACACCAGTGCAAGGAAATGAGAAATTGTGCTGAATGTAGATAGAGAAATGGAAGGGAATGTCCAGTCAAAAAAGTGAACCTGAGGGCCAAAGGGTGAGAGGGAAACTGAGGCACACTACCCAGCTGCTTTCACTGCTCTGCCAATGCAAAGCATCTGTAAATCTAGATTTTTTCAGGTCAGTTCATTCTGGCTCCCTCACAGTGCTCCAGAGACAAGGCTTCTAAGGTGCACATTCAAATATATCCATAAATACAGAAATGGTTAGGATGAAGAAAACCTAATTTTGAAGTTTCTTTTTCAACTCACTGTGAGATAGCACAAAGCAAAATTTTCGTAAAGTTTCCTGTGGAGAATTGGAAAAGAAAAAAGATTAAAAAAAAGAACTAAAGGAAATAAAACAAAAAACCTGAAGGCTCTGCTGTAGCTATACTAATAGAGAACATTCAGTATTTTAAAGAAATCATTGGATTGTGAGACAAGCATATACTATGAAGCCCAGAAGTGGAAGTGGGGGGCTGGGTTCGCAGTTTGCTAAGACACAGCATTGAAGAGAAATATAAATAAATAAACAAACAAACAAACAAACAAACAAACGACTCACTTTTGTCCCCATTTCTTCCACCATCAGCTCCAGAAGCCTCTCCGGATATCTTAGAGGCATGCCTCTTACTAATTTATGCAGCTTTGCCTAAAGTTTAAATACTGTTGGGGAAAAAAAAAAAAAGCCTCCTTCCTTGTTGAAACACAAATAGTAACTGCCTCGTTGATAAGTGCTCCAAGGTACAGTTTGTGCCCACTACTAAAATTTGATACTTCTGGAGACACTGCCTAATCACAAAATAATGGAATGTTAAGGGGTTGGAGTGGACTTTAAGTATAATCGAGTCCCCAGCTCCGCCCTAAACACTCCAGAGCTGTGGCACACACACCTTCCCAGGGAAACCCCTGAGAACACCCCCACAGTAATAAAATTCTTCCAAAATGTACTAAGTTGATCTGTTGTATCAAAGAAGCCTTTCCAGAGTCACTTTCCCAAGCAAAGCTGCACAATTTTAAATCTTTATGTTCTAATGCCATTTGCTACAGCAGTGTCCTGCTGTCAGGCTGGGCAGGTCTAAGGCACGAGTGAAAATTTTCAAGAACAAACTGCACTGAGCTTGAATGGGCCCCTGATAGATAAAGTGCACAGCTGTGGCCACATTGATCTGCCTTACCCTTCTTCCCCAAGCCAGTGGTCCACGAGCCCACAGATCTTCTCCTTCGTAGAAAAAAACAGGAAAATCACAGTTTAGGGAGAAAAGTACAAAAAAAAACAACCCAAAAAGATTAAAAATTATACATGTCTACATAACATGTGTGTGCTTGTATCTTTAGGCATGGAAGTCAGTCAGCATTGCCTGGTAACAAGGCATGATGCCCATTATCTGGGCTCAAATAAACAATAATTCCTGCAGCTTTCCAGTGACAGCTCTCCATCCACAGCGGAGTTATCAATAGCACAGGGACTCTGCTGAAATGATTGTAATCACTAACTCAGCTTGGTAACACATTAAACATCTCCCCAGCCATGAGATACAGGGCGTTGAAGCCTTCAAAGAGAACTGTTCAAATGCTTTTCTAGATTCATTCCTTCCTCCTCAGTCAGGTCCATGGGCCTCAACACAGATAACTACTTCAACATTAAAATACAAACCATAATATATATAACCATATAACAATATAACCATAATTTCCATTGTGAATATGTCAATACCTTTTAATTTTCTTTGGATTATCATAGGCTCCAAATGGAATATTATCTGATATTATTAATTGGAAAAACTTGCAGCTTTTTAGAGTATAGTACTGTAGGCAACCAGGAAGAGGCCATTTGAGAAAGAACTTTAAAATACCTCACCTTACCAATGATTTCACCTCCAACATAGACATAATTCTACTGAAAAAAAAATGTATGACCACAATTTGCATTTCTTTGGGACATCTGACACAACCTTGTGATTGACAACACATTTGAAAACTCTGTTATGCAATTGTCTTTAAAACATTTTTCTAATCATTAATATTTTTATTTTAAAATTACATTTCTAAAAAAAAAAAGCATTATGTTTAGAAGTCTTTTACTTCTTGACAAAAGAAATAATCCTGAAACCTTTTTATAGA
This sequence comes from Alethe castanea, assembly GCA_024734035.1. Classification (NCBI taxonomy): domain Eukaryota; kingdom Metazoa; phylum Chordata; class Aves; order Passeriformes; family Muscicapidae; genus Alethe; species Alethe castanea. The sequence goes on from JANRGV010000073.1 coordinate 67,748,723, forward strand.
TGAAGAAGGCTTCAAAAATCTTTGTTTATTTTTAACGTCATCTCTTATAAAGATAAATCCACACAGACAGTTCTCAAGTCCTCCTGCCATCTCAGAACCTGAAGTGATGCATTGGAATGAATGACACCCACCTATCTGAGATGATCAATGATATGAATGATCCACACCTATTCAGATCTGAAATTCAAGCCTAAGTCAGAAGCTGCCCTTTACTTCCCATCCGGTTAAAGTCTGAAACATAAACCTTAAAGGTTTGCATTTGGTATTCTACACTGTTATGTTGATTCCTTCTCCCTTACTTCTATGGCAAATGTTTAAAAATCTTAAAAGTCAGCAACATTTTTACAGACTCAGACAGCAGTCTGAAAATCTAGGACTATTTTTTATGTGGTATGCCTCTTCACTCTAGCTCTATTATTAGCTTATAATTGTTTATTTGTAAAGAAGGAGATTTCTGAAGCATAGCTCAGTATATGATGTAAATATAATATGAACCAAAACAAGTACTCTGTTCTGAAAAGTATCACTGGAAATAGCATCAGATGTTTTTGGAGCTCTCTCACAACATCTGTCCCTGGAAACATTTACACTACAGCCTGAGAACTGCAAAGCACAGATTGGGTCAACAGCAGACAAGCTGAGTGAACAACACGTTTATTTTTACTGTTTGACTGGCTGTGTGCAAAGGTGCTTGTGTGGTATCTTGGTGTGTTCAAATAAACTGGAAACACAGCAAGACTACATAGCTGGATCACCAGATCCAGCTCCAAGGAAAGCATTTAGAAGGTTCAACAAGCCTTGTAAGACAGGAACAAATTTCAGTATTTACCAGTTGTCTCTACCCAGTGTGAATAAGGGCTTTTCAGAGGTTTAACTACGAATATGCTCTAAATCAAAGCAATGTTTTCTTATGTGGCAAGTCCTCTCAGTCCTTGCATGCAGGAGCTAGATTTGAGGGCAATCTGAATCCTGAACGTCATGGGTTTTCTGCTATTCTTTTAAGAGAATCTCATTATCTTTACAGTCAATAAGGTGTAAAGGGGGTTGATATGCACAACTTATTGTGGCCAAGATGTAAATTAGCATTTCAAATGGCTGGAGCTATTGTACTCTTAAGTAGGCCTGTTTAACCCATCATTCAAGCAAGGGAAATAAAACAGATGAAGGGCTTTGGCAGTAATTTTCATGAAGTCGATTCCAAAGATGGTGTCTGCTGTAGCTAAGATCAGGGTGTCGTTTTAGCCAGTGGAGCAGCCATGCTTTGGGAAGCCACAATGCCATCCTCAGCTGTGGCTATGAGATAAGGATGCTGCCTAATAGGAACAGTTCTAGGACAAGCACAAATGAGATTACTTGAAGAAGACCTTAGGTAGGTGTGCCAAAACCTAGGCTGACTTTTTTGTCTTGAGCTGTCACAGCTGGGAAGGCTTAAGCACGTCTATCACATAGTTTAAAAAGGAGGGTGCAGAACAAGTTTTTCAAGGACAGTGTCAGTGAAATGACACAAGCCTTGGACTTGCAGAAAGAGCCCAAAGAACTAAACCTATTAAAAAACTGGCACATTACAAATTTGCACTCTGTTCAGCAATTTGGCAGAATCAATTTATGACAGATTTCATGTTGGGGATTGAGTCCAAAAACAACTCCTCCCCTAATTATGAACTGAATCCCCCTCCCATTTCTCTTTTTCTCTTTTTCTTTCTTTTTTAAAAAATAGTCATAAAACCAAAACAAAACGAAGTGAAATATAATACAACCACTTTGTTTTGACTTGCAAAGAAACATGAAGGATAACAAAGGGCAAGGATGCGAGTCTCCCCAACAGGATACATTACCAACTGGAAAATTTGGAGAGAAGCAGGGCTGTGGGATTTGAGGCACAAAGCTGGTGGAATCTGAGTGTGTCATACAGGTTAAATGCAGTCTCCACGGGGGAGCCAGGCATCCCATGCAAGAGTAGCCCTGCTGGGTGGTGGCCAGCTCGCCTTGGCATTGGTGCTGTGGCAGATGCTCATTTAAACTTCCACCCTAAAACTTGCTGGAAGAAAACTTACGGCAGTAGGTAGGGGAAGATGGGAGGAATAAAATGGGAAAAAATAGTAGATGGACTGGAGACTGAAACAAGCTGGCTACGGTGCAAATGCATTTGAATTGTCAATGTGCAGCTAATGGTTCTTGGTCCCAACTGCCCCTTTGGCTGCCATCAGTTTTATCTTTGGGTCATTACAACATAATACTTCTGACAGTTACCAAGTTTCCCTTTGGATCTCTCATAGCAAATTGATTTTTGGTTTTGCGTCTATGGCAATACTTTCACCAAATTGTTTTTTCATTACACAGAAAAGTGGGGAAAAAAATATTTGACAGTGTCAACTGTCCATTGCTTCATCTTGGAAATAGTTCTTTCCAAAGTCTAGTCTAAAACTGACTTTGTAGGTCAGGAGATTCCTGATTGCCATGACAAAAGTGAAATTTATTTTACATATACCTACGTCATGATAGTTTGATATGAGACTTGAAATTAAGAGCACCGATTTTGGAGAGTTCCTTAATTTAGATAAATTTAGATAAAAAGCATAATCCAAAGTATCAGCACAATTTTCAAGAGAGTCTATGTAAAATGATAACTCTAGTCCAGGATTTTTCATGTATTTGCCATTGAAATTTCCTGCCTGAATTTTCCCATATGAAATTATGTTTAACTTATATGGTACTTTTCCCTCCAAAACTATTTTCTTTATATTTATTTCATTTTGTCATTTAATTTCATGATAAATGCCAGATGCAGAGCCTAAAATCTAGCAAGAAGAGTGACTACAAGGCTCTGTAACTAGGAATTCATGGGGTACCAACATAGAGATCTCATATTGAAAGATAAATTGGAATATATGCAATTATGCAGAATATTGAACCATACTGCCATAGTATAGTGATATTTGTTCATGGATACTAATTGAAAAATATTACAGATAAATAATGGTGCATATTGTTAAGCAGATAATAAAAGCATAAAAACAAAACAAAAGCATAAAATGAAAATGTATCCCAAAAGAAATTTTCTGTGCTTACTGTTTAAATAGGACTCCATTGGTTGTATTTTCAAAAGGTATAATTTGTGGTGGCCTTGTCTAAGATCTAATGTACAATCTGGCAATGGATTCTTTATATTGAACTGCTAACTTATGTTACATGTGGTAATTTATCACTAACCTCTCTAAATTTTTGCTTAGTTTGGACACAGGAGTGGCTTATGGAGCTCCTATCCTCCCATTCATTTTCATGGAATAGCAGTAGAAATATCAGAGGCATGAATTACAGGTTTGGACAACTGTATGTACAAGTTTACTGTTTATCCACACCATTTCAGAAATCCTGGGAGTTATCCCAAATATTTGTCCCAGGAAGACTCAGTGGGAAGTGAAAGTCTGGGAGGAGATGTGGGAGCTGTAGGAAGAAAAGGACCAAGACCTGCTGTGGTCAGTAATGGTTAATGCAGAGGGAAAAGCAGATGGAGATTGTGAGATTGTCCTGGTTTCAGCTGGGAGAAAACCACTGATGTGTTCTGGCTGCCTTAAGAAGGGTGCAATTGCTGCTAGGTGAGTTAATCAAAATTACCTCCAGCCCTCCAGCTCCCTGGAATTGTGATGTCGATTGATGATGGACATCATCTCCTATTGATCATTTTGGGATGAAACTCCCACTACTTGGGAGCACACAGGACTGTGTTTGGGTGAGGTATCCACCATCACTCCTGCTGCCCCCTGTGATCTTGGAGTAACTAATCTAGTTAGTTTACAGGGTCAAACATCTTAGTGCAATGAAAGCTTTGTGATACTTTCATAATGCAAATGAAAAAGCTGTTGATTTCTGAAGCCAGGAGCTAACAAGTGCTGCTGGTGACTGAGTCAGGTTTGTTGTAATCTTTACTTTGAAGATACGCTGGAGTTCTCCAAGGTTAATGAAGCACTTGTGGGAGAGCTTTTCTTCAGACTTTAGCTCTGTTTTACTCTTGATAGAACCATTAACTTCTACACTAACCTTTCTACTTGTTACTATTACACACATTCTGCCCACTAAAGCTTTATATTGATTTTTGCCAGGGAGCACTTATAAATTGTAGGTTTAAATACATGGGGTTTTTGTTAGCATTGGTGGGATACAGGCAGACAATGATTAATTTGTAGATTTTAATTTATTTTAGATATATGTTACAGTTGCTTTGGCAACACCATTGTCATTAGGTTTTGTTTCTTGAATCATTTGCTCTAATTATTCCAGCTATCTTTTTAATTGCTATAGTTTCCAGTTAAGAAAGTAAAATTTACAAGATATGATGAATAGTGTTAGAAAATACATTGAGATACTGGAAATTCTTCTGATCCTTCCAAATTTAGGACCTCATCTACGAAGAATGGTGCCAATGGGGCAGAGAACCAACAGTTCTTGCCCTCTGGAATTTAGCCATACATTAGAAAATCCTGTATTCTCCTTTTAACATTTTAATCTCCTACCTCTTCATTTTGTTTATGAAGATTTCATATTAAGATTGCCAAAGAAACATATTTTTTCCCTCTGGTAAAAAAACATGGTAAATTAATCAGAAAAAACTTTAGGATTAATCCTAAATTTTTAAGGGTTTACAAATTGTTATTTTAGTTTAATTTTGCCTTTTTGTTTTCAAGCTTTTTATATATCATTGCACTGGTTTTGCATTGCCTGGTTTTTGGTAGCAGGGGGCACAGAGGTGGCTTCCACCACATGCAGCAGAAGCAATCCCTGATGGCTGTGAGGATGGGCATGCTGCTGGTCAAGGCTGGGCCAGTTATAGAGGTTGGTAACGCCTCTGTGATAACAGATTCAAGAAGAAAATCAAAACAAAGTGGTGCACAGTGTTAATTCCAGCCAGAGAAGATGAGGAGGTGAGAACATGTGAGGGAAACATGGAGACACCAAGGTCAGTGCAGAAGGAGGGGCAGGAGGTGCTCCAGGGGCCAGAGCTGGGATCCTATGCAGACCCTGGTGAGACCATGGGGAAGCAGCTGTGTCCTTGCATGGGGATCCACAGGGATGCAGAGATCCACCCACAGCCCATGGGGATCCATGGGGGATGCAGAGATCCACCCACAGCCCATGGGGATCCATGGGGGATACAGAGATCCACCCACAGCCCTTGGGGATCCATGAGGATGCAGAGATCCACCCACATCTTGAGTGATGAACTGACCCAAACCCCCACACCCTGTCTCCTGTGCTGTTGGTGGGAAGGAGGGAGGGGATCAGGGAAGAAAAGGTGTTTTAAGGGCTTATTTTACTTCTCATTATCCTCCTCTGATTCTGTTAGTAATACATTCACTTTGCAACCTTAAGTTGAGCCTGTTTTGCCCTTGAAGTGTTTTCTCATGGTCCTTATCTCAACTCATGAAGCCTTTGTTAATTTTTTTCCCCTCTTCTTTGCCCAGCTGTGGCAGGGCAGGGTGAGCGAGGGACTCTTGTGGGTGCCTGGCATTGGGCCAGTGTCAAACCCTGACAGATACACAGAGAAGAATTGCCTCAATTCTCTTTGGAAGGAGTAAGATCAGAGGCCAAGAAAATTATGCTCTCCACTTCCAATTCAAGTAGTTGTGTTATTCGAGGGTTGAGTGGCTTTTATGTTGCTACCAAAATCAAAAGTGGGAAAAAAATGTGCTAATTTAGGAAGACTCATCTCCCTCTTCTTCTGATGGATCACAAACTACCAGGTTAAAGCTGTCACAACTGATCTGTCAGAGAAGTGCTTTTTGGTGGCCTTAAATTTGTGAACATCCCACCTGGCAACTCAAGGATGTGTAAGGATTTGGGGTTTTTTTGAAGGCTGGTTTATTTTGGACTTAGATACACAGTGACAGCAATAATGAGTGCACATCCAAATTCTGAGTTTTTTCCTTGGTGCTTTAAGAGATGCAGTATAAAGGTACAACTGTTCAGTGCTGTCTTGAGAGCAAATGATAAGCAGACCTGGGCATAGTAACTGGGAATTCTGCTCTTTTGTGCTAAAACTGATGAAGTATTGCTATTAATATTTCACGGGTGACAATTTCAATGGGAAATACTGCTTCCCTAAAGCTCAAAAACTGCTCTGTGTTGTTACCACTGCCAAGTGTTATTGCTGCTGTCACCAGCTGAGTGGCTATCACCAATGCCATGTAAGTGAACAGCTCTGGGCTGATAAGGATGAAGTCTAAAGCACTCACAGGCATTTTCCATCTCTGGGGCTTCTGGGATAATTCTACTGACCATGTGGGAAACAAGTGTTTGAAGCCTTATTGTCACCCTTAATGGAGCCATTGTGATATCTATAAAATGCATTCCCTGTGCTTGCGTGGATGTTTCCTGTGCCTCTAGACGTATTTTTCTGGGGTTCCTGCTAAAAGTAGCTACTTATATAGAATACAGAAGACAGTAAGTATTGCCAGTGCCAGAAGCTCTAAAATCTGTGAGGCAGCCAAAACATTGTGACATGATCCAAAAGCCTGTTAGAGCATCACTTACAACTTATTCTTCTGCTGTCTTAGCTTGGCATGTCCAGCCCAGAAGGTATGCACAAGGGTGAACTTCCCCTCTGATTCTTGAATCCTTCTGGCAAGGGAAAGGAGTATGCTCTTTGTTTTTATTTGAAGATACTGTAGAGAGTCTTTCCTTGGGAAAAAAATTACAATGCCTCAAATACATAATTCTTTTCTGCTTTGAATTACAAATTATTTTTCATGTTACATTTGAAATTGTCGCCTACAGAGCTTAGAAGCTACTTGTTCTGTTTTGCTTTGCTCTCCTCAGCTCCAAGTGGTTATAATTCCAAGGAAAACTGCAGCTCAATAACAATTTTTTCCATGCTATTTTGTCCCTGTAATTACTACTGATGTCATTTATCAGGTGAGCCTTGCTGTTTGTTAGCAGTGTGTGCCTTTTCCCTAGAGCTTCTGGCGTTTGATACTTCACCTGTCGTGTCCCACGTAGAAGTCACAGTACCCTTGTTAAGTTTTAGGTACCTGACAATTCACAGAGAGATCTTCTCCCAGTTTCTTAACCACTTTTTAAACAAAGAAACTTCCTCATTCACCTTCCTGTCTTCTTTCCCACATTCTGAATTTATCTCCCTGGAGTTACAGTAGATTATGTTCCACACAATCATATGGAGAAGCCCAGTTAATCCTATTCATGGCAGTAATTGTTTAACACAAGGCTACACTGGCTGCAGGTCTTGATGGGAGCTCTGTGGTGTGGAGAGAAAAGAGCAATTTCTGCTGCTGCATGCATCTCCTGGGTTGGTTTAAATGCACACAAATCAAATTCCTACTGCTGTATAAAAAGCAGATATTTGATGCAGATGCTTAAGTGCTTTTAAGCTGTGAATGAGCTCTCCGTCTGAGACTGATACAGTGTCCCATTTTCATCTGGAGAAAACGACTATTTTCTGAGAATGCATGGTAATGAAGTGAATAAGGAGCCATTAATATGGTATACATCTTTATCTCACTTTAACTGAGGCGATAGTGTTCGTTATAAAGAGATTGTCACAGAAATATGGAGGAAAGTTGACAAGAAGGCCAGTCAGAATATTTACTTCTTGAAATGCCAAGCTTGATCTTTTCAAGTGCCAGTCCTAGAGGAAAACTAGGAAAAAACATGTCTTTGTGGTGGGGAATTAGAATAATAGATTTGTTAAGAGAGGTTAATTGTTATGAGATTGGATGAGACCTCTAAGATCGAGTCCAACCACTAGTCCAACACTGCCATGTTCACCACTAAAGCTTGTCCCCAAGTGCCGTACTGATGTGTCTTTTGGACACGTGTTGGGATGGTGGCTCCTCCACTGCCCTAGGGACCCTGTTCCAGTGCCTGACCACCTGTTTGGTGGAGAAATTTGTTCCCAATATCCTTAATCTCCCCAGGTGCACCTTGAGGCTTTTTCCTCTTGTCTTGTGCCTGTTCCCTGCGTGCAGAGCCCAACTGCCCCCAGCTGCCCCCTCCTGCCAGGGAGTTGTGCAGAGCTAAAGGTCCCTCCTGAGCCTCCTTTTCTCCTGGCTGAGCCCCTTCCCCAGCTCCCTCAGCTGCTCCTGGGGCTCCAGCCCCTTCCCCAGCTCTGTTCCCTTCTCTGGACATGACTTAATAGTGAATGAATGCCTTTACTGAAGAGAACGAAGTTGAGGTCCCAGGGGAAAACGAAGGAAAAGAACCACCCAAGACCTGAAAACTGGTGAAAGTGACTCTCTGATCATTAATCCCTGCTCTATGTGCTGCACTGCTGTCCAGCGGTACTGACTTGATTAGGATCAGGCTTGAGGCCGTGCCCAGGTGCCTTTTGAAAGGTCACTTTTTTGTGATGCAGAGGTGTGCTGCGTGTTACCTGCGGAGGGTGAACAGTGCCTGTCCTGCAGAGGGGGCATGGAGTGATGGGACTCCTTGTGCTGGTACAAGTTGTGTTTGAGCTTTGCTTAACCAATGGGGAGTAAAAGGAGTTTGTATTGGGTTAGTGATTTTTTCAATGCATCGTGCAATGTTCGTTCTGCATCCTGCTGGACAACTTGTTAGAAACCTTAGAGCTATTTCTAGTGTACTGTGAAAACAGGGAACAGTCATGACCCAAAGGCTGCCAGAGCTCCAGGACCTTTTGGACAATGATCTCAGGCACAGGATGGGATTGTTGGGGTGTCTTGTGTGGGGCCGGGGATTGGACTGGATGGTCCTTATGGATCCTTACCAACTCAGGATACTTTGTGATTCTATGGCTTGAGGTCTTTGTTGTCTTTTTTCTGACTTGTGCTTTATCCTTTGTGTGTGTATCAGTCTGCTTGGAATTCATACTAGTGTGGATTCACTCAGTGGAGGATCTGGATAAACCAAATTGAGGACTGTGGAAAAGGAGCAGATATTTAATTTAGTTAATGTACTTTGAATGTGGCCTGAAGCCTGGCAGGAGGAACCCTACAGACAGAGAGCCCTCAGATGCCAGTTAGTATATATTTTCCTGTCAATGATTTGATTGTTGGCATATGCTTTGGCTTTGATTTTGAAGGAGACACATGCATCACAGGAAATATTGAGAACATACGCTTTTCAGTTTGCAAATGGCAAAGCAGTTTCTCTGTTGAAAGAGAGTGATGGTGTTACTTGATCAGCTCACCATGCTGTGGTAATCAGCAGTTTTGTCAGAAGGAATAGGATGGATTTAATGAAATGTGCTCTGTGCTGGCTGCTTTTTGTGCTTCATTACTCCAGCCAGGGAGAACATTCTACCCCTCACATTGTTGAACATAATGTGTCTTTTATAACTGTTGCTGGTGTTTAGGATTTCCTATTTGAGGTGTGCTGCTCTGAGATCATATTTACGAGGTCCTTCAGTGATGCTGTCAGTGAATTCATGTCTGTGAGTTGTTGGGTGAGCTCTGGGTCCAAGATTTGCATTTTGCAAAAGGGTAGTTTGCAGTGTTGCATTTTTAAGGGGAATCAGAATGGTTTTGATCAGGCATATCCCCTTGTGGTCTATGGTTAAGCTTCTTTTGTTGCCTTTTGAGGAGCACATGCAACCTACTCTTTGGTAACTGGTTTTGCTAGAGGAGAATCACAATGACTTCACGTTCCTGTAGCTCTTGGATGGGATCATGTTATGTCAAGATACATGAAGCCATGGCACTGAGGACAGGATTAATCCCATTTTACTTCAGGCACTTAACTGAGACTCTCAGATGAGAGTCTGGGGACCCAAAGGCTCTTTCTGTAAATCACAAAATGAAACTGGCACCTTAAGGAGCAATTAATCTCTTGTGAATTTTTAAATACTCTTTGGAGATCTCATTTGCTTTCACTGACTGTAGGGAAAGCAAAGGTTAGTTCAGTTGAATTTATTCTCAGTGATGTGTCCCTGTTAGCAGGCTTATCTGTTCTTGCTGGAATAGTGGCTTCCTTACCATTTGCTCTTGGGAATAGGCCAGTAAGTGTGTGATATAGGTACAATGAATGAATATTACACAGCTTTAAAAGCCAATTTCATGTAGCCTGATACACAGTGGAGCCAAATATCAACTTTATAGGATCAATTATAGCCAGCAGAGCTTGCTTAGCAATGAGAGGTAACCAAAGCAGAACAGGACCTCAGTTCTCAGCCTGGAAAAATGCTGCTGAAGTGGAGTGAGTGGGGGTGGATTTGCAGCATGGAATGAAAATGAAGGAATGTCTTGTGTTGCTGTAGTCCCTGCTAAATGTCTGGGCTGTTTGCTCAGGATAGCAGCTCTGAGCTGTGACTGTAGGTTACTGCTGGACTCCTGCCAGCTTGTTTAAATTAGATTCCTAGCCCGGGGGCTGGGGTGGTCAGCAGGAAGCCATTGTAATTTTCATGCCTTGGACACCAGTGTATTTTCATGAGCTGAAGTGAAGTGTCTCTGGGGATGCTGAATATCTCTGAAACATTTCCTGAGTTCTCTTAAGCTCTGCAATGGTATGTCCGAGTCTGTTTTCCAAAGGATGGAGCTTTTTGTTTAGTTAGTGAGGTCTTAGTTCACTTGAGTAGTATGCTTTTGCTGTTGGAACCTAGTGAGGAACAGAAGAAGAGGAGGAAAGCTGTGCAGGAAAAATGATGGGCAGTGTCTTAGGACAGCTAGGAGTACTGTAATTTCTTTTATGCCCTCATATTAATTTGTATTTCTGTTTACTAAAATCTTCATGAGATTATGACTTCAGGCTACTGTGTCAGAGCCAGGTTTTTAGGTGAATAGGGGAAATGTTTGGGCACACAGTTTTAGGTAAAAGAGCAGTAGCTGGAGTGCCTAGGCAGAGAACCTGTGATTCTGCCCATCTTTGGGCAGATCCTTTCTCATTTTCTGTTTCTTACATCAATACAGTGGTGGTGTGATTTTTAGTTAGAGATCATTAGTATCCCTGCACACACTAATTGCTGTCATGTACCACAGCTGGAGTACCAGAAGCACAGCAAGACCCCAGGGTGTGGCACAGGCTGGGCCAAGTCCCTGGTGATGCCCCTGTACTTTGCTGAAATAAGACATGGTGTGCACTGGCTGGGGAAACATTTTGGCTGCTCTCCAACAGCATTTGGAGAACATAATAAGGTGCTTGGGTAGTGGTGCTTGATTTAACAACATACTACTTAAACCCCTACACAGCAGTGTCTTAGGACATTTCAGATGTCTGTGTGGTTGGGTTGTTTTTTTTTTGTTTGGTTGGTTTTTTTTTTAGTGTCTTGATTTTTTGTTTGTTTTGTTTTGGTCATGTCTTT
>JANRGV010000073.1:67760088-67779554 GCA_024734035.1 Alethe castanea
TAGTTCACATATTTTCTTTACATATATATTTTAGGAGAAATACCAACAAAATTTTCTTATAATAGAAGAAGTTGCGTGCAGCAATATTTGCCAATTGAAATTTTTTGGGGAGTCGCCTGTTATTATAATTTTTTCTCTTTTTTTTTTCTTGCATAGAATACGTAGGCTTTTTCGCAGAAGACATATTGAGTTATTAGTCAAGCGAATTGCACACCAATACTTCCTTATCTGAATGTAAGCAGACTAATGATCTTTTGATGTAGAGTCCTTCACACCAAGACACCTGGACACTTTAAATTAATATAATAAGTAATACCAGGAGGCTGCAGTTTCTTAGCCCTTGGAGAGTGGAATTTACTGGAACATAGATTAGGGTAACCACCGGGAAAATTCTTAGATCATTTCACTTTAGCACAGCATAAATTCTTAAGCATGAGTCCCAGTGTTTTACTAAACAAAATGTCTCTTGAGTTCAGGTTCTTTCCAGACAGTGATTTCCCAGCCTGCGATCAGTTTATATTATATATCACCCAGCTTCAGTCCAACTTACCCAAGACAATCTGATAGCTGCAAGACTGAAAAGCACATTAATACTATTTGCAAACCATTGTCATTGAAAGTTTTGCTTATTCTTTTTGGATTTTGAATAGGAGCCGGTTTAAGAAAGTAAACAAAAGTAGACAAAATAAATAAGTTTCAGAACACTGTAGCCTCATGAATTTTGACTGTAAGGCTTTCTTTCTTTTCACTAATTAAAATTTTTTGAGATGGGTATCCACTTTCTGAAGATCATCAACTTGTTCCCATGGGTACAGTGATGGCTAACTATTGTATATAAAACACTTCATAGATTTAAAGCAAACTGTAAATTTATTAATAATCCTTGCAGATCCACAGTATTGCTAACCTTAAGAGAGGCATAAAAGTTAGTCTGTTTCCTGGGGGTGTGCTGGTAAACAGTCACTATCTTCCTTTTTTGAAGAAAAATAATGCAATACTGTACAATCACTTCTGTTATATGAAGGCTTTCTTTCTATCATCAGAGCAAGTGAAGCATAAATCACATGTGTGGTAAACCACATAAAGAAAAATCAAAATGACATCTCTCTAGGCAAATTATTTCAAAGCTCAGTTAAATAAATCTATGAGTAATAATCAAGCATAAGAGGAAAAAAAGTATCATAAGCACAAATGGATTCAAAAGAAATTTAAATTGTTTAAGATTAACATATTTGAAGTTCATTTTTTAGGCTAGATGATTTTTTTAAAATCTTCAAACAAATTGAGATATTACCAGTCTTGAAGACATGGTGAATTAATATTATTTTTAAAACAACAAAAATCCAGTACGGGCTTAGCTCTGAGCAGAAACAATGAAACAGTCCCACTCAGCTCTCCCCTCCCTCCTCCCAATAAAATAAAATCTTCCACCTTTTACACTGTGTATTTATAGAGAATAGCTGTGTAGCTAGTTCTTCAGAGAATTCACCACTTTTCTATACAGAAATCCTATCCTATCTTTTTGTTCTTAAATGAACAAAATTTAAGGGTAGCTGCTAGATGATGCAAAAAGAGGCGAAGGAAAGAAACACATAACTCCAGAAGGCCTCCTGGGAACAAATATAGAGAAGCTAAAGCTGAAGGATATGCAATCTGTGATGGATTGACCCTGGCTGGACACCTGGTGTCCACCAAAGCCACTCTATCACTCACCTCCTCAGCTGGACAGCAGAGAGAAAATATAACAAGTGGTTGGTGGGTTGAGATAAGGACAGGGGAAATCATTCAGCAGTTACTGTCACTGGAAAAACAGATTTGACCTGGAGAAATTGGCCTAATTTATTGCCAGATAAGGAGTACTTACACAATTACGGATCATACATCACAAGACAAGCCGTATAAGAGTTCACGGGACCAGGAGTGGACCCACTCAGAGTGCTGAGTGGTCTGGATAATGACACTGGAAATCTGTCATCTTTAAAGGGTGGCAATCATGGGAATCAAGGACACTGGTTGGTAACCAATCGCTTCCAACCTACCTGATTTTGTGAAATGGAATTCAGCCATTCCTGGCCAAGGAATTTCAGTCTTCAGTTGCTGGTAAGGAAAACAGAATGTGAATGAGTTTGCCAAGCCCCTTTTCTTCTGTGGGAAAATGGGGATTTCCATTTCGATTTCCATGTTCCACTGGATGGGGGCTAAATACTTTATTGTACAGGAAGAGATACTAAATGATGGATGGCAGGTCATAGAAAATTTCTTTTAAAAGATTTAAAGGGAAAAGTAGAAAAGCAAGTAATCAACACTTTGTCATGCCTTTAGGGATAATTTGTTTTGGGTATGACAAGAACTCTTACAGAGCTTAAGAAAAAGTAAAAATAAAAATGCTGGACCCAGTGTGCAAATTGCAAGAAGCTCTAAAATACATCAAGGTTGTTTGGCTTTCTAAACTTACAGAAAAACTAAATCTTGTACAAGAACAACTTACAAATTTGGTTGGTATGCCTACAAAACAAATTCTCTCTTAGAATTTGGTTGGAAATTTTTGATGACAATGATTGGTGGAAAAGCCCTTCTTTTTATTTCTTCCCATGGTGAAGAAAAAGATTGCAGAATGCAAGAATATAAGCATGAAAACCATGGCAAGGCAGACATTTTTTTTAAAAAAAATCGATTATTTTCTTTTTCTGAAGTGGCATCTCAGTTATACCTAGAGAGTCAGAAATGTGAAGGTCCACACTCTCAGAGAAGTCCACACTTTGTTTGTTCTTACCACAATTCCCTGAAAAATAAGCTAAGAATAGCAGGAGCACTGCATAACATTTACATAGAAAGAATTATATGTGCTTACAAGGACGGTATTTGTTTTCTTCTATGTACTCAAATTTTACAATGGGAAATGAGTGGGCACTGAATAATGAAGTTCAACTGAAAAACACAGTACAGGGTCAAATTACTATTTTCTTATAATTAGTCTAAATTATTATTTATTGCTGCAGAGATTAACTACTCAAGCACCAGTATCAGCAGACAGAAATCTGATTTATTTTCAGAAATTACGTTTAAAATGCATTTTTAAAAGTGATATTTCTGTCATAAGTGTTCTCCAATTTGTGCTGGGTGGGTTTTTTGGTTGTAAGGAATTATCTTATTTTTTGCAGCATGGTTCCCAACACTGATGATAATCCCATCTGTGAATCCAGGAAGCCAAAATAGTTTCACACAAATTTTCATCCAGAAAAGAAAAATGTCATATATGCCACACATAAATAAGGATATTACTTTTCCTTGGAAGACAAGGCAGCTGATTGCATCTTGAATTTTCCTTTTTCTTAAGAACAATAAAGAATTCCCTATTTGTCACAGCTTCATGTTGGATGGATTTTGAGTTGCTTTTCTTGATTTAAACTTCTTCATCCTAAATGCTGTCTGAAAAAGCTAAGCAAAACTAAATCCCAGTATTGATTCTGAACAGAAACTAGCCACTGTATCTAGAGTCTTTATTTAATGCTACTTCTAGACACAGACTTCAGCCCAAACATGAGGACTTCCCACATTTAAGTATTTTTTGATTGCAATATTTCTCCTATAGTTGTAAGAGAGTTTATTCAAAGAATAAATTAGAAGATGTCTATCCTGAGACCAGGAACCAAATCTAAAATTCTTTACTCTTGATATGACTAAATAAAGCCCAAATCCATGAAGTATAAAACTGCATGGAAAAAAATAGACTTACTTTTTTTAAGAATTTTACTTTTTTTTTTTCTTAAGTGAATTGGTTTTTTTTTAATGAAGCTGAAGTGCTAACTTGACATTTTCCTCACTTTAAGACTGGAATCTGCTGTGAGAGTTGTAAAGTTACTCTCTGTGTCTGATGACTCTTGTCTCTTTTATTCCCTTCTTTTCCACATCGTTGTCCTCTGTTTAGCCTGGGACACTTCTTATTAAAAGCAAACTCTGTTTCTTTTTTATCTACCTATCTTTTTTTTTTTTTTTTTTTTTTAATTAGCCATGTGGTCAGCTTTAAAGCCTCTGGGAGATGAAAATACCACATCTGGAGATCAACAACTTCAGCTGAACAGTTTTGAATCCAAGAGGGGAAAAAAACCTCCAGAACTAAAACCAATTCAAAAAAACTCCACTCCAAAACCAACTAACCAACCGGAAAAAACAAGAACAGACTGGCAAATTCTTCACCCTATTGTTTTATTAAAGAAAACAAATCAAATCATAATGCCTCAAACTCAATATTTATTTCTTTATGTATTTCTGCTATCAATAGCATTGCTACTAAGTAGCATATTTGGTTGTACCTCAAAAAAAGTGATATTATAATAAAGGAAGGAAAATGAAAGGCCATATAGGAAAGCCTATTAAAATGCACATCAGGAGGTGCTTTAGTTTTTTGTGGGTGAATAAATCTAACAACATTTCAGCCTTTTAATGCATATTCTTTATTTTAATGTTAAAATGGAAGATTAGCAGCTTACAGAGAGCTCCATGAAAAGTAAATCAGTGTTTCTTTCTCTGACAGATTGTTTTGAGTGAGATTTTATTAACATTTTAATTACATGAATGGAATGAAATGTAAATATATTACGAGCTTTACATACCTCTAGGTTCACAAGAAATGAAGTAGTTTGACTGAAGTTATTTTTGAGAATGAAAAGGAGAGGAGCAATTTATTCTTTGAGATGGTTGAACAGATGTTATTTAAAGAAGTCTACTGAAGAAAGTCTGCTAATTATAACATTTTATATATATTTTATACTACGGGGTTTTTTTAAACAATAAAAGATGCGTGCTTTGGCTACTAAATTTAGGAGTTTTGAATAAGAAAACCATTAAAAAATAGAGTTCATATCAATAAAAAACATGAATACTAGAGAATACAGAAATTGTAATGAATATTTAGGACAATATACTGATGGCTAAATTTCCTTTG
Organism: Alethe castanea; assembly: GCA_024734035.1. NCBI lineage: Eukaryota > Metazoa > Chordata > Aves > Passeriformes > Muscicapidae > Alethe > Alethe castanea. The sequence goes on from JANRGV010000073.1 coordinate 67,765,034, forward strand.
AAAATGTAATCCTAACCTGGGAGGCTAAAAATGCTGTATATATGTTAATCATTCTAAGCTGCCTTAATAATTAGTAGGAAGAAGTGACCACTTTCAGGAACCTATTCTTCTCATCATAAAATTTGTGCATATAATCTTGGAGATTTTTTCCCTTAATAGTTTTTAGTTTGTGACATTGTCATTTACTAAGTCTAAGGTTACTGTCAAATTTTTTTAGAAATCTAATGTCAGCAATTAAATAATCCAGTTCTCAGAGTTCTTCACTACAAAATAATTTCAGATGCATGTAACAATTTAATTGACACAGGCATAAGCCTGTCAAAATAGGTTTGTTCATCTTTCCTGTTCCAGATTCAAGATATCTGTGTACTCATCTTGATTAATTTCTGAGATAAATTCAGAAAGCACAGATAAATCATTGGATTTTTAATCCATCTGCAAGACAGAAACCTACTTTTGTCAAAAATATTCAATAGCAATCTTGCCTGTATCTCAGATCTCATGCACCTCTGGATCAAAATGTTGCATTCTAAGACCTCCATTTTTTCCCCTAAGCAGCAAGTACATTGACAAAGAAAATCTTAGGTAAGCACAGGATCTTTATTTATACTAATATACTTACAGTTTTTTACATGGTTGCATGTTGTGGGAATCAAGACATCTGTGAAATTTTGCAGAAAGCATAGACTGAGGAGAAAAAGAACTGGACAAATGCACCCAGGTCTATTTGATCCAGTAACAAAAATAGTTGATGCCAGAATACATACATATTCTAGTTTTCTGTTATGGTTCTTTGCAGAAACAAATGTCAGAATAGGAAATATACAAAGGAATTGCATCTGTGGAGTTCTGGTTTTGGAATCTGTCCAAAGTGGAAACCAGATATGTCTTTGGATATGTTTCTTTACTGAAATGTGTAAACTTCAGGACATGTTTCTTTACCAAAATGCGAAAATTTCGGGAAGAAATAATTCATCAGATCAAAGTTTTATTTATTGGTACTTGAAATGGGAATGTTTCTAAAAATCTATTGAACTATAATTCTCAGTACCTCAGATATCGAAAAGATTCATGTAAGCAAAAGCTCAGTCAGAGAATTCAAGGGATTTACTCAAACAATGCAAGATTAGGATGCAATTGCTGCCAACACTGGGGGAAATCTTTACTAGTTGTTCTAGAATAAATTTGAATGGTCTTTGGGCTCTTGCTTTAATTTTTTCTTCTTCTTGGTTTTTTGTTGTTTTTTTGTTTGGTTTTTTTTGGGTTTTTTTTTGTTTGTTTGTTTGTTTGGGTTTTTTTGTTGTTGTTTTTTTTGTTTGTTTGGTTGGTTTTTTTGGGGTTTTTTGTATTTTTTTTGTTCGTTCATTTTTGGGGTTTTTTGCTAGAAATTTAAATTAATCCCTCTGTAAAAGGCTAGTATTTGAGTAAAATAACGTTAGAAAAATATTCTAGCTGATGGGACCTTGGGAATAAATTAAGGTGGTTACTGACTTTGAAATATCTAAAATTATCTGAGGAAATGAAAAACTAAAATAAATAATACATTTGAGGTTTTAAAATCAATTAGTGTCAAAAATATTGGAATATAGGGTCATAAATCATATAATAAATAACTTAAAGAAAAACAAAGGTATGAGTGAGGAGGAGCACAGAGAGGCCCCACAGGGCTGAAGAAGGAGAAGACAGACCAGCCTGGGGACGTGAGGCTCAGGACTGGCTCAGACAAGCCTGCTGGCTGGCCAGAGCCTGCACACAGCCAGACCCTCTCACACAGAGCCCTGGCTGGCCCAAAAGCCTTTGTTCCTCCCCTTCCCCTTCCCACATGCTCCCTCCTAAGTCTTGCACAGTCCTAATGACATGGTTCAAACATCGCAGATCCCCATGTTATTGTTTCCTCTTTCTTATCATAGAGTCATAGAATGGCTTGGATTTAAAGGGAGTTTAAAGATCACCTAATTCAAACCCCCTGCCGTGGGCAGGGCCATCTTTCACTAGACCAGAGTACCCACAGCCTGACCAAGCCAGGCCTTGAACATTCCCAGGAATGAGTCATCCACATTCTCTACACATTTTCTAAGGGAATCCTTGGGACACTTCCTATCATTTTTATCCCTTATGTATACTGTAAAGTCCTTGCCCATACAGAAGAATATAGCAATCATAATAATAGAAAATACACATGGTATATTCCTACTGGAGTAGTTTAGAAATATGATGAGACAGAAAAAATACCTTTTTATGCCTACGGTGACCTATAAACAAGACCATATATTTTGCAGTCAAGGTTATTTGACTTTGCAATAATCCTTTTCTTTCCTCAGGTGTGATGAAAACACTGTCCTGGGAATAACAAGGTATATGGGAAATAGATATTTGACAATAATTATGGAAAAAATACTGTTCTGAATAAGTGATAATAGAAAGATCGTATGTCGTTAATACTGTAGATTTCTTGTTTCTACCTCTGAATTATATTCAACTTCTTGGGAGTATTATGTATACGGAGCTGCCCAATCTTGTACATTGGATGTTTTTCTTAGTACATTGAGGAGCCCTCTTTTCTTTGTGGTGCTTTAGCTCTTGTGTTACTCCTCATTTGTAACGCAATGCACCATAGGTTTTTTTGGCTGATGTCATACTTGTTGCAGCTTCTTGAATATGTATGCTATGGCATTTTTCATTATTGTAGTTAATTTTGTAGGCTCTCTTGCATTTTACATCTCTCTCTTTTTGTTATCTCTCTCTTATTGTTTTGCATTTCTCTGGCTAGCTCTCACTTTAGTATCTCCTTCCTATACTCTTCCTATCTCCACAGGTAACCTGCTCTTAGTGTAACCTGTTAGCTCTTTGTTTGCCATCTGACCAATGGAAATGGTCTTAGATGGTGTGTATAATAATTATTAATGCAACACTGTTGAAAATCTTAGGTGTTGCAAACTGCTGTGGGGCTGAGGGCAAAGGGAGGTTCACTGGTCCTTGGCCAAATGTGGTAATTCCATGTGCCCAAGTCCACCAGGCAGCAATGGTGAGCCCAGCCTAAGACACATACACACACACACTGCAATAGCACAGTTGACCACAAAGCTGACAGAGACAGAGAGCAGAACCTTTACAGGCATCTACAGAAACAGGATGGATGCTATAGTCTTGCTTTTCCTCTCCAGATGGTTAGGAAAGAAGTCCACTCTAAGACACACATGTATTTCTCTGGGAACTGATCTTTGATATACAGTCCATCCAGCACCTAGCCCCCAGTATCTCTCTCTTCCAGTTCCCGATACCTGGATTTCCAGGCAAGGGTATTTCATGGTCCTACTCCAGCATTTGGAGCTCAGACCTTCTTTCTACTTTCTATGTCAAGGTTCACATGTATTGACATACACTCAGAATGGACAGGACAGCCACATACAAGAAAGGTAAGACCAGAATTTGATTAGAAAGTGAGACAGATTGAGTGCACTGACCAGATGCAGACTTCTCACTCAAGTGTACTGTCCAGAACTAGCTTATACACATCTGGACCCGTTTTGTCCCCTCTTCCCTCTCTTGTTCCACACTTGCTCCTCCCTTATCCACCTTGTTTCCTCCTTTTCCCTGCCTTTGTCCATTCCCTTAAACATTCCATAATAAGATTTACGCAATCCAAAATGCACATCCCTTCTGTACCCCATAAGAAGTTCTAAATCTTTTTAGGTGTTAATCCCCTTCAGTCTGGAATGGATTCTGGATTTGGGTGGGGTGGGTTTTGGCTTGGTTTGGTTTTGTTTTTGTTTTTTTTGTTTATTTTGTGTGGGTTTTGTTTTTGGTTTTTTTTTGTTGATATTTTTTTGTTGTTTTGTTTGTTTGTTTGTTTGTTTGTTTTGTTATCTCCTCTTGGTTGGTAACTTACAGAGAATTTATTTCCTTTGACAGTCTTAGGCACAGCTAAGTGAGCCAAGATTCCTCCGCAGGCCGTGGTGAGACCATGGTGAAGCAGGTTGTCCACTGCAGCCCATGAAAATCCACAGGGAAAGCAGAGATGCACCCACAGCCCATGGGGATCCATGAGGGATGCAGAGATCCACCCACAGCCCATGGGGATCCATGGGGGATGCAGAGATCCACCCACAGCCCAGGGGGGATGCAGAGATCCACCCACAGCCCAGGGGGATCCACAGGGATGCAGAGATCCACCCACAGCCCTACCTAGTTTTTTATCCTTCCTGATGCCCTTCAGCCAATGGCTGCTTTCCATTTCATCTCCACTTGGAACACCAAAGCACTACGTCTATAAATACTTGGTGAGTGAAATGTTGGTTTTATCTGACATTTTGAGTCAAAGATGGCTGTTCTGGTTTTGCTGTTTTTCTGGTTATATTTTCCAAACAGAAAATAATGCTCTAATCAGTGCCAATTTGTCGTTGGCAAATACAAAAATAAATCAGGGAATAGAGTTTTTCCTGGGGTTTTTTGATGACTGATTTTTTAACCTCAGTGTAGGCAGTCAGTGAAAGCAGACTGCAGGTAAAGTGTATTAGGCTGGTTGGAATGCTTTACAAAATTACTTGTACTTTTCCTCCATGGGGATTTTACATCAAGGCAGTTATTTCAACACCATTGTTTTTACAGGGGATGGCAATAAAAGCTTGGATATTTCCCTGTTTGATTAGGAAGAAACACATATACCCAGTCCTGGGACCTGACTGTGTTCCTAGAATGAAGACACTTGGAAATTACTTTCCATTTTAAGAATTACTAATAAAAGAATTCTTTGCATTATGGGTCAAATTTCTATCTGTGTATTCAGGCTTGACTCCTCTGATTTGATTGCTCTATACATTTCAGAAATCATTGTAGCTTTGAACAAGATTTGCTTTCAATAAGACATTATTCATGTCTGCCCAAGAATTAGGCTTTGAGAGATCTGTACTAATATTTTCTATTATGTTGGTCAACAGGGTGGCATTCTCTAAGTTTCACTTTGATATTCAGATTCAAATATTCACAACAAAAATATGAATGTCTCATGATTGCAGCTGTGCAAATAGCAAGGGATTATACCAACTTTGAAGTTGGATTCTGTTCTCATTCTTTTTATTATTCATTTCCCTGTGAACAGTAATGGCAGAAATGTGGGGAAGTTGCTAAAACTGACACACAATAATGCATATTCACATCTGAAGTATTTGCCATGGCAAATAGCTCCTATGCAACAGTGTATGTACAAAACCAGTCCTGCTCTAGAGTCTCAGGACAGCTGGCTGCCACTAATATGTATTTAATAAACTGAAATGGACAAATGGGTACCACTACATCAATGCACTTTTTGACTGCTTAAAGCAGCCAAGTTTCATTCAGCACAGGAGGAGTACCTGCACTGGGATCTCACTGAATCCTTCAGAAGCAACATTCCATGCATTATTCTGTGGTATCAATGTGGTGAAAGAAAATTAAATGTAAACATTTCCTGTAAGCAGCAAAAAAAGTCTAGCATTCAGCAATTTAGGTCATGATCCCTCAGTCAGCAGGAAATAAGTTGTTTTTTTTTTTAATCTGGTGTTTATGAGCATTGCCAGAATATGAGAGTGGCTGGATAATTGAGGGGGGGAAAAAGGTTAAGGTATCCTAATTAAATTACCTGAGCTTCTACTTATCTTTAAAAAAAAAAAAAAGTCTGAGTATTTTCTTCATTCAGTCACTCATTCAGTAAATACCTCACATAGAGGATTAAATATATGGGAAGAAAATGACCCCATCAGCTTGAAAAATACATTCAGAAATAACACTTTAGGTGTGTAATGGCAGTCCACAGACAAGAATTTGCCAACAGATATTATTCGCTGGGCAATTTTGAGTAGGAAATATTTTGAGTAGGAAATACAGTTTTAAAATTAATGTCATTTTCAAGCAAGCTATGAACAAAGAAGAATTAAATCCATTGAATTAATATATCAGTAACAAAAATATTTCTGCCTTCCTCAAAGCAGCCAAAATTTAGCTCAAAAACAAGACCACACTTACTTAAAGGATTGTGAACCACAGAGTAACTTTTCAACAAACTGGAACAAAACAAGACCACACTTACTTAAAGCATTGTGAACCACAGAATAAGTTTTCAACAAACTGGAACAGAGTCTGGAGTAAAAAAGCATGAGACCTTAATATAGTGTAATACTTGACAGTAAGCATTTCAGCAGCTGTATAAATAAAACCACCATCCTAGTGAAGAGAGTGACAGAGAATTCAGTGAAAGATGCTTCCAAGAACTAAGACAACTCCATATTGCTCAAGTGGAAACCAATTTAGCATGAACTAGTTAGAAAGAAAATTTGCTTTAAAGAACCCCACCCCACAAACTTCTTCATAGACAGCAAAGCAGTGTGAAATGTAATGTCACAAGTAAAGGTCTAAAAGCACAGAATTCAGCTCTGTTCAGGAATAGACAAGGGAAAAATATGATTCCAAGCCAAGCAATTTTCTCTATTCAGAAAACCACTTCCTTTCAATGGGAAAATAATGGGTTTAAATTAGAAAATAAAAGCACTACATATATATACACACATAAGAATAAATAATTTTATATTTTAGTATGATGCTACTCATTATTCATTATACACTGGACAGCATTTGAGCTTCTCTTCACATATGTCATACCTTCCAAGCTCTTCAGTGGTAATGCTCCTCTTCCCAACCAGAGGCATCATCATACACTGCATAAAATGTAGTCCTGTGAACATGAATAGCAGAAGGTAACGCTTCAAAATTGGGGTCTAATGAATCAGAGCTACAATTTTTCTAGAGACTATGTGGAACTAACTAGGACATAGTCTTTTTCACCTGAAATTCCCAAATTTTGCCCCCAAATAATTAGGGAATTTTTGATTCTAGGTAAGTTTGTCAAATGCTTTTAGACCTCTTTTTATATTTAGCTATTTAAACACAGGATCATTGCAAAGTTAGAGGTGAAAGTAACTTCGACTACTCCTACCTCAGATCCTTATAAGAAATTTTATATAGGCTGTGAAGTCATATGAAAAATATATTTTTGCAGAAATAGTGGGTAAAGGCCATACCTGTTTTCAAAAATGTACGGTCTAAATTTTGAATATAAATAGAGGTGACAAATTGTCCAGGAGGAATTGTAATCTGGATAAAAATATTTCCTTTGAGCCTCTTTTGAAATGCAGTGGAGAATTTTTAATACAGGTAAGTCTTCTGGAGTCCTGCAAACTCAAACACAACCATGATGTTAAAATACATAATGATATCTAAAAGCAGAAAAAAATACAAAATGTGAAACCACCCACATAACAGAAGATGAAAGAATTGGAAAATCTTAAGAGAAATGAGAGTTAAAATGGATAGGCAAATTATTTCTGTGTTATTACACTAAACAAAACACTATAGCAAAAATATTATTTTAAATGGATCCATTAAAGCAATTTGTAACTCACCTAACATTTACATACTCCAACCTAGAATTTCAGTGTCATTTAAGATGTTACAAAATTAATTTTTTTTACATTTTTCATTTAGATTCCTAAATAACTAAAAAAAAAAAAGAAAAAAAATGTGGTTTCCAATGCATTCAGTCCAAGAGAATGCCAGGTTCCAACACTCAGTCCCAAACACATCAGTCAGGAAAATTTCTGCCACTCACATGGCAGGCTCCATGCTCCAAAGTGCTGCTCTTGCTACATGAGCTTTAACATCAATGTTCTTTTACCTTGCCTTTTGCCAAAAGATTTAGCAGAAAGCCTGAGCTGCACATCTCGAGCATCAGGGCTGAGAAACATTTAGTGTGGCAATGGTTCTCCACAACACAAAGCTCTTCCCTACAAAAATAGCCTTAAAAAAAAAAGGAAGAGCAGCAAAAGCTGGCTTAAGAAATGAATGTGACTAAACCAGATTCTTTATTCATCCCATTCATTATTCAAAGACACACACACACAGATATACATGCACATGTTTAAATACAAACTGACTGAAAGCTAACCTAGCTAATTTTGACCCAAATTATAACTGTGAATCTGATTTCCTTCTAAACACAAACAAAGCACCAGAGCATATTGACAGCATGCTGGTGCATGCAAGAACAATTCTATTCCAGCCATGCCACCCTAACTCTGGAGAAACCCCACAGATGTCAATGAAATTGTATTGGATTTGTAATAGAGTGAGAACAGAATATTGCCCAGCCTATCTTTTTTTTTTTTTTTTTTTTTTATTTTATTTTATTTTAAGCAAAACAGAAGAAATCTTCCTTCGCTCTCCTGGTATCAATCAATGACCATTGCTCTGTTAATGTATTACAATAAAGTACCTCAACGGGGCATTGAGCTGGTTGACTGTAATATATCAGCAGATCAATGGCTTGCAAAAAGAGAATGGTCAAATGCAAGACAACTTCTCCAATTAGATAATTTTCAAAGATTTCACACACTGAATTCATAATGACTTAAAAGAAATGAGTCAACAGTGTTACCTGACTAACTGGAGATCTCACAAGGTTTTTCCAACTGTTATCATCCTTCTTGTGCCTCCATTATTAAAACCAAAGATAATATCCATTTAATAAATTTAAGGATGGTTGTATCCAGATCTGGATACTGCAGCTTGGGCTCTCCCTTGCTGGTAAGACACTTCTACCCACTGAAAAAACAAAACAAAACAAAACCAAGAAACCAAGAGAAAGTAACAACACAGAGAAATGGAGGTCTGCAACCCACATCCTCAGAGAAGGAAATTTTCAGCCCTTTTGTAAGTCCTGGGCTACTTTCAGGATTCATTCATTTCCAGAATAACACTGTGTCACCTTGAAAGGGGCCAGGTGACTGCAACATCAGTTCTTTCTAACTACATTTTCCTTTGCCTAAAATTTCTTTCAGCTCTGTAATCGTACTTACACATACTTACACATGGACCTGGTGGTATTTACAGAGGAGATGTGTACATATTTCTTTGTATACAAGTGGACATCTGAACACACAAAACAAGAAGCTGTCCTCCTAACGTGTGATTTCTTCCTCCTCCCAAAACTTTAAGTCCTTCTTGTGGGTGAAATTGTTTGTATGAAAACAAAAATCTATTCAATTTTAAAAGCCATTCATGTTGTTCTGCTGTAAGGAATTTTTCATTCATACATCCCTCTTTTTCATTGACATCATCTCTTTCTGTAATGCTGCCTAATTAAGCATTGACAAACCTCTTCATTTTTGAGGTGGCATCAGCACTTAGAAGTTCTGCCTATAGAGAAGCCCTAGGGTCTCAAAGATCAAATTATTTACTTCAAGATATTGACATTTCTGATTTATTCCAATCTCAGAATATAATAAGGATAACCTCTCTGCTTTGCTTTGGTTTTGTGTTGGGTTTTTTTTTTTTAATCTCATTGAGAAGGGAGAAGAATAAACAGAAACCAAAACCAAGCAACCAAAAAAGCTAAACAGACCAGTTCAGTGTAGTCTTCCCAAGCAATAGCTATTTTTAGAATAAGATCTCCACGTAACAGAAGTGTGAGATGATGACTTGTCAAAGAACTAACAAAGAGGAGAGCTGGGCTTTCCCAGTTCTGGGACTCACCAGAGGGAGCAATCCAGGCAGCTGTATTTGCCTGGCACTGAATGGAGAGTGCTACAAGAAATGCTCCATGAGCTTAAAGGGGCTTTTTCCCAACTTAAATTATTTAATGATTCTTTGAATCTGTATTGTGCCTTCTTTTAAGCAAACTGAATCTATCTCCAGTGAAGTTAATTTTCTTTATCCAAACTTGTGCTGAAGCACACAAGCAAACAATAATCCCTACTGCCAAAGTATTACAGACTTCATCTAATTACTCAAAGCTCAGAGATATCTTAATTGAGGTTTGATATTTTTTTTCTTTTAACAGTTATGCCACAACAAAACCCAAGCATTTCATGTTAGAAAATTGCTTTTCTCGTCAACATGGTATTTCTGTTTCTGGTCAAAACAAGAAATTGCAAAACATGCATAAAGAACTAAGCATAACAAAAAATATTTCCCAATTACTCAAAACAGGTAACACACCAGAAAACATCAAAGACCTGAGATGATCTAATTGAGCACAGGTGTACTATAAGGTCAGAAAAATTGGAAGTTAAAATTGTCCATGCATTTTTAATCAGTCTCTCCCATTTGTTTGCTTTAGGATATGCTCTATTATTATCACTAATAGTAGAATTTAATAACTGAATATTAAAAATTTGCATTTTTCAATGTTCAATAATCTCAAAGGACTTTCCAAATAATTAATTCATCTTTCTATCATGCTTGTAAACAGAAATTAAACACTGTCTTGCCATTCTACATGGAAGAGAGAGACAGCGTTCATATCAAAAGTTAACACTGGGACTAATTTCTATTTCTCAAATTCTGCTTACTGCAACTCAAACTATGAGTAAAACTGAATTAATGCAATATAAAATATGGTGACAGTCTTAGAATTGCATGTGTTGGATCTGGTACGATCCAGAAGTGCATGAAAGGAATTTATAATACACTGCTTGTCATACAACACAGCCTATCTCACAGAGGTGCTAAAAAAACTTGTATGTTATTACCATTCAGTATCTGACAAATAGTATATGATTCCTTAATGACTCCTGAAGGCTTCAGATCTTTTGTCACAACAAAGTCAAAGACAAGTAAGGATGTCATCCAAGTCACAGACAGTCTTAAATAACTTGTGGACTGCCAGCAGATCTTGAGGTTGCCTGAAGCAAGCAAGTTTATTTTGCTAACGTATGTTAACAAAACATAACATCCCAAGCAACTGTCTCTCATGGACAGCAAATGAAACATTAACCACAACAACTCCAGACTTCCTAAAGTCTGAGCTTCTAACTCCAATTCTCTCCTAATATTTAAATAAGGTCTTGAATATATCACCTGAGAGGCACAACATGGTGCTGTGCCAAAGCCACCTTGCCCTGTGATGTTTCCACTCAGGCAGTGACCTGTTTGTGTCAGAGTGTGCTGCCCTGGACGTGCCACAAGAACTGGCAGGTCTGAACTACCAGCTTCACCTCTACCTGCAGAACTGAAACCAAACCTAAACTAACAAAATAAAAAATATATTGTTTTGCAGCATTACAAGATGGCTAGGCCAAATACTGCTCTATTTAAGCAGTGTGCTGTACCATTTCTGACAGTTACTGCAACATGACTGAGAGTAGAAATCAGGTTATTATTGTAGCCTTTGACAGAAAATGCTGTTAAAGCCATGTTGTCTTCAGAGTCTTTCATGAAATCTGTAAACACGTTTAACATTTCTTTGAATGGGAAATATGGTTTGTCAATCTATATTGACTCAGTGGAAAGAAAAGCCCAATATATTAAGCTTAGATCCTTCAGGTATTTATTTTCTCTAATGATTAACTTTACAATATAATTTCATCCTTTCACAAATCAATTGCATTAATCATAAGAGCTCAGAATGAATGTTTACATTGCATTTGTCTTCTGGTTTAATTCTTTTTGGCCACTGCTTAACTGAGCAGAATTCAGTATGGGGAAAAACATAGCTTAAGTACTACTGCTAAATTAAGACCACACATTTACTAATCAGAAGGAGTTACCAGGTCTTTAATTCAAGCCCTCTAGGGACCTGAATTAACATCCATCCCACTGAAAAAGACCACCATCTTTTCTGAAATAGGGAGATTAGTAAAAAGTAAGCCATGGTAATACTTTGTGGAGAAAAACCCATAGCCTAAAATCTACAGTGCTTATAGCCCACACAAGGATGTTATTAGTCTTTCAGAGCCCCCCCCTTATGGATCAGGTGTAAAATGGACCAGGGAAAAACAAGATCATCTCTATGGGGAATTTAGGACTCAGGAAGAAGTCAAAACTGTTTCTGTGTGACTGTGCTTTCTCTGTGCTAAGTCCTTTCTAAAATTCGATCTGTGTGTGGGCAGAGAAGTGGTCATTCCAAATCTGAATGTCATTGTGGCTTTGACCTTAAAACCTAAACTAAAGGATGAAAGCACAATGATTGCAACACTATTCTGGCTTTGTAGTTTATTACTATAAAGCACATAATAATATACTATAACCATTACGGGATAATTTTTAAGTAAGTGAGAAAAAACATTCAAGAAAGCAGAATATGAATTTTCATATGAGAAAGAAGAGAATCATGAATGAGAAAAAGGAATACAAAAATGAATAGTTCATAAAATCTAATAGTTTAGAAAATATTCAAAAATCCAGTAAGATACACATAACTCCATTGCTGTGAATATGGCAGCCAGGTTTGGATGCTAACTACTTGGTCTGATACCCATTAACCTTAATATAGAGATAAGCAAACATTAAAAATAGTTTTACTTGTTGACATCTAAACATTCTTATGTGACAAAGTAAAGCTTTAATAACCTACTGCTAAAAATCAGTCAGAACTGCAGGATCTAAACAGGACTTAGGACTTCCTCCTATCAACTGGTTTCTACCTGGATACCCCTTGGTTTACTGCCTGAAATCTTCTCTGACTTCTTAGAAAACTTGCCAGCTCCTAAACTCAAAGGTCCCAGGCTGTCAACCCCATCCTAGCCACACTGAAGAAAGAATAATGATTTTGTTGTGTACAGCATAAATGTAAAAACAAACCCCCAGGAGCATAAATTCTCAGAAAAACAGAATTTCTATTTTTCACTAAGCTTTAAAGGTAAGAACAATGGCATTTAGGGAACCTTAGAAACAGTTGTATTGATGTGAGATTTGCAGCTGCCTTCTGTCCTGTGTGGGGTGGTGCTCACTGGATTTCTCATGGAAACCCCTTCTAAGCCTTTAACCCTGAAAGGAGCTTGGATGAACATTGCCCAGAATATTTAAAGTTTATTCTCTGGAGAAATTAATGCTACTGATTACAAAATCACCGGCAGTAATTTATATGCATGCTTTATTTGTCCACTTGTGCAGCGCCAACAATTCAGTAAAAAAACCCTCACAACAGATTTGAAAGGATGAAAAGCTACTTTTGCTAAGTAGCTGTTTGTTAATTTGGTCTGAGTCGGTCCTTGTTGAAAAAGGTCCAAAAATTCATGAAGCTGCTCCACATGACATTGCCCAAGTTCTCTCACATGGGACATTCTAACACTTCACCCAGTTTTCCTGCTCCTTCACTGAGGCAGGGCCAGACTCCAGCCTAGGTGTGTCTCTGGATGTCTTCTCAGTGATGGCAGTGATTTCAGTGAAGGCTATAATTGAAAACCAATTTCCACTCAATTTTACTTGCATGTGAACAAAAAACCAAGAGAGTAGATGGAAAATGCCAAATAAAAACAAACAAACAAACAAAACAAAAAAAACCCCAAACAAACAAAAAACCCACAAAAAACCCCAACAAGTAATCAGTGCCAAACTACAACAAACAACCCAACCAAAAAAAACCATCCCCAACCCAAACCAGCCCACTCACATACAGAGTTTAGAGAGTCCAATGCAGTCACACAGCTGAAGAAGCACTGAACAGGCAGAGTAGTTTTGTTCCCAGAGTAGCTGGACTGTTCCTCCAACATAGTGAATTAAATCTTCAAAGAAGCATCTAGTCATGTCAGTCCTCATGTAAGGAACTTGATACTGCCAGCATTCCCTTACTCTAGCAAATAACAGGAATCTATATCTTTCAAATAGATACTGAGATAAGACATGCCTTTTTAATCCCCACTGTAGGAAGGCTTTAATCAATAAAACTTCCAGTTTTGATCTACACCCAGCCAGCCCATACATCAGGGTGCACATTGCCTGCAAAAAAAGCCATGCTAAGCCTCTGTTTGAGGGTCAGTCTTGCTGTTCAATTTACCAAAATTTAAGACTGCTTTCATGGCATATTTAATACCCTGTAACAACCTGAACTCAAGGCTCAACGGCAACTTTCCAAAGATTTCTGAACAAGCAAAAATAAGAGTGAGGTGTTTGTTTTATCATATAATAAAATTTTAATTTAGATTTTCTTAGCAGTTAACTGGCATGGGTAGTCATGGGAAGTGTGCTAGTATCCAGTCAGCTGTCAGTAAACTCCCATTTCATTAAGAACACATAGAAATATTTCCACTCCTATTTTCTAGCTCTTTAACAAGAAGTGTGTGCCACCATACCCCAAATTCAGCTTGGATGAAGGGTAAAAAAAAGAACACAGCCGTATTTTACAGCTGAAAAGACATTTCTGGTGCTAGATGTTCTTGATAGGCACTAAGACCTTGGTGTAACAAAGCACAACTGCTGAAATATGAAGGGACACACCAATTAGGCTCAGAAATGAAATGCACACGTGTAGCAATAAGGTGTGAGACAGTAGGACTGTGGTCAATTCCCCCATCACCCCCAGCCTTTTTATCAGGATTTGCAGCACAGGTCTCTAGCTCACAGTGGTGGCAGAATGTCAAGTAAAGCTTGATGGCTCCTGATATGAAACACAGGTCAGATGCTCACCAAATTATGTCATGTGAGCTTCAAAATGTTGGTGAAACTACAGAGGTACCAAAATAATTAGCCACATTGCCATAAACTAGCCTTCTGC
>JANRGV010000073.1:67787761-67801071 GCA_024734035.1 Alethe castanea
CTCTCCGCCCTCCCCCCCACAATGTCAAGGTCAGTTGAAGTAAAACTTTCATTCCCTTTCTCAGACAATTAATCTTTAGATAATTGATGCAGGAATGATGATGGATGGGTTTCACTGGGGCCTGTAAATCTCATTTAGCAAAGTGAATTCCAGGCACATGCTGCACCTAATGATGTGACAGGTGGGCTGCACCACAAGACAGCAGCCGCCGAAAAGTTGATTCTCATTAGACCCTGGGAGTCCTGCAGTCAGTTTTCTGATGGCTGAAGAACACTAATCGCATCTGTTTGCTGCTGGGTGGGGTGGGCAGGGGGGAGAGGCAGCACTGAGAGCAGGGGGGGCTCTTCTTCTCTTTCATGAGTTAATATCCTTGACTCCTGCCCAAAAAACCAGCAGGCCTGCCTCCCACCATGCACTCAGCCTCCGTTCTGCTGACTCCTACAGGGTGCACCCTTTTTCTAATTAACTGGAATGGCTGTGGAAAGCAAAGGAGGCCTTGTGTTGGGTGAACCAATTATTTTGAAGGGTATTAAGTCATCAGATTTACTTTTATCTTGATTGCATTGTGGAAATCGTGCATAATTAATGGTGGGAGCTTATTAGGAAAATGATTAGGCAAATTACACAGGTGTCGGATGCATTTTTTATGATAAATTTGCTAGAACAATCCTGCAATTCCATCTGTTCAGCTCATATCAGAATGTCACTCTGGAAGAAATTAATGGTGCAGAGTCACACAAAGTTACTGGAGGCCTTGGATGCAGATTTATGTTTTAAAAAAAAGATGCAGTTAAAATTACCCAGCAATTTCCTAATAAATACTTGATGCTACCGTTCAATAAATTACTTATTTAATCTTAAAAGAAAATGATAGTCAGCTGGAAACTAAAAAGCGGAGAAAGCATAAACCTCATTTTGTCAGGTTGATGTGTATGTAAATAAAAAATAATCGTGAGACATAATAATTCTTTGCTGTGGGATGCTGACTGGAAACAAGCTGTCAGTGTCCAAGTACCTCTGCTAGGTATTTTTTCCACAGATACTAAAGCTTGCCTTACAAATCCTGTGCTGGTTCTGAAGCGGCAGAGCCAGTTCCCTTTTCTGCAATTTTGGCATTGTTTAGCAGCAGGTTCTGGAGATCACATCCTGGAAGTTATAGAGGACACCCAATGCTGTGCTCATGGCTTTGCTTCTTTCACTCTGCATTTCCTGCCAACACCAGAAGATGAAAACCATGAAACCAAAACCACTGAATGCACTATTTCTCAGAACGACTCAGTAAACCAGTGCATAGGGGTTTTTTGTGCATGTAAAAGCATGTCTGTGCATGCATTTGTAAGTCTAGCATAGCAAAAGCCAGATATTCTGCCCCTGGAGGTGCTTAGAAACTAAGTCTCTAAGTGCAGCTATGGATTACCTATTATGCATCAAATCAATAAGCTCATATTCCATAGAAGAAGCATAATTTTTACTAGCTAATATAATATCATTTCTCAAAAATTTACAAGTAAGGAGGCAGAAGTGACTAGGTGTATGAGGAGAGCACGATAAAGAAAAACCATGACAAGGTTTAATCAATGCTGGGCAGTTTTACAGTCAAATATGATTTTTAGGTGTATATTTTACATAATCTGACTGGCTCATTGTCATCAGTAGTACTTTTTAAAGAGATTGACTAGGCAAATACAAAGTGGATGTTGTCTGCTCCAGAAACAGCTCTGAGGAAAGCACAGCCCCAGATGCTGAGTGCCTTGGGGTCTGTATCACCTTAGGTAAGACCTTTCAAGCCACTCTCCAAGCCTCTGGATACAATCCACAAGATCTGTGGGATAAGGGTAGCAGAGAATATGGTGCAGATCTGTGGGATAAGGGTAGCAGAGAATATGGTGCCTTGTCCCAAAAGCTCTCAGGGCTGCAGTTACCCTGTCAGGATCACTCAAACACTACAACAGACCTCATTGTCATGTTTATTGGCATGGCTTTGAAGCTACCTTGAACATCTTGAATGTCTTCAAAATCACAAAGCAGGCTTGTCCCTTTTCAGAGATGCCTCCCCTGTGGTCCCCCAAGGACTAATATCCTGCCCAAACCCCACAACACTGGCACTACAATTTCATTCCTCTCTCCTGCTCCTCAGTGTCCCAAGAGCTTACTCATTGCCACAGGGCCCTTGAAAAGAAGACTTATTGGCAAAGCAGAATATTTTGTTCATTTGGGAATTTCTGTTCTTTTCAAGATGTTTAGGTTGTGATAAAGTTATCAGAATAGAAGTAAACATCTCTCTTTTAGTGCTCTGAAAAGCTACTAATGACCAACTTCTTAAAAAATGCTGGGCATGTAGCACTAAACAGCAAACCGTAAGAAAAATGCATTATTTTTCTCCCCAATATCCAAATCTTGGTAAATACCAACGATACCAATCTCTGAGACTTTTGCATTTGATTAATCCTTCCCTGCAGAACGAAGCTGCTGATTCTACACACTACCATCTGTACTTGGGGTGAAGGCAAAGAGAATGAATTCCAAACAGCCTCTGTCTGCAAGCGGGGCCATAGCAGCAAGACCTCACAGGAGTTTTATGTCCTATATAAACAGTCCTTGGCTCATCTGAAGACCTTTCTTCTCCTTCAGACCCTTTGCTGAGCACATTCTTTGAAATCTGCTTTCATGTATCTCAATTGTAGTAATTGTTTTCAGAAAAATTACAGGGGCATAGAAGCAAATATGGTGAGCTGCTGTGCCCCTGAGTTGGTTTATTACTGCTTGCTAATTAAGATTATTGATAAATCTTGTGTTTATTCCATGCAGGCTGTTGCAACAATACAGAATAATGCTATTAAACACAGCAGGTGACCCTAATCCAGTTAATGAAGTATTAGAGAAAATTTAAGATAAATTGAAGGTGCTACAGTGACTACCCTCCTACATTTTAAGGAATGTCTTGTATCTAGTGGCTAATGGCCCATAACCCTTATCCAATATGGAGTTTCTAAGCATTTGATCAGATAAAAAGCATGTTTTCAAGCAATCATTATTCAAAGGATCAGACAGTGATACTAATGTATGATTTTGTACCATGAATAAAACATTTCAGATGATATCCCTCAAAAAAATCTATATTGGAATTTATATAGGTGAGAAAGGAAGGGTCAAGTGAATTTCACAGAAAGAGATAGAGACCCATCTGTATTAAATGAAGTGGGTTAATCTAAACCATAGCAAGACCAAGACTCATGAGTTCAGAATATATGGCCCTATATGTAAGAGTGGCAGACAGGTTACTTTCCATTCTCCCTCGGGTATGTCTCTATCCTGTTAAAGAAACTAGCACTATTTCTTCTGAGAAGAAATATTATTGGACAGATAGGACATAAGAGGAGGAATCAAGCTACCAGATGTGCTTTTAAATTGCTGTAGTTAATGTGAGAACACAGGCAGAACATTGTTGTACAGCCAACCCCTCACCTGTGTCAGTCAGAAGTACAATGCCTCATGCAGTTCTCCTTCAGGTGCCAAAATATCTCCAGGTGCTTTTACCCAGGTGTGTTCAGACAAGCCAAATGCCTCACCCTTCAAACCCACCAGCCTGGATGAGTTCAAGGAAGCTGTAGCAGGAAAACCATATTAGAGACATACTCTGAGAGTTGGCACACTTGCACGGATGTGCTCCTGGAGGCATCACTGCAAATGGAAGACCTTGCCAAAGCTGAGACTTTCTAGTCTCATGCACCAGCCACAATGCTTTTTTGATTTTGAGAGTACTGGCATCATATTTCTAGTGTACAGTACCCCTCTAATACTATAAAAAATATTTGTTTTTAAATTAAACATTACCTGTCTCTTCCAGAGCACCACTCAGTTTTCTACCAAAATAACTAATTCCTATTCCTTAGTACAGATAACCAGCTCAAAACACACAGGCCCTTTTGTAGCATTGACAGTATTACATTTTTAGCATATGATAAGCTTTCAGCTAACACCTAGACTTTTCCTAGCACACTGAAATGTAGGTGGTAAAAAACACAAAGCTCTTTGCTTATCCAATTTTCTGAGTACATCTGCCACATAATGATTTCTACCGCAGAACATTCAAGACTTTGCACTGGTTTTGTCCAGATCAGGTTTTTGTTAGACAACAGTGTGATTCATACAAGCTTCTGAAATTATTTTAAGTGTTTTTTTTTCCCCCTGTCTTGGCAAGTGGAGAAAAGCAGCTTCTCATCAAACATGAGTGGAAGGGCCCAAACACAGATCATATAACTGAACACCACAGAAACAGAGAACATTTTGTATAAACACCTGTTCTTTTCCCAGTTTTCATGCCTTGTCCACCACCACAGAAACAAGGAGCTGATTGAAGCCTTCCACCAGAGCAGACTGGGGTTTTGTTGCAGGGGGGTGGGCCTGGATTGATGAGGAATGCCATTGGGATGCTGCTTTGCAGATGGTGAGCAGGCAAAGCTTCCCTGTGACAGGGAGGAGGCAAAGCCTTCATTAAAACATCAGCTTCCCCAGCAGCTCATCCTGTCTGACACGCCTAACCTGTGTGCATATGTCAACACAGAACGCTGGCTAATGCTGCTGAGGCTGTAAATAAGGGTTCAGACTATACTCTGAAGGAGATTAATGAGTGGAGTGCTTCCTTCCCTGCTGGAGGCTGGAGTAGGTTCCCTATTAAGATGCAGTATCTGTCACTGTCAATAGAGACATGCTGTGTGGGTGTGAGGGGAGGTTAAGAGGTGTCTCTGAATCTGGTAATTCCATGCTTTTAAGGGTCTAGCACAGGGGACTGACACACTTGAGCAACATCAACTTCCTGAAACACATTTTCCATTATTAGAATAAGTCCAGTAAAGTCTGTGGCCTAGGAGGGACAAATGCAGAGGAACTGGAGCTACTGCCTTCTGAAAAAAAGTACAGAGTATTCCTCTTAAATTCAGGAAAGGAGAACCAAATAAACCACTATCCTGTGCATGCTCCATGCAAATTTCAGGGAAGGGAGAAGTTGTTCCCTTCATACACATTTAGAACTCTGTTCCTATGGCAAATTGTATGTTTGCCTTCCTTACTTGTGCCCACTTACCTCCTTCCCTCTTTGGCTCAGGTAAACAACTATTCTTATTCTTAAAACATCCATTTCTCTGGTATCAGAATGTCTTACAGAACTGTGTCTTCTTCAGAAAGCATTTGATATCATTCCCTGAAGGAAGGGTTATCCATTTTAACTCATGGGAAGGCTCAATGAGGTTCAGTGCCATGTTCAAGTTTGAATTGGAAAAGTGTCCATGAAGAGGGGTCTTAATTCTGAACTCACAAGCCCTTACACATGCCCAGCTCTTGGAGCTGGATTCAGAAAACAAGAACCCCCATACAGCCAATGCCTATTTTGTGATGAGGATTGCTGGCAAAGATGGCCAGCTCGCTCAGCCTGGGCCAAGGGAACCCTTCTCTACATTGTTCAGGATATTTTTCTATGTATTTGAACCAGAATGACCTTCTAGATCAGAAACTTGCAGTATACAGTTGAATAACACACACTAGATAAAAATGCCTGTGCATTTAAACACAGATATGTAGCCCATTGGCTCCTCTTAAAACGCCTAAGTAATACATAAATTTGCACAAATCAGCCTTCCTTCATTAATTAGATTTGCCTTTTGTCCAGTACTTAGAAGAGAAAATAAAATGAACTTAACACACAGCAATATTACTCATTTTCCCCCTACAACTCATGTCTCCTGCATGGAAGCTGAAAAAACCTGAGGAACTGATCTAGTACAATCACTAATTTCAAAAGGAAAAAAAAGTGTAACAAAATATTATATTAAGATTTTAAGACCCAGCTAAATTTAGCAAAAGCAATCAACTAAAAAAGCAAGTTAAAAGGGAGAAATTGCAGGGAAAAAATGGGAGCCTATGCCAAAAAATTGCTTCTAGCTTTGCATGTTAAAAATTTATCTCACTTAAGTACCTGAATATGTAGTCCAAAGTCAATGGGAATTACAAAGGGCAGCATCTCTGAATAATAGATCAATTCTTTAGCTCTATTCTCAGTTATTGGCAGAAGGCAAATGCTATTTACTCTTCCTTTACATCACCAACCTTACTGAACACCTAATAGTTAATGCTTTTGTTTTGTATTTTTACTTAGAGAATAAGCCTATTTATTATGAAGTTTCACCCTGAAAAATAAAATAAAATTAGAAAAGCTGCCTCCAAATACCATGTAGAGATTAAGCTTTGGACACTCCAGAATGTTGTGTTCAGCTGCTTGCAAGAGGAAAACCAAGGGAAAAAAGGCCTGTATATTTATGTATAACATGGTAGTAAGACACATGTGTTACTCTACACTGTGCAGTGATGTTTTCCCAGTCTTGATAACTTCCCTGGAATTGCTCAAAGAGCATCTGGCTCTGGCCACTTGCAGTGGCTGAGAGAATGTTTCTTTCCCTGGCACACAACTTCACTGCAGCCTGAGTGCACTGTGTGGGGAGCCAGCTAACCAAGGGCCAGGATCATGGGATTGTTTCAGACAAGATTTTTATGAGCTGCTTGACCCTAATACCGAGGTATTTTCAGAATCTAGGTGTTGGAGAATATAATCTCCTTGGACTTCAGTTTATATGAGGTACAAAATGACCCATAAACTGGTGGAAGGTGACAGTGGCTGTAGATTTTTAAAACTTCATTATTAAGCGTGTATTGTTTGAGTGGAAGGAAGAGCTAAGTCAAAGAAAACAAACTGTAAATTAAATCTTGGTGCTGACTTCATTTTTAGAGATAGAAGTAATGCAGTCCAATCCAGCCCTTCAAAAAACCCCAAACTTGCAGTATGTTTTGTGTCCCAGAGAAAAGTTGATATCTAGTCTCCAAGAAGCAAAAAAATTGGTTTTTGTTGGCAAAATTGAGCAAAAGAACTCCTCCTTACTTTTAGTTGCCTGGCTTTTGCCCCACATGTACAGCCAAAGGAATTTCAACAGTTGGTATTTTTCTTTCTCTAGTGATATGGTGTCCTAAATCTCATCCTAAATCTACTTATTGATCTCAGTTAACAGCTCCCAATGGGGGACTACTTGATGTAGAAGGAATACTACTTTATCTGTATCAAATGTAGGACAATATTGTGAAAAAACAACCAAAATAAACAACTAAAAAAATATTAATCAAATGGTGCTTGGCTATGGCTAGAGTTGTGGTTTGTTTTTTTGTTTGTTTTTTTTTTTTTTAAACAGTTCTTTATACTTTTACTGTGATAAGTAGCTAAAGCTGGATTTCAATAGGATTTCAATAGGATGAATCCCAGGCATTCCATCAAGGATGAGCCTGCTGTACAAGCAGTACTACACAAGGTGTGTGCTGGCTCGTGTCACTAGATTAAAAAATTGCTTCGTATCAGAATAAGCCTTTTTGGGGAGAAGGGAGACAGAGAGACAGAAATAAAATTCCTGTTCAAATCTCCAGATAGAAGATACCAGAACATACAGATATAAGCCATGTCTTACAGAAGCATATGTGATTGGTAAGATACACAAAAATAATCTCTCTTGAAGAAGAAAAGGTATCTCTTAGATGATCTGATATGACTAAAAGACTCAATAACCTCAACACCTATTGACCCATGTGAAAAACAGGGGCAGATGGTATCAATTGTTATGCTTATTTGTAGAAAAAACAAAGAGAGAAATTCTCCAAAACGGTCTCCCATAAGGTTTCATTTTTTTTGGCTTTTTTTTTTTTTTCTGTTGTTGGTTTGGTTTTTTTTAATGAAGAAAAGACAGCTATAATTATGCAACTAGATTTCCAAAACTGGAAAGGTGGCATTTTAAAAACTTGGAGAAAAATAGAAAAGAGCTGAGAGAGGCTCACAGTTGCCAAGCACAAAAATCAGGGAAAAATACTCCAAGTACATAAGGTTAAACTCAACATAATAACAGGTCAGAAATACAGCTGAAAAAGTGAAATACAAAGATGCAAGCTGGTTGGAAGGAAAAGAAATATTTTTATAGTTTCAAAACCATTTCTAAGCCCAAAGTTCATAGTCAGATTACTTATAATAGCAACATGGTGACAGAACTCAAACTGAGTTACATGACCCATTCATTTGACTTCAAAATAAATGTTTATTTTTCACCTAATGAAAGAACTAGATGAAAAAGGGCAATAAAAGTATTCTCTCAAATATTTTTATCTTGAAGTTACTATCATAGATTTTCCTTCTTAAAACAGAATCCTCTGTCATCTTTCTAGGTTCTGAGCATACTGAGAGAAAAAAAAATAAATTTAAAAACATTTTATTACCAACCTTTCAGTTTTTTGCAGTTCAGGCCTGAAGTCCCCATTTTATAAACTATTCAGGCCTTTCTGGCAGGGAAAGGAAGCAGCAGTCAATTCCTTAGAAGGAGGATTGAAAATTTTCAAAGATTAATGGCATTCACGGTTACTGGTGTGGCCAAGAGCCAGACATCAATTTTTTCATTTTCATCTGGACAAAACTTTAGTTAAAACAGGTGCACATAACTATGTGGTGCATTAATTTTTGTTTATATTCTGAGACAACCTCAGGAAACTGAATACCATCAACCTCTGACTGATGAGGGGGGTCTCAGCCTCTCAAGAGTCAGGCCTTACAAAAGCCTTTTAAACTCTCCTTTCCAGAACTGAAATATATATAAGGCTGTGAGAATGATGTGTGGCGATATTAACACAGGTGGAAGCAGTCATTCACACAAGGGGAATTACACAAGAGGCCCTGGAGTGCTTCCAAAAGTTGATGCCAAACTTTGTGGAAAATATTTGCATCCCTAGAGACAAAACCTAAATAATATCTGGAGTCAGGTCCTTGCAACCAAACACTGGCATCCTTCCCAAGACAATGATGCCATTCTTTCAACTGGATTTAGACTTGTCCATAAGTGTACTACTCCTCTTTTCTAAAATTAATTAGAGTTGAAAACCAAAAAAATACAGGCAATAGACTTCCATATTTCAGATGTTTTGAACCATTATAGAGCCACTTCAATTAACTATCCTTGGCACTACACCTCCTGTAAAAATATTACTAGATTGCATCCTTTGGGCATAGCATCAAAGAATAGATGGGTCAGACCTTGCAGTCAATCTAAAGTGACAAATCTACAGTAGCAGCATTCAGGTTTTAGAAAGGGGTTCAGATGATTAATTCCATACCAAAAGATACGGGAGATTTCAATTACTCAAAATCAGGAAAATAACAGTTTGTAATGAATGACAGGAAAACAATGAGAACACTGTGGGCATGACCAGATTCTTGCAAAGTCATTATGAACATTCTTGCTCTTTGAAGGTAAACTTCTACAGTAAAGTATTTCCACCCAAAACCACATTTGTAACAATCTGTATCAAGCCAGTTGCACGTCACTTCAGAGTGTTAACACAAGCACTGCCACAACAGAAAAAGATATTTCAACTGGTCTTCTCCAAATAGGTCCTTGATGATCAATTCTGAAAGTTTTCAAGATTGGCAAGAATCCTACAGTCCAGAGCCTGTTTGTATCAGTGAGGGAGCAAAGAGTTGTTATTCATGCCAACTAGTCATGCAACAAAGTATTGTGAAAAGCTGTGCTGGTCCTTAAAACACAAATTAATATTTATTGATGAGGGAAAGTAGGGAAAGGAGGATGCATGAAGGATCTGCCACACAAGAGAAAGTAAGTAAAAAAAACTCTCCACAGCCTCAGATTCTTTTTTTTCCCTCTAGCTTACCAATGCCATCAGGACAAGTAAACTAATAAGGCATTCTGAACAAATGGAAATAACTATTTTTTTGTGCAACCTTAGCATTACCTACATGATTATTCTTCAGTACACACACATAGACACACACACACACACACACAGAGTGCAACAATTTATTTTAATGTAATGCTGCCCCCTTGTGCTTTTGTATACAAGGAAGTTTTTGTCAATAACCAAGGTTTGTAGCAACTAAAGAAAAACAAGACATCGGCCTTTTCTTCAGCTCTGAACATTCTCACAGATTTTTTTCACTTGAGCAATAATATGATCTTATGCAGCACTCAGCAGTCTCAGAGCCTAAGGAAACATGAAACCTGTATCATCATAAAAATTAAAGATAGCGCGAGAAGAAAGCATGCTATGTGTAAGTCAAAGATGAGAAAGGAAGACAAAGGTCAAATTACACAAAGGTACAATAAGCTACTGAAAATGAGTGCAAAACAAATTATTGGATTTCATATATGAAGTTGTAGTCTCTCAATACAAAGACCAGGTTTTCCAGGGGATGGCAAAGATAGAGTGATAGGGCAAAAGGAGAAAGAGAACTCTACAGCTCAGGTATCAGTCTCCTCCACTCTGGGAATCCATCACCAGGCAGCATTTGCTCACCAACTTTTCAACTCCCTGACATATAAACTTGTCAAGTGTCCCGTGTTAGAGGGACATTATAAACCTCTGAGAAGCCCATAAGAGAAAAATATCTTTTTGGGAATGTTTGGATTAGAATCAATTCTCTTTCAAGTGCCCTGGTAGATCCCCAAACCAGGAACTGTCTGGTAAATTTGTCTTCCTTGGAGAGGGTCCCCCACAGCATGGCTTGAGCCATGAGGACTTGGAACCATTCCATATGGCTCAGCTGATGGCTGAGGACAAGGAAATTTGTTCTAGTGTTCTTCAGGAATATTAAAATCGCAAAAATTTAGAAAATAAAGCATACAGGCATGATACAAAGCTATAGATACATAACATCACTACTTACAGCCATTCCTTTTGAACTTTATACAAGTCCTACATCCTGATGAAATTATTTTATGACTACTTCCTGAAATTCCACATGAAATTCCATATAATAAGCTTATGTGTGGCCACTCATTCAGGTTTTTGATTAGGCAGAGATTTCCTTTAAAAACATATCTTTTGTCCTCAGGCTTTATGAAAGCTAAATGATAATCAGTAGGTCCTTGAAATCGTGGCATAAATGCCTATGCATAAGCACCTATATAGTTATTGTCTGTGTGTTTTGTATTCAGGCAACTGAATACATACATGACAATTAACTGGCCACTTTTCTTCTAAATCTCACAGCTGAAAAATTTATCCGTAAAGAAAGCAACAACAAGAAAAAGCTTATTTAGGTCAAGAAGAGTGTGACAATTCCAGGTAACTTTTAGCAAGAAATTATAAAAGAAAGTTTGAAATATTTTTTACAGTAGCTATGAAATGAAAGGCAGTCCCATTTTAATCTAGATTTAGTCTGACTTAAAAATGTACAACCTTTGTATTTTAACTATTTCCATGCTTTAATAAAGTCAATGGAAGACAAGAAGCTAAACAAAATCTTTTTTTTCTATCTGAAAGACACATTCAATTTGAACTAAAATAATTTGGTTTTGCTTTTCAGAATGGTAAAGGCAACTTGATCATTTTTAATATAAGTTGACCCAAGATAATTCTTTCTTGTGTATCTGAGCTTGGTCATTGACCTGACTAAAACCTAACATAGTTATTCAAGGAGCTCTACTATAAATAAGATTTATCTTTAGAATTTTTATTCTTTACCATGTTTCATTATGTCTTATCTTTCTTATTAATTTTTTATACAGAAATTCAGCAGATGCTTTCTGCAAAACTAAGAGTCTATGGTGTATTATTAGCATGTGTGACACAGTATGCAAAGTGCCATCCCTCTGTTTTTCTCCTGTCTCTCCTGAATGCAGATCTAAAAGGTAAGCAATTTAAGGATGTTGGCACTCTGTCTGAAGCAATGTTAGTCATTTTTAAACTCCGTGTTCTCACTTCCCAACATATACATCTTACATAAATTAAATTAACTTGGCCTGTAGCACAAGCTGAGAGCCATCCTGTGGCACAGAGGTGACAAAAGAAAAGGGGCTGTAAAACAACTGCAGAACCTGTTAGGGAGTTGTGTGCTTCTAAAAAAAGAGATTCTGTGTCTCTCTACTGTATGCTCTCCAAGCAATACATAACTAGTAACATTAATATATTTTCTGATGTTGTGGGCCTTGAAAAAATAACTTTAGTACTAATATAATGTTAACTTTAATATTTCAGTGTTTCTAAGTTCTTTCGGCTACCGTAATTGATTTCACTTGGGTCCTTTTCAGATACTTTTCTTTTCTATTTTTTAGCCTATCTTCTATTTTCCTCACCTTTCTCCATTCTTTCTGTTTTTCAGTCATTTCAGATCTGTATTTTCAGATAGATATGTATATTTTTTAAAAGCTTTTCTATAGTTACTGCTACTATTATTATTAAAGGATTTACACATGTATCTCAGCACCTTCTTCCTACCATTTCAAAAAGGTACATAAGCAAGGAAATTATTCAAGGAATCTCTCATAGGGGCCCTGACTTCTGGCAAAAACCAGAACCTTCTGGGGGGAAACCACAGCAAAAGAAAACTTAGATTAGTTTAAAACTGGATTCTGAAGTTGTCTTTGACATTATACATTGCCTGTACTGGGATTTTTGTGAAATTAGGTTCCTCATCTAAACCAAATCCTTTAACAATTAGGCATCAAAGTTGGGTATGAGTGCCCCTCTCTCAAAATTATGAATAATTCACATTAGCAGGCACTGTACTACCTGATCAAATTCTTAACCTGATACAATATAAACTCTTAAAACAGAAGACCCCAAAGTTAATTATCTGTTGAGCTCTACCAGGCCAGGTAGTCCAAAACAAATTTTGGAAGTCTGCCTTGGACAAAAAGCACACAATTGAGCCAGTCAATTTCTAAACAGCTCCTGGATCGACTTGGCACACTCTGGATCAAAGCCTGCCTCTCCTACTGAAACCAAGGAGATTTGCTCCCTTGTTTTTATGGGAAGGTCAAACTCAGGACGAAGGCATTTTTGTGAGGAGCCAGTGGCACTGCAGGAGAGCTCTCACTGCTGCCACGGCACTGCTCAGGCACCAAGTTTTGCTGCCCAAGTCACATTCTGACACTGCTCTGGTGCTTGACAGCTTGAATGACTCTGTTAGCTTTGTAGCCAGGAGCGTACAGCAGTGCAGATGCGAATGGAAATTGGGTTTTATCTCATCTGAGCCTGGAATCTCCAGCACTACTTGGAGTTATCTGGGATGAAAGTAAAACCTTTCCTAATTGCTTGTGTATTTCTGTCTCCAATCTTCCTCTCAAAAAACCCACAAACGAACAACCACAAAAAAACAATAGAAACAACAGAAATAATATCAGTTCTTATCTGTGTCTTTTTCATATGTGAGGTATTGATCAAGCCCTCATGGTCTTTGTAAATATAATGCCACAGTTCTTCTATGACGCTAATTTCTA
>JANRGV010000073.1:67801171-67873671 GCA_024734035.1 Alethe castanea
ACCTAGGCTAATAATAATAATAATAATAATAATAATAATAATAATAATAACAATAATAATAATAATAATAGTTCTCCTGTATTCTACTTCTTAGTGAATCCAAGGTAAGTGATAATTGAAAACATGAGTGATCTATCTTGTGAAAGCCAATATAAGAAAACCCAACCAAACAAAATACTGTTGCTTACAGTGAATTAGCTTGTGAAACCTTTGAGAATTAACAAAAAAACTGAGATGGGTGTTGAAAGAAACAGTTTTTAGTTGTGATATCTGATGGACTACTGCACAGTCTCCCAATACACGAGTTTTATTGCATGAGTTTCTTAAAACAATGCAAAGCACTCAAGAGTAGAGTGTAGGGAACACTCTAAATTGGTCCCCCGGGTAAGGACTAGCTGACCTAATTGGTATTTCCCATCTTTAATTTATGTGATCATATAGTATGCTGTTATCTTTTCATTACATTAACCCATAGGGTCAAACATTCCTCTGGTGGAGTTCCATCGGAACAGGAGGATTTGCACCAGGACTCGGTTTGGCCCACACCATTTAAATCTGAAATGAATTTCAAACAGAGCTGTAATCAGCCTTATAGAGTAATATTATTCTCAAGCAGGCAGAACATGTGGAAAGGCAGATAGTTTTATCAATGCAAACTTTATAAAACATAATACCCATCAAATATTACATGCCAGAACAGCACTAAACTACTTAGAGTGGTAAATAAAACATTAGGTTTGGAGAAGTATTTGGACTCTTCTTCACATTATTGCAATGTTTTATTCATATCCCGCTTACATATTCCCTTCATTCTGTTAATCTCAGTGACCAGCATGTGATGAAACCGCTCAGTTCTCCACTGCTCTGCTTCCTTTGAGGTTGCACAACTGCTCTGTCACCTTCAGGACATTCTCACTTCACAAAGGTGTGCCTCTTAATTCATCTATCCCTGTCTTTACACCAGCCCACATCACTGATGTCCAGTCAAACACAAGAGCAACTTCAGAGGATAGTTTCTGCAAAACAGCAATTATTAGGTTTTGGAAAGCAAGCAGAGGTGGTAGTCCAGAATAGTTTTCTTAGGAGATTTGCCAGTGAGGAAGAGATGTCTTTAATAAGGAGTAGCCTGGACAACAATCTTCTCTTTTTTTTTTTTTTTTTTTAATTCTTGTTCTATCAATTAAGGAATTCAAAGCATCTTGATCCACCACTCTGATTCTGTCTCAAAAATGCCAAGTAGGTGTAATGTTCATTTGTCAAATTACTTTGGAATCTTCCTGAAATTATTACAAGTCACCTCATGGTAGTTGTGACACTAAGTTATATTTGCATCACGAAAACTAGGTATTGAATGAGTTGCTAAAAAATGCTCCATCTAAACTGACATGTGATGGATAGACAGACAAATGGTTCATGTGCAATCAATCAAGCAACAATCCAATTCTCTCTAAGAAAGCCAGAAAGCTACTGGAGCAGAACAGCTCGGGTTCTGAATTGAAACTGTGCCTCTCAGAAGCTGCTGCTGCCTTTTGGGCAAGCCTTTGGGACCAAAACCCAAAAGCCAAAGACAAATTAAAAGAATAGGAAGGATGACAGAGCAAAGTCATGGTAGATGTAGATTTTATCTACACTACAGGAACATCAGGGTTTCTGGTTTCTCAGCCTGCACCCATGGCCTGGCCACATCCAAATTCCACACAGGATCTCTCCTTGTGCCTAAGGACATGGAATTGCAGCAGGAAGGGCTCTCCAGAGCCAGCTGCACAAACTCTTCCCTTTTTTTGTCCATTTATGTCTTCAAAAGGAGGTGCTCAGAAACTGAAATTCGGCTCATGGCTGGTTAAGAAAAATTGTCTTTAGCCCTATTTATATAATTTAAATATGTTCATCTCCATGGGGACAGACACCAATGACCCATCAATAAAATCCACAGGGGACAACACAAGGAGGAAGTCAGAGCTTTATACAAAAGGGGCTGCCAAATGTGCTTATTATTCTTAGGCATAGGAAGTTACAACAGATACTGCATTAATTTATCCTAAAAGTTGGTTTCTTTCTGTTGAAAATTTTGTTTTCTTTTTGTCAAGAGCAAATATTAATATTTTTCTTTGAAAATGAAAGTAAATGTGAGAGTTTGTTTTCTTTTCTTGTCATTTTATTTCCATAGCTTGAGAAATATGCTACTTTTAATCTTGTCTCAGGAAAAAGAAAAAAAAAAAAAAAAAGAGTGAAGATTCTGATATGAAGAATGAAATTTCAGTGATAATTACTGTGCATCAAATAGGTGTATGAAGCCCAGTAAGTAAAATTCTTTCATCATTTGGGGAAAAAAAAAATAAAAGCCCCTGAAAAAATCTGTGAACTGTCAGAAACAGGGTGGGAATTGCAAAGCTATCCTATTTGCCTTACCAAAGTGTTATTGCATCAAGTAACTTATAAGTTACAGCCACACATCACTGCCGAGGGAAAAGTAATTTGTTGTAATCATTTTTAATTATAGTTATTCTTAATTATCTTTGCTGTATCTTTAAACATTAAAATACAAACAGCACTGCCATAGCACAGATGGCTGGTGCCTGCTATGCAGACTGTCAAGCTTCATTTAAGCACCACTGTCATTTTTCCCTACAATTGTGACTTATTGTAATAATGCACTTCCTATGACCCATAATATTCATGCTTTAAGAAGAATACCTACCAGGACATACCTAAAGAAAGACATTCTGAAGGTAAACCCCATTTTACAAGTTCCTCTAAAACAAAGACACCTGAAGCCTGAACCCAAAATCTGGTTGTCCTGATGAAATCCTAGTCAGAAGAGAGAGACTAATAGATAATTCCAAAAGCAGCTAAGATCAGAGTGGCACAGGCAGGGCAGCACCATCTACAAAAGGAGCAGAAAGAAATTACTATATTTGATAATCATTCCTCTTCAACTGTATTTTCTTTTGTCTTTGAAGATGTTTCACAAAAAAATAGAGGTGGGAGTTTTGTTCTCTCTGTGCTTCTGCATGTGTCAAATGCAAACATACTGTTCCTTGTTGGGTTTAGTTGGGTTGTTAAAAAAACACTTTCCACAAGATAAATGTTTCTAAAACAAGATCACTTTAGTGCTAAAGAGTCCCTTTGTCCTGTGAAACATCATCACCATTTCACATGGATCTTCAACCCAGGGATGTAAAAGTAAGTTCAAAATTATGAGAGAGAAAAAACTCAGCTCAGACAGACAAATAGTCCTTCAAAATTGAACTCAGTGAGATACAAGAACAAAGGAAAAAAAAATTAAAGAGTACAAATTCAAGTACTCAAGAAGAGATTGTTCCTGGTCAAGAAAGTTCTTCCAGGAAATTTGAAATGTGTAACGGACTAAAGATACTTTTTGTTCACTGGTTTGAAACACTCCCTAGAAAATAAAGACTAGGCCACAAAAGATGGATCAGTGGGTGCAAGAACAACAGCAGGAAAGCTGAAATGGTTGATGGGATAGGTAATTGTTAAATGGTAGAGGAAACTGCGCAATAAAACAATAGAGCACGTAAAGGTTTGCAGTAGTCTGTTATTTACTTTGCTACTGTCACTACAAATTCGTCATCTTTCCATCATGAAAGTGATATCTCATTCCTCCTAGAAACCCCACTTAATTCCATCCAGCTATTCTGCAAAACACACATCTAAAACATCTTAACAATTCCTTCACTTTTATGGACGGGAATTTTTACTCTTTCAGTCCCAGTTTCTGCTGGTTCTCAACAACACAGGTTTTCCAGGACAAAACCTTTTTGGATGATCTAGAGAGACACCATTCCCACCTTGCAAATAAAAATATTACATGATTTCTTTTCCCCCCCCCCATGGCAGCACTACTTCCATCAGAGGAGGAAAAAAATACCAAATGAACAATCAATTCGAACAGAGACCTTTTGAAACTCAGGTAGGTAGAAATAAGAAACCCAACCCATTTCCCTGAGGAGCTGGTACTTCCACTGTGGTCAGACTCAATGCCAGAGGTGAAAATTCATTCACACTTCCGACAGAGAGCTGAAGAGGGCACGTGGATTTTACAACAGGTCTTTGTTTAACACATCTAGTGTCATGAGACAAACCTGCTGCTTGCACTCAGGCCCCACTACCATGTGAACATGAGCACTGAACATCACTTAAATGAACAGTTAGCAACAGCAGAGCATTTCCTGTTTGGGATTTGTACATTTCCATCCACATCACATTACTGAATGCTCACTGTGCTCCTCTGTCAGCATGCTTTAGTTAAATGCATGCCCCAGAAGAAAGCCAAGCTCACTCTGCAAAGTCCCTTACTGCATGCTTGGCCCCAGTACTGCAAGCATCCTTCAGTGTTTTTTGCTTTTATTTGGTGGCAAAGTTCTACAAATGGGCTCATTTTTTCCTAGGAAATGGGCATGTTTTATGTCTCATCTCTCAGATGTCATCAAAAAGATATCATGTAGTAGTTTCTGACCTCGTTTGAAAGTCTCCCTATTCCATTATCAATTTGCTGAGCCTCCTACTGCCACATTGTATAGTTTTAGTGTTAATTTTTAATATTATTTTCATGCATTTTTAAGGTAAGAGTGTTTTTTCTTAACTAGAGTGCAATAATAGCTTCTCAATATTAAATAAATAATGTTACAGTGCTGAGACAATTATGACTTTTTGACAGTGTTGATATATTAATGTTGCAGCTACAGAAACTCATCTGTTTCATGTATTTTATGGTCACTTTTTTGTTCTTTACCCTTATTTTTTATTTTTGAGAAATTAAAGTTGTCCAATTGCCAAGATGTTTCTCTCAGGCCAATACTTACTTATACTTCCAGAGCTGGATTTCTTTTATTTTTTTTCCTTTTTTTTTTTTTTTAAACTATGAATCAATTCAACACGCAATATCTACTTCCATTTCCAAAAGATCTATAGCAAGATTCTAGGGAAAAAAAAAAAAAAGATACAGGTAATGTTTTATGAATCAGTCTCCTTTTGATGTTAGGGAGTGGGATTAAAAACCTTTGTGGAAATTCAGCATGGTGTTGTCATAAAATCCAAGTCAGTATGAGACCCCAGGAGGCTTCACAGGTCTTGTGTCCTTCAGAACACTTTTATCTGAATGAAAATAGTTTGGATGAGTGAAACCACCAGATGCACATCCACCTCCTAATAAATCTCAAAACAAACACACAGGCAGGGAATGGGACACATGAGTTTTGCCAAGCCTAAAACTTCAGAATAAAACTTAAGAAACTTGCTCTGAATAGATATATAAAATGCTACTTGACATAAAAATTGAATTTTTAGTTCAGTAGAAAATCCTAACGTACTGTCCTCCTCCCTCCCACCACTGCTTCCTCCTCCATTTTTTCCAAGAGAATTTACACTTTTCTTCTAACAAAAAATATTTACAAATTAATTGTTAACTTGATTGATAAAGACAAGAGCATAGTAGACGCTATCAGGGACATGAGAGCTTTATAAATAATTTTCTTTAAAAATAAAAATTACAGTAATTTCAATATATATCTGAGGATGGAAATTCCAGACAACAGTGGGGTTTCTAAGTTTAATACAGGTCATGGGGATTTGGTGCTCTCTTACAACATCTTCCAGAGATTTTTGAATATGACTGAGCAATAAAAATATTTAATCTTTGCCTAAAGAACTCTACTGAGATACAATGAAACCACCTCTGAAAAGGTTCCTGTGCATTACTCTGATGCATCAATATGCATTTTCCTCTGCTCATGTTCTCCCCTGGATCCCCTATTCTCAGCCATGCTGACTTTTAACTTGCACTGTTAGTAAAAAAGCTGAATTGGGAGCATTAGAATCTCCCAGCTGATCTTTTTTTAAAATATAAAGTAAAGTTAAAAACCACTTCAACAAAGGGTAAAGCACTCTTAGAAGCCACAGACCCCAGCAAAGGTCAGCTTTAAATTAGAAGCTACCTCCATTTGGGACGGAGGGAGGAGAGCAGTGGGATGAGTCCAAGAAAACTAAAAAGGAACAAAAAAATGATAAGTAGGAAAAAGAGATGAGAGTGAGTAGTTTAACATTTTCTCTAAAATACACAGGCCCACATTACGTAGAAGATGCTTTTCTACTCAAGGAGAGCACCATCTACCCATCAGATATTCTCTGAACGTGGAAAGGTCACAAAGCATCCAGGGTAGCACCTGCAAATGATGGCAATGGCAAAGCCAAGTCTTTTCCATTAAAATAAGTGAGGTTTAGCCTCCTTGCATCCTTGACCTGCGAAAAAAAAATATTTATTGTTCTTACAAATGCCCTTAGATGGAATTGGCATGCAGTCCACACAAATCCATTTAATAGCTCTACCTTCAGACACAGCAGGGGGAGGGAGTTGGGAATTAAACAGCTTTGGTTGCAATAACACTCATTAAGAAATGGGAGGAGAGGCAAGTCTTTAAAATCATGATTTTCCATGGTCTGGATAGTTATGTCAAGATGAATGCTGAAAATTACACTTTAGATCCATATTTAGATCTGATCAGTGAGCTGGGTTCCAGAAGTGGGAAGTTTCCCACCAACTCAAACCGGACTCAAATTTCAATTCTCAGCACTTCTGAAAAATCTTCCCACTTTTTTGAATGCCTGAATATAGATTTAGAACCTAAGTTCAAGTCATGTTTTAAAATTCAGTTCATATTTATGTACCTTAGGATCTTCCCTCAAAACCAACCACACTGGATTTCTTTTTTTCCTGAAGCCATATTAAAGGCTTAGTAAAGGTTATGAAGTTACAAATATTGCACCATAAGAGGTAGTTCTAATAGGCCTGGCCCTCCCTGAGGACATATTTACATAGGAATTTCTCAGAATTAACCCTTCCAAATTAACCTCTTACAGGAGTCACAGTAGCCAGATGAAAGATTATGACCACACACAAGTGAATATGAAAGCCATAAACGGAAGAGGCTAATTCCTAATAAAAAGTTATAGACTTTTTAGCTTCTCTAACAGCTCCTGTCTCAGTGTACTGACCCTCTTTTTATAGATATGGACAACCTCAGCACAGTGGTATGATACCACAATTCTGCTTTTACAGGTTGGAGTGTAATACTATCTGCTACAGAGATAAACTTGTTTTTTCAAGGTCAGTGATAGGTGTTATACCTAGATCATCTCCCTTCCATGTCTAGATTTTAGTCTGAAATCTGCTGCAAAGGCACTGGGGCAGACATAAGTGTCACAGCACACAAATCCTGCTTCATTTCTACTGCTCTTTTCTTCTGCTTACAAAGGAGCCTTGACACTGGCAGAGAAAGTGAAAATGCTTCCAGTACACCAGTGCCCAAACTAAGGGCCAGAACAGCCGGGATCAACAAATCTGTGTGAATTTTCATGAGCTGTGGATTTGGCACCTACTGTCTACCAACACAAAAGGTGCACAGATATTCCATGGCACCTCTGATCACTGGACTGATTGCTTAATTGTCATGTTCCTCTCTCTCATGGGGCCCCTGGGCCAATTTAGGAGACTCAACTGTGTTTTTCAGAAATTATTTTTAAAAAACAGAAACAAAACCAAAGAAAATCAAAAACTTAGGCAAAACATCTGTGTGCATCCTATGCATTTATTTATTCATTAAATGAATCTCTTTGTTAAATATCGTATTTGCTAATGGAAGCAGATAAACCTTCTCACTCCCTTTTTATACTTTCAGTCTGATTTGCAGTGAATAGGGGAATGGCAAACTTGGATGGAGTGGGGATATCAGAAGCCAAGGAAACAACTTGCACACGGTTCATTTTATTCCATTGCTTAAAGCTACTCTGTTTGATAAAAGAGCCATTAAATATGGAAAACTGCACACAACATGCTCAGTGCACCGCCTCTGAATAAAAGAGGCAACACAGTGCCTCTCACAAAGATCCACACAGTTGCTTTTTTTCTCTGGCTCTGTTAAAAGAGCAAAAGATCAGCACATTTCAGGATCAATCCAGACAGGAGAGTCAAGCCCAATCATAACTCTAACTACTAATAAACCTGAACTGCCTATAAAACTGCTGATCAGAATTCCTCTCAAATCTGTAGATGCTCAGTCTGGGATTAAGCCCAACTTCACACCAAAACCTACAGATAGGTTGACTTGAGATCAAACACTTACGCAAGGAGTGATATTTTCATTGCTGTAATAATATACTGAGGGAGCTCATGCTGGGAAGACTAATTAGTATCCAGTGCCATAAACCTCCAGTGAGCACAGAAAACACCAGAGAGTTCAGCAGAAGATGCTCACAAAGAACAGAGAGTGCAGGGGCTGAGGGAAGGGTGTGGTGCCTGCTTAGCAGAGGAGCACACAGCCAAAATCTACAAGGCAAGTGCTGCAGGAGTGGGAGCATGAGGCCACAACAACATGCTGGGGTAAAGATCATACTCACTGAGATCATACTGAGATCACACTCACTGAGATCACACTCACTGAGAACCACATTTATGCTCTCCAGGCCTCTGGATGTGTTGCCCTTCCCTGAGCACATGGATTGTATGAATGAATGCATTGTTTCCCAGGACAGCGTTCCATAATGTTATTTATCTCACATTTGAGATGTACCTTGCAGATCATAGAATGTATCACAAAAAGATAACTCAGGCATACTTCATTTGCCCAGGCAGAGTGGTCTGTATTCTTTCCTTCTTTCTCTTTTTTCTCCCCACCTCCTGCTCATCCTCTTTGAATGCATCTCTCATCATCTGGGTCACCAGAAAAAAAAATCATATTCACTATTTGCTTTCTTCTCCAAGGCTTGGCTCTAAAAGCTAATACTGTAGTTCCTAAGGAAGCTTAGGTTCCACCAAGAGCCTACTCTAGAGTTGTTTTATTTTACAGTCAGCACACAAAAAAAGCTAACTCTTGAGTAAAATAAACAAGCTACAGGCCTGCAGTCCCAGCTATGGACAATAGAACTGCTGAGGACTTAACCAATTAAAAAAATGATTTCAGACTTTTTTTTTTGCAATCAACGACTTTTATGCCAATAGTCAATGTACCTTGTTCATTTAGCAATGGGAGGAAAATGCAAGTTCTCTTAACATTTCATACACTCTACAGGAATTGAGTCATTTTGCATCCCATTTTAAAGATACTGCTTTTGAAAACTGCTGTCTTCCTTAGGTAATATTATTTTCATACAAACCCAGCCATACAAGAAGATCTGTACTTTCAGGCTATAATAATTTCATTGTAAATATACCCTGTGCAGAAGTTACTCTGGATCATTTAATTGAGGTAAATCTGCTAATTCTTATAACAAATTTTAATACAGAAATTGTACTGTATTTTTAAAATCCTTAGCAAGACTGATACAACTGGAAGAGCTTTTTGGAACAGATGGTTGGTTCTTGCGTGTGGTGCTTTACTTTCTTTTTTTTTTAATTTACAGCACATACTGTTAACACTTGACCTGACATATTCCTTTGAATAATTATTCTCGTATCCTTAAAGCAAAGGAAAAAAACCCTGAGATTTTAAGATTTTTATCCCTCTTAACAGCCTAAATGTAATTTAAGAAAACAAGAAATGTCAAACTTGCTTGTAAATAACACTAAGCATGATAGGCCTTGGTGTTTTCCTCCAAAAGCTCTAGTTCTGCCTTCTGTATGCGCTGCCTCTTTAGGTGGATGATTGAGCAAATAAGAACAGAACCCACGTGGCATGGAGCAATCTCAGTAACCCTGAGCAATTGAATTCCCTGAAGGAGTTTCTCAGTACATCACAGAACTGGATCCTCAGATCTCTTTCGGTTGCTACCCAAGTGAGTAACTGATGGCACTCCTCCACTGAGGGACAACTACTTAAGTGGGGAAGTATTAAAACTACAAAATGCAAAAGGCATTTTTAAACAATGCTGTGAAATGTTTACAAGTGCTCTTCCAGCACTGAAGTATTTCAGGACTTGGTATTACCAGAAGAAAGTCCAATAAGGGGAGGAAAAAAATAAAACAAAGGACAATGTCATGAACATCTACCAAGCATTTGACAAACCTCCTCACACACTCCCAGGCAGCTGCAAGTATTTCAGACAGTTACTTTCTTTGCCAACCCTTCTCTTTCCTTTCTTTTGGCTGTGAGGAGCATAAAACTCTGATTTTACAAGTGTGCTGGACTGTTCCTCCAACTCCTGGCCAAGCATACCTGTAGGAACTCATTTGATATGAGCATACCCAGGGAAGGCTCAAACCAAGGTCCATGAAATTTCCTTTGCCCTTCTAGACTTGAAAAGAATAAATATTACTGAATATCATCTTACCTATCTGCTCAAGTGCAGCTTTCAGGGGTGTGGCAAGAGGTGATTTACTGTCATGTAATATAAAAAAATTAAAAGCAAATGGAAAAACAAAAGAAAAAAGATCTTGAAATGAATGGATAATGACAAAACACAGGCAATTGCTTTGTTTTTGTGAGGAGCTACAGTACTTGTGACTTACAGTGCAGAGTTAATACTTACTATTTCCTGTCACTTTAGCACGATCATCTTAACTGAAATTGAAATATTTTGAATCAATGTAAAATTAATGCATCTTTGTTATATTTTACTTGTATGTCTGTGAGTATATGTGCGTATAAATATATTCTCATATGCACAAAAATGTTAACAGAGAATTAAGGTTGCCTACATTCATTTCTTAAGTCTAACCTACATAAAAAGAGCAGTGCTAGGCAACCTCATGCTAACTGGAAATCTGGATCTACAGCCTTCAAGGACCATTAATAATAAAGTTGAGATGAGCAACCAGAGTCGAGTCAGAACACATCTTTCAGCATGTAAACATCTAGACACATTCTCCACAAAAAAAAAAAAAAAAAAAAAAGGTATTTTATAATTTTTTTATCAACATACTGTTCTGGATGGATTTCCAAGGGGGCTGGAGGAAGACAGTCCCTTCACTGGCAGTGCATGCTGTGGTGTGCATCCTGTTCAACCAACAAACTGTCTTCATCTACCCACAAGAGCCCACCCTCAGTGATACAGTCAGCTCTTCTTGCAATAATATTCAGGCACACCATCTTAATTTTAGCCTCAGCTACATTAATATCTGTTACCAACCCAGGCTTTAGAAAAATACAGAGCTGATTTATACTTTAGTAGAGAAATTAAAGATCAAAAAGATTTATTAGGGTTACTCTACCCTCCCCCCTACCAGTGCATAATCATTCCCCACCGTATATTTTTTATGGTAATTAGACACTCAGGGCTCAATCCTGCAGAATGTTAAGTGTTCTGGCCCAGTCCAGCAGAGCCATTAGGTGTGTAAATGCCTCAGCAATCCCTCAAAAGTTAGCTGTGAGCAGGTCAGCCACCCTCTTTATTTAGACCCATGCTGAATTATTTCCCAGAGGTTCAGCACCCTGGGGAATAGACCTAAAGCTTTGTTTTTGCCATCTCTGTCTCTCCAAAGTGTCCCACTGCTACCATTGTAGCAATGGCACAGGGAGCAAGCAGGGTTGGACCCTGCTTTTAGGAGCAACTGATGCTGATTTTCATTTTAAAAGTTTTGCTTAACTTTGTGGTAGTGCTTAAAGAGGGATCACCTCCGAACCAAGTCAGGTCGAGCAAAGCTCCCAGACCTGAACAAACACCTGAAATAAGAAACTGTAAATGTGTGCCCAAAGCACAACTTGTGACACTTGGATTGACAACCCAGAGCTGTGCTCTGGGTAAATCACACACAGTGTGTGTAAATTTGCACAGTGCTGCAAATGGGGGGCTGCCCTTCCAGCCCCAGCAGGAAATGAGAGCAGCAGATGCAAGGGCAGCCCAGCTCCAGCACTTCACTGCACACTGCAGTTCACACACCCTCATCCTTCTTTATCTTCCCTCTCTCCCCTTTCTTCCTTGTTTTCCTCCATGGCTCGATACAATAAGAACCAGCACAAAGCCCTGTGCATCGTACAAACAGCTTTATAAAGCTCTACGCTCTCTAGCCTTGGGTGTGTGTTGGTAGAACAGGACTGAATCAATATGGTAAAAGTGATTTAAACATATGCTTAAATGTCAAAATGCATTTAAATGCCTTTAGATTATTTATATTATAGCTACACAGGAAACTTACTCTATCCCAACAAGAACCTTCTAATATTTTAAATAAACACATGAAACATATGGCTGACTCTTTGCAGATGTGCATGAAGTTTATAATCTTAAATTTTTATTCCAAACACATTAATGTTTTTTTACTTCAAAATGACCTGGGTAAACTGTGAAATTTGATTAAGCTATTAGGAGTAAATCTGTCACACTGACAATTTCAAGCAGTGTCCTTATTGCTAAAAGGGCACATACTCTAAGTTACAGGCTTAATGGCTTTTGCTTTTTGCCCTCATGTGCACAAGTTCTCTACCTTCCCATTTATTTATTTCCTGATAAGCAATCAATGTACAAAAAAAAAGAAAAGCCAAATGGATTAAGAGATTGGTTCTATCCTGATCTCAGTCTAACAAAAAGGGGTTGTTGTCATGAGTTAAATCAAATCTACCTTTAGAGGATTTTATCACTGAAGATGGAGCAGATGAGTGTGAAACAGCACCAGCACAAGTACAGCTCATCTTATTCCTGAAGGTTAGAGGTCCCACATTCTACTTAAGTCATTGGCATGGACATATGCAGGGCACTGGAAATTTATGTGCATCTTCTGTGCGACACAAACATTTGACTGCCTAGACCCCTAGCTGTGCCCTAAAACCCTGTCCTTTTGACACTCACATGTCAGCTTTCCTTTATCCCTGAAAACAACAAAACTACTCATCAACATAAAGGCAAGTGCACGTATCAGTGTTTGCAGGAGAGCTTTACCCACGTGGACTTGCCTACAATTGACTTTAGCAGGTCACCAAATAAATATGACATTTTCCTTCACTAGCTACTACATGAAATCACATTAGTGAAAATAGAAAATATAATCCTGTAAACCACAAGACATAGTGAACTGTGGGGTTTCAGAATACTCTCTTCATCTAAGAAATCAGACATTTCTCCCCTTATATTCTAATTGTAACACAAGAAGAGTTTCCCAGCCCGTGTCACCAACCTTGCATCAAAGGAACAAACAAAAAAAAAGAGGTTGTTCCTCTGAAAGCAGTCTGTTCTTAAAGACTACCACAGGAATTACAGGGAAGTATTCAAAAAGAGCACTGAAAGTGGGAACTTTTTTAGAGAGAGCAAGTGATTAGGAGTCTATCAAGAATAAACCAGGCAAATTTAGACAAAGACCAGGAAAAAAATTCCTAACAATGAAGTGTACTGGAGTGTCAGCAGGGGAAGGCGTGGATGAGGTAATCAGCTGTGTCACTTAAAGCTGCACAAAACAAGGTACTTG
This sequence comes from Alethe castanea, assembly GCA_024734035.1. Lineage (NCBI taxonomy): Eukaryota > Metazoa > Chordata > Aves > Passeriformes > Muscicapidae > Alethe > Alethe castanea. Next base: position 67,814,520 of record JANRGV010000073.1, read on the forward strand.
TGGTGCACTGGCTAGAATAATTCTGCATTATCACAGGGAGGGTTAAACAACTGTTGACCCAACAGCTCTCCACACTATTTCTCTGATTCTAAGCATTACATGTTCTCTAGGTGGAGAGGGAAGGGTCACTGCTGCAGGAAAAAATTAACATGTGCCATCAAGTGTCAGATGTTACTGTACATACCATACACAACTGAAAAATCCCATGAGGAAAATAAATGCAGGGCAAATCTGTGGGTGACCTTCTAGTTTTACTTGTCACACCAAATATAATGGGTTTTTACTCAAATAAGTGTTTTGTTTGAAATTAGTGGCTGGCGGCCCGATTTAGTTCTCAGTGAAGGCGCAAATAAAGTCACGTTCTCAAAAGGCAGACTTTGTAATTCATTCCTCATCAGGCTTCATAAAGATGCCTTTAATGAAATGGAAGGGTTTCAGAAGAGAATGCAGAGGTGAAATCATTAATAAATTAGGAGGAGGAGAGGGAACCAGAACACGAGACCACAGCAGGGTTGAAGGGAAACCTGATCATGGTGAGTGCAGAGCTGTCAGAGACAGGCAGCTGACAGGGGACACAGCCAGGCTGGAGCACGGCTCAGCACTCTGCCCTGCCTTGCACAGACAGACAGACATCCTCTGTGCCCGCCTGGGCTGGCTGCTGGGCCATTGATAGCCACGTGAAACCTGGGAGGATGAAGAGCTGAGTGCTTTCAGGAGGGCTCAGAGCGGGATGGAGTCAGGCTGTCTGTCCATTACAACCCACGGCGTGAGCACCCTGCGTTTAATCCCAACCAGGGACTTATGGCTGCGAGTATATCACTGTATTGGCAGAGCATATTGACTTTCTGATAATGTTCTAAGCCAGTCGGGTAAGAAAGAGAAAGTGCCACCGGGTACAAATTGTGGCATCAATTCTCTGCCAGACTATCAATTGAATTTATATATTACCTCCAGCTACGTACTTAAAATCTATAGTTTCACTCCCTCCAGTGCACAGCTCACAGTTTAAGTAATTGCAAATACAAATGAATTTTAACAGGATTTAGCAGGCTTTAAATTAAAAATGTGTGAACATTGTTATTTTAAGCACTCTAAATTATTTACTAATATAACCCAGCTGATTCACTTTTCTCTTCTTTTTGTCTTTGCTTGATTTTTTTGATCCCTGGAGCCTCAGCAGAGCTTAACATACCAATAAACTGCAAACAGCAAAATAATGCTCTATTTTACCCAACTAAAAGAAGTCCTCAAATTCAGCCTACAGAATAACAGGCTACAAAATGTCAGCAGTACAAGCACTTGTTAAATCCTGCATTAGAAACAGGCAAGTAGTCAAGAGACATAAACGTGCAGTTGGCATAAAGTACGAGTCTGAGCTGAAAAAGTTAAAGTGTTTAGGGGGATCTGTTTTACACAAGTACTGTGGTGATGCAATGAATTGACAGGGCTACAAAAAATACTTAGCACAATACCTGGTAGGACTGTGGTTATAAGGCATACTTGATCAGTCTCATTTATCTTAATCAAACATTGCAGCTATTTTCTGTTTTAACCACATCTATAAAACACTTGAGTTACAAGATAAGTGTCAAATCAAAATAATAATTTAGGTCATTTGAACTCATGCTAAACTGGTGAGCATCCTCGTGCATTTATCCATATTTTCTTATTTCAGTCTATTAATTGTAAAAAAGTATTTACAAACTTCTTCAGAAACAACATGTGAGAGATTTGATGCAGAAAAAGTATCTGCATACAGAAATAATGACATGTGAATTCAGTTTACCTACTTACAGAATCAGGTCCAGTGCTGCATTATGGTTTATGCCTCCCTTACAAGCCACTACTGCTATATGAACTACAGAATTTGGTAAAAAATAATCTGTAAAAAAACCCAGAAAATTCATCTGCAGTATTAGGTTCCCAGTTTACAAAGTTATTGTCTATTCTCTGAATAGAAAAAAGATGACAAAATTCTGGTTTTCATCTTTCCAGGAAAAAGTAACTCTATATGTTTGTCATTGCTACTTTTTAATTCAATTTGTTGAGTAAGAGAAAGAAACAGAAGCTAACATGTAAGGATTATAGCAGAGTACATAAAAATATAATGTTGGGAATTTGAAAATAATTGAAGAAAGGCTATTATTGTTTTGAAGGAAATAAAGTTATATTCTCATTATTTGGATAAATATACAATCTCAAAAGAAATGTTTGTCCTCATTACTATTTGTTTTTTTATTGTTAAAGTAATGATATGAGGCAATTTGAGATTATTTTCCTCCCAAATTATGCTGCAGTCTTTATTCAGGTATATCATCACAGTCAACAGTAGTGTAACTAGAACCTGTCAAAATTGCTTTTACAGTCAGCATAAGTTCCTGTTTTAAGACTTCTCCAATTGTGGTTTGCTGATTTTTAAAACAATCTGAAGTAGGGAGGATTTGATTTTCCTACTAATGTTTATTCATGGGAAGAAATCTTCCCACAAGTCCAGATTTAATTTAATACAGAAGATAATTCTTCTCACCACTGACTTCCCAAACTCATCTAAATCACTATAGAGATGACTTTGTTAGACTTCAATAGCAGTTAGCACTTTCAGATATCCCATAAAACATGGGATGCTCATAATTCCAGTTTAAGGAATTGAGGCCTTACTAAAATCATATGCAATAGGTATAATACACAGTATTACCTTTCCCCTCAAATTCCCATTTACTTTGAATGTGGACAATGGATGTGGTGCTGAAAGACAGGGAAATCCTATTACCTCACCAATATATGTCCATATATCCACCCTATATCACTATCACACAAAGTTTAGAGGGGCTGCTTTTCCAGCTTGCTCTCATCAGCTTTCCATCTCTGTTCTGCTCTCCAGGTCTTTCCAGAACTAAGTCACAAGGAGCAGGAAAGGGAATAAAAATACTCAGAATCTGGAAGACTGGCAGGAGAGAGTTAAGTGAATGCTTTTTAGGGCTTGAAGCCTCAAGTTTAGGGTTTGCTCTTGCTTTCCTGAGTGATTCCACCATATGTGAGGAATACCTTTAAGGTTAATGGGATTCTGAAATCAATAAAAATGACTTACTAATGGTTTGGGGAAGTTTTTGTACTGCAGGGTGTGAATTTACAAGGTTATTAGCTATTCTGCAACAGCTTTCTGCAGTGAGGCACCACTTTCAAAAAGGAGTGAGGCAGCTGCAGGCAGGCTGAGAGCAGGAAGATGCTGAGGGATGCCTGATGCTCTGGATTTTCAGCCCAGCCTAACTACTCCTCACAGGGCTCCCAATGGGCACAAGCTAAAGGATGTGAGACCAGTGCTGCAAATCCTAGGACAATTTCTCATGATTTGTAATAAGGTGTCACATACAGAAACATGCCTGTAAATTTAAGTAAATATTGATTCAAATAATTGACAGCTAATTTAAAAGATTGTACTGAAGGAATGAGCTTCAGGACATTGGTTTGAGAGTTTTTTTCCCCAATACTCTGAGTTTGAATAACACTTTTTTTCTATTAATGCTCCTTGATATTAAGGAGACTTCAACTTGACCACGTTTCTTGAAATAAAGAGTAAAGTAGCCCCCTGTTTCTAAATGAAGCTGCAATTGCACAGTGGCTCCATCTCACAGACCAAACCAAAGGAAGAACTGGAGCATCCCAGTGCTGTCCTGAAGGGCAGGAACCAACTGAACCCTGCACTGCTGTCACATCACAGGGTGCTCTGCACTGTGGCAGAACCAGCTTGCACTGGAGAAAACACTGCCCTCCCTAAATATCTTTTTCCCCCTGACTAAATTCCACCCTTATCTATGTAAAACAGCACAGGTTAAAAGTGATGGCTTCATCTGCTGATATGGAAAAAAAAAATTCACCATGCTTTAGAGACTTTAAAATTCTCCTCCTTTACCACAAGAATCATATCAGTATTGCTCCTTCCGACATAAAATAATTCATCTGTGTTCTTCTTACAACAAAGAATTCCTTCAGAGAAAATGTTGAGGAAGCAGCCTGATCTGTCTGGTATTAAAGACTTGTTTGACAAAACAAATTTGCAATAATCACTCAGAAAACAGGAGCCATGCCAGTTAGAATGATAGAAAATCATGTCGAAGAGATAAATGGATCATTAAAGAGAAAGTACTTGAATTTTCATTACAGATCACTACACAATCACTAAAGGTTTCTGAACTTGTCTGGCTTGTTGATCTTGTGTGCTCCTCCTACCTCTAACTATTATGCCTAATATCCATATTTTCGCATACCTTTTGAAACCTATATATTTCATCCTCTGAAGGTATCATTAAGAACTCTTTGTAACTATCAGAACTCATGAATTTTGATATGCATTGGCCTGAACAGTATAAAAAAACTATTTAGTGAGTAATAATGTGAACATCATACCTAATGATTCAGAACCTACATGACATAAGTGATGGTATTTTGGTGAACATATGGATTTTAACTAGAGCTTGGCAGCACAGGACCCTGGTTTAGCTCAGCATTCTGAGATGCTGAGGAAACAGTCAGATTAATTAATTACTAGCTAGAATTTTTCTCTTTCTGCAAGAGACCTAGGGATAAACAGGAGGTTTCTTTCTATTTCTCATTTCTATTATTGTTGTAAAATTGGAAGAACAATTTTTGCTGTGCACCTGATTCCATCAGTGCAACACAGGTTTAAACACTCCAGAGCCAGCTGCCATTAAGTACTAGAACCATAAACACTGTCCAAACAAGAGCAATTAACACTAATTCTCTATGTTTCAGATTCGAGGTAAAACCCAGATTCATTTTTAAGAAGTGCAGGACTGGCACAATCTAGTCTTGCACAAAAGGACAAGACAGACAATCACCAAGGTTTATATCTGGAAAGTTTTACTTTTCTAGTGAGTTTGCATTTCTAGGGAGTGGGTTAAACTTAAATCAGCAGAGATGTCTCAATTTAATTAAGACAAAATTTTCATACAAATCAGTGTCTTCTGTCATCATTATGAAAGTAATAATGATCTTCTCAAGTTGTTATTGGAAAATTTCTTGCCTAGAAGAGACCCTGTCTCCCTGCCTGTTAACCCTGAGCTCATGGCTCAACTTAGGAAACAGAACAAATTACCAGAAGGCAACAGGAAACAAATTGATTCCCTAGACCAAAGAAAGCTGTAGTCTCCAGACACTCTCTTTTTATGACTTCCAGCTTTTAAAAGGGGTAGTCCTGCTTTTATCCAGTCACTTCTTACCTCTTTGTATCAGCCTGTGACAGAGATAACACAGAGAAAGAGCAGCAGAAAAAAATATTTATCAGTATATCTGGGAGGTACAACTTTGCTTTTGAACCTTCTATGTTAAAACCTAAATGAATTGCAAAATCAGCCAGAGAAACATCACATGTATCATCAAAATCACATTAGATCAAAACACATTTAATTTTCTTCTCCATTCTGGGAAAGTGAAGATTTTTTCCTGAGTACAACTGCCTTGTATTGTGTGAGAAACTACAGCAATTCAACGACACTATCAGTAGAACCAAAAATACTCTATTTGATAGCAGTTGATCTTCAGATAAAATATTGACATTACAGCAAATAACATACAACCAACAGGGGACAGAGGAGCTAGGAACATAAAAGCATTAGACTTGGATTGTGACATAAACCTTCTTTTCTCACTAGCACAGGGTTTTAGACCTTTGAGTGGGAGAAATGCAGGTGACAACGACTGAGGGGTGTGTGGGGGTCAGAGCTGGGCAAAAAATGTCCTTGGCATAGCAGAGCTTCTACTGCCACGTCCAGGAGCTGATCATGATGTTAAAACCTCTGTCTGGGAGAGGGAGAAGTGCCAAGAAGGTGTGTGAGGCAGAGAAGAACCCTTAACCATTGGCAACTCCTAGAATATAATGATACTAGCAGAGTGTATGCTCCATTGGGGAAAAAATTAGGTAGTGTCATTAAGGTGTCAGATAAATTATAATTCAGAAAATTAACTTTCTGTCCCCATAATTTTCTAAGCATCTTAATATGTTGTTTCATTATTAACTTCAATGTCACTATTTTCTGTTAATGTTTTAGAGCAGAAATGGCTGCCTCAAGATAGTTGAAGATAGTTGCTACATATTTCCTAATTACAGCCGAATTTGACACTCCTGTCCAAGTCAGTGGTCTGATTTCCACGGGGCTTGGTTCACTTCCAAACACATCTTTCACTGCAGCAGCCACTACAAATGTGAAAGATGGGTCTGGCATCTTCACAAAGATATTTACTTCTCTTGAAAAGCAGAAACTTGATAAGAACCTTTAAAAAATAGGTGACAAAAAAGGAAAAGTCCCTAACACAAGAACAAAGATGGCAAAGAAGTCAGTTTTGCTATAACTTTGCTCCATAACAACTTTGTGTTCTCTCAGCTTCAGGTAGACCACCTGCACAATGACAAGCAGGTGAAGCTGGTCTTTAAGGGCCTTAACTAGAAGAAAATAAAAAAATCTGGTGTTGTTGCTTAGCACATTTATGTATTCTCCAGCTATAGATCCCAAAGAGTTTATAAAGCTCCAGAATATAATTATCCCATTTCATAGCCAAGGAAATGGAAAGGCAGAATTAAGTAGTTTGCAGAGGGCCACACAGTGAATCATTTGAAGAGCCCAGTTGTTACTGTAAATCTCCACACCTAGGCAATGATTATGCTGCTATGACTCAGACAAGATATTATTCTAGAACATCAATTGCTGCTGCATAACCATGTCCTACCCTGCCTCCTACATACCCTCAGAGCTGCTGGACTTGTTCACTTGTCTCCATTTTGCTCTGCAAGAATGTAGGTGCTCTTCAGAATTCCCTCAAAAATTTCCTTTGAAGGTGCATCCAACTTTCCAGAGCTGAATTTTGTTTTTCCTAAAAATGTTAAAAAGCACTGTTTAGGAGCCCAAGTTAATTTTTCCAGCTAACTGGCATCTATGCCGTGCAGAGCAATCCCACAAATGTGGTTTTGAAGGGTAACTTTCTGTAGCCACCCACAATGGAATAGAGATGCAAGTCTGGGAGATCCCACCAAACCTGCACTGACAGCAAAGCACAAAAGAATGCTTAGATTTCCTGATGGCTACAGAGTTCAAAATTTTGGAATTTTATCAACTCAGGTCTATTGCTGCCCTTTTCCTCACAGCTGCCAACCCGGCTGAAGAAGAATACAGAGGTCAGGAATGCTTGTCTTAAAGAGAGATGACTCCTTGATGATGCAGAAAAAGTGATCTGTTGTTAAACACAGAAACTGATCTGGCACTCCTGCAACTTCAGTTTTTCACTTGTGTGACTCAGGTAGGCTTGGGGAAACGAGACATGGGCATGTCTGAACTCAGGCCACTGTCACAGGTTTTGAACATTTGCTCTTGACAACATCTGAACCCTTGATGTACATACAGATGTTTTGAAAAATTTGTAGAGGTTGCTGTATTTGCTATAAGGTTTTATGATTCTTCTGCTAATAGGAGCATCTACTGAGATGAAGTACCTTCCACGCTAGGAAACTGAATTCTACCATAGAACTGTAGTCAAATCAGGTCCCTTTGAAAGCATTGCAAAAAATTCCTCCAGGGATTTTGCTGAACCAAAACCCAAATGCTTTTACTACACTTTTATTTCGCAAATAATTTTCAGAAGTGTTTTCTCTACCTTTTTTTAAAAAAATTATTTTCGTAGATTTATAAACTCCCAAACTAGAAAATAAGTGACTGTCATAGTCAAGCTTAATTATTGGTATGCATAGAAAATAGATTTTTTTTTTCCTGTAAAGACTCTTAGAGAGATGTGTGATCTCATTTTAAACCTATGGTGAGTATACTTCCTGCAGCAAAGTGTTCTAATATTTTATTATAGAAAGCCATATTTTTGGCAAGGTAGAACTTGTTGAACATATCTGAGAAGAGAAAGAAATAAAGTCTGGGCTGTCAGGTCTCCATCTTTTCACACAAATACACGCACAGACCTATAAGGTACATCACATCCTAAGGCTCATTTGCCACTACCTAAAGAAGCACAGTATTTATTCCCTATTCTTCCTAAAGAGCTGGCCAAAAAGTGGACACAATCTTTCTATCGTGGAGAACAGAAATGTTTTAAGCTTCTTTTTACCCACCCACCAAAAGTTGCATTGCAGTGAGAGCTCATTTTGTGGTAATAATACACGAGAACCTTTCCAAGTCCTTTTCTGACTCACTGTTTTCAGAGACAGCATCCCTAATTCTTCCTAAATGTTCTACTTGGCTTTTGGCTGCATTTAAAGATGTTTTGCTGGTTCTTGGCTGTTAACCAGGCAATTCAAACCAGTTTATAAAATTAGATCATCCTCCTCATAACAAAGACCATCAACATCACCATGTTTCTCTCAGCCTAAGGAATACTCTAAGGTATAAATAAAAGGGTTTACGTTTGTTTGGTAAGATTTGTTCTGTATCACATGGTGGGGAGAGGGTTTTTGCTTCCAGAGCAGGAAAATTAGGTGCCTGCAAGACTACAGAGCAGGGCTGACATCTCCATTTTCTACATTTTGGTAAACTGGTTAAATTTAGCATCGTCATTAGCTCCTTTGAGACTTTTGGGTCTAAAATAATCTGAGGCTGTTGATATGAATATATTCAATTTCAGCAGTTGCTGCCTTACCTCTTTCTTTGTTACAGATGGCAAACTTTCATTTCCATCGACAACATCATATGGGATGGATACATCCTCCTGTTTCATTCCAAGTGCAGAACAGAAATATTTATTAAACATTTCTGCCTTATCTGCGTCATTATTTATGTTTTCCACCATCTGCATACTCAGTGGAACTATATCTGACCTAAGATTCTTTTTGATGCTAAAATGTTTTCAAATTGCCTTCTTGTTGTTTTTAACCATATTGGCCATTGATGTTTAACAGAGTTGTTAATTTATTTTATCAGTTACTTATAAGTCTCAATGTATAACTTATGGCTGCTTTTTCCATTCCTGATACATCACTCTTTTTTGGTTTTGCAGTACTTTCTTGTGGTTTAATCAGGATATTTTGATTATTGTACATTTTTGCATGCAAGTTTATGTCCTTGAACAATCCCAGTATTCATTAATACTTACTAATTAAAGTTTACATTCCTGTTCAGTTATGCTAACTGATTCAAGCTTGGAAAAACTGTACCCCTAACACATCTAAGTATAACTACTTGGTGTCATATACAGTTCATACTTATAATATAATCATGTTTAACAGTTCTTCTTTGATGGTCACTGGTGGGCAATATTTATCCTTTTCCATCAAAATTAGGTTCAGTTCTGAACTTCCTTGTGCAAGATAAATCTGCTACTATTTTTGGAAGCTCTAGGGAGTTCTGGTGCTGGCAAAACAAAACCTTAGAAAATATTCCTCAGTTTAAACACTATTATGATAATTCTTTTTTTTCTCCCCACACCAAAGGAAAATGGTAACAGAGCATCTCTTCTCACTGTCCCTTTGATTTTTGTTTTTTTTCCCCTGAAATCTATACAGGAATCTGTAATTATATTTTGACTCAGAAATACCAAGTTCTTGTTACTAGATTATTTTTGACTCTTCAACATGCAATGTTTATTTGATGCAGTATTCCATGTCCAGTCCCTCTTCCTTACTAAGAGGGCTAAAAAATTTAATCAATATCTGTGAGACTCCAGCACTACGACACCTTACCAATTTCCAGAAATATTAACTGTGTGACATTTCTTCACATACATTAATACTGCCTCTGCTCACCTATTAAAAAGGTGCTTGAAAGTTCATTTGGCAATTCTTTTACAATCTAATTTGTCCCTTATCACTTGGCTTTGTTGCATGTCTGGTGGGCTGGTTGCAATTCACACACACAGAGCACATATTTACTGGATTATTTTTTATATTGTTTCTCAAATCCCCACTTAGTTTAAGGCCCTTCTGGCAGATTCTCATTGACTGGGATGGTTTTGCTGAGATGGTCAACAGGATCAGATTTTTCTATCTCTCAGGTAAGAAATCATCAGCTTGTCAGAAAATACCTGACAAGGTACTAGTTAGTACTGGCCTACATCCTGTTAGCTTGCATCTCACCTAGGCTTGACTTCAAATGTTTCCACTTTGATCTAGAAAACCAGAAAAATGCCATTTCTCCTTCTATGCCCTTAAAATATCTGGCAGGCCCTTTCCAAAATGTTGTCAAGAAAGACTGCATGTCATTGTCCTGCAAAGGATGCTTTCATGGGCTTTTTCCAGATTCTCCTGGTCTGAACTATGCCCAGTCCTCTTTATGGATATCACAAATTAACTGGATAAAGTCAGTCAAACAACATGGAGGAATAAAACCATGTCATTTATGGCAGGTCAGGGTTTAGCAGGTAAAATGATCAATTATAAATAGATAAAGTATGTCATAATTGCCATGTGAAACAGCTTGCAGGCAATTCACAGACTGAAATGCTTTGCCTAAACTATTAATCAAATAACTTCAACTCATGAAGCAAAGAACTTAACTCTGCCCTTGAATAATTTGCAAATAAGGAAAAAAGAAATAGATTTGTCAAATTAATTATTCATTATAAGTAGTTCAACCAGACCTATCCCTTTTTATCATTTACATTGGTTTTAAATTCTTAAAGTGGTTTGGGAACCTTAAAGAGTAAAATTTGCTATAAATGCTTAATGCAATGATCATTTATATATGGCACTGTAAACGTACAAACATACTTTACTTTGCACTGAATTAGGCAGTGGAGACCACGAGAGTGGTTACAATAGGGAGAGGTAGAAGGCTGATATTCTGCTGTTTTGCAGGCTGGCTGAGGAATGAGCTGGGTACCTGCAGGCTGAAGATCCCTGCTGCAGTGGCCCTCTGGGCAGCCTCAGGAGCCCCTGGCACGGTGTGTCTGCCAGGGCAAGCAGCCAGCGCTGGCAGGGGGCAACGGGCACAGTCCTCAGGCTGCAACAGGGGCTGCATTTCCAGAAACGCTCTCTGCAGCTCAGTGCTGAGCTTGTTTGGTTTGAGCATGGCTATCTTGAGGAACTTCACAACTCTATGCAGCAATGCCTGGCTTGCAAAGACAAATGGGTTCACTGAGGCGGTGTGAACACATTGCTTAGCATGATTTAAGGTAGGACCCATCTTTTCCTGAAATATGTCTGCCTTCTGAGAACTGGAGTGCCATCAAACACATTGGAATAGCTCAGATTCTGGCATCCTTGTCCACAGAACACAGAGACAACTTCATAGGCAGCTCTACTGAAACCACACAAAATCTTAGACCTCAGATATTAATACAATCAAGACTACTTTTTAAGTTTAGAAGATTAAAGGTATTTAGAGAGATCAGTGACAAATGCAATTTTGGAATCTGACAATGACTTAAATGACAAAAACAGCCTAATACCATTTGCTTTTTCAGTATGTTGTTGTTTGCTTGACTTGGTTTTTTTATAGCTCTGGCATTTAACAGAGAAGCTCTGATTTTAACTTTGAGTAAATCTGACATAGAATCACCCAGAGGAAATAAAGTACTATGAGGTCATGTTTACAATTACTTTTCTAAGCTCTTTCTGAATTAACTATGCCACATCTCTGCATCAGTTGTGTAATACTAGGTAAGCAATGCACTATTCAAATGATTTTTAATGACCAAACCCCCTATATTTTAGGGTTGAACATCTGTTATCTATTCAGACAGTGAGTAGTCAAGTCAGTATTTGGGTGAATAATTTGCAAATTCAATGCATAGAAAATTTGGTACCAGTGCTAAGGTTAATTCATTTTTCCTGGGATGTTTTGTAGCCAAATGGAATCAAAATGTCCTCACACATTACTTCACACCCACCTATTTCTCTGAGAAACTAAACAGTGTTGGACAGTACTGAAGAGTCTAAAGATAACATGGGATGAAACAGGAGCCATGAATAAAGCAGGAAAAAGAAAAGTGCTTTAGATGTTAGTCTACAAAATGCAGTGTTCAGCTCAGTACAGCAGAAACATAGTAGTTAAAAAATCAACAAAGAAACCGTAAGAAAACCTACCACTGTTTGGATTTATTCATTATTACAACAGCAGCTCCTAATCCAGTTTTGCAAACAGAAGAGTGCAGCATCCTACACATGGTGTTGGATAGGAAGATTTCAAAGTCTTAAAAACAGGAAGAAACACCTTTCATCCTCAGATATTTAATCTGCAGCATATGGCATCATGTATTTGCTGTTGTTTCTTTTAAGACCAATGCACACCTGAAGCTTTCCCACTTCTAGTTACAGAACTCTGGTGTTTGCAATGGTCTGGTACCAGAGTAACTGACCTGGTACTTTGGATTGCAGAAGGGAGATAAGCAGACCATGAAATAACTCACAAGTGTCTAGCAGCACTTGGCATTCAAAAGCTTCACAGGGAGTCAGTGGCTGCTTGTGTGTGTGGTCTCTCTGCTCTTTGGTCTCCTAGTTCAGCTGCAGCAAATGGGATTAGTGTGCACGACTGTGGCAGGAAAGTGTGCTTACACTTCTGCACTTATGCTAGGGCAAAAAATATTAATTAGAGTACACTGCAGCAGAGCCCAGTGGAAGTTGTTCAGTGTCCTTTGCATGAGACCATAAGATTTTGCCATTTGATGACTTTCAAGTTCATTAACAGCAAAATTGAACTGTAGGACAGTAGAAGGAACAGAGATAAAGTTACCCTCTTCTCCCACCCATTTATACAGGAAGGTAGCAGGAGATTCAGGAGCCAAAACTAAGCCTGAGCCCCAGGGCTGGCGTGGAAGGGCAGAACACTTCCACCCTTTGTACCTGTGCCTGTCTCTAACTCTTAACAGCAAAACTGGGGAATCAGGGGTGGGCAGGAAGGAAGGAAAGCTTTGTACCTCACCACCAGTTCTGCAAACCTCATTAAGCAGAAAAGTCCTGTTCTTTAACAGGTTACCTAGACTTTTTCAAACACTACATTTCCCACCTTTATATTTGGGTTCTTGCTATAAGGAATCTCCCTAGAACAGGATTGCCATTGCTGGTTAAAAGCTATGTCATCACTGACCTTATGCACAACATCATTATTCACAGCTAACTGATCCCTAGGTATGAAAAATTCTTTTACCCCAAAATAAAAATGAGATTATAACATTTTATACAGAAATTACACCCAGTCTATTGATGCCTCATCATGGCCAGTACAGCATTGATTTCAACAGGTTAAAGGATTAATGTAGTCCCATATATGCTTCCTATATACACTCTAAACTTATAAGATTATAAAGTTGAAGGGTTTTAGGTCAATTTACTAGTTTGGGAAAAATAAAATAAAATTATTGTTGTGAACACTGTTCTAGGTGAAACCTGCATCCCTCTAATGAGGTTGAATACATGACAAAATTTTCTGCATATGGTCTGCTGGGTCCCAATGTGGTCAGACCCATTTTCAGCTCCTCTAAAATTGCACCTTTGTTTTTACTTAAAGTTTCATAAGGAAAATTCTCATGGGTTTTTTGTGATGCTTTACCAAAGGGCATCAAACATTGTCCTGTGTGTTTCTCCAAGCCAGCACAGAGCTTTCAGTCCTTCTAGTGCACGTTAATACATACTCCTGGCAGCTTTTCTTTACTGGCTCAATCATACAAACAGACCCAAATTCTACCTACACAAATCAGCTGCACAGGAGAGGAGAGAAATGTCCAGTTTGACACCACAGTTATTTTAACACTCTCTACCCCACCTTACTGCAAGAGAGAGGTAATGGCAGAACCACGAGGCACTACTCTTATGTCTGTTAGGAGTATCTTATAAAGCTCAAAGATTTCTTCTCAAAAGTGCAAAAAACTTAAAAATAATAATAGTATCATTTCACTAAATGAACAGAAGCTCTGAGAAACTTTCTTGGACAATATAATTTGGATGTTTTCAACATCGCTTATTTTATTTCACAACAAACTTACATTTTATCACATGATTGCTTTCCCAATTATAGTGCAAAATAAAAGGCATCATCAAATAGTTTAATAGGTGCAGAGGAAAATGTAGTTTTGTACATCAAATGATGCAGAAAATAACGTGACAACAACAACAAAAAAATTCTGTGTTGGGATAGAAAATTATTTCTATGGAGTTATTTGTCCTATATCTCCTCAAAGGAGGAAAGGGACGGAGAGCCCCTAGGTTTGATTATTATTTTTCTGATAAAGTGTACACTGGGATAAAGGGAAGATTTCCTCTTCCAAGTAGGGTCTGCAGTCCTTTCAGTGAGTGTGCAATCTCAACAGTTAAGAGACAAATCACGTTTATCCATAAAAACAGAAGTCCACGCTCAGGCTGCAGGGTAGGAGATTTAGGCAGAGGCACTGACAGTTTTTCTTCAGCAACCTGTTTTTATTTTCCCCGCAATCTGCTCAGACACGTGCTAATAGAATTTTAAAAGGTCTGTACACCTCCGCCCATGGTGATAAGCACGTCCCAGTGATTCTCAGATCTCCAACTTCACCTGGACCAGTGATTACCTCTGCCAGCCTGGCAATACAGAGCACTAATCTGCCTCAAAGCAGAGGCCCCCGAGCAGCACAGGGTGGGGAGCAGTGGATCACACATCCCTCTTTGCAGGGCCTGCAGAGGTCCAGGCCGTGCAGCACAGGTATGTATTATTTATGGCCGTGCCTCTGCGTGATCACCTCCAGTTAACTGGAAGCCTCTCCAAAACAAAGGTTGCTCCAGCCCTGCTCGCCACTGGCACCAGGCTCTGCTGTAAGCAGACACAACAGCCCACGGTCTAATTAGCTGTCTTTAAGTGGGCTCAGTGGGGGGAAGAGGTTTTTCCTGAGCCCCTCCAAGCCTCTCCTCGGCGCTGGCAGACGGCGCGCGCGGCACCGCCAACTCGCTGACATTATGTCCACGGGTTATCATTATCATCTTTGCTTTAAAAAAAAAAATCCTGATCGATCGCTCCCGACCACAATGATGCTTCAGGGCATCTCTGGCTCTGCTGGGGAGTGATTGACCATTGGGTATCATTAGAGAGGGGAGGCGAGGGGAGGAGGGGGCTGCAGCAGCAGCTCCGGCTCCTCCTCGCACACGCCTCTCCCTCCCGGACACTGCTGACCTTTCACTCAGGAGCCAGCTGGAGTCAGGAGAGATTTAATTGAATGGCTTCCTCAGATGTGTTTGGGGTTTGGGTGATGGAGGAGGAGGATACGGTGCTCAGAAGGGAGAAGTGGGGGGGAGAGGAATGGAGAAGAAAAAAGAAAAAAAGAAAAAACAACAGCTTTGGGTGACCTTCAAAGGCTAATTGCTTGGCTCTTCCTAGGCCTGGGCTCTGGCTTGCACAGGGATCCTGGCAGTGGCAGGGCCAGCGGTCCTGCTGCCCTTGCACTCCCCCTCTTCCTGTGCAACTAACCAGAGATGAGCCAAATCGGCCACTTCTGCCCTCCTGGGTGATGCCACATGGCCAGAACAAGGGCCATCCTAATTTTCTAGGCCTCCCCATTCACTGGAAAAATATACTGGGAGAGGTGGGGCAAGAAGCAAGCATTCTTCTGAATGAGTACATAAACACACAGAAATATGCATAGATATTTTCTTGTCCTTTTTTTTCACGTCACATTTTTCTCCAGGTTGAGTACAGAAACAGACAATAAAAAGCAAAAAAACACAGAAGTCCCAGCCAGTCCTGTTGCTTGCCCTTTTTTACCTCCCATTTCCTCTGGTTTGGCTCCTTTGTTGTGCTTGGGGTGCTGCACCTTGGCAGTGCTGCCCATGCACCCCCTGCTCCTCCTCCTCTCCTTCCCTGCATCCCCCCTCAATGCAGGCTCCCCCCTTTCCATTTTAACATAACTAAAAAGGAACGAATGGATCTCAGCTGAGTTAAATGGGTGACAAGGGAGATGGAAAGAAGGAAATTCATCCCTTCTTGTCTTTGAGAGCAATTTAATTAGGCCCAGGCCCCCTGTGAGTGGGTAAGGGAAAGGCTGAGGATTGGCTTGTCTGGGCTTCCTCTGAAGGCAAAAGCGGCCTTGGACACACACACAGAGAAAGGATTTTTAAAGGATCATGTAAGAAGATCAACAGATAAGCAGCTAATTTTGTGTACTTAGGGAGAAAATGAGTGCGTTCACTCCCACTGGAATAGCCAGAGTGATGGGATGAGAGGAAGGAAAACGAGGAGGAAGCAAGGAAAAAAAGATTAAGGTATTTCACCATTACTGCTGATTGCCAAAATTAAAGACTTACACTGCTTGATAGGGTACTCTGGCTATGGCTTTCACAGTGGCTCTGCATGTGTACATACATCTATATACATACATATATAGATATAGATTTTTCTTTATACAGCTCAGTTATTTCAAGAATTTTCATCAGAAAACCACTTTTAAACTAATTGGAGTCTGTGGAGAGGAAACCTCATTTTTGGTTCAAATGAATTTTCTGAAAATGTCATTTGATTCGGGAAATATGACTGATCTGCCCGATTTCTTGATAAGAAATGAAATGAGCCGTTGTCCTTCAGGATATCATAGACTTGAAATGGGGGATTTTATGGTTAATGCCATCAGATAGAAGTGTCCTACTTTGAAAGGAGAAGTCCATCAGCCCCAGGGAAAGGGTGAAGACTGAATTTCGTCTCTAAATCCACAGCTGCAGCTAGAGCTGGCACAGAGCAGCAAGAGGTTTTTTTTTATTTCCCAAGCAATAATTACAAGAAACAGCAATAAATAACACAGTGATTAACAACAACAAGTAGTTGGTTAGTAATTTTTCGGCTCTTCATTTTAATTCATAATTTTTCCCCTCAGTGATGTGGTCAGTGCTCACCATAGAGGCTAAGATTAATCCACAATATTACAACACCTTTGCTTTTAATTCTCTCACATAGAATAAACCTGTATTTGGAGATGGCTGACTTTTTAGTGCAACAGAAACAGGATTTCTTGGATGTCAGTGTAACCTTGCTAACTCCATTTTTTGTAGGGAAAAACTAAGAAAGACAAGATAAGTGACTTTCCCAGGGCCACAAAAGGAATTAGTCAGAGAGACAAGAAAGTCCCTCAAAGTCCTTGCTGGAGGGCTGGCACCATTATTTTAGTTTATCTTTTTCATAGCAGCATATATGCAAATAGAAATGGAGTCATACGGATGAAAAAAAAATGAGATCAGGGACAAGAGAAAAGGCAAAGAGAGAAAGCCAAATAAGTATAAGTAAATGTTCAAAAGGGCTGATTCAAGCTAATATTGAAGCAGTAGGTTTTAAACAAGACATCAGGAAGGAACAAACTGAGTGAGACTCACAAGTGACTTGGGTAGAGGGTTGTTTCACAGAAAGATTGTTTGCAGAGGTTTGAAAGGCTACAAAAAGTTTGGGTGAAGACTTCCAGGCATTCCAGTGTGGGATTCCATTCCTGGCCCATCTGGCCTCCTGCCCTCACTGGGAGCATACCAGCCCTAGTACTCAACATGCTGCTACCAAAGTTTATGGCAAAAGTCCTGTGGACTTCTCTTGGAGTGCAGGGAAGTCTTTACAGAGCAACAGCTATTTTATGCCACGTTAGAGCCAGCAAAGAAGGATATGTGCTACCACAAGTTTCCCCTCAGCTTTAGAATGCTGCCAAGAAAAAGAAAACAACAAAAAACAAACCAGAAGCAAGGAAAACCCAGGTTTTTATTTTTCAGTCAAAGATATCAACAGAAGAGTAGACAGCATGCCTCAGTTTGAAAGGGTTTTCTTTTACCACTGTGGCATCTTGCTAGCAAAAAAATTACCAATTCTTTTACTGACACTACTAAACTAGTTTCTTCATATACTAGTTCACTTCTCAATTAGTGGCTGGACAGACTGTTTCTTAAATGCACAGAATGGAAGCAGTAAGATGATGTACTGCTCTAACCTTTTCCCTGTTACATGGAAAAAAAATATATGAGTCTGTGATGCATCACTGATTATTCTCAATGCCTAAATCTAAATTAAGGTAGAAACATTTTATTCCCCTCAAAACTGAACATAAGTGGACACTTCTTCCATAATGCCCCTTCTTATCAGCCATGGCTCCCCAGCAATGACTGCAGGTACAGATGAGACAGGACTCAGTAGTGGTCAACAGAAAGAAAAACTCTTGAATTTCTCCTTAAAGAGCACCTTTGGCTACAAGGGATTTCCCTGCCCTGCCCATGGTCTCTGTCAAGCCTGATCTGCTTCAAATTGTCATCCACAGGAGCAATGTCTGGGGTTGCTTTTTACAACCACTCAGATAGCAGGTGCAAATTGAGTGGGGTAATTTCTTAGACCTGCTTCTGCTTTCTTTTCACCTACTAGCTTTTAGTGTGTATGAAATTTTTTTGGATAGCGTGAAAATAATCCTACAAGAGAGAAAAATGGCTCAGTCTTTTTCAGTCAGGAAGAAATCATATTGCAATACATAACTCTGAATCTCAGGCATAAGCATTACAGACGGAAAAGAATTATTAGGTCATCTAGACTTGTGCAGGATTGTTCCCTACAGTGTATTCCCCAGTTCTAAAACTAGTCTAGTTTTAATTGACACTGGCAATGGGCTTTCCATCATGTTCCTTGGGAGGCTGTTCCACTGCCTGAACTCAGTATTAAGAAATATTTCCTGATACTTATCTAAAATTTTCATTGCTTAATTTTGGCTTACACCACCAATACAACCTGCTCTATCCTGCATTCTCTGGTATGAGGCACAAGCTGCACTGCCTTTCCTCAACAAGACACCTCTGCTTATGTGCACTTCATGCATTCATTCCATGGGGTGGATAAATATATATGAAATAAAGTGTCCTCTAAGCACAACATACATTTGTTTTGTACAGCAACTGCTGAATAAAGAGCAGGGCTGAAAGAATTACACTGGTGGAGACTTTGATGTACAAATAGGTAGAAGAGCAGTAGAGGAGAACTCATAACTCAGCCCCAGATTGCACCCTCAAGAAATCACGTTGAGATTCCCAACAGGTAAACACCTTGACAAATTCTTACTAACTTGATGAAAGCAGTTCACAAAAATATCATAAAAGCACAGAGTGGATAACACAAGATGGATCAATTTTCTCCCCTACACTTCCACGGTGCCCTGTTTAGCAAGAGATAGAATAATGTTCTTGTACACGTAAGAAAGATTAAAATATATCTAAGAATCTCAGGGAAAAATATGTAATTACATAGGAAATGTAATGTAGAGAACACCACTTACAATCATAGTGCATTTTTTTATCTTTAAAGTGCTGTACAAACACAGCTAAAGGAGTAATTGGTTTGCTTTCCCAGATCCCCATGGAGCAGGTAAGCATTATTCCCAGGTGGACACCAGGGCTCATCCTGAGGAGTGCTGAGCAGATTGCTTCTCCAGACTACAGAGAGGACTAAAAATATTTTAAATGCCACAGTGTGACAACATCTTGCACCCACTCCTAGACCTTGTCTGTACCTGAGGCCACACAACAAAAAGCACTGGCCTTGTATAAGTTCATGCTGTGCTATCAAACATAATGTGAAAGTTATAATGACAAAATTCTGTAGTCATAGGCATTACAGTAGGCTGACTAGGTAACAACTGTCCTCCAACAGAAGTTGAACACAGACACTAAATAAAATCTTGAAGGCAGTATAAACTCTTGATAAGCTATCCCATTCTGCTGATACCCACAAAAACCTGCATTCAATGTGTCCTGTAAGTACAATAGCTTGTAGTAGATCACACTATGCCATTAATGACTGTTAATGAACACAGAACCAAAGCTTTAACATCACAGCTCATAAGAAAATGGTGACTGGGACAAAAAACAAAAGGAAAAAAACCCGTGGTGCTCAGAGCTTTGGCCACAGCTATGATCCATTGTGATCCAGCTTGTCCATTGCATAACTGCAGGGAAGCACATAACTGCGAAATTTGTTATTCACCCAAGTTGCATTTAGTTGTTTAAAATCCTGGGATTTTTTTTTTCCTGGTGAACTAGTCACTCAATTACTTAAAGTGACTCATGAATATAAGTTTTCTGAAATGAATATATAGTCCAGGGATAGTGGGAAACCACTACCAATAGGAAGAATGAAACAAATTTCCCAGCTGTATCAGTCTGTACCAATCTGAGAAGTAAGCATATGTGGAACAAAGGCATTTGGGACCAAATTAAAGGCATTTTCCTTTCCATTCCACTTAGACACTTCAATTACTTCTGCTGGGATCACAGGGTAGGGGTTTTCCCACCCTGTACACCCAACCTGCAGTGTTCCTCTCGCCCCTAGAGTGCTGCCAGCCATATGCTCTTAATGTTGTTCCACAACCTTCCCCAAAACCACTCAAAAAAACCCCAAAAAACAAACCTCACTGTAAATCTTAATGTGAGAGAATGAGTTTACCACTTACTGAAATCTAAACATGAGGAGTTACAGCAGAATTCTGAATCACTGGTATTAGTAAAGGGGAAAAGGAAAATGTCTCTGCAGTTCAAAATCTAACAGTGATGCCCAGATGACTAACCTTGATCTTTTATGTGACCAACTCCCAAAGTACGTTGGGAAGAAGAATTCACATAACAACACACTTCCACCTTCTCCTGCCCCTCCTCCATGTGAGTGACAGAAAGAGCAGTGTTTGGTCTCACAGGTAATTTTCCCACTTGTGAGACATTCACTGAACCCCCCAACCACCACCCCTGAGAGGACTCTGCAGTACAGCTGGAAATGCAAGCATTGTCCATCATGACAATAATGAGATACATGGAGAGGTGGATGAGGAGGAAAGGGTGAGGAATGGATCCCAGGCTGCATGGCAGCTTCTGGAACCTCTCCTTCTCCTTGCTGGACCTGTTAAATCCACAGTTAGTGGTGGCCTCAGGGAGGACAGGGCACCATGGCATGAGTCCCTGCCAGGATCGATAAAGTAAGGGATTAACACCCCCATTTGGATGCCTGGAGCAACCTGTGACCAAACCAGAAGGAAAAAAAAAAATAAGGGAAAGAATGCATTTAACTTATCTTATAAAGAACATATTTTCAAAAACCTAATCTTCTAAGGATCTGAGCAGCTTCAGGATTTTGTTTATATTTTTCATTTAGGAGTCTCCCTTGGGCCTTTTCTTTGCCAGGAGCACAGTGGGCAAAATCAGGATCTTTGGCTTCCCCCATGTGCTCAAGAACTCTACGGATAATTTAAGCTTTCCTACTGCAGTAAAACAGAAAGTTCATAAAAATAAATAGAGTAATACTTTGCACTCATTCCACAGGAGGCTTGTGCTTCATAAAAGCTAGTGAGTGAAACATCTCTTAGTAGTAGGTAAGTGTTGTTTTCCCGTTCCACAGATGTGAAAAGGAGATACAGGATGTGTCAGGGCCACCTAAGCCACTGAGAACCATTGTTCAAAACAGTCATTCTGTTTTTCTGGAAGTCATGACTAATTCACCTTCCTGTGACATGTCACTCTGGCACACTTCAAACATGCCTAACCCACCCAAGTGTGTGTTCCAATGCAATTTCTTGCTGTTAACCTCCCCTCTCAGAGATGCACGCCACATCCACAGCAGAAGCAAACTCACACCCATCCCTCAGCCATTAAAATACAAGGATCAGGACACCACTTAAAATTGCCAGTGAAGGTGCATCAGAACTAAGGTGGAAGATTTTGATCTGGAGTAGCAAAGTCACTTGTACAATTTTTATTCTGCTATAACCAGAGTGATGTTTTACCTCTCTGCAACAAAAGCTGTGCTCAGTTCAAATGACTTCTGAAAATGGGACAGATGTTCCTTAAAACTGAATCCAGGGTATGTTTCTGATTTCATCCTTTGAAACTTTGATTACTTATACAATCCAGGCCTTCCAGAATCTGATTTCCTCATTTAATCATAAGAAATTCTATCAAAATAAAGCCTCTGAGATCATCCATGTAATCTCAGCAATCACTGCATCAACAGCAGAAACAGAACACGACAATGTTTCTATAACTTTTCTGAAAAGCTGGCTTACCAGATGGCTTTTGGTTTTCTCAGCTTCCAGATATTACATTCCAGTAATAGGCAGCTAAAATATATATATATTAAGCACTCTTGTTTGATTACTTTTCCTTACAAGCAACCACAGTACTCAGGATGCATCATCCAATTCTAGTGGGGAAGAGGAGGGCCTGTATGATCTCCAGGAAGATCTAGAAAGAAGGCTATTCTTTCAAGAATAATTCAATATATAGTCAAAACAGTGTCAATAACAACACACGAGGCAATTCCTTCCTTTCTCTTAATTCTCCTCTATTTATGCTTCTCTCTATTTGATAGTGCCCAGTATCCTGCAACAGGCAGAAGCTTGCCAAAGAGGAAGAAAGGTTTGAAAGAAAATCAGAATATGTCAGTAATCAGGTTGGTTTACTTTTTTTAATTGGTATATTCTTCATCATGATGGCTACTTTACAGGGATCTCTCCCAGGAAGCTAATTTAGCCTGAATAATGGGTACCTTAGCCTATTAGACTAATTTTCATTACTGGAGACACAGTGATATGGAACTTAAATGCCATCTAACCTTGTTTGAAACAAGTTTAAAATCTAAACCAAGAGAATTTAATCTGGTAGTTTAATCAAAGTTATCACACATTCAGGAACAAAAGATGTGAGCTGCATATTTTTTGTTACAGGTAGGAAAACACCCTTCCCTAGGTAACTGAGTTGCACTTCCAACTTTGTTTTGAAGACAGGATTCATCTCACCTGGCTTTAGATGTCTGTCTGACTTTTAGATAGTTAAAATAGCTTGTCTATACTTCTTGTAAGTCAAAGGAAACAGGCAACTCAAGAACACAATTAATTGCATGTAGAATGCAAGTAGGATGGGGAAATTAGAACAGGCACCTATTGGGAGGTGCCTCTACAGAGAACCTAGCAGACCTAAGCCAGATGTTCCCTTAAAATGAAGTCAGACTGAATCAAGATCTCAGAGTTGTCAATACCTTGTGCTTTTTATCAAGATGAAAATGATACAGACCAAAATTTCTGTGTTTATTAAGTCCTGATCCTCTATGTTCCACTCCCCTATTTTTACTCAGTAAAGGAGTTGACATGGTGCAAAAATTTTAAATCATTTTCTCTCTTAGTGAGGTTATCTGGCTTTAGTGGTGCACCTTTAACCTGTTTCTCTTACTGGTTCTTGCTGCTTCTCTGACCAGCTAAGCTTCCAGTTCTTGTCCTTCAAGGCCATTTTCCCCATCAAAACTGAATCCTTGCTTCTCTTTTCCAGCATTCTCTGCAAGTCTTTTGTCCTTCTTCTGACTATTCTCCCACCATTTCCTGAGAGACAGTGAACTATTTCACCACCCACTACAAAAAGCAGTCTATCTCTTTGCTGCTATCCAATTCTACAGCCATACCTGAACTGAGAAGGTGCTTATTTCAATGTGTTATGCTATCAACACCCTGCTGGAATCAAGAAAGTTTAATTAAACCAAAATAATCCAGAAACACAGGGGTTAGTGAAGGTAGAACTGCACCATCTTCTATGTCTTGTTAAAGAATTTCTAGTGCTCAATGGGAATCATAAAGAGGAAGCAATACCAAATTATTACAGAAAAATTCTTTTTCAAAATGAAAGATTTAGAAAGATAAATGACAGATATCTAACACTTTAAAATGCCTTTAGGTACCATCAAAAATTACTTCCTTTCCTACTAAGCAATGCAGTTTAGTGTCAATCCTAAAGAGGCATCAAAAAAGAAAAACAACCAGACAAACAAACAACAACAAAAAACCCCCACCCAATCCCAAAACAATTTTAGCACTACTTTTGTTTTATTAAGCTTTTGTTCTAGCCCACAGCCATTAAAAACACATAGCAGCAGGTTTGTGGCCTTGATTTCCATCTCAATGACCATGTTGGTAGAAAGCATGGTGGCAATCTCCAAAGGAAGAAAGCCTCAGCTCATTGCAAAACTCCAGCTGTCCAGAAATCAACAATGGCATGAGTGGGATCTGGACAGCCCACAGATTTGGGGCAGACAAAATTAACAACACAAAACATTATTGCTCTTAAGAACTTATCTCCTCTTTCACTTGAAGATCATCTTCATTCCCCTGATGCCTACTACCTTCAAAAATATCTCCTTGCAGAAATACTGGTCATACCCAACATCTTTCAAGTTCCAGCTGCATTTGTCTTTTAAATCAATTCAGTATTTGGATGGAATAAAACAGACTTGCTGCATCACATCAGTCACATACTCCACTTATTCCAAAAGTGACTTCAATGAGGTTATACTAGTGTGAACACAAAACTGATCCCCTGAATTTAGTGTAGTCTTTTAAGACCAACAGCAGTGAACAAAGCAAAATCTACCAGAGTTAGATTTCAAACCTCAGCCCATCATTCAGTTGCCACTGGTCTAAGATGTGCAAACACTCAAAAAAGGCTTTATCACATTCCCTATCATGCAAAAGGCACATTTTTTTTCAAAATGTGTTTTTAATCAGCAGGTAGTTCATAGTTAATAATAAAAAAACCCCAACAATAAACAAAACCTCAAAACTTCATTTCAGTAAACATTTTCAATTGTGCAAAGACATTACGGAATGGCAAAGAGAAATACCACAGGGATACACCCCAATAATTATGGTTTAAAAGAACAGCACCTAACATTTGCTAGGGTTTAAAGTTTACACACAACTGACTGCCACATTGGCTCCTCAGAAACACCCATTTAGGCAGCTAAGGCTATATCTTCCGTTTATCTACCCTTACAACATTGACAATCTCTCTTCTTATCACTTCAACCATTGTAGATCTACTAAAATTTAAACCAGTTTTAAGATGACAGACATGATACATCATAACTATAGTCTGTGCTACAAATTCATACAGGTTGATCCACGTTTCTGATGAAAGAACATTTTTTATTCTTAGCCTTACAGGGGAAATTGGTAGGATCAAGGTGCTTTTTATTTAAGCTCTGTGTTAAATCTTTGCAGATTTTGGCACATTCTCTAAGGTTTATGAAAGGCATTCAGTGGTCAATCCTAGAATATGCAAATGCTGTCTTCCCTGCAAGATCCTGTGATATTTTGATAGCTACCTAATGAATAATGCATTGGTTTACTGTGCTAATTCACCAATTATCA
This sequence comes from Alethe castanea, assembly GCA_024734035.1. Classification (NCBI taxonomy): domain Eukaryota; kingdom Metazoa; phylum Chordata; class Aves; order Passeriformes; family Muscicapidae; genus Alethe; species Alethe castanea. The sequence continues at coordinate 67,839,603 of JANRGV010000073.1, forward strand.
AGATTATATTCACTCTTCTACACTTGGTCTCTGAAGGATGTTGAAACAAAGAGTGGGATATATTTACAATACAGACATTTATGTCAGAGGGAGTCGTTTGGACTCTCCCCAGGTCAAGACAGAGATAGAAACTCTTATATGATGCACCTGACTGGAATCATAGATGTCACCATTACTGTGAGCCAGAGCAGTGTTCCTGCTTGCTGTCCACCCATGGTTATTTTGGTACCCCCGAGAGAGAGACACAAGATCTGCTGCAGTTTGTGAGCCACCAGCCAGATTCTGCAGATCTATCTGGTTCTTCACTATGACAGTTGGCTAAAACCAAATAATACTGGTAATATGAAAAGAACCTGCTTCTTGAAAGACAAATAAAACAGGTTACTTTGTCTGGAAGATGTCGAGGATCTGGTTTTTACCTTGTTTGCTAGAATATATGCACAGCATGGTGATTCCTTGTTATCAATACCATATTGAATGCACAGTGGAATTCAGAATGACAGCAGAATGGTTTGCATTGAGAAAATGCTAGCTCAAGTACCCTGCAGAATCTGTTTTTCCTATTGCTAGATCTCTTTAAAAGTGCCTAGGATGTATTTTCAGCCTTTTTAACACTTCTTAAAGAGAATATATTCATTATGTAACCGGTTATTTTTTGGTTGAAAAATGATGTTTTGTCAATTTGTAGAATTATCGCAAGGGGTGGGGAAGGGAAGGCAAACATCCAACCAATATTAGCTCTGAAGTGCTGGGTAATTGTACAAGGCCCAGGGCAAAAACAAAACATAGATGTGCAGTAGTCATAGCACATCTTGTCTTAACTTGTCTTTGTTAGTGTAAGTGAAAAGGTTAATGCTGTTCAATTCTGTCAATGCACAATGAGGCACTGAGGCACCTTTGAAATCTAAACTTACAGCACAACTGATGTGATTCCTGAGAGAATCACGTTATTTACAAGTTATTAATATTATTAGTTTAATAATACAAATGCTGATTAACCACATGCTCGTGTATTATACATATATATATATATATAAAGGGAAGAAAAAAAAAAAAAAGCCCAACAGATTGCTTTTAGTATGCTTATCACAGGGTAAAGCTTTGCTGCTGTCTACCAGCAACATATGGTAAGGTCTCAGCCACCTACTAGCCATAAGGGCTTAATCCTACTAGCCAAGACAGATACCAGGGATGGATCCCTGCAAAAGTTTTGAATAACATGGATGGCAGTTTAAAGGAATAAAGCTTCCTTTAAAGCAGAATAATTAATGATGACTTAAATTCAATGCCAATTAAAAATGTCAGAGGCTGCTTCTTGACTGCCTTGCACTTAGTGTAGTCTGTTAAATTCAGAGCATAGTGTGTGTGAGGGAGCTGCCAAACTGCCCATGTTTGGCACAGACCTGGCAAAGGCAGACATGGTGACACAGGTGTAAATCAGGGAAGAAGCAGATCCTCAGCTTTTTTGGGCCACAGCCTCATCAAGCAAAATGCCATCCTGCTTACCTTAAATTACCTAAACCATAAATAAAAAGCCTCACAACAGAAGTGAAATAAATATTAGTCCTGAGTAACTTCTATTTCATTATTAATATCTGATTATTTCTTTCCTTTTCATTTTTCTGTTTGTCTAACCAAATGCTTTTGGCCAGCCTATCCTTTAGGGCCAGCATACTAACTCTTAATGACACAGAGGCATTCATCTCAGGAAACACACAGTAAATAGGGATGTAATCTCTCCTGTACATACCTCACCTGCTAATAGGGACAGAAAATTGGGGTTTATTATTTAAAAGTCTAAAGGGCCAGGTGTGGTCAAGCTGGTGCCCCCCAGCACATCAAGCCATTGCAGTGCTGCTGACTTCAACTACTGCACTTGAACATGAGTATTCATTATTACCCAGCTCAGAGTTTAGTGAGCAAGCTCCACTCCCAGACAATTCCTCAGATCTCCCATCAGCTTCTCTGTGTCTAATCTGAGCCCAACAAGCAGCCCTTGTGGGGCAAATGAGAGTAACAGGTCAAATATCCTCCAGTTTCACTTCTAGAGCTGAAGGATGGCCACAGCCACACCCAGCTTGCACAGGATGATCGTGACACTGAATGTCTGATGCCTCTGGCTCCATTCCCAAAACTCCCCTCTGTGCCAGCTCATGCAGGGCTGGCACAGGATCACTCCATGGGGCACAGACAATACAGGAGCCCACTGCACCCTGCCCCAGTGCTGGTGCCCACCTTAAAACATCACGAGGTCACAGTCTCCAGACCAAAGTTTCCTGCCAGCATCTGTGACTAAAATTCTCTTATTCTTGTCAGGCCCACTCTGAGCTTGACTTCAGAGGATTTCAGTTTTCAACACTTGAAAATATGTCGATGTCAAAAAACAGAGTCAAAGCTGCAGGTATCTTTCATATATTGCTAAGGATTAAAAGAGATTAAAGATTTTGTAATATGCCAGCAGTAAACCTATTTTACTACCATTAGCCCCCCAAATATGATCAACTCTTTTGAGATGACTAGTTTTGATATCACTCATTTTGATATGACCAGCCTTAGAAGTCGGTGTCAGATTTCCAAAAATGGTTTCAAGTAGTGGAATCCCATTATATTTATTCAGACAAAGGGTATCTAGAACTGAGCACTTAAAACAGTGAATCCAAGCAGCCTGCACCCTGATTACACACACAAAATCTCCACAAAATGAATACTTTCCAAAATATATTTCTTTTAATTTTACTTTTGATTCTATTTTGCCTGCATATTATTTCAAAGCCTTTTACTAGTAGTACGTTTATGAGTCACACTGAATTAATTTTGATAAAAAGCAAGAGGGCTAAAATACCTCCCGTTTCTTTGTCTCTCAGCAAGCAAAAGTTTCTTCCACAACAATGGACCACAACCTCTTATTCTGGAGTTCTCTGTTTAGCTTCTTCTGGTCAGAGTGAGCCTTTGTATGACTGGAACTCATCCTTGCAGATATATCTAAATTCCTCCTAGGACTATTATGTTTCCCTACTCCAGGAAAGAAAGGGATCCAATCCAGTAGGGAAGTACCTATATCCAGATAATCCAGAATAATCAGGAGCCAAATTCTGGCTGTGATTTGTAGGAGCAGGCAGATAACCCATTGTGACTGATTTTCATGAACACAGGTATTCACAGAGAGGCAGACCTGGCCTCTTCATCAGCTGTGCACACAACAAGGAAAACAGAGGAAACAGATTATCCCACAACTACAGAAAAGAACTGGTGCTTGTGTTCAACACCAAAGCAAAAATCAAAGTCAACTGATGCATGAGAAAACTGGAACATGTCAGAAGCACCTTTCAGACTTGCACCTTGTTTGCTCAAAGAAGAGATCTGTCCTCCTGTTTGCTATCAATGCCTCTCTAAAACAACTTTAATTTCTCTTGCATTTAATACATGTCACAGCACTTGACAACACTCATGATCTGTACTAATCAAAGTCTCAGTAGCTGCTACAGCCTGAGCAGGAGTATAATCCTTAAGATTCAGTCTCCCCTCAAAAAGGAAAAAAAAAATGGTGGTAGTTTGCCTGACAACAGGGTAAACAGATTATTGTGTTATTGCTGGCTGATTGCCGGAGTTATTTTGGAGCTCCATAATTCGTTTAAAGAGATTTTTGACATTTATGAAATGACTTCTATAATCAACTGACAGTGCAATATCCTATAATTGTTCAATTAAAAATGACTACTAGTGCATTCATTTATTAGTAGAATCAGATAATTGTCTTGCCACTAAAGAGTACTTCACACTTTGCGCATCAAATGAAAATGTTTGAGTATAAATCTGTGGCACAGCAGCTAAAGTCACAGGGATTTTTTTAAGTGAAGGTGTAATTATTACTGGCCTCTGAAGTAAATATGGTTTCATGTGATAATCTTTAAATGGATTGCCCGTGTCTTACAGACACACTTCTGCATAAGCTGTCACATCTGGTGGGATGGACACAAACAGGCTTGCAGTGGCAGGTGAGATTCCTGGCATTTAAAACAGGGTCAGCTTAAAAACTGGCATCTAAATCACAGAGCTGATCTTCCTCCCCTTCACCTCTCCAGTTACTGGGACTGTTCTGCTGGAGGAAGGCAGCAGGGAGTGGGTGCACAAGTAAAACAGTTTTCCATAGGAAATTGGACTGGCATATAAAGCCATAACCTACATAGCCTCAGTCACAAATGCACACCCATACCCTGAGCTCCTGGGAGGCAAGCAACATCTTGATGGAATACCTGGCGGTTTTTAAATGTATTTGAAGTCCACTTGAGGTCACTGAGCACCTCAAAAAATTTTAGAATAGAGACTCTCTTTAAAATTGAACATCTTAACTCACATTATCCAAACTATTTGCTAAGCAAAATCACAGATCAATTTTTCATTAAATAATAAAAAAGCTTGGTACATCAAGTAGGTAGAGATCATATGGAAAACTGTGTAAGCAAATCACTGAAAGGCAAGAAACAGCAGCGACCCCTTCACAAATATAATGATTTTTTTTTTAATTATCTCACTGTTTCTAATGACAACCTTCCAGAATCCTTGGCTAAAACTCACAATTTATATTCAGATAATAATAATTAAAGAAATCAAGTGCAGAGTCACCAGATGGAAGATAATACTTAATTTGTGGCTGCTACAGTACACTATTCAGTAATGTCATTTCGTAGTCTCAGCTGAGCTTAAGCCCTGCTCTCCTCTTCCATCCCTCCCCCACCACACACCAGTTTGATGACAGAACATTCCACTTCTTCACCTTGCACTTGAGCCTTTCTGTATTGCCATTACACCCATGATCTTCAAATGCTTTAATGAACCAAGAATTAATGAGTTATTTCTTGTGCCGTGGCTGCACCAAGTGTTACTTTCCCTGTGCTCTGTAAAGTGGGGAATTCCTGCCAAATTTCTCCCTAGCAGTCCCAGGATTAGGGGGAGGGTAGCTGGCTCCCATCTAGAGAGCATCAATAGGGGAGCATCTGGAGAGCACCTCATTTTCCAGCAGAGCACCAATTAAAAGCAAAGCAGGGATGTGGCAGAAGCCAGGCACCCCCTCCCTCAGCAGCCTGGGGCTGGCTGGGCACAGCAGAGCCCCCCAGCTCTCCCCTTGTGCTCTCCGATCACAAACCCATCCTTCCTCCTACTTAGGGGGGCACGATAAAATTAGAAACCACACGTCCTTATATGAGATCAGTTCCCCACACAGCTTTGCAAACGACCCACCAAGGATAGGCTGCGTCAGAGGTGGCGTTTCTCCCCTCATTTTATCCCCCATACACCTTTCCTGTTGTTGTTTGCTGTTGTTCCAAACCCATTTCTCTGCGCGCCGCGCGGATTTCGCGACGCCTTTCGATAAAGACGCTCCTGGCAGCCGGGTGATAAATATTATTTTCCTAACCTGCCTAGCTTTGTCAGCCACCTGCAACAGCAGCCTGCCACGCGTTGGAAGCAGCTCATTAACTTTCCCGCAGCTTCCCAGGAGTTTTTCCTTGTTTTCTTTCACCTTGGGTGTGTGCTGCCTTCTCCGCGAGCAGTTAAGTGCGCGAGCAGGCCGAGCGCGCCTTGGCACCGCCGGCCTAGCACGCTTCAGGCAGCCTCCCTGCTAAGGCTCAAAATCTCTCTTAAACACATTAAGCAGCCCATTTTGGATTGATAGTGCAGTAATTATTCTGCTTCACCCTAAAAACCATCCTGGGGTAATTGGCGCAGAGGAAAATTACCCAGAGTCCTCTGCCACCTGGTAGTTAAGGAACGAATCCAAGGAAAGATAAGTGAAGCAGGGAAAAAATCGGCACTTATTTGATTTTAATCTCACCACTTTGCAAGCATTTAAATTGCCTTAATCAGGTGGCTGGCTCCCAGCCTAGCTGGTAATCTGTTATCAAATTTGAAACTAGATTTTTTAAAATGTCAGTGTAGGCTGAGAATTGAAGTCTATTAACAGTTATGAGCCTCCCTCCTAAACTTCCATAATCTATGTATTAATGATCCCTTTTACAAAGCTGTCAAATATTACTTTATTATAACTATATATTAGTAACATCAGTGTAAAAGCAGGATTTAATTATTTATTTTCTAAAGATAGGGGGGAAAAAGCCAAACCCCATACACATACACAATGCTGACATTCTTAACACTGAAACCCGATTTTTCCAAGGCAATAACTTGAGTGTATGGAATAACCTTGATAAATGTAATTGAATTTTTCTCTGATAAGATTAACTAGTGGTAATTGTGAATGGGGAAGGTCTGACCCACTACAAATGAGATGTATGACGAGCTGAAAATAATCAATTTTTTTTTCCTTTCTCTTTCTCCCCTCCCTGCCACCCCCACCTTCCAAAAAGGAGAAAAAAAAATAAAAAAACCAAACTGAAATAGTAATTTTGGGCCTGGCAGGATGAAGCATTTATGTCTGAAATGTTTTTGTATGTGCTGATTATCTGCTATCTTCTCAGTGTGTCTAATTGTGCTGAGCTCAGTTTAAAATGAGATCAACACATTTAAACCCCAGAAGGCTTAATTAAGGGAGGGCCTTAATGCTTTACAAAAAAGGGGAATATACGCCTTTTGAGAAATGTAGTATAAATTCTACCTGCAACTTCCCTGACTAGAGTACTCCAAAATTTTGTAGTTCATTAAATTGCCTTTGAAAACAAACACAAAAGACAGAACTTTAGAACACATAATTGCTGCTGGTGGTTGAGACCCGCAATTTTTTTTTTTTTTCATTCTTACTACTTCTTGCTTGTTTGTCTTTCCACATGCTCTTATTACAAGCTGTCCTGACAAAGCAAGCAAAAAGGCAATATACAAAACAGGTTTGAGAACCCCAGCTTTGGAGCTCTTCAGCTGCTGTGTGCTTTTCAGAGTTAAAGGCTGCATGGAAAAACACACGCAAATTCAGACAAAGCACTCCCCTACCTGGCATTTGTTTCTATTAAGCAGACAAACTAGTCCTTAGGAAAACACAAAAGGGTGAGGGGAAGGATTAATTCTTTTTAGTTACGTGATAGAAGTCAATCAAGTATTCTTTGAAAATAATGCCACAGTTCATTTTTTTTCTTCCTCTCTCATTATCCCATACTCTGACCATTGAACTTTAGTGCTGTAGATCAGGCTAAAACACCACTGACAACTGTGTATTCATATTCTCTTCATTGAATCCTCTGTAGGTTCTGTGAAAGACTCTTCAGAAAACATAAAATCTACCAACAATGAAATTAATCACAAAGTACAAAAGAAAAGCAGCTGGCATGCAACTACTGAATAATGCAAAATGTGAGGATTTAAATTACATGTCAGCATTAATGTATACAATATATCTATATCTACACACACACACAGTTGTGCTATAATCAGTAAATAATTTTTCACTGTCTACAAAATAAGTATTTTAATTTAGAAATAGTATATACTGAAATTGCACCAAAATTAAATACAAGATGAGTTCATCATGATTAATGTTGCTGCAGTAAACACCAGAAGGAATTAAACTCAATAGGAAACAGTTGCAATTTAAAAAGATAGTTAAAAAAAAGAAAAAGCCTTTATATGGGAGAAAGCTTCAAGTGAAACTAGTAAAAATCTGTGTCAATATCTCTGCATATTCTTTCTCTAATTAGTCAACAGGATCAAATACAATGAGAAAGAAAGTTGTTTGCTTCGTTTATGTGCTCATTAGAACATGGATTATTTATAAAGGAACTACCTGTAAAACTATAGGGGAAAATCACTGGTGAAGCCACTCTTATCACACAACATTGTGAGGAAATTATAGTCATGGAGACAGGTATTATTATTTTATCAAAGAAATAAAAATACTTTAAAAAATTAAATAGAAAACTGGAGTCCATAACTATTTGCCTTGAATTCTGAACTTTGGTGGTTCTGAGTTGCACAGCCATATTTCCTTGAGAGGAAACAAGAACCCAGTGTACTTTATTTCTCAGCTTTTGACAACCTTTATTATTTCGTTTATCTGCTATTCATAGCGAGATGTAAACATCTTACTTCCAAGTGTGATCCTCATATCAACAGTGGGTCAGTTTAAAATATTGGGAATCAATATGTTATAAAACATCAGCCAGTACTAAAAAGACAGAGATAGAGCAAACTCATTGAATGTCAAATAAAAAATAAACACACACAGACAGATAAAAAAATGTAGCAAGACTATAAATAAAAGGACAAGGAATTAGAAATATATATATTTCTAAAACAATGACTTGACAGGGAAAAATGCTCCTACACTAAATACTGAGCCACTTACAGCAGGGAAGATGATGATTTTTCTTGTAGTTGTGAATGAAAATGAAGAGTTTAAAACAAATCTCTTAATTTAATAGAAAATTTACATGGTAATAGAGCTCATTACTATCACTGCATGGTGAGAGCAAATAATAAGGATGGAAAAAAAAAACCAACTTGGTTCAGATTCAGCTCATTGTTTAAATTTATGTTTCAGACTGAGGGTAGAGGTGGGGAACAACATTCCCAGCTTAGGCAAACAGGCATCATGAACACCTCCTGCTGTTCTGCCCCCTTCCCAGGCCTCCTTCTAGTCAATGATAAGTCTACAGTGAGAACTAGTCGAAAAATCTTTTTTTGGCAGGACAATTTTCCAAATAAAAAAAAAAAATTCATTAAAAAATTTACAATAAAATGTTACTTTAAAAAGTCATTTGTTTTTAAAGCTAGAGAAGTCCATACAGATCCTTTCAAACCTGTGATTATTGTTTTCAGAGATAGAGCAATATTTTCGTTATATATAATAATTTTGACTACTTGAAAGGTTCACATTATGCCACATTAACAGCAGATATTTAACGAAATCCTAAGAGATAAATATATTTTCATGTTTTACCTTGTAGGACAACATTTTGCCATGAGCAAAATGATCAGAAATTAACCAAATTCAATTATGGACTACAATTTCACATTTTTAAAATCTTTTATCAGAAGACTTGCTTTGGGTTTTGTTTTTTTTGTGTGCGTGGTTTTTTTTGCGTTTTTTTTTTTTTTTAGCTAAAAATCTGAAACTTAGAAGTTTCATATGAAGCATGAATTCTTTTTCTAAGCAACTATACATAAGATTTTCCTCATTCTTCATTAACTTACAATTTTCAAAAATAAAATAAACTAAATAAGAAATGGATATTGAGGCTTAAAGAAAAAGGATTTGCAGAAGGAAGAAAGACAAATGAGGATGAGGAAGGGAGAAGGAAGGATGAAAAGGGAAGAAGTGGAATTCAGAGGATTGGGGCAGAACTCTGCTACCTCACAGAGTATAAAACACAATTTCTGCTGACCCTCCCTACCTGTGAGCATTGGTATCTCCACAGATCAGCACGGCTCCAATAATACATTATATCAAAGCAGAATAAAACACACCAAGACACAAACTCATCTCCCTTATTCCTACCGTTCTTATAAAACATTTGTTCCCTGTATCACATCATTTACCTTAAACATTTAGTTATGGCTAATTATAAAGTTCCATTCTTTTTTTCTTTTGGAATTCTAGTGTTTTTCACTTAAGAAAACTTTTCAGGTGGCATTTGAAACAAGAAGTTTCTTTTTTTAAAAACTAAAAACAGACTCCGCAGTAAAAGAATTTTCTTTCTGAAAAGAAACTTTCTATCAAAAGAATTAAAAAGTTTCCAGATCTTGCTATTTCTTCTCCCAAATATCATGCCTCAGTTTGTCAGATTAAACTCAAATTTGCAAATAGATACATGTCACACATTTCCTTCTCTAGAATGTTGTTCCCAGCCAGACTGAATCTGATCCTTCTGATCCTTCCACTGGCCTAGACTATTAGTTTCTATTTTTTTAATTTTTTTTTTCTTTTTTTAGTTAGAGTTGGGATTAATGCATGAGAGATGAAGTTTTGTGTTTGGATTTGGTTGCTTATTAATTTTTATTTACAGTATAGTGAGTGTTACAGTATTTTCAGTTAAGTTAAAAATTAAGAAATGCTGATGTATTTTGTTCGTTATATGGTTTTGGTAAGGCTTAATCGTCTAATTAAAAAATAATAGTTATATTATTTTTAAGGCTTTTTTTAAGATTTTAGGTTAAAAGTAGTGTTTTTCTGAGGGTTTGAGGGAACAGCACAGAAAGTTCAAAACTCCCAGGCTTCAGGGCTCCAACACTACATCTGTTCTTTATGATTTGATTCCTTCTCTCCTGACCTCTGACAGTTTTGGATTTGGGCTTTTTCCAGAGGAGGACACAGGAGGCTGAAGACAGGCAGCCTGTGTTGAGCCAAACATTACAATGTGATTATAATTCTATGTTTTTATGGCATGCCCACTATGAATACAAGTCCTCCATCTCATTTATTGCCAGTTTTAGTACAGCATCTTTTCCACACAGCAGATTTAAACCTGACACCAACTGGCTTCCAATCACACAAACACAAAAACTCAAGTTCTGTTGTTTTTCCTCATTTAAATACTTAAGAGATTTTTGAAAACAACAGCAAATGGGGTTTTTACCAATGGGGTAAAAGAGCAAGTTCTTTGAAAATCACTTGCAAAGAAATGACACTTGCCAGCCTCTGTTTGAGATGTTGGCTCCTGCCTTGGTTTGACCTGACCAGTCACAGATTGCAAAGCAGCAGCTCCACCACTTGAAATAGAGAAGAATCATTGAGATACAAAACTGATAAAAGTGAGATCACCTTTCAGTTTTCCTGACACTAGAGGGCAAGCCCATTTTAGGTAACACTAGGCTGGATGGAGAATCTTAAAATATGTTTCTTTAATAGCAAGTAAATTGTGCCAGCTCTCAGTCACTTGTGTCTCCTCATGGACTTGTCTGGCTTCTGAGCTGGTGGAACTAAGAGGGCTAAAGAGAGCAGCCATCAAACCCTAGACCTTTAGGAAAACTCTCAGAACCCACAAGGAAAGTTCTGATATTAATGATGGATAACAATAAGCTGCAATCTTAAGGAGGTTTCCCTTATCTTCACAATTTTTCTTTTTTTATTTCAATACCCTAGACTCCTAGTACTTTTTCTAAGAATATTGATTGCCAAGTGGTCAGCAAGACAGGTACAGGATGGAGAGAGAGATGTGAGAAATATGGGAGGAAACACTTCCCCTCAGATTAACATTTCATTTTTACCCACTAATAAAAATGAAGGAAAAGCCTTGTTTAACTCATGTGTCTCACTGCTTTGCAGGCTCCTCCATGGTGCCTCCCTCTTGACTGAAAAATCAGAAACCACAGCTCATTAGGCCAGACTGAAAGATAAGTAAGCTTACAGGCTCCCTCACTTCTGAGGTTAACATTTCTTTAATAGAAGACAATGGTCTTGTGGTTAAGCCACAAACTTGCTGTCAGGGGACCTTGGTTACAATCCATTACCCACAGACTGTGGAAAGCCATATTACTTATCTTGCCCTAACTACATTTTAAAGAAGGCCAAATAAGTTTGCTTTTCCACTGGATAAGGCAATGGGTAATCAAGACACAAAATGATGCTGTGCTTCCTGCAAGCTCAGCCTCCTAGGGAAAATTTATTTTATTCACCTTTGGTGCTAAAAGTGAATAAAATGATTTTTTAAAAAATTATTAGCCGGGGCTCTTGAGATGAAATTGTATATTTATATAACAAAACTAATATAACAGCAAGTATTGAAAAAAATAGAGTATATAAAATCAGTCTTCTATACATGCATTTAGTCACTTAGTTTCCCCTATTTTCCAAACACTTGGTATGCAGGCAGGAAAATATTTCACTGAAGAGACACCTGGGTTTAGTGTGATTTAGCCTACAAATTCCCCAGCTGCCAGTCCAAAAGGACTCAGCTCTCTGTTTTTTGCTAATGCACACTCAGTCTGTGTGTAGGCATCCTCTGTGGCCTGTAGCCACTCAAATAGCACTGGACATTTGTCTTTAGACACCTGAGCCTCCCATCTTTATTTTTCCAGCAGAAATATTTGGAAAATAGGTAGCCAGGAGACCTTCCTATCAGTTCTTATTTATAAGTTACAATCAGGACAAAATTCACTCCAAAGTTGTAATTGCTACACTTCAGCTAAATTATCCAGAATTACACATGATGCACTAACATGTGTTTCCCATGTCACACCTATTAAAAATCATAATCATACAGAATAACTACTTTGCATACAGTAACATTTGTAAACGTTTTCTGTTTTCAAATACAACAGACTCAGTTTCCACTGGTATATCTCAATTTAATAGCAGTGTTACAATCACTAAGACCTTTAAAACTAAAGCAGGCATAGAATAAATGTGTAGAACTACAGCTGAGAACAGTAGGAGGTAATTCCATGATCTTGCTCTGAATTGTGCAAACTACTCGAGGAATGTTAAGTCTTGCATAACACTTTATCATAAATAATTACTGCTTAACTACACTAGGCAAATAAACTCAGAAAGCATTTGCTATAAAGCAAGGGATCTTCTTTTGAAATTTTGCTTATTCACCAGCTAATTTCAAAACTCCCAACAACTTGTCATGCACTCCTTAACAGTTTTTGTAGAACAACGTGGGGTTTTCAGAACACGAAGGTTAAAAGTATGTGAAATGTAATCATTGTTAAAGCTCTCTCACTTGGAAACAACTTGACTTAAAAGACTTTAACCAAAAATCAACTATTTGGAATCAGAAAAAATATTTTGCAGGCAGGTTTTAGACTGACACAGTTGAAACAGTAGTAGTGCTGTCATCTCAAAGGTTTTGTAGGAAGAATTAATCAATTTGTCAACAGAGCTGTTGAGAAAATTTTTTCTCTTTCAGTATAAGTAAGTTCCTCTAACTTTGTCACTCAATTCAATAAAAGATCTCAGCATTGCTTGCAGAACTTCGAGGTTTAAAAAAAACCAGACTTCAAAATACCTGATGAGTAGAGCTTCCATAACTTGTAGTCATGGGATGATATTTTGTGCGTTTCAGACTAATGATGATACCCGTTTCCATCTCTCTTATTTCAAGTGTGGTGCCTCTATCATGCTATATATTACTGCTGCTTCAAAATATTAACTCACCATAACACCTCATCCAGACAGACATTTTCAGCCTGTGAAGTCAGTGTGATGCTTTTGGGCTAGTAAAGATCTTTTACTACTGAATCAGTGCATTGGGATATGGTCTATAATAGTTGATGCAAGACACTAAAGAAAAGACAAAACCTTAACTTTTAGGTTCTGTACCATTAGTGCATTGCTCTACTGTGGCCTTACCTCTGCATTACAATGCATTTGAGCTAAACCCTGCACTTGTGTTTGGGGGAGGGAACTGATTTCTTCATTTGTCCATTTTTGCTAACTAAATGATTGAGATGTCAGAGAAAACTTCTACTGCAGAAATATTAGAGAAAGAAGAAATCTGTGTTTGGACCAATATTGAAGTTTTACAGGAGTCTGACCTGCTCCTCTCCATCTTCATCTGTGTTTTTGTGCAACCTGGATTGCCTGGCAATGAAGAGCTGTATTGGTTTGTCATAGGAATTATATGGCTCAGATGTATTTCAGGAGAATTAATTCAACTGGATTGAAAAGATGGATCAGATTTCTGAACTCCAGATCTCCCTGTGAGTGTATGTCATAATGGAAAAATACCAGATCAGTACCTATTTTAGTTTTTCTAGTCTAAAGAAGTGAAAAAAAAATAAATCTTGTATTATTGTAGAAATGCTGAAATTTCCCACAGAAATGGAACTTCCAGAACATCTAAGGGATCTTAATATCGGTGCTTGACAGACAGAAATTATGCTGAGAGTTCCTTGAGACAGATTCTACTTGCAAACTAAGTCTGTCTGCACATACAAGCTGAAATAGAGCTTTGAGATCTTTAAGGTATTTTTCTAAAGCATCTATCCTAGATCACACATGACATGCTCTAGATGGTCTAGGTAACATATAAACAAAAGATGAAAGGAGTTCTTCTGTCTCCTTCACAACAAAAAAATCTAAATTTTCTTCTTAAGACTGCTCTCTTTGCTTTCATTAGAAATTTAATTTATTGGGAATAACAGTTTTCATTCTAACTCCTTAGATGCTGATGCAATGAAGCTATCCCAGTCTGAAGTGTAACTCCTAATTCCACTTTCTGTGGAAAATTCAAATTCAAAATCACCAACAGATTAAACATGCAGCCATGTCAGTAAAAGCAAGTACACCATCTCATTATCTTTAACAAAATATTCACAAAAATAAACAGAAAATGTTGGTAAACCATAGTACCAACCAGGCTCCTCTTTGGTGGAAGAAAAGTTTAGAAACATTTGATTCACTTATGCATCAGATCTGTGTAGATGCCTTTTCCCTTACTTTGTAACTGCTTCCTTTTACTGAAACCAGAACTTTACCTAATAACAAAAGCTGCAAGGTGCATAATAATCAATAACTATTACAAGGTAGTTTTGCAAGCCCCTGCCAACTCATCAAAACTCAGAAACCCAGAACTCAGAACCACAAATTATATGAAAAAAAAACACATTAAAAATTAAATACTTCACAGAGTGAGTTGGCACACCACAAAGACAATTGCACACACAAATTAAACCAGATTTGTGAGACAAGATTAATTGTGAAAGAGAAGAAAGTCTTTACAACTGTATCCCCTCAACTTTTTACACTATAATAGCTATATAGCTGGTAATTCAGACCCATTTTACTCTACAATTACACGTGAACAAATCCTACTTGGAATTAATGTGCATTGACACTGAGTTTAAGTATTCAAAATGCTCTCAGCAGCTACAGGTTAAAAAAAAAAATAGTCTTACTTTTCTGAAAAGCAGGTCACCTCTTCAAATAGCTAAATGTGCTTATGTCTGTCTGGCATTCACTATTCATATCAAAAATACGTATTGGTCATTTACAAAGTATTTTTGGATGAAAGACAATATTGTTTGGAACCAAGTTCCATAATGGAGGTAAAAGATGGAAAGTGGTAAACACCAATATTCACTGAGCTTCCTTGCCAAAAATGACACTCTGAAACAGGTGTTTAACAATAGAACAATAATATCTTTCATCAAAACGGGGTTTTAGAGGCACAAGTTACTGTATTCCTTGAAATCATGTTTCAGAACTTTAACATTTCCTATATCTGTGGTTTTAGGGAACTGGTCTTAGGAAAAAGAGGGAGCATATTTCTTCAGTCAAGGTCATGACAAAAAAAGATTGTGAAGCTGGCTTATGAAGATCAGTTTCCAGACTTCAACCAAGTTTCTCTACTTCTAACACGAATATTCCAATTGCATCTTTAAAGCATTATCTATAGAAATATTATGATCATCACTGATCTGGTCAGAAAATGCATGGGTTTACTCCATTGACAGATAGTAGGAGATATTCTTTTTAATGCAACAGAAAGGAGAAATTGCAATTCTATGTATTCAAAGGATGTCATGATATATATAATAATATAAAGGTATTGTCAAGTAAATATTAGGCCTTAACTGCAGAAGCAGCTTGTGTAGTTCCTCATTATTGTAATTGCCAGCTTTATTTTCTTATACCTGAGCAAAAGACTGCATCTTTGGGAAATTTACAATTTGCACTATTTATCGAGACAGTTCCAATTCCTTTTTTATTTGTTTTCCAGAAGTACCTATTTTTTACCTGTGCTGACCAGTGCAAAATCAAGCCCGCTAATGTTTATAAAATACCACATTATTGTTAGATATCGAATCCAAATGCAAGCACTGCAGCTTCTAACAGATAGGAGCTTGATGGGATCTGTCTGAAGATTGCAGGTGTCCAGATTGTCTCTGCACCTACTCTGGTAATAGCCCTTGACACACAAGACAAAGAGCTCAGCATTTTGTAAAACTTTCTCAAAGCTCTGACATTTTAACAAGAGCATAAATACCTCTCTTGCCTTTAATTTTCAGGTTTATTATGAGCTTAATAATTATAAACTCGGAGGAAATCCAGGCAGTTGCCTATTAACATTTAAGGCAGTGATGTGCTGCAGAAATTGAACAAGTGAAAGATAGCATTGATGCAATATTTGTTGGGTTTTTTTCAACAGTTCCTGGATCTAATGCTTTATCTAGTGCATAAATAGGATTCTAAATGATCAAGAAGGCTAAAGTGACTCTGGCAAACACAAGCAACCCTTCCCAGCACTTTGATAAAATAGCTAGGACCTCTTGCTGTTATGTAAAAAATTTTGTCAGTAAATCTGAAAATGCTCCATTAAGGAGGTAAATGTTAGTGTGCCCATGATACAGAGGCACATAAAAAAGTCAGTGGGTCTGGCAGGTCTGGGAATGCAACCAAGAGCTCCAGAGCAGCACTCTGTGCTTGGGGAAGCTGCCTCAGGAATGCACAGGGAATAGACAGTGGAGACAAGCCCAGCACATAGCCCTGCACCTCCCAAACCCAGCAGATAACCCTGCACCTCCCAAGCCCAGCACATAACCCTGCACCTCCCAAGCCCAGCACATAACCCTGCACCTCCCAAGGCCTGTGCAGAACACTCCTCCCATGTCTCCAAGGGCTGTGGGTTTATCCAGCAATGCCTGGCCCCTCAGTGCAGGTGGAACAAAGCCAGGTCCTCCCTCTGCTGGCTCTGGCTGGGAAAGGAAAGGTGACTGGAGCTCCACAACCAAGGGGAATGGAGATTTCCTTCCTGCAGAATGCCTCCCACTAGGTTCCATTACTGCACCATGGTGTGAGCAAGGGTGGGTGAATTGCCTTCTCATTGCTTAGCTGAGAGCAATTGCTCTTCTGACTATGTTAAAAAATGAATTTTCTTCTTAAAGATTCATGACCCAAGAGGAAGTTGCTGTGCATGTGCTTTTCTGCTCTCTATAAACAGCACACAACAGGCTTCTGTGTAAACCAGGACCTGAGATTTGGTCAAGGTCAGGAAGGTATTTACTGTACCCCAACTTTTTTCTTTAACAGATATCTTATTCTATTAGATGGAAATAGTAGCAGGGCAATTCACTCCCTCCTGGCTTTCCTATCTGTATGTGAGCATCTTTGAGAAGTGGGATTAGAGAGAAACCTGCAGGCATATTAATAAATAAACTTCACATGCTGTTTGATATTAGGTAAACATACCACTAAATATTTCTCTAGGGGCTTGTGATCTCATAACCCATGGACTTCTAATTTGGTTACCTGTGACATGCGGTTCTTAGCCCCAGGGTTCCACAACGAATTAATTCTAAAACACTTCTTAAAGTTTAACATACTAAGATAAAATAATCAAACATCTGTTCTTGAAAAAACTTGGTTCACTTTTCTTTATAGGTAATAGGAAGTGTTACTATTAAAAATAAAAAAAGTGAAAAAGGAAAGATAACTGGGGACAGTTATCTCAGTCAGGAGGACACACATGGTCCTGATATAAGTTAAGAGGATAGAACTTATACAGGAATAAGGATTTGCCTCTGGATCAGAGAAATCTCCCTTCCCAGAAACCCTGCCCTCTGTTACAATAACGAGACTTTCATTTTAGGAAAACACTTATTTGTCCACATATTCATGTATAAAAATATTTAGTCCTTTCTGTCTTCCTGTTTACCCATTTTTCCCTCATTACAGAGGATGAACATTTGTTATTGAAGAATGGTTAATGAAAATGTATTTGTGAAGTTTTTGGGTGAGGGTTTGCTTTTTATTTTCCTTTAAATGAATCTTGATTTTGCAAGAGATATCTCTGCTTGACATTGATCAAACAGCCTGGAGTGGATATTATCCAGATACAGCTTCCCATAGTGGACAGTGGTTTGGAACTCTCACTATTTCAAATTTTTCTTCCACATGACAAAAAATCTGTGTGGAATCCCAAAAAATGCAATTTTTCTAGAGTACCAAGGGGAATGGAATCCTGAGACTGCTGGAAACATCAAATTTTCTGAGTTTGGTTAGACTTTCCACCTGCAGATTTTTTTCTACAACAAATAGATGCTACAATTTCCCTATTCTGATCAATTTTGCTTCAGAGTTAACTAATTTGTTTTTTCAGCCTCAGTCTCCAGTAGCTTCTCTGACAGAGCAGAAAATTATTGCAAATACTCTTTACAATCAATGCAATACTAATATGGGGAAAAAACCCCATATATTTGCCTCAGTTTCAATTTAAGATCATGACTGTGGAATTAACTGCAAAAGGCTTAGAAATAAAGATTTTACTTGGAGCAAACTGATACAGTGAGCCCATTGCCTTCACATGACAAGAGGTAGGAACACTGATATCTACAATTGAAAAGAAAAATGACAAAGCAGAAATATCAAAATTATAGAACTGATAGTAAAAACTTAAATAACATTTTTCAATTAGGAGCAGGGTGTATGAAACAGGGTGTTTGATCACAGACCATTTTTACTTCCTCAAAAGGGATAGGTAAGTTTATTTGAAGCTGAATCTGGGCTAAACGTCACCACAGCAAAAAAGTATTATTTCATTGGCAAACAAAAAAAATTTTGGCTGTTTGTGAAGATGGGTTTTTCCCAAATTTCAGGATTCAGATAGAAGAGACTCCAAAGACTTGACACATTGCATTCAGTTCCCTAATTGCATTCAGTTCCCTAACTCCTTTTTTTTTTTTAACAAAACCTTCTCCATAAATGTAACTGGACTTTTTTGTAGAAAAGAAACCCTGCCTACACCCCTAATCTCTGTTTAGCTTTGCTTCTGAATTTCCTGTTTCTCAAGATGGACAGTCCTCCCAAGATGAGAGAACCATGTCATATATCTCAATAGTTCATTATTTTCTACCTCAGCCTCATAAGGAAAGTTAAAAATTTCCTTAAAAAAATGAGATATAAATGTACACATGACAGAATCAATCTTTTTTTTTTTTTTAGCTAAAGGGCATAATATACAGCAGTGTGTCTCCTGCTGCTGAAGGAAAATTATTGTAACATCATTGTACTGTCCTATGAATGAGAAGAATCAGAGCTTAAAGAAGGGGATAGTTACCAGGACAGACAAAACTCTGCTTGCAGTGTGTACTGGAAGGAATTGGAAAACATGACTAATTTAGTAGACACCTTCTGTGGACTTCTCTTGGAACACACCTTGTTCCTCTGTCATTTGAGTTAAGCTAAAAATGAACAGGCACTGACAGCCTATTTTAAAGGAAATTTGACCATAATAATGAAAAATTTAAAAAACCTCACAAAACCAACAAATAAGAACATTTCATAAGAAAAAGATAAACAGTGTACTAATGAATTTCAAAGGCAAACTAAACTTTGTTTTTTTCTGGACATCTCTAACAAGCAGGTCTACTAATGACCCCTTTTGACCTTGCACTGCTCTCAGAGTTTTTCCAGAGACAACTCATAAGAAAGAAAATCTAATGAATCTCCAAAGCTGTACTTTCTTGACTTATTGCATTAGCAGGGCCTCTCATCTGATTGGGAATTTTTGAGAGAATCACAGAATTCATTAAAGCAATTTACTGTATAATGGTAGATGGCTAAGATAGATCCCTGCTAATGAGATGAACATTAATTAAATAAATTGTAGAATAGAAGTGAACTGTTTAGCCGAGTTAGAAAAAGCCTTGCAAACAAGCCTTGCACTACAAGTCTGAATTCTGTTCAGACACACGCTTTTCTCAAATGAAAGCTCCAATTTTTTTTCTTAATTGTTGAATTACATATTGGAAATAGAGTTCAGCAGGAATCGCCTTCGCTATCAGCAAAGATCCAGTTTAACTATAAAGTGAGATTGCCCTCAAAACAAACAAACAAACAGAAAAAACCAACCCAAACGAACAAAAAAACCAACCAAATCATAAGCTTCAGAATGAGGTCTCCCTCCAGGCATCTGCAGGTTGACTTAATGACCCAAATAATAAGTAACTGCATTATTACAGAACAACATGTAAAGAAAAGGCTCATGCCCAACTTTGAAAACACACCTTTGTTTTAATTATCATTTCCCTTTCCTTTTCTTTTGCTTCCTACATCAGCATCAACCATTCCTTTGGTAGGGCACAAAATAAGAGAAACTGATGTAAACATTACTTAATATCTGCTTCAGGTTTTACAAAACGCCTTCAGAACTCCCAAGGATGGTGATAACTTCAAGCTGATTCCATTTTTTATGTTTACATCAATCCACTTTTGGACAATATGAACACTCAAACTTTTTGTTCCATTTTACACCAAGCACCTGAAGGTGCAAAGAGCATACAACGGTTAGAATCAGATTATACAAGTCAGAGATTTTTCCTTAAGCATCAGCGTGAGGTTTAAAAAACACACACCCACAAAAGTCACTCACAATCCAGTGATAGGTGGGTTTAAATGAGAAACAAGGTGGAAAGACTGAAATAGAGGAGGAACAGGACAGCCAAAACCTTAAGGTGTCCTAGACACACATTCAACAAGGAATTCCTTGCTAGTAGGACTCAAATTCTGAAGTCCAGAACATTTTAGAACCTGAGTCAAGTCAATGTACATCAGCCTTGATTTTCAACGTGCTTGATGGCTTTAGGCATGCTCTGACTCCTTCCCCAGCAAGTTTTATTCTCTCAAAAGGTTTTCTCCTCTAGCCCAAAGGGGAAAAAGCAGCAATGCCCAATCCTGAACCCCTTCATTATAACCAGTGCACAGGCAGTTCCTGCAAAACATTAGACAGCTGCATGTGCTGAAGTGAGTTTTACACAGCCCATCACACAAAGATGCTGGAGGAAGATGTGTGAGCCCAGCCAGGTGGAGACTCCACCCAGAGTTCTGCTGGCAGGGAGTGATGTAAAAGAACAGAATAAGGAGGTACAATCCTCGATTGGGTGTGATTTTGAAAGCTGTAGTGAGCCTCCTCATCTGTTCAATGGAAATAACATCAATCAATCAAGATTAGATGAGTCAGGATAACAGTATAAAACAGGTAAATAAGACAATTTTTCACAAAAGGGCAAGTCTGCTCAAATATTTCTCTGGAAGAACTCAATTTTCTATGAAATGTGACTTTCTGCATGTTAAAATGCATATAATTATGCCTAGTTTTATCTCAGTCAAAAGACAATATTGTCTTGATCCTAACAAAGAACTTCCTCCTCTTTTTTTTCCCCCCAGTGTTTTTAGCTTAATAAAACTACTGCAAAAAGTTTCAATAGAGAGGGGTTTTTTTTCTGACAATTATACACACACGTATAGCAGGAGACACCTTAAAGTTTTCATTATCATTCAATCATCCTGAAAAACTCTGTGTATTGCATGTGTGCCACTGAACTCATCACTCTCCTCCAGAGCTCCTTCCACATGAGGATTGAGACACCAAAGTTGTAAGGGGAACTTATTCTGACACTGCCTGTTCTTTGGATAAATAGAGGACTCCAGAGCTGTCAATGCAGCACTTTTGCTACCCACTCGATTCAGTGCAAAATAAATGAGGATATTTTCCTCTTGCAGCATGTATTAAATGCCATTAGGATTAATGAGAGCTGCACGTGAGTTTGGCAAGGAGAACACAAAAAAGTGCAGAGCAGAGAGTTTCCAAATTCTCAGCCCCCCCTTACATCTTTCAGCCATCTTTCCTCTGTGGAAGCCTTACCATACAAAGTCCAAAATAAAAAAGGTAAATCAAATCCTCGTGCATGCAGTCTGTTAAGATGATGGGTTGGGGAGGGGGGAGTCTGAGGGCCTGATGTGCAAATAATTACTGTGCTTACATTTAGCTAAGTGCTACCAGTTAAACTCCCAGACAGCACTAATACAGTAGGAAAGCTTTGAGCTGGCTGAACAACTTTTCACAGCACACTGGTAAAATAATAAATTGTGCTATGACCTATAACATTCAATAATTTCTCTGATATATTGCTACAGCCACTTTTTCTACAGCATGAAGCTCATATTTCTCTGTCATATTAGTAATTTCCATATTGCTCCTGGAGTTAGCAAGGAAAAGTACATCACAGTAGTAACAAAAGGAAGCTGGATGTTCTTTAAAATAAAAAAATAGAGACATAAAAAATAAAAAAAGAAAAGTCAGGATCTTTTTTTAAACTTCCACAATACACCAACCAATGACTACAGGGGAAAAAGAAAAAGTACAGCAGCTGCTATAACATTGCTTCATTACAGACCCAGCAGAGTAAGGGTCGTGGATCCATTTTGCCTTTTCTTGCTTGATAATATCACTGAAGTATTAATGGAATCCTCACACTCCATTGCTACGGTATGAATTTACCTACAGCATATTCTTTATTGGTTTGAGTACGTTAAAAATAACAGATATTATATTTTTGTGTATAGGGAGGTGTGGAAAAAGGGTTCTCTGCATCTGTTAAAGAAAACACATTCCTTATTAATGGAATATTAGTGAGAAAAAAAAGCAAACTTTCATACAAAATAGAACAGTATTGATATTCAGGTTAAGTTACCCAAATGAGTGAGAAATTAATTTGAAACTTAACTATTACACAAAACTTTGTTGACTTAGACTTAAGTTACCCATCAAGTCTCTATTAAAACTGGCAGAATACAAGACATACTACTGTTGTTATGGCTGGAAAAAGTATCCTTATTTTAGGGGAATTAACCTTCTGAACTAGTTATTACCATAGGATGCCATTGTCCTCTTTTCATTACAACACTGCAAAAGTTTTCTGATTGTTATCAACTTCAAGTTTTTTTTATTGCCATATGAAAATATGTATTGAGTAGAGGGTAAGAAAATCCTTTCTACAAAATTTTTAAGTCTGATTTTTGGCATACAGAAAAATTTATTAAAAAATAACACAGAATCATTATGATCATGCTCTTGGACACAGCTCTGAGTAGTGTTTCCACACAGCAGGTTAATACTGAGAAGGACAAGAGCTTAAACAGTTTTTACTGTTCCAAGAATTGCAAATTCCCAGTATACAGGAGAAATTCAGTGACAGTGAACATCTTATTTGTTATCATACAGTCACCATCAGTTTTGCAGGTCCTAAGTAATTTACAGAGAAACCTATCTATGTTATTGCCTAAGGAAATGACAAGAAGCAGTGCCAGAGCAGAGCTCAAAACACACAGAAACAAGGCAGTGCATGTAAATGATCACTTCAGAGGGCTAAGTCTAGAGGATGAGAGCCTTTGGACCCATGAATAAAGCCTGAAATGTCATTGCAATGACTTGTGAAAACCACAGGTTGAAAAAGTCACAAGGGGTTGATTTATTAATCCAGAGGCTTGCCTGTATAAGATTTAAGACAAGCCCTTGCTCTAACTGCTTGGTGCTAGCTGGCCTTTCCAAGCTAACAGCTGCATTTACTGAGCCAGGTAAGGAAAGGACACGGAGGAGGGGCAGGAAGGAGGATGCTCTCTCATATATGAGCGCAGCTATAGGACCAGCTCACCCATTGCCACCTTCCTCACATCCTTACACCAGGCATTTCTGGGGTTGGGTGCACACAGGCACACCAAAAAGCCAGGGAGAACCGACTGCTGCTTGCATCCAGGGATCAACATCCCAGATCCTCACACCTTCCAAGCAGGTGCTGTGATTCTGAGACTCCAGCACCAGCCACGAGCCAGGTTTGTCTGACATGGTATTGCCAAGCAGAGGCAGCTTTCAGGCCAGCTCCTGGGGCACCATGAGACATTCCAGCCTGGATGATTCATGAGAGCAGCCATGGGAACAACCTCTGCTTGTCTCTGCATTTCCAGACCTCTCAAGGAGACTGCAAGACATGGAGTCAATAGCGACTTCCAGAGCAACAATTTTCTGGAACAGCCTTTGCCCACAAAGCTAAGTCCAAGCTCATGAAATAAGAACCAGCTGGCACTGGAGAATGGGGCTGCAGAGATGTTATGCCTGGAAACAGCTGCAGAGCTTCAGCCTGGTGTAAATATTTCCTTTGATGTTGAGGAAAGTCTGTAGCTCAGTCTTGAGCTGTGACAACAGGGTACCAGCACAAGAACTGCATGAGCTGTGAGAAATCCCCAGCCCTGGCTACCCAATAGCTTGCCATGGCTACCAGCTGCACATCTCAGTGGCTGGAGTGGAGATGCAACCTGCCCTCTCACAGCTCACTATGATATGGGTCTTCCAGGTTCTGCTACTCCCTGGGAGAAAGTTGACTTTTTTTTTTTTTTTTTTGCCCATCTTGCAGTTTAATAAAAGAAGAAAGAATTTCTATAGCATGATCTACACACAGCTCATCTATGAAATACACATTTAAAACAAATCAAAATATCTAGCTTGTGCTGAGTCAGTTACCTACTGGTTTCTGCTCAGTATCTACCAGAGTAATAGGCATAGCCCATTATTAGGTGGAGGGAGCATAAAAGCCTCTGTGAATACACCCCACCTAAATTAAATTCCTATGGGATGGCCTGCACATATTCTTTAAGAAAAGAACAATGTTCACTTTGGGCATTCCTCTTCTACAGCAGATTCTACTGCTTGATCTGGCTTAAATTTGTGGCAGAACTTGGCCAGGTTCCTTCTACATAATGAGTCAGAGAAGGGTTTCTTTGAATTGCAACACTGCTTCAAGAGTAGAAATTTTGATAATTCTAGAATTAGCCAATTTTATTTTTTTTAAAGCAGATGTGCTAGGCAAAGAGAAAGTGAGAAAGGCTTGAATTGAAAGAGGCAACTTGGCTTAGACTGCTTTAAAAATAGTGCTAAAATAACCAGCAACCAACTGTCATTGCTGGCCACAGAGCTTTCCTTTCTATGACCAGTCAGGCCAAAAGGCTGAGGAGATTTGCCAAGCTGTGAAACTTTCATGAGCAGTTGGAAGAGGACCAGCACAGTTTTGAGAGCTTCAGAGAGGGCCTCTCCATTTTGCAAATTTCGAGTAATATCTATATTACAGATAAAATGTACTTTTTATTTAAAATTTTAGATCTTGTGCAGGCAAGTTAAAAATTAGCTGTATTGTTAATTCAGGTTTACAATGAATTTGAAGCATATTGGGAGTTAATGGTGTTAATAGCTTTGTGCAATGTGTTTCATATCTATTACTCCAGGTCCTTTTTTAAAAATACATTTGCAATGATAAAAATCACCATTCAGATTTATACTGATTAGAGAAAAGCCTTACTGATAACAAACTTGCTCAGACAATCCAAATTAATTGTTGGTTTGATTAAAATGCAGCATGTATATGATAACTATGAGCTCTTATGGTCACACTGACATTCTCGAGCAACACAGATGTGATAAGTGCTCATTTTTAATCTGGTACAGTTTGCATGTGCACCAGCATCATGTTGGAAGAGAACATATGTTTGAATAGATTAAAGAACCAGCCATGCTTCAGGATTCCCAGTAACAGAGGAAGATGGTGCTCATTGAAGGGAGCAAGAGAATAATGGGGAAAAAGATGTTCTAGTACTGTCAGCCTAGTTCTTGCATCTGGCTGAGGAGCACTGGCATCATTCTGATGTGTGCAGAGACCTAGCAATTTAGAGGAAGGAAGAACAAGAGTTCAAAAACTACTATGAGGTTTTTATGAGGTTTATACCCAAACTTTTTAGGAGAAAATACCTATAAGGACCTACAGGTAAGTATTGTACTTAGCATATTCTGGATGCATGCAGACATACATGGATAAAATAGCACATATTCCCACAAAGACTATTTTATAGTGTATAGGCAAAAGAGGAACAAATTAACATTCCACTGGCATCTTCAATTCTAGCACTTCTATTATATAAATATACTAACTAAATCAATTGCTGTAATTACTGTAAATATAACAACATAACACAATCTTATAATTAAAAAATGGACTTCCAGGAGAAAAGCCTTGAATCATACAAGATTGTCAACAAAACACCCCTATGCAACTTCAGATAAATAAACTGTCGTTTACCTTGTCCAAAGAATCACCCAAAGCACTTTTCTCTTTAAGTTCTTCACATGAGAGCAATCTCAAGGCTGCAACAAGCACTTCCCAGGCTCAGGAGAGCACTGGCACTGCTCACAGCACTGGAAGTTTTCTTTGTGTTGATGGCATTGTCAAGACTCACACATTCACTGAAACAGTTTTTTCAGTTTTTCCCTTGTTCTCAAAATGATATCTAGCAACCACTCTTGATGTCATCAACCCATGTATAACATGTTTTAGCATTATTTCTTCAGCCCTGCCCAATCAAAACAATTTTAAAAGTCATCCTTTGTTCCCTTGCTTTTATACAACCAATGCTTTTAGCAAACCCAAAATGTAATGTTAATGGCAATCTTCGTGTAGCGAACTGTGATGTACCTCCAACTTCTTCCTTAAAATCTCGGCTCTGAAAGACAGCCTGGTGGACAATAACAGAGAAGCTGTTGTTATGAGAAATTAATTTTGGGGGCTTTATGAGAAGATGTCTTATGGGACAGTACTTCTGCAGTAACACAAAGCCAGTCCAATACCTTTCCATAATTTAATGTAAGAAAAATATAATTTCCTGGATCATGCCTCATACACATCTGCTGGCTAAGGGATGTGAGGAATAACACAACCAACAAAATCAGAACAGAAAACTTCAGAAAGATTTGATCTGGCCTGATGCTGAAAGTAACACAATATGCTTTACTCCTTACCTATAGATTTAAACTATTCATCTACGTCTAATAGACAACCTAATAAATAAAATAAACAAAACCTACCAAATGAGCCATAAAATACTTGTCCAACTTGAAGCCAAATAACATCTGCATGGGCTAAGATCTCAAACTGAAAATCTTTGGTTCAGCCAAATGAAACAAATGCAACATACCCTGAAAAAAACTCTCAGATTTTGGCACTAGAAAGAAGACACTTCAGAAGCACAGCATGGCCACTATTACATCCTCACACCAGCCCCACCCTTTTATTAATATTCATAGAAGACATACAATAGCCTTATTTTTCCTTTAGAAGAAAGTAGCAGATGAAGAGATAAGATTCTTGTGTTGGTCCTTTTAGGCCCAGTCTACAAAGAACAGTCCTTGTCAGCTGCTCTCCCTCGTTTCTAGTGCAAATGTCTGTGTGTGCTATAGAGCCATCAGAAACAAAAATAGTACAAGAAGTCATCAAACATTTGGCCATGAAGCACTTCAGCATCAAGAGACTGTTGTCTTGCATTTTTAGCTTCTACCCAGAGTATTTTTAGCAGCTTTCAGAATAAAAGGAGGACATTGCCAACCCTGCAACAGTTTAAAAAAAAAAATAAAAAAGAAGAAAACAGACTAGACAAACAAGAACTGTTTCATCAGGGTGAAAAAGATCTTTTTTTAAATTCAGAGGCAGAATTCGAGGTGTGGAGCAATTTCTCTCCCTGCCTTCTGAGTCCATCAGAAGAAACAGAAGCAGCCAAGGTGAACAGGTAAGTTGGGAAGCCTGTTCACTAATAACTATTACCTAGGTAACAAAATTTTTACAATCAAGATTCTTGTTCTCCAGGAACTTTAATTGATTCCAGTTTTCTAATTAATCTGAAAGATGTAACCTAAGTTAGCAAACTGGTAAGACATGCAGAAACACCCAATTAGGGACAACTCTAACAGGTAAGGATAGGGCTTCAGCCACACCAAATATATTAATGCAGTCACTAAAACATCAGTGGCCAAAAGAAGAAGAGTTTCTGAAGAGAAAAAAAAAATAAAAATGTTGGAAATAAAAAAGGTGCTATGTACTAAAAACCAGAAGTTTAGGAACCAAGTAGCCTTGTGATGCTTTTACCTTAAAGATCAGAATGGGAGTTATACTTTAGGTTTTAGGTGCAATGAGTTTGACAGATGAGGTTTGATTACAGCTGTCAGTGAACTACATCAAAGCACAGCACACACACACACAGAGCTGTAGAGAACTAGCTGTTCTCTGCT
The DNA here is from genome assembly GCA_024734035.1 of Alethe castanea. Taxonomy (NCBI): domain Eukaryota; kingdom Metazoa; phylum Chordata; class Aves; order Passeriformes; family Muscicapidae; genus Alethe; species Alethe castanea. Next base: position 67,867,370 of record JANRGV010000073.1, read on the forward strand.
CGACACAATTTCCCTCTGGAGCCAGCATGAAGATAAATGAACTCCTGTCCCCAGAGACAAGTGTCCCTCAATGAGGCAAAACCATTCGTGCTCAAACACTCTGCAGTGACACCACTGCTCCTGACTGTCCAGTAGAACCAGCAGCCTGTACTTCCCAGGAGTTAAACGTGGGCACCACACCAACCAGGGCATCACTAGAGCAGGGGTTAGGCAAGGGAGGAAACCCCAAAAATCCTAAAAAGCGAATTTTTTTGTTAATAGGAAAAAAAAAATCTTCACATTCTGTTTTGTCTGTTAGCTTGTCCTGATTCCTGACTATTCTTCAACAAAAGGCAGAATTTCTTGTGAAAGTAAGGCATAAAGCACTTACTGAGAAGATAATTTATCTCACGTTCTCTACTTTTCTTTCTGTTGTTTTGTCTCTATCTTCCAATCCCTCCCCTTCATCCTACTTTTGCTGTACACCACAATTTCCTGAAATGAAACCAAGCCTTAGCCATCCTACTGATGCTTGCCCTATCTCTCACTAGATCACATCAGGATATCCTGCAATTCCCTTCTCTAAAATTGATTCCATTAGGAACAATTCACTCAGAAGTTTGCTGTTGAGCATATTTTCTAGTAGGTATTTTGAAAGAGTAACCACTTTAAACAGAAAGCCATCAGTTCCACAGTATTTTTCAACTTGTCTTATCTAAATGACTCTGCTTTGCATTCAAAGCATAATCCATGATCAAAAAAGTCAAAAGCCACAGTAATGAGATTTAAAAAACAGGATTTCTCTCTGAAAAAAAGTATCATCTGCACAAACACCTCAGAGAATCCCCCAAGAAATCTCTAGGATCCTTGAAATGTTTATTGAATGCCATTAACATCCAACACCTTCATACTTGCAAATACCTGCTTCTGGATAAAAGCTAGAAAATTTGTTATGAACTGATAAAGAAAGACAGACTATCAAGAGAAGGAATGCACATGCTTCATGTCCATACTCACACCTACAGCTAGAAATTTGTTAGCAGAGGTTTAGTAACTGGGTCCCTTGCAAAAGTGACCCTTACAACGTAGTTTTCATTTCTCCAGCCATTGTATCAAGCAAGGAAGAGATGATCACACATTGGAACCACTGAAGGCAAAGAACTTACTCAGATCTGTCTGCAGACCCTGAGAAAGCACTCCTCAGCCTCAACCTCTTCCCAACAGACAGCAAAATTAAAATTACTCTGGATGCCAGCAGTGGCACAGCTCAGAGAAACTTCAGCCCTGCTCTGTGAATTCCTCACGCATGGCTCTCCACAAATTTCCTTCTTCCTTTAAAAATGATTTTTTAATCTAGATGCAATTTTTATTGGTGAAAAGGAGCATCATTATACAAGCCTACAAGCATGGCTCTCCCTAGCAGGGGTGGGTGCAGAGTCTCCAGCCCGTCAGCAGCCTTTTCTGCCTCCTGAAGTACATTTCCCAAACGTAATTGTTTCAGAGATTCCCAACAGGATAACTATGGTTACACAGCTTTTGCAAATGAAACCCACAGGTTATGCAAACGAAACCCTCCCTGTAGCACAGCTCATTTCTGCTCACCCACAGACTGCAGCAGAGAGCTCTTCCCTCCCAGTGGCTCTGCTCATCCCCAGTTCTGAACAAATCACTATGCAAACAGCCCCAGGGCAGCATTTTACCCTTTCCACCAAGAGAAGAGAGCAGAAGATGCCAGAGCTTAAACAGACTGAAAGACACACTTCACCAACACAACTATTAATATTTTGATCTATAAAGTGATAGACCAAGTTTGAGAACAAATGGGTACATGATTACTTAAGATAAAATAGGTTTTAAAATAGGTTACTCTAAAGCACTATGGCCAAAGTATTTCCTGTTCAGGCAATCAACCAAATCTTCAGTTCCCAAGCAGTGTCTTCTGCCTCCCTCTTTTAATGCAATTAGATAAATACTGAGTTTGAATCTTCCTATTAAAAAACATGTCATTACATATACTTTTCATGTATACAGGACAGCAATTCCTGTCTCAGGACAGTTCCTGGGTTTTATCCTCTTTTTAGCTTAATAAAATCTTCAGCCACCTCACCTTTCCTACTACATATTGTGACACCCACCCTGCATTTTCACAATCTTTCATCAATTAGACTTTAAAAGACAGAATACAGATGTTTGTACCCAACACTTTCTTTGCCTTATTACCAGCACCCTAATTCTTGCATAGGTGAGAGTGATTTTGACTTTCATCCTCATGCCATAACTCAGGGCATGGTCATTACTAACGTTTCAAATTTGGCCTAATAATACAAACAGGTGTTGGAGGCATAAAGCTGACCTCTAATTAATAATGAAAGCCAGAATTCTGGATGAGATAAGGACAGAAGGAGTTTGGCAGCCCACAATGTATAAAGGCACCAGCAGAGCAAACACACTAGGACAGGGTTCAGGATTAGCAAAGCAAGTATTTTCTCAGCCTTCAGTGACACAGGAGGTTACATTATCCAAAAAAGACACTGTCCCAGACATTCAGATGGTGGACACTGATATACACAACATATTTTGTCATTCCCAAACAGCAATGACATCACACATCATCTTGCCAGTCTGATGGATACAAGATCAGCTGGCTGGCTGGGACAAAAGGAGGGCTCTAAACGCTGTGCACACTCACATGTGAATTACTGAGTGCCTTCATTCAAAGCAGTCTCTTCAGGCACACAGTTTACAAGGGTGGGCTGGCAAATACAGGCAGGATACACAACAATCACTGACCTAGAAAGCAGGGCTCCCTCCATGACAGTCACTGGCAACTGTTTGAGAAGGAACCTTTGAAAGATTCCATTTGAGGACAACAGGACCTGGCAGCTGTCAGCCCTGGTAGTCAAGTCAGTGGGGAGAAAGGCTTGGCCAGCCATGTCAGACCCTTGCCAAGCTGTGTGGGGCTGAGGCTCCAGCCAAACCTTTCAGCACAATGGACATAATTAATGCAGAAAAGGCCCTTTGCCCTGCAGCAGCCCAAGAGGGGCTGGTAGGGAAGCACTGATAGTGCCCTAATTTTATTCCTGGTTTATTTAGTCCCACGCATTATGAAATTAGGTACTTGCAAGAGCTCTAGACATAAAATATATTATTTCAGTTTTTGCAGGAACTGTGAAAGACCCCAAAGCTTTTGTTTATTGATAATAACTGATGTAAAAACATGTACAATCTTCACTGAGCCTTTTTTTTAGTGGTACAAATACCATTATTTTCTGGAGACTGACACTAGAGATTCCATCAAGGGAAGATCAGAAATTGGTGCTGCAACAAAAATCCTGCCTTTTGTAGGCAGGACTTCAGGAGTTGTAGGAAAATGCACCATGTGGTAAGATGCTCTGTCAGTGGGTATCACCCAGGTTTTAGCTTAAGCAGCTGCTTAGGAATGCAGTCACCCTGTGTAGGTGAAGGTATGGATATATTTTTCAGTGAATGATTAAGAGTGGAAGCCTACCTGAAAAGGTCCCAGTTATTGTCAGAAGAAACCATCACCTCTCACCTGCCTATGAAGAAAGCTTATCTCTGAGACACCTGCAACCAGATGCTTAGGCCCTGTTTAATCTCATTTAGACAGAGCTATCTAGCAGTGTTATCTCCCTTGGTAGGCAAGGGGAGAGTTAGACTTCAAGATGCACCTCCGTACTCATGCCCTACTCTGCACCAGTTCATCTCCTTAAAGGCCAAAGAAATTCAGACATTTCACTTAATTTGGACACACAAGTCTTGAGCTTGAGATGTCAGGCAGAACTAACCCCACACTTACCACTTCATGGGATTAATCTCTTGACTCCCTCTAAACACTTTAGTTTTCCTTGCCTAACCATAAAGCTATGGTGCACAGAATGCAATCAGCTTTTCTCTCTTTTAGAAATGCAGTGCCAATATTCACCCCCTTCCTGTAAACACTTCCCTCAGTCCTCCCTCCAGCATTGGCTCACTGTCTGCCCAGCTACAGCTCTGCTGTCCTGGTGGAAGACTTGGCCTTTCTCCTGCACTCTTTCCAGGCATCCCTGTAAGAGACTTAGAAGGGATGTTGGGGATTAGATGTCCATAATATCTCCAAAAGGACGGAGCAGAAAGGAATAGATTAATGCAACTAACCACATTGCACCAGGGCAGGCTGAAGATATTCATCCCAACAGGCAAAACCAGGAGCAGCAGAGTGTGGGTGATTTGTGGCTAAGCAGCAGCCCAGCAGAAGTGATCTAAATCACCATGATTTAGATGTTCTTCATATCTAATCTCATGTTGTACTGAGGACATTACAGTGCAACTCCGAGCATCCAATTCTCATTTAGCCACGGTTGTACACATTAACTTCTCTACAACACTGCTTCTGTTCTCCTGCTGCCAAGCCTCATGTCCCTTCCCAATACACCATCATGAGGGGTTTTTTTTCCTCTTTTTAAATCACAAATCAGACAACAGTCTGCTGAATCAAAGAACTCTCTTTAAAGAAGGCAATAGATTTTGAGCCTCCAGAGTGTTTTGGGATCACATTTTCTGGCTTTCCTCCACAGCAGCGAGGACCACAAATACACATTAAAAAGAAAAAAAAAAATAGGGCAAGAGAAAGAAAATTAGAGTGGAATCACTTGCCTCCAGCATCAGGCTGTTGAAGAAAAACATACATGACCACCATTTTTTATTCCACTCCATTCACATGATTCTTATCACCCTCTATTAGATGGAGAGTCTCACCAGATCATTCACAGGGCTACCTGTCTGCCAAGCCTATTTGGGGCCATATAACTTTAGCCTTTGATTATAAACACTCTTTTTAGGTAAGGATGTGGGCACAATAACCAGGTCATCATTTCTTTTGGAAGGTTGTGAATTGCAAGCTGTAGTCAGCAACAAACTCTGCCTGATGTTCTGCTAGTTAAGTAATGCTTAAATAAGAACGATATCAAAGTGATAAATACAAGCCCTCTTTGCTTTGCTCTTTCCATGGCCTCGGTCTACATTTTATGTCAAAAAGTACTGTGAAGTATTGTAGATAGTGCTGATAATGAAAACTAAAACTATGGCTGCCTAACACTCTCATTATATCTTCTTATTTTCAGTCATTTATAACTTTGCCAAAAACAATGCCTCAAGCTGGTTTAAAGGAGGAGGGGAACAGTAATTAAGTTAATCTGTTCCTGAAAGCATCAAGGAAAACTAGTCTTTAGCATGATATTTAGAGAAAAGAAAAAAAAATCCCAGTGATTTCTTTGAAGCATCCATACATTTCACTGCTCCAAAGCTGGCAGTCAAAAGTTTGTAAAGAACTGTCCTAAAAAAAAGCAAGTTCCTTCTTCACAAAGTGACACAGGCATCAAATCCAAAACAAACAAAAAAAACCCAACACCAAAACCAGCAAACAACCACAAAAAAAACCTTTGAAATTATTTACAAGAAGGAAGGGTCACTACCAGTGGGGAACATGCTTCAAACATCTGTATTTTGTGTTAGCTCAGTTGCACTGAGCAGGGTCATCCATCCATCCCTAATTCCTCAGCAAAGGGAGCAAACAGCAAATTGGAAGAAGGAGTGGGTTAAACAATGAAGTGTTGGAGGAGCAGCAATATTCTAAAACACAAAATTCTGGATTCTGTGTTCCTGTACCAGCTGCTCTCTTTGCACACTGGTATGCAGCCACTGACACAGAGAATGCTTAGAGTTTCTATAGTGAGGAACCCTTTTCCAGAGCTAACTCAGGTTGTTTTGGGGTGTTGCACCCCTCCCCTCTGTGCCCATGCCAAGGTGGCTGCAGGCAGCCCTTCTCCAGCCACCTCCTGACCCTGGGCTGGCTCAGGCAGCCAGGGCACAAACCAGCCCTGGAAAACACCAGGAAACCTCTGCCTGCCCCTTGGGGCACACACTGACCTTCTCCACAAGCCAGTGCTTCTCCTGACAGAACCATGGACTCCTCACCTCCCTCCTCAACACCACAACACCAGCTCTGCACTCACACTTCTCCCCACTCAGCAGCAAGAAAAACAACCCAAATCTCACCAACTGGCCCTGAACAAAGCTTAAATGAATTAATGCATAGTTCCAGCTACTCACCCACACTTTCCAATCCAAGGGGCTCAGATGAGGTACTCCACCAGCATCCCTCTGCTCTGCTGAAGATGGAAAGGGACTGCAAACAGTAATTTGGATTTAATTTACCCACAGTCTTACACTAAACTTGGACCCAAAAATCCATTTCCTGCTCAGGTTCCCAGCTCCCTGTTAGCACAGGTATCTGTAAGGACCCCCACAGCTTGCCTCACTCTTGT